>CM076243.1:8396478-8996478 GCA_038380765.1 Odontothrips loti
CGTCCCGTGCCGTCCCGTGCCGTTCCGCTGGCCGTCCCTCCCGACTCCATCATGTTCCGCTCATTCCTGTACCTCGGCTCTAAACCCCGTTGCAACGCGCCTAACTGGCAGACTCCAGACCCCCCATGGCCTACCATGGCCGGGGCCGGAGGACCTGTGCTGCCTCAGATAACCATGTATTTGGCGCAGTGGGCTCCGTGGGCCCGTCCCTACACACACACACACACACACACACACACACACACACACACACACACACACACCTACACACACACACACACACACACACATGAATCCTAGTGCAGCGGGCGCCCAGATTAACGCGAGCGCCTCGTTGGTTGCAGGTGGGCGATGGGCCCCATAGGCCCCGCAGGCCCCACAGGCCCCGCAGGCCCTGCAGGCCCCGCAGGCCCCACAGGCCCCACAGGACCGCAGCGGACCGCAGACGACGGCTACCTTGGGGACGGCGGCGCCGCGCCCTAGGCACGAGGCCCAGGCCTCCTACGACATGGTGGCGGCCGCATGGGCCCTGGCCGCGGGGCCCGTGGACGCCGCCGCGGACGCCATGGACTCTGGTGGCAACGGCACCCTGCGCTGGTTGGAGTCGCTGTCGGAGCGGTACTCGCCGCTGCCGCTCCAGCTGTGCAAGTGGATGGCGGACGGCCCGGGCCCGTACCCCGGCGTGGACATGACCGCCGTCAACTGCACCAAGGACGACACGGTGCCGCGCCTCCCGCGGCTCGTGTGCCGCCGCCTCATCGACCTGGGCTACCCTCTCGCCAACGACACAGCCGCCAAGTACTGCCGGGAGACGGCGCCCGTGCTGGAGAGCGTGGACGTGATCCGGGGCTCGCTGCTCGCCGTGCTCGCCCTGCTGTCCGTCGTGGGCAACTGCTACACCATCCAGAGCATCAGGAATAAGGCGGTAAGTCCCATAGGTGGCCTTGTGGCGCTGTGTGGCCCTGGCCTCGGCTCGGTAGCCCCCGGGGGGACTGACTCGTATAGTACCTCGTACACAACCCTATCAGACCTCTTATTATACTTTATAGTGTTCATAATTGAATACTTATTTAACCATTTTGTTTGTTTGCCAACGCCCAGAAAAAACTCAATTTTCCATTTTTTTTAAATGTTACGAAATGTCATGAAAGCAGATGTTAAGCCGTTGTTACCATAGGTGAGTCAAAAACGCCGCGATATCTCTGGGATAGGCAATCCCGCAACTCACTATCTCCGTCTCTTTCTGTCTCACCATGAGAGAAGGGCGGCCCTTCTCACACGTCTGGCCGAGACAGAAAGACAGGCAGATAGTGCGATTTCTTGTATATTGAATCCGCAAGGAAACGCTCCCTACAGATCCAAAAAATAAATGGGAAAAATGGGTGGGTCTACCACATCCCATCTGGACCGGAAACCGGAACCATCCCGCGCTTAACTTCGGTGTTCGGATGGGAACCGGTGTACCAGGAGTTAAACTGCCACTAAGACACTGGCACCGAATATACTTCCGGAGTCAACCCCCGTCGACCAGCCGGTTGGTCTGTGGCACTGCGGCCACTTCCTCGCGGATTGAGGGAGAGGTAGGCGGTGGGCTGCCCAAACATACACGGCCGAAGCCGCCGCGCCGTCCGCTACCCGGCAAGCCGAACCCTAGGCCACCGAATAGGTGCGTCCTCTACCCCAGATTCTCAGGCCTTATGTACAAAAAATGGAACAGAAGCCGAACCCTAGGCCTGCCCACACCTTCCTATTTCCGAGTCTGGACAGATACCATTCGTCTGCGGTGAACGAACCTCGGACCTCGAAGCGTATCGGTAACCCGAGGACATCACCCCGCCCACCCCGCCACGAGGCCGAGGACCGAGGCCTCCCTGGAGGGAGGGAGGGAGGGAGGGAGGGAGGGAGGATGGGAGGGAGGGAGGGAGAGAAAGGAAGACACCTGCATGTCTGTGGCCTACTAGCAATCAGGTCCCGCCGCATTGCTGCATATGCACATTGTCACACGGTGCGGCCACCGCTCGGCACGGCCCGACCCGACCCGGCCACTGTCTGGCCTCAAGCCAGGACTGTCGCGCCCCGAGCCGCATTGACTAACATTGTCTGTGAACCGGACCACACTTATCGGTATAAATAGCAGGCGACGGTTGGGCGGGGCGGGCGGTGGCCCCCGCAGCCCCCCCCCCCCCCACCTTCCCGCGCTGTGGAAACCAACTCAATTCCCCGCCGCCCAAAGTCCGGGTGGGAATTGAGAAAAACCTACTGGGTCGGCCTCTCCCCCTCTCTCATTTCTCATTGCCGCCGGTAGTGGTAGGGTCGAGGGGTGGCCGACTCTCCTGACCGGTGTACAGAGTAGTATATATTATACGCATTATAAGGTATTATAAGTATTGAAAGTACTACAGGATATTATAAGTATTCTGCGGTATCATTGCAATATTATACTATATTATAGGTATTATACGGTATTATAGGTATTATGTGGTATTATACGGTATTGAAAGTATTGCACAATAATACACGATATTATACGTATTATACGTTATTATACGAAATTATACGCTATTATACGGTATTATACAGTATTATAAAACTAAATATGGTAGCTAGAGGCATTTTCGATGTTGTATGGACAGTTCGGACATCTTACCTCTACCTTATGCCGCAGTTTTTAGCAATAATACTGGATAATACCACTTCCGTAGCCGTTTAAATTTGCCCGCGATGCTGGTGCGGTCTTAGTATGGGAAATATCTGGACTCGCAGTAGTAGGAAGGAAGCCCTACTAGGTTAAACACTTTTCTATTACAAAGACAATTATGTACGGCAGTATTAGCAGTTTCATTCTTCCGGTAACTATGGACACTATGGACTTACTATAGGAGTCTCTGTAACTCTGGAATCTACAAACAACCAGGTAGCAGAAAACCAAGCAGAAAGCTGAACTGTAAATAGCTGCATGGGTGGAGTGTGAATAATCCACTGCTCTGTATATGCAGTTACCCTCTTGTTGTTTATGTTTGGTAACCTCCCCGTTCTTGTAGCATTGTCTTACAATTCTAGGTCACTATTTGGTGAACTGCAAGACTATTGGTGCTTAGATGCAGTCTGCTGAAAAGATCAGCACACACAGTGATCTCTCCGAAGAAACAGTGGAGCTGCTGAGTTTTAGATCAACCTACCAATTTGAGAGTGTTAATAAGTGGTACAGGAGAAACTAGTTAAATGCATATTCCCACAAATTCAAAGTGTGCTGCAACGTCCACACAAATAATACAAAGGCAAGGCCAGAAGAAATAAGTTTGGAAAGCTACAAGAAGGGAGCTATCCTGAAATTTTTATTCCTGCTAGGCAACAGGTTGTCTCGCTGTTAAGGAATGAATATACGCCTCTTTGTCAGATCATGAAAAACACTATACAAACATACAATTTATTAGAAGCAGTCACATATAGCAATTTGTAACATCTAAGCACCTGCTTTCATTATTTGCTTTAAACTGGGGCAACATCTTTCTCATGAAAATGCGCAATGGTTTAGATGGAATTTGAAACCAATGTTGAACTATCCGTTCTCAATATCCTACCAACTAACACACTAACAACTTAAGCTACACAATATGACATTTTTTATTACAATTTTCCTTGAAATTTGGGAAGACCAGCAGCCAGCAGAATTTTTTTTTTTTTTGGTCGGCCAAGCATCAATATGGAAATTTCAATGAACATGTCGCAGGTATTAAAGCATAAATGCTAAAAAGGTTCCAAAGTTTCTACGGTATTGAGCAAATGGTCTAAGACTTAGTCTGAAATGTAGGGTGGGAATTCATTGTTTGAGTTCATCTGCCGTTACACCCTGTCCTTTTGTCTGAGACCCAGTGTAAAAACTGACTTATTCATGCCATTCTCAAACTGTGTAAGAAGTGCATGAACACAGACTGTTCCATGAAACAGTAATTGTTGTTCCCCTAAAAAAATGCTTTCTATTGCAGACATGGTGGAGTCTCATTATTTGAGTTCATCTACCGTTACACTCTGTCCTTTTGTCTGGGACCCAGTGTAAAAACTGACTTATTCATGCTATTCTCAAACTGTGTAAGAAGTGAATGAACACAGATAATCCTATGAAACAGTAATTGTTGTTCCCCCCAAAATGCTTTCTATTTCGCATATGCACTGTTTCTCTCAAAACTTTCCCTCATCGCTTATTTTCCAGCATCAATATGGTCCACGCAAGTAAAAACATACAGCCCACTCAGTTCCTTGCATGTTCAGGAATGGCCAGATCATCAGTGATATATCTTCAGGAAGTTCAGAATTTGCGGATTCAGTTAAGTCAACTTTACACAATAAATAATTGGTTGAGTAAAGGAGCAATATATTTTCAATTTATATGCACACAATTCTCACACAAGTTAAGGATTATAAAATATTATAGATATTATACCATATTATACGGTATTATACTATATTATACCGATATTATAGATATTATGAAATATTATAGTATTTTAGAATAATACAGAGATTACAGAATATTATAGGTATTATCGAGGTATTATAGGTTCGTGTACAGAGTAATATACGAGTCGGCCACCCCTCGGGTAGGGTGGGGTAGGGTGGGGGAGGTGGGGGGGGGGGGGGCTAGTTGACGACCAGTCGGACTCGCAGCAGGGTGCGTTGTACAGTGTCGTGATGGGAGAAGACCTTCGGGTAGGTCATGGTAGAGGCTAGCGGCTAGCGGCTAGCCTAGGCTGGGGTCCCAAGCAGGGTTTTTGGTGTCGTGGGCCAGAACCTGTGTAAAGCCAGTTGTTAAATGAGCTACATTCAATAAGATGATGGCCTGCGAGCCTATCTAGCCGTTTCTGTTCTGGAAGTAGTTTTGTTGTGAGACCTCCTTGTCGCTGACCAGTATAAATGCCTAGACTCGTCCAAACCAAGCACCATTCTAACTACATTAGCCGTACCTCCACCCCCTTCCCCTTTGGGTCAGCCTGTCGTATGCTCGGCGCCACAGAAGCACCAGTCCTTCCGGGCACTCTCTCCCATTAGGGTCATTACAGAGCTCTCGCGGGAGCTCCCTAGAGCTCCCTCCCCGGGGAGAAACTCCCGGGAGCTCCCGAACACTCCCGAAACACCGTAGAGAAGCGGATACGGAAGACTACGGTATGAAAACTTACGCAGCACGTACCGCGCCGTCAGCCACGAGCCGACTCAACAATTGGGAGGCGTAGCTCTCGCTGACGATATGTCACGACCATTTGGTGGAGTCACACAGCGCCGGACCCACCCCGCGCGGCCCGAGGACGTGTATCTTCAGACTGCTGCGTAAGTTTTCATACCGTAGTCTTAGTCTTCCGTATCCGCTTCTCTACGGCGTTTCGGGAGTTTCTCCCCGGGGAGGGAGCTCCCGCGAGAGCTCTCTAATGACCCTACGAGGTGTCCGTCGTCCGTACTAGCCGCGCCACGCTACGCGAAGGATGGTCCCCCCGTTGCCGGAGTGGGTCCAGCCAAGGCTGGTCAGGGCCCGGCCCTCCCCGCCATAGCTTGGGCGGTAGTAGGAGAGATGCACACGGCTCTAGTGGGGCAGGGGCCGGCAGGGGCCGGCAGGGGCCGGCATGAGGGACGGGGGCTGAGGGGGTCCATTCACAAGCGCGTACGTGAATGAACGAGCCTACTACGGCCAGTGACGTCAGCGTGACGTCACTGTGACGCACGTTGGCGGCGGCAGTCGGCCGCGGCCGGTCCCGGCAGTCCCGGCCACAGCTGATCGGAGGCCCACGTGGAGCAGCTGGTGCCGGCGGGTGCCGGCCGGCGTGCCGCCGCACCCACGGCCGAGCCGCGGCCACGCTGCTGCACTGAACCATTCATTGCCCCCCTGCGTGAGTCACCAGGGCAGTCGCAGACGCCGGCGCCTCACACTATGTGCCTCACACTATGTGCCTCACACTATGTGCCTCACACTGTGCCTCACACTTTGTGCCTCACACTGTGCCTCACACTATGTGCCTCACACTATGTGCCTCACACTATGTGCCTCACACTATGTGCCTCACACTATGTGCCTCACACTGTGCCTCACACTGTGCCTCACACTTGTGCCTCACACTGTGCCTCACACTATGTGCCTCACACTATGTGCCTCACACTATGTGCCTCACACTGTGCCTCACACTTTGTGCCTCACACTCACACTGTGCCTCACACTACACTGTGCCTCACACTCCTCACACTATGTGCCTCACACTGTGCCTCACACTTTGTGCCTCACACGCTGTGCCTCACACTATGTGCCTCACACTATGTGCCTCACACTGTGCCTCACACTTTGTGCCTCACACTATGTGCCTCACACTGTGCCTCACACTGTGCCTCACACTATGTGCCTCACACTATGTGCCTCACACCTCACACTGTGCCTCACACTATGTGCCTCACACTCACACTATGTGCCTCACACTATGCCTCACACTGTGCCTCACACTGTGCCTCACACTGTGCCTCACACTGTGCCTCACACTGTGCCTCACACTATGTGCCTCACACTGTGCCTCACACTGTGCCTCACACTGTGCCTCACACTGTGCCTCACACTGTGCCTCACACTATGTGCCTCACACTATGTGCCTCACACTATGTGCCTCACACTATGTGCCTCACACTATGTGCCTCACACTGTGCCTCACACTTTGTGCCTCACACTATGTGCCTCACACTATGTGCCTCACACTATGTGCCTCACACTATGTGCCTCACACTATGTGCCTCACACTGTGCCTCACACTACCTCACACTGCCTCACACTCACACTGTGCCTCACACTGTGCCTCACTGTGCCTCACACTGTGCCTCACACTGTGCCTCACACTATGTGCCTCACACTATGTGCCTCACACTGTGTGCCTCACACACACTGTGCCTCACACTATGTGCCTCACACTATGTGCCTCACTATGTGCCTGTGCCTCACACTTTGTGCCTCACACTGTGCCTCACACTGTGCCTCACACTGTGCCTCACACTATGTGCCTCACACTGTGCCTCACACTATGTGCCTCACACTGTGCCTCACACTTTGTGCCTCACACTGTGCCTCACACTGTGCCTCACACTGTGCCTCACACTATGTGCCTCACACTATGTGCCTCACACTATGCCTCACACTATGTGCCTCACACTGTGCCTCACACTTTGTGCCTCACACTGTGCCTCACACTATGTGCCTCACACTATGTGCCTCACACTGTGCCTCACACCTCACACTGTGCCTCACACTGTGCCTCACACTATGTGCCTCACACTATGTGCCTCACACTATGTGCCTCACACTATGTGCCTCACACTATGTGCCTCACACTATGTGCCTCACACTATGTGCCTCACACTATGTGCCTCACACTATGTGCCTCACACTATGTGCCTCACACTGTGCCTCACACTGTGCCTCACACTGTGCCTCACACTGTGCCTCACACTGTGCCTCACACTTTGTGCCTCACACTGTGCCTCACACTATGTGCCTCACACTTTGTGCCTCACACTATGTGCCTCACACTATGTGCCTCACACTGTGCCTCACACTTTGTGCCTCACACCACGCGCGGAGGACGCCCGAGCGCCTGCGAGGGTAGGCCAGCCCGCACGATTGCGTGCGTGCCCAAAGTCCGGGTTGCCTACCCAGCAGGCGCCGTCTGTGCGCAGACTGGCCTGTATTGTGGTCGTACTTAACGGACAATGCAGGCTGCAGGGACAATACCATCACCGAGGAAGTGGTGACTCCGCCGCGCCACCGAGAGGCTAGCGAAAGTAGTAAAACAGATGCATTTACACCGCCGGCAGAGGTCCGCCAAGGGAAGGCCTGCAGCCCACTTTTGCACAGGAGTGGAGAGCGTCTCTGGTGCAGACTTCTGGTCAGTCGGCTCGGCACCCACATGTGTGTTGCTATGTGTGTTTGCGTGCGTGTTTCCGCTGGAGGATGAGGGGGGGGGGCGAGTGCGGCCAGCGACCTGCTTACTTGGAAATGTCACGCCAAACGTTCCGTGCCGCGAGGCGTTTCGGCGTGTCCTCATAACACATCATTAGGGCCTTAGCCGCCAAAGCGCTTGGTGTGCGTGACAGAGAGGGAGAGGTGTTTTGTCATTGACGGTTGTTCCTGGAGGAAAATGCCGTCGTCAGGCCGACGTAATTGCAAACACCGCGAGCATCCATCTGGCCTGTTTTGCTTTATTTCGGCGCTCTTATCCCTTATTATGTCTTAGAGTCTCGCTCTCGTTCGGTCCGATCGTCTTGATAATCTCGGATAATGATTGGCAGAGAGATGGTGGCGCCGTGCATGAGCCTCGGCCCGTGGCCCGCAGTGGTGGGGGCTGGGGCGCCGCCAAGGACGCGTCCCCGCTGCGGACGGCTACCGGACAGCGCCGCCAGCTAATATGCGGTGGTGCTGGAGCATGCTGGAGCATGCTGGAGTCATCTGGACGATCGGGCGTAACCGGACCGGGCGCGTGTGTGCGCGCGCGCGCGCGCGTGTGTGTGTGTGTGTGTGTGTGTGTATGTGTGCGAACTCCAGGTGTGAAACTGCCGGCCGCCGTGGTCGGCCCCGAGAAGGGGCAAACACGTGATGGATCAGGGCAGGGTGGGGTAGGACCGGTAGGAAATGTACAAGATTACTTTGGAAGGAGTTGGGCGTGAGGAGTGGCTGGTGGGGAGGGGGAGGAGAGGGGAGGGGAGGAGAGGGGAGGGGAGGGGAGGGGAGGGGAGGGAGGGGAGGCCCGAGTGCCTTGGTCTCCCGGAGGCAGGCAAATGCAAGCGGTTTGCCCTGCTGCTGTGTTATTAGCATGTTTTCATCTCGGTGTGCGGCTGGAGCCCGGAGCCGCTGAAGCTATTCGCCGGAGCCTGGAGGCCGGGAGCCTGTGTTACAGGTAATGCTGTGCCTCTGGCTTCCAGGATGCTGTATGGTGCCGGGGGAGAGGGACAGAGAAAGAGAGAAAGAGTAAGAGAGAGAGAGAGAGAGAGAGAGAGAGAGAGAGAGAGAGAGAGAGAGAGAGAGAGAGAGAGAGAGAGAGAGAGAGAGAGAGAGAGAGAGAGAGAGAGAGAGAGAGAGAGAGAGAGAGAGAGAAAGAGAGAGAGAGAGAGAGAGAGAGAGAGAGAGAGAGAGAGAGAGAGAGAGAGAGAGAGAGAGAGAAATGGCGGTTGAATCGCGCGTTGAGTGGTCGGCCTTTACTGCGTCTTGACCCACCGGCAGTCCGACTGAAATATGAACCATCGGCGCCGGTCCCTGGGGCTGGGGGGGGGGGGGGGGGGGAATGGGGGGGGGGTGCCGCAGAGTGCGGCGGGACCCACGGGGAGCCGCCGGGGAATCACCGTACTCCTGTACATTTATAGGGACGGCGTTGTTGCTTTAATGCAACCGACACGGCACCCGGCCGGCCAAAGAGACTAAAGTCAGCCACAAAAGCAGCCAGAGGCAGCCACAAGCAGCACGCCGGGACCGGCCGGCACCCGTAAACCCGAATTGAATGTACGCACAACCAAAGTCACCTTGGCCGTTGTGTTTGTAATGAGTCCGCTCCCACCAGTCATCTGCAGGCTGGGTCCTCCGGCCTCCCATCCGGCCTTCTCTCCGGCCTTCCCTCCGGCCTCCCCTCCGGCCTCCCCTCCGGCCTCCCCTCTGACCTTCCCTCCGGGCTTCCCTCCGGCCTTTCCTCCGGCCTCCCCTCCGGCCTCCCTCCGTCCTCCCCTCCGGCCTCCCCTTCCGTCCTCCCCTCCGTCCTCCCCTCCGGCCTCCCCTCCGGTCTTCCCTCCCGCCTCCTCTCCGGCCTTCACTTCGGCCTCCCCTCCATCGCTATTGCTGCAGTGGAGCAGTCGCCCCAAGTTGCCCGCAGCGGTGACAACCACTGCACAGCATATGGATGGATTACATGCATGGAACTAGCAGCAAACTGTAGCCGTGAAATATGGCTCTTGCCCCTCCCCCCCGCTCCCAATTGGATAAATGTTCTAAAATTCACGCCTTCCTCGTTCGAACGGGCGTTACGCGTTGTCCTCCCTGCCGCCCTGCGCCCTGCCGCTGCCCTGCCTCGGCTTTGCCTCGTCACCGGTGTCGCTGCCGCCGCCCTGCCGCCGGGCCCTGCCGCCGCCTGGCCTGGCCTGCCTTATAATGCTGGCAGTGTGAAAACTGAAGCCGCGACGACTGTATTAATGAGCCTCACATGCCTAAATAACATGGAATGCCGTCCGCCGTTTCTGCCAAGCTAAAACTTTCCGCAACACGCAGCGCAACCTCTGCCGCTCCGCCGCCGAAGGAGCGGGGTTGGGCGGGGCGGCGCGGAGCGGGGCGGGGCGGGACGGGACGGGGCGGGGCGGAGCGTGGAGTGGAACTCGGTGGAACTGCTGCTGGGCCCTGTGGGCTCGGCTGGGCTGGGGCTGGGCTGGGCTGGGCTGGGCTGGGCTGGGCTGGCTGGGGCTGGGCTGGGCTGGGCTGGGTCTGGGCTGGGCAGGGCTGGGCTGGGCTGGGCTGGGCTGGGCTGGGCTGGGCTGGGGCTGGGCTGGGCTGGGCTGGGCTGGCAGGCCTTAGGCCTCGGCCCAGTGGTCGTGGTCAGTGTGCACGCTGTCTGCCACCGCGCCTTGGCCGCCGTGTGCCCCCGCGGCGGGACGGGGCACGGGGCGGACGGGGCTGCGAGTGTCCGACAGGGTGGAAGTCCACGTCCACGTCTCTGCTGGGACGGCCTGGCCTGCCTAAGGGCTGGGCTTGGCGAAGGGCATTGCGTGAGTTCGCCCCACAGTCCCTACAGGGCAGCGCCGGCAGGGCCAGCAGGACAGCAGGACAGCAGGACCCCAGCATCAAACTGACGGCCTGCCGCCAGCTCTGTGCCGACCCAGAGACAATAATGTCACGTTACCACATCAGGTAAACATGCTGCCGGACCGTGCCACGTAAAAGATTTGCACCCATGTGCGCCGCAGTATGTTTCCAAGCGCTCCTAACCCACCATGGACATTGTTGATTCCTCACACACACACACACACACACACACACACACACACACACACACACACACACTGAGTATATCAATATCACGTGTTGACTTGACAAAGGCGGAGGCCGCTGAGACCGGTCAAGATGCCGAGAGCAGCATCTCAGGCGCATTGGCCACTGAACAGGAATCACTCTGAAAAATTTAAAGGCGATGAAAAGAGGTAAAATACTTGTTTTGATTGAAATGGATAGACACGCTGTCGAATTACGATGATAGCGATCAGTCGTCGTTTGTTTTGTTTATCGGACAAGGCCGTGGCAGCCAGCGGGACGGCCGGTAATGGTGAACCGAGGCGGGCCGGGCCGGGCCGCTCCATTCCGATCGCCTTTCTCTAAAAACGAAAGAGAATGGCTGCGAACGACGCGGAATGGTTGTCTTAATTTGGAAGGCAATGACCTGCCTTTACAACATCGATCCTCCGGCGGGTGTATATCCGTTTTCTCCACCTCTTCACACGTCTTGTTCAAACACGCTGATTCTGTGAACAGTGGGCGAGAGTCAGCAACACTTCTCATGTCCGCTGGGGCCACCGGTCGTCGGCCTCGCCATCAGTGTGTCTGACCTGTTTCCTGCGCCGTGCGTCGTGGGTCTTCTTCGGTTGGATGACTAGTTTTGGGCGCTCAACTATATGAAATTTCCAATAAGGTTTCGCTGTGGTCCGATTTTCAGCCTGGTCACGAACAATTGATAATTCTGCATGGCTTTCATAGCCATCAGTTTTCCTTGGGTTAGACCTCTGTTTTTCGCCAGCTGCTGAGGGACGAGTACTTGATGCATCTTTACCCGCCTTATGCTCGACATTCTACGCCAACCGGTTCGGGAATGCCTAAGGATTCCGAGAACTGAAATTGGACGACTATTTGTTGCTGCGCGAATAAACTCTTGGCATGGCGCTTTTTAATCCGGAGGTCGACCTTGGCACCTCGATGGCCTGCTGAGCGAAGGCACGGAGGCACCTTGGACGCCAAGTTTTAAACAGTCGGGCTTCACACATAACTAACTTACCGTGTGGTCGACTGTTCGGAGACTGACCACCGCGGAGGAGGCGCAAGGCGTGACACCGTGCGCTGCAGGAGGGAAGGCACGAAGCAGCACGAGGCTGGCACGAGGCAGGCACGAGGCAGCACGAGGCTGGCACGAGGCAGGCACGAGGCAGGCACGAGGCAGGCACCAGGCAGGCACCAGGCAGGCACAAGGCAGGCACGAGGCAGGCACGAGGCAGGCACGAGCGGAGCCGCACTTGGCCATTCGAATGGAGGCTGATCACAGATGATCTATCATCTAGGGAAACGAATCGAGCTAGACTCGGCGAGACCGGCATTTCAAGCGCGCATCTTTTTCTTGTGCGCGGGGAAACTTTCCACCTTGAAGGCCTCGACGGAGACTCTGCAGCCTGACGTGACAGAAGTGTACGTTAGGAGCAGCGCAAACGAACGCGTTGCAAGGAAAAGGCGGCAGCCGGCAGCCGTGCTGCGCTGGTAGGCTTCGGTTCCCGGCCGGGTCCGGGCTCCGGGGGAAGAGTCGGCCGCGTGCGTGTCACCGTGTCACCGCCACCGCCGCCTAGCCGGAGTGTTTCACGGAGATGGGCGCTCTGTAGGCACTGTTAACCCCCGCGATGTCATCGATGCGTTTAGCGGCCAGCCGTAGCCTGCAGCCACCCGCCAGCGCCCTCTCGGGACCAGGAGGGGTACTACTTGGGCAAACAGGAGAGCGGCCGGGGGCGGGGGACACCCGCCTGCCAGTCTGAAATCGGAATGATAAATGCGGATGTGATCGAGGCTCGGCCGGGAGCTTGGCCGTGGGTCTGGCCGCGGGCTTGGCTCCCGGTGCCCCTCAGCCGCCCCAGCCGCGCACCGCAGCCACAGCCGCAGCCAGGACGCCGGCCGGGACCCGGGACTCGGGACCGTTATTATAGCTTCCTTGTGGTTGTGCGGACGCGGCGCGGACGGATCCTGAGAGGGCTGAGTGCGTTTGCTTTGGGAAAGGAATAAAGAAAGGGAAGTCCATCCCGTGCGGGGTTACCTGCCGTTCGGAGGAGGCTGCCGACGAGGTGTTGTTTGATGGGTTACGGCGCGGTGCGGAGCGGAGAGAGGCCCGGAGCCCTGCGGAGCCCGAGGCTCTCCGGCTCCTCCGGCCTCTCCGGCTCCTTCGGCCTCCCCAACTCCTCCGGCCTCTCCGGCTCCTCTGGCCTCTCCGGCTCCTCCGGCCTCTCCGGCTCCTCCGGCCTCTCCGGCTCCTCCGGCCTCCCCAACTCCTCCGGCCTCTCCGGCTCCTTCGGTCTCCCCAACTCCTTCGGCCTCTCCGGCTCCTCCGGCCTCTCCGGCTCCTTCGGCCTCCCCAACTCCTCCGGCCTCTCCGGCTCCTCCGGCCTCCCCAACTCCTCCGGCCTATCCGGCTCCTCCGGGCTCTCCGGCTCCTCCGGCCTCCCCAACTCCTCCGGCCTCTCCGGCTCCTCCGGGCTCTCCGGCTCCTCCGGCCTCCCCAACTCCTCCGGGCTCCCCGGCTCCTCCGGCTCCTCCGGCCTCTCCGGGCTCCCCGGCTCCTCCGGCCTCTCCGGCCTCCGGCCTCCTCAGCTCCTCCGGGCTTTCCAGCCTCTCCGGCTCCTCCAGCTCAGCTGTAAATGACAATGACGACTGGCTTGGGGCCAGTTTTCGTGTTTTGCTGTCCACTCGGCCCGCGGGGCATAAATTTGTATCCTGAGGGCACAGTCCAGGCGTAAGTTCGAGAGTCTCTTCTTTTCTCCCGCTTGAAGGAAGCAGGATGAGCGTGGAACTGTGACTGCGGCGGGGGATTTGTCGCCGCTTATGGGTAAGACGTCTAGCCTAAGGCTACACCCTAGTCGCGTAATCACATGCACGCCGAGGTCGAGGCCTTGCCGGTGCCGCCGGGCCCCGCCGGGCCCCACCGCGGGTCCCGACCTAGGTCAAGCGTAGCCGTTGACACGCGTTCACACCTCCGCCGCCCGCCGGCTCCTCAACCTAGGGCCGACCTTGAGACGTCCACACCATTTCGCGACAAGCACAATACGCGCAGTAAAAGCGGTCAGGCGAGCCGGGTCATTATAAAAATGTCTATCTGCTTCCTCGTTTTCCTCGCCCCCGAGGCGGCCTGGCGGACGTTTGCCAGAGCTGAAAAGCCAGCGTTACGCACGGAACTCGAGCATTTTCAGCTTTTATGGTCGTTTCAGACGCATGACAGACACGCGACAGAAGCGTGACAGACGCGTGACAGACACGGGGTAGGAGCGTGACAGACACGGGTCATGAGCGTGACAGAAATGGGGTAGGAACGTGACAGACACGCGACAGAAGCGGCAAGCGTGACAGACAAGCGGCAGGAGCGTGAGAGATATTTGTCAGTGTTACGCACGGACAAGCGCATTTTCGTCTTTCAGGGGTGTGACAGATGCCTAACAGACTGCATCATAGGATGCGTTACGCACGGGCAAAAAAACTACTGGTGACTATTTTCGCTTCGCCTCGCGGCTCGCTCCGCGAATAATAATGTCTGTCTGCTTCCTCGTTTTCCTCGCCCCCGAGGCGGTGGGCTGGCGGGGCTGGCGGGGGCTGCTGGAGAGTGCTGCTGCTGTTTGCAGAAACTGATCTCGTACAAGGGGCTGCAACTTCAGTATTCTTGGTACGCCCTCGAAGTATTCCAAAGGTATTCTCCCGGTTTTCTCAAGAATAGTATTTTTAAAATCTCTCTTCAAGGCTCAAAATGGCAAAAATGTTCAAATTCTTCTCAAAATTCTAATATATTCCAAAGAATTTCGTGATATTTTCTCAAAGTATTCTCTAGAGAATATGTTCTTCGTACAGAAAATTTACTAGTTGCAGACCCTTGATCCTGTGTCGCACCAGTGCACGGGCGGCCAGTGGGACGGGGCGGGACTGGGCGGGACACCTCTGCGAAAACTCACATCGAGAGAGCCGACTCTAATGGCTTACAGGAAGTGGGCATGTCGAAACAGATGAACCGGGAGAAGAAAGCATGATGCTCGGCACGACGGGACGAAAACCTTTGAACTCAGCCACTGAGACCGGCAATGAAACTTCGAGGAAACAGGTGTACGGGTGGCTAGGTGGCATATCCCGTGGGAACAGAACAGAACAGCCGAGAGGTGCTGCGAAGCAAGAGTTACGAGACCGGCGACTGTGTCACCTCATGACAGAGGCAGCGGAGGTGTGAACACCGGCTGCCGGCCCGGCCCGGCCCGGCCCCGCTCTGCGCGCGCTGCCTGAAGCCCTGACGCGCTGCCTCACCGCGGGGCCTTTGGGACATGCAGATGACGACTGCTCCCAGGCTGGCCCCGGACTGCCCCCGGCGCGGCCCCGACTTGGCCCCGGCCTGCCCCCGACCTGCCTCTGGCCCGCCCTCGGCCTCCGCCCGCCCCTGGCCTCCCCCCCCCCCCCCGCGTGGCGAAGCATGAAGAAGTGCCGGACCGACCCCCACGCTGACCCTGCCCTGCCCTGCCACCGGTCTATTTGCTTGTCGTCAGGGCCGTCAGGGCCCAGATGAAAGACCCCCCCTCCCCCAACCCCCTCCCTCAACTGCCAGTCTGACAACACCGGCGCTGTACTCCACACATCGTCAGGCGGGTTATGCGACTCCAACAGTACACCACAATGCTCAGATGTAGTTTTATGTTTCCGTGTTGATTGACCCCAGCCTCAGCCTCAGCACAAGCCGCGGCGGCAGGCGGTCACCAGGCTGGGAGCAGGGCGGTAAGAGTCGACTGCGGTGCAGTAAGTGCTCGGCTTGACACCGTTCCGACCCGTCCCGGACCGCGGCGCAGCCGAGCCCCTGTCAGCCACGGGGTAGGCCGCCCCGCTCGGCACGGCCGCCTGACGGGACGGCCTATGCTTACCTCGCCGCCGCCCCCCCCCCCTCCCCCCATCCACCTCGCTCTCGCTGACCCTCTTCCACACCGTCATCCCCGTCGGGTCTGCGTCTGTTGGCGCCTGTGCTCCGCGGAGAGAGACACGTGCAGAGAGTTGCTGTACCCTGGACGTCCGGCGGCCCCAATCCAAACGAGCTGGTCCATACCGGGCGCGTCGGCCAGTCCTCCGGGTCCAGCTGGTCCGGGCCGGGGCGGTGAATGGGCGGCGGCAGCCAGCGGCAGCCAGCGGCAGCACTGGCACTGCAAACCGGGCCGGGCAGACGGCAGACGGGCGCTCTATTCATAGGAGGCCCGACATCGGCATCCCCGCGGCGGCGGGCCGGACACCGGCGGCTGTTTGCCCCGGCCCCGGCCCCGGCCCCGGCCCCGGCCCCGGCCCCGGCCCCGGCCCCGGCCCCGGCCCCGGCCCCGGCCCCCGGCCCCGGCCCCGGCCCCGGCCCCGGCCCCGGCCCCGGCCCCGGCCCCGGCCCCGGCCCCGGCCCCGGCCCCGGCCCCGGCCCCGGCCCCGGCCCCGGCCCCGGCCCCGGCCCCGGCCCCGGCCCCGGCCCCGGCCCCGGCCCCGGCCCCGGCCCCGGCCCCGGCCCCGGCCCCGGCCCCGGCCCCGCCCCGGCCCCGGCCCCGGCCCCGGCCCCGGCTCCGCCCCGCCTGCTTCGCCCCGCCGGCCCGCCCCCGGGTCCCCGGCGGCTGCTCTCCAGCCGCCTGCTCCGCCGTGCCGACCCGCCGGGTCCTCGGCTGCTCTCCGCCGCCCTCCGCCGCCCTCGGCTGCCCTCGGCCCTCCCCACCAGTACGCCCGCTATTGAAATAATAATGGCACCTCGTGATGGCCGGACAATCGGATAATATCTCCGGGGTGTGTGTGTGTGTGGGGGGGGGGGGGGGATCCCCGGGGAACGAACGCTCAATCCAATGACCGGCAGGACCAAAGCAGAGAATGGCACCATGCACTCCTAAAAAAGTTGACTCGATTCAAACGTGATTATCTTCTTCACAGCACAGTTGGCGCTAAACACATGATATTGCTTGATGCGAAAGTCTTTTGTAGACAAGAATGTATGGTGACTAATATAGGGATTGAAAATAGGGAACCCGCTCAATATTCATTCATGATTTAAGCAGAAATCTGTATACTTTATTCAACCACACAGTTGAGGTTCTTGAAAAAATACTCGAGGCTTCTGGCTCTAGAAACTCTGCCATGAATATTTCGTTCTTACTGCGTCAGAATTTGTTTTTCATCGTTCGGTCCCTTCGCTCTGAAGTTAGCAGCCTGCGGTTAGCGGATCCTAGGTGCTGCGGGTCGGCGTAGGCTGCGCTGCCGTGGGCCAGGTCCCGTTGGGGGCCGGGCCTGTAGCCGGGCCGAGTGGTGGCCGCCACTGGCATCCACTGACCCTCCTGGTCCTTGGGGTTCTCCTGGTCTCACGTCCAGTTTAAGTCTTTTTGTGTGAGCATTACCTAGGAGAACTCTGCCAGGCTTTGGTATCTCCCATTCAGAGGTTCCGCCTTCAGGCTGATACCATGAATGTCCGCCCTGAGACGGAATTTAAAATTCTTGTTTTCAATTTAGTCTGCGCGGTAGCAGCTTCGGTGGGAAATTTCAGAGCGTTTTCCGGTCCGGGAACTGACCTGCAGGCTGCAGGGCGAGAGGACGAGGCGAGACCCCCTTCTAGCTCTACTCGCCCCACCCTGCTGCACGCGGCTGACAGAGGCGGTCAGGCGGACGCACGTAGGGTTCTGTTGGGCTCTCATTCAGAGCCACTCTTCGAGTGGCGCGGCACAGCGGCACAGTCAGCGACAGCCCGGCAACAGCCAGGACGGAGTGTGACAGGGAGAATCAGGTGAGTTAAGGCAGCATCTCAAGGGTAGGCTGGAGAATGAAGGGGACAGGAAGAGGAGGACAGGAAGAGGAGGACAGGAAGAGGAGGACAGGAAGAGGAGGACAGGAAGAGGAGGACAGGAAGAGGAGGACAGGAAGAGGAGGACAGGAAGAGGAGGACAGGAAGAGGACAGGAAGAGGAGGACAGGAAGAGGAGGACAGGAAGAGGAGGACAGGAAGAGGAGGACAGGAAGAGGGGACAGGAAGAGGAGGACAGGAAGAGGAGGACAGGAAGAGGAGGACAGGAAGAGGAGCTGTTGCTAGCCACGCAGTGAAATTAGCAGCCAAAATAGTCCTGCGTGTCAGAAAACTATTTTAAGATGAAGCCTCTGAGTCTCTCTCTCAAGTCCAAAGTGAGATGAAACTCTGGGATTATCCTTGGCGCATGATTGCGGCAAATGTAGGCCGATTCCCGTCATAGTCGCGGGCACACGGCACCTGCGGGGTAGGCAGCCCGACTCCTGCATGCACGCGTGCCTTGCGGGCCGGCCTAGCCTACGGTTCGCAGGCGCCTCATGTCGCCGTACCGTAAGCCACTGACTGTTGAGTTCAGCCGTGCGCCGCGCGCCTCGATGAAGTCTTCTTTGAGTCACCTCCTCCTCCCGGCCCACGGCTGACAGGCGCGCTGCGCTGCGCTGCTGCACCGATCAGCTAATCAGTCATTACCCTCCGGAAGCATCAGGAGGTTACGCGCCGCGGAGTTTGGTAATCATAGCGCACCGCCAGCATGGTCAGCAGCGCCAGCAGCGCCAGCACAGTAAACTCGTTTCGCTGGCCGGTCATTAGTGCCGTGAGCGGGGCCGCGGGGCCGAAGGGCCGCGGGCCAGGCATCGCGATCCGCAGTCTAAGAAGAGGAAAGCTTGAGAACATGCGAGGCCTGCAGCACGGCAATGCAGCAGTGTGTCACTGTCTGTCTGTGTGTGTGTGCCACAGGGAGGTCCCGCAGAGGGTTTCGTCGGAGTCCACCCAAAAAACTCCCGTTCTCGGAACAGGAACAATGTTTTCCGCGGGAGCACATTTTGCTCTCAAATGCGCCAAGTACATCTTGATCTTGATGCGAGATCCATATTTTTGAATCGAATCGATTTCTCTCGGTTCGAGCACAAAATGTACTCGGGTGTGACAGCTCCGGCGAGAGCAAAAAACCGAGACCATGTTCTCAACGCATTTGAAATCATAATTTACTTGAAATTTTGAGTGCATTGAACTCTTATCGAGTGCTATATGGGTTCGACAACGATACAGGTCATCTTCCGAAGAAAAATATTGCCGCCCTGAGCGAGATTCGAACCTTGAACCTGTGAGTTCTGAGTGTAACACTCTGACCACTACGCCACGTGTTCGACTCTGCAGAGAGCAGAACATGGCAACGCCACATGATGCGGTTGTAAGTGGATAGGGAACATAGGCCGGGAACACGAAATCGAGTATTGTTCTGTACTTGGATCGAGAACGACTTTTTTGGGTGTCCTCCTGTCAGTGGGGTCCTGGGCCTGGGCCTGGGCCTGGGCCTGGGCCTGGGCCTGGGCATGGGCCTGGGTCTGGGCCTGGGCCTGGGCCTGGGCCTGGGCCTCAGGCCTACAGCCTTGCCGATCTCTTTGGCCGTTGGAAACTTCCCAGCGATCGCGACCAACCGGTTCGTTGTGTGGTGTCTGGAACCGCGCAGCCCGCGCGGACCGGCAGATCAGAGGTCCTCTCCTCACTACTTAGACTCGCCGCAGCGCCGCCGCAGCACCACAGCCACACCAGAGCCGAGCGGCTAGTGTGTTTTCCACATTGATGGTGACCGGCTCCGCGCGCCAGTCTGCCTGTCTGTCTGTCTGTAGGTCGCGGAAATGTTGACAATGTCACACTCGTGCTGGGCTATTGTGTGTATGTGTAGGTTCTGCACGGCCCCGCACGGCCCCCTGCCGCCCCCCGCCGCCCCCTGCCGCCCGACCTCCGCCTCGTACCCCGGCTTAAGCTGCGGCAGTGGGGTGATCCGAGTGTGTACTCGATGCGTAGAACAAGAACATGGGGAGACACGTGGCCTTGCTGCAAGCGACTCCCTGTTGACACCAAAAAGAGTTTCCCACTGCAGCACCAAAATATGACGGACGTTCACAGGCCATGATGATCCTTCAGGGCCGTTCAAAAACAAGGAAAAATTGGAAAGTCCTGTCCCGGGCTCGATGGCAAATCTATCCGGAGACTTGGCCGGGGGAGCCAGGTGCCGATGGCGCTGAGTGCTGAGGCAGCACGGCAGCCGGGGGCCCAGCCCGGAGCCCGGCCCAGTGTCACGTCCTTGGCAAACCTTGCGGTGCCCCGGACAATTACGCGACGGTACCGTCATACTGGTCATACCGCGGTGAATGTGTGTCACACCAACCAAGACTTTCATTTCAGGCATGTTTGATGATCACCTCAGCCCTACTCTATACCTGTATTTACCCTCCCCTCCCTTTCTCTCTCTGTCCCTCTCTTTCTTGGCCTATCTATGCAGACGCATCTCTCTCGCTCCCTCTCGCTGATTTGCATACGAGGATGAGCATCAAGCCGTGCGGCAAGTCACGCCGCACTACAGAGTAGTCAAACAAACTGGCCGCCGTTGGCCGCGGGTCTGATGCCGGACCCCACCGGTCCGGCCCGGGAGTCTTGGCGTCTTTTCCTTCACCGCTCCGCCGCTCCGCTGTTCTTGCTAGTATTATACTTCATCGTTTGGTAACGCGAGGATGCAAGTATTCGAAAAGAGGAAACATGGGAATGCCATAATAAGGACGGGAGATGTTTTTTTTTCTGAACCAAACTGTCATATTTTGGCCATTTCTTTTTTGGCTTTGTGGTGAGGCAGCTGCACGAGGGGTGCGCGTGGGACTGGTGTTTTCAGAAAGGTTTCCACACATCGGGCGGGCCGGGCAGGCCGAGCTCTCTTGCGCCTCGGACGCCAGCTTCGTATTTTCGCTTACGTCCGTGTTTTGCTCGTGGCAAAAGTGTGCTACTACAATGCAGCCCAGAGGGTCAGGCACCTGCACGGCGGCGGGGCGGGCGCGGCCTAGTGAGGCCTCGCGAGGCCCCGCGTGTGCCCGCGTGGCGTGATCTGTGCCGCTATCGGCGTTGTCATCTCGGGGGCTTCCCATACCAACCACAGCGCAGGCAGGCAGGCAGGCAGGCAGGCAGGCAGGCACAGCGCAGGCACAATCCAGGCACAACGCAGGCACAGCTTCCAGGTACCGCCTACCGCAGAAAGCTCACCTAGTCGCTGGGCAGCCATCCTCCTGCTTTAGCGCGGCGAGACTCGATTCCCGAACTAGGCGGCCCGACCACCGTTGGGCTCTGCAGGCTGCCGTTGTCCCCGACCCCGAGGCTTAGTTCCCGACGCTCACGGCCGTGGGCAGCACGCGGGCACGCGGCAGCACGGGACACGAAGCAGAAGCAGCCCCAACCTCGGCCTGGGTGCCCTGCTTGTGCCGCTGCTGTGCTCTCAGCACGTCCTCAGGGGCCTCTGCAGTGCTCTGCAGCCGCTGTCGGTGACTTAGGACACGCAGCCAGCCGCCACACACGTTCGCCGCGTCCTGTAAGTGGAGCTCCACTGCCGTGTTGCAAGCAATTACCTCCTCGGTGGTTTGGTGGGTGCGGTCAGGAGCAACGCGGCAGCTGCGGCGACAGAAGCAGCGTGTAGCGGCGACAGAAGCAGCGTGTAGCGGCGATAGAAGCAGCGTGTAGCGGCGACAGAAGCAGCGTGTAGCGGCGACAGAAGCAGCGTGTAGCGGCGACAGAAGCAGCGTGTAGCGGCGACAGTAGTGGCGTGCAGCGGCGACGGTAGAAGGTGAAACGGCGACAGTAGCAGTAGCGGCGTGCAGCGGCGACAGTAGCGGCGGCTGTACAGCCTGACCGACCGAACAAGACCCCGCTGCGTCGGGACTTTTCGCCGAAATAAAGAAACAAATAAACAAGCAGCTGCAGTGCGGCTACCCAAACTAGTCCACACAACTACTGGGCCAACACGATTTATGATTCTTCTTCTTTTTCTTCTCGGCATGTTTGAAACTAGAACAAAATTGAATTTATAAAAGTGAAAACAGGTGAAAAAAAAAGATAATATGGTGATATACCTGGTGTATCATTGGCCCCGGGCAGTTTCGGTTTTAGGCAGTCCCGCAACACACTATCTATCTCCGTCTCTTTCTGGCTTGGCCAGACGCGTGAGACAGAAAGAGATGGAGATAGTGCTTTGCGGGACTGCCTAAACCGAAACTGCCCGGGGCCAATGATACACCTGGTACTCACAAGAGGGGGAGAGAGAGAGAGAGAGAGAGAGAGAGAGAGAGAGAGAGAGAGAGAGAGAGAGAGAGAGAGAGAGAGAGAGAGAGAGAGAGAGAGAGAGAGAGAGAGAGAGAGAGAGAGAGAGAGAGAGAGAGAGAGAGAGAGAGAGAGAGAGACAACCGGTTCTGGGGACCGAACCGAATATATGAAGCTATTGGATGGAGCGTCCCAAAATAGTTCCCCATCCATTCAAACACGCCTGCCATCAATCGTCAGGGACAATTCCTGGAAGCAGTTCTTGTTTTCAAAAACAACTGCAACATCGAAAGCACTACATAATAGTCTCTACGAGCGCGTGAGCCGGTGCACACCATGCAAGCCTCGCATCTTGGGCATTCTGTAATCGCTGCCGTTGCCGTTGGCTCGCGAGGATGCGGGGATTCCCCCCCCCCTTTTTTTCCGAGGAGACTATGAGAAACTCGGCGGCGAAACGGTATTGCGGCTGCGCACCACTGAGCCCTGCTGCTTCGCACGCCCCTCCCGCCTCCCGCGCAGCGGCGGAGGGAAAAGGAAGATGTCGGCCGGAAAAATAGTCCTCGGTGGACTCCGATCCCCTTTATACACCCCTACTCATCTAATGTGCTAAAGTAAACGAACATGTCCTTGAGTGGGCTTCTCTAATGAATCCCTGGCCGTAATTAAGGTTGATCTCATCTCATTTTCCCCGCCTCTTTTTAATTTTGATTGTCCGAAATTTTAGACGCCATCGTCCAGGCATGATGGTCGTTTCCGATAGGACGCTTTCGGCGCGGAAATTCAAACCTGATTCGGCGGGTAAATTCAAACCCCAAGGCGGGGAACTGGCTTCGGCTGCGGGCCGGAAGGACGGCGGTGGTGGTTAGGCGCCGCACCGTTCGCCCGCGGACCGATTGCAAATTACAATAATCAGATTCTATTTCGGAGGTGCAAGGTTGTCGGCGGGGAGCACGGCAACTGCAAGCACAACACAGCGAGCTCGGCACCGCGAGCACAGCACTCACTTGTGCGTTAATGAGCCGCAAACTGTGTCTTGACATAGACGCGTAATAAGGCGGCCACGTCCGAGAGACCCCCCCCCCCCCCCCCCCGGCCCCCAGCCAGGCTGCTCCGACCCGAAGCAGAGCTGTTTGAACGCGTCCCTCCTACCCCTGCGGATCCAGAGGGGGGGGGGGGGTGAGTTGGTTCAGCCAGGCGAGTCGAACCCTGAGCCGCCCCAGACGCACCACGACGGCACCTTACCTAAACCCCACATATCCGGACAAAAGTGCTTTGATTACTCAAAAATCTCGTCGTATTCGGGCTCAAACACGGAAGTAAAGAGGTTAATTACCATTACGCGAGTCGAAAACTGGTCTTACAAATTATATGCAGACTCCGTGGAATCTTTTGCGGGCTTCTCAACACTATACTCACCAGTGTCTTTCGAAAATCAGTGACGAGTCCCATGCAAAAGTATTCCGCATGCCCTTCTGTGCAAAGCTCTGATGCATTTTAAACGTCTCGGCTGGCCCCCTGGCCCCCGCCCCGGCGTGTCCGGGGCGAGCGCTTTGGTGGCGCTTGGTGGCGTGTGGCGGCGCGTGTGCAACGCGTGCTTCACAAATAGGACCAGCAGTGTTGGTGTGGTGCCGGTAGGGCGCTGGCGGGCTGGCAGCCCTGGCAGCCCCGGCCAGCAGAAGTACCGACACCGAGTACCGCACTGGGCTTTGCTGAACCTAGGTTCAGTATGGACGCGCGAAACTTTCGACCAGCCCCCGCAGCCCCCGCAGTCACCCACGGTCCCCGCGCCCACGACCCACGCAACGGATTGCGGAAACCGCGTCTCTGTTGCGAGATGGACATTACATTACACGTACAGCAGCGTGGGCCGCGTCGCGTACATTACATCTGATGGCAAAGCGTAACTATCTGCGGCCGGCATCGCTGACCCCGCCGCCACCGCCGGCACGTGCGCCGGCCTGTGGCCTGGGCTGGGGAGGCTGAGGCTGTACTGGGCCCTGCCCGTGGCGCCCGGGTAAGCGCCGGGTGGGTAGGCAGCCTGACTCGATCGTGCACGCGTGCCGTGCGGGCTGGCCTACCCCAGCACGCGCAGGCGCTCGGCGAGGCCGGGCAAGGCCCAGTGGGGGTACACTCAAATGGCGCGCCTCCGTCGTGTGTGCGAGAGAGACAGAGAGCGCCCCCCCGAGAGTAGTGTTGCCAACGTCTGCACGTCAAACACGCTGCTGCGAGTCTTCTCCGTCCGACTGCCTACTAGGCAGCTCCAGGTCCCAATTGTTCACACAACCCACCGTAGCGCAAGCGGCTGCGGCGTCGCCACTCGTCTCTCTCGGATGGATCGGGCGGCACGGGTTCGATACCCGCTCGTTTCATTTTACTTTTCCGACAAATATTGCTTGCCTGCTCTCTGCTCTCGGGGGCGCCTCTAAAATAAGGCAACCCGACCTTCTCTGGCCGTTCGAAAGCACAGCACTAAGTCAACACCCTCTGGCAAGGCCGAGGGTAGCGGCTAGCGGCCGCACGACGATTTGGATTGGAGCTCTGGCGAGTGTTCTGTATTGTGGAAATGACCCGCATTAGGCGCACCGCTCTCATGAAAAATAACGCCTTTCGTGTGTATGTGTACATGTAAGTGTGTAGAGAGGGGCTTCGCTCACGGTCACAAATTATACCTGTGCGCGCGTGTGTGCCGACTGCTGTGGACATAAATCATAACGAATTACTCGTTAAAAGAAAGAGTGGGAATAATCTCACTGTGTACCGAAACACACCACTAGGATCACTGACGGCCACGGCCAAGCCCTCCCCATGAGGGCGCAGGCGGCGCAGAAGGTCGGGTTATCCACCGCGGCCTAGGCAGCGCCCCCCCCCCCCCCGGCCATGTGGCGTGTCACGGGCATACATGGTGCGTACTTGTGTGATCGCAATTGTCGCACACGTATCTGGATCCACATCTAGCAAAGTGCCACTGTCCTTTTCTTTCATTTTCCCCACAGCTCACTGCTAAATTTTCCGCGCTTGCGTACCGCTCTAGTTGGGCACTCATCGCGTGAGCAGAGTGCACCGTGTCTGCTGGCCAGCAAACCACGGCAAATTACACCCGAATAGTTGTTAGGCCACTGCAAAAATATATACAATGGAATATTCATGGTGTATCCCGGATCCGTAGCGCAGCCCCTTTAATCACCGCAGTGCACCGGCATCGTCCGCAAACTCGTCATTAAAATGGCCACTCATCATTTCCATCGTCTTCGGATGCACACACAGGACCTGTGCAGGAGCAATGATGTGGTGGTCTTGATGTAGCAATTACCGCGCACCGCGTGCCGGGCATAACGCTCCCGTGCTCAGCGCGGCAACAGGGCCGTGCCGGGCCGTGCCGGGCCGTGCCGGGACCGTGCCGGGGGCGTGCCGGACCACGAACGGCGTGGACTGGCTGCTCAC
The DNA here is from genome assembly GCA_038380765.1 of Odontothrips loti. Lineage (NCBI taxonomy): Eukaryota > Metazoa > Arthropoda > Insecta > Thysanoptera > Thripidae > Odontothrips > Odontothrips loti. The sequence continues at coordinate 8,422,001 of CM076243.1, forward strand.
GGCTAGTGCAGCACAGACCCCAGCCGCAGCGCCGCCCTTCCGCACCCACCCCGGCACATCCCGGCCGGCGCAGCCCCGCCAGCCCCGCCAGCCCCGCCAGCCCCGCCAGCCCCGCCAGCCCCGCCAGCCCCGTCAGCCCCGCCAGCCCCGCCAGCCCCGCCAGCCCCGCCAGCCCCGCCAGCCCCGTCAGCCCCGCCAGCCCCGCCAGCCCCGCCAGCCCCGCCAGCCCCGCCAGCCCCCCCGCCAGCCCCGCCAGCCCCGCCAGCCCCGCCAGCCCCGCCAGCCCCGCCCCCGCCAGCCCCGCCAGCCCCGTCAGCCCCGCCAGCCCCGCCAGCCCCGCCAGCCCCGCCAGCCCCGCCAGCCCCGTCAGCCCCGCCCCCGCCAGCCCCGCCAGCCCCGCCAGCCCCGTCAGCCCCGCCAGCCCCGCCAGCCCCGCCAGCCCCGCCAGCCCCGCCAGCCCCGTCAGCCCCGCCAAGCCCCGCCAGCTCCGCCAGCCCCGCCAGCCCCGCCAGCCCCGTCAGCCCCGCCAGCCCCGCCAGCCCCGTCAGCCCCGCCAGCCCCGCCAGCCCCGTCAGCCCCGCCAGCCCCGGCCAGCCGCAGCCCCGTGTCACGCGGCGGCAGTCCGTGGTTTTCCATGAATGGGGCCGCTGGCTCCCGCTGGCTCCCGGCTCCCGCTGGCTCCCGGCTCCCGCTGGCTCCTGGCTCCCGCTGGCTCCTGGCTCCCGCTGGCTCCTGCCTTGTCTGTGCTCCTCCCGACACAGACAGGATGCATGTGCTGTGCACCCACGCGGCGCTTTCGGAAAAATTACACAGCAACGCGCACAATGTTGGCCCGGCCTTCCCCAGAACGACTTAATTCTTTTTAGCAGATGAAGTTTCAACTTCAGCTAGCTTGGACTCTCGCAGTTAGCGTGGCCAGGTTAGCGTAGCAGGTAGCAGGTAGGTTAGGTTAGGTTAGCGTGGCAGGTAGCAGAAGCGGCAGCGCAGCAGCAGTAGCCCGCAGCAGCTGCACTGTAAAAATATTTATCGTCATTTTACGACAATCCTCTGGCTAAATCTGAAAAACTAATAAGTCGTCACAGACCAAGTGACGAATAACTCGTCACCGATTTTGTTTTTGCAAAAAAACAGTATGTCTTTTTGAAGTTTGGTTAAATGTGACGAATTATGAACCCTACGAATACGTCGTCACGTGACGAATAAACGTCGTCAAGTGACGACCTATTCAGGTGATCAGTGAATCGTCACAGCTTTTCTCGTCATATGACGAAAAATATTTACAGTGTGCAGCAGCCCTCTTGAGCAGCGCTAGGCCCAGCCTCATATTATACCAGGTGTATCATTAGCCCCGGCCAGTTTCGGTTTTAGGCAGTGCCGCAACACACTATCTCCGTCTCTTTCTGGCTCGGCCAGACGCGTGAGACAGAAAGAGACGGAGATAGTGCTTTGCGGGACTGCCTAAAACCGAAACTGCCCGGGGCCAATGATACACCTGGTATAGCTCGAGGCGGGCCTTGGTTTCCGCCTGTCCGTCCGTTCCGTTCGCCTCCGTCCGCCTTGCCAGTTCCAGTTTTTCGCCCGTTGTGGCCAAACTATGCGTTTCCGCCCCATACAACCTTATATGAGTTTGATATCGTACCATCCACCCCTACGTGTAGGGCTCGTCATTTTTGCAAAGTTTCAATGTTCAAAATTTGTCACTTTACGCTCACTAGGATAAAGATACTTTCAGAATTCCCGCACAGAGCAACCACTATTGCTTGTGAAAGGACCATCCACCTTGCACACATTTCAACGTGAATCGCCGTCGTATGGCCGGCCTAGGGCATGGCACGGCACGGGTCGGCGCGGGGCTTCTCGTAAACACTGGTAGGGCGGGCCGTGCCGCGACCTCGTAAACACTTTCCGTATGACACACGAGGCGGCACACTCAGAAGCCCAGGGCCGGTCCCCAAACATAACGCTTCGGTTTAGTGTGAGTCCCACCACAACGGGGCTCAATGTGATGTTAGCCCGATCAAGCAAAGCTAGATGGACATAGTTACTTGGTTCTTAGCAATTCAATTGCTTCGTTTAATTTCTCATACGCGCTTAAGATGAAGATGGTCCTCGAACAAAACACACAAAACGAGCACCACACGGACGGAAAACTTTAACACGTTGACTGCGACGTGTCACAAATGCTGTGACATTTTTGCATCCCTTCATGACGTGCCGCATTAACGTGTTCAAAGTAGAACTCGGTTATGTTTCCCGCTCCGCAACTCCGTTCAGATGTCTCGGAAAGTCGCCTTCTTTGAATTTGTCTTACGCTTTTCACGTTAATCGCACGCTTTCCACCCTTGCATTCCATCATCTGCTTTCACGTGCCACGTTTAAGTGGCAGTTTTTTTTTAAATGTCCGTTTTTAATGGTTCCGCGTCCGGCTGGTGTGAAAATTCACTCATTCTTCCAGGCTGTACTGCAGGGTGGTGCGTATGGCGCCAGTGTAATCTCACCCTCTGCATGTCTTGTCTGTCTCTGTCTGTCTGTATTTCTGTCTGTCTGTCTGTCTCTGTCTGTCTGTCTGTCTTTCCGTCTGTCTGTCTATCTGTCTGTCTGTCTGTCTGTCTGTCTGTCTCTCCGTCTCTCTCTCTCTCCTCTCTGTCTGTCTGTCTGTCTCTCTCTCTCTCTCTCTCTCTCTCTCTCTCTCTCTCTCTCTCTCTCTCTCTCTCTCTCTCTCTCTCTCTCTCTCTCTCTCTCTCTCTCTCTCTCTCTCTCTCTCTCTCTCTCTCTCTCTCTCTCTCTCTCTCTCTCTCCCCCCCCTTCCCTTTCCCCCTGTCACTCCGCTTCTCCCTTATTCGTGCCGACATGGAATCTTAACCGAAACGAAATCCTCTAAGTAACGGTCTGCCATTATGACGTCACGGAAGGCTGAGTCCCCGAAAGCGATGCTCGCTCCCGGTAGGCGCGGCCCCCACCCCCACAGGCCACAGCTAGGCCCGACCTGAGGCTCCGATGTACCAGTTTGTTGGGGCCCTAGGGCTGAGGGCAGAGGGCAGAGGGCTGAGGGCTGAGGGCGGAGGGCGGAGGGCTGAGGGCTGAGGGCTGAGGGCTGAGGGCTGAGGGCTGAGGGCTGAGGGCTGAGGGCTGAGGGCTGAGGGCAGAGGGCAGAGGGCTGAGGGCTGAGGGCTGAGGGCTGAGGGCTGAGGGCTGAGGGCTGAGGGCTGAGGGCTGAGGGCTGAGGCCTGAGGGCTGAGGGCTGAGGGCTGAGGGCTGAGGGCTGAGGGCTGAGGGCTGGGGGCGGAGGGCTGAGGGGAGGGCTGCAGACGGCTGCGGAGGACCACGTGGTCCGCAGCGGGTGGCTGTTGGCTGTGCTGTCCTCACCCGGAGGCTGGCTAACTGGTCCGGCTCACCTCTCACCACCACTTTAACTTTTCCCCTGGACGCTGTACGGGGGTTGCCAGTCGGGTTGCCAGTCGGGCGAGCGCAGGCGCAGACCGGACTGCCTTGGCAGACTGGCCGGGCTGGCCGGCTGACTGCGAGGAATGTGGCAAGTGGCAAGTCGCCGGCCTGGCCTCTGGCCTGGCCTGGCCTGTCACAGGGATTTTCCACCTCAGAGAGGATAGGAGGACAGGACGGGGCGGCCGGGTGGAGGGGAGGGTGTCGCTGGAGTCGCATGGATTAGATGGGATCGGACGTCCTGGTCCTGACGCCCCGCCACGCCGTCGGAGCTGGAAACTGGTGAATGGTTGTCCGGGGGCGGCGGGCGGCGGGCGGCGGCTGGCACTGGGGTTCGGTTCGCACACGAGGCGAAGCGGGCGAAGCGCTGGCGTCGGCGCAGGGGTTGGGTTTCTGGCACGGCTGGCCGGTCCGGTCCGGCTGCAGCGGGTGAGAATGGCGATGCTGCAGTCATGACTGCTGCCCGGCCCCGCAGGCCCCGCAGGTCCCGCAGACCGCTGGGCCGCACGAGGCGACCCCATGACCGGGCCCTCGTTCGCGCTGCGCCGCGCCGCGCGAACCTCATCCCGGACACAAATTTATACGCGGCCCGCCATGGCCCTGCCAGCCCGCCAGCCCCGCCCTGGCCTGTCCTGCCTTGGCTGCCGCCCGGCCCACCGCGACACGTGGGGACAGACGGTATTTGAAGCCCGGCGCGGGCGCTAGCAGCCACGTTCACTGAGCGACCGGATTATCTTCTGGCTTGAATTTCAGGGATATAGTCGCAAAGCCGCCGCCCTGTCTAGTCCTCGCGCGCATGGCGCCTGGTGGGTAGGCAACCCGGACTCCTCAAATGCATGCGTGCCGTGCGGGCTGGCCTACTCTGACATACGCAGGCGCTCAACTTCGACGTTTGTTGCCGTTCGTTGTTTCCGTTTAGAAAACATTCGGAAGAGGACAGCCTAAATGGACGGCGCCCTACTGGGCCGTCCGAGGGGCCGTCAATAACCCGCGACATGTAATCGAGGTACTTTGGTAATTTGCACGCGAAAAAACAGCGCGGGAAGGTTGCGTTGAACCGTCTGTGGGAATGGAACCTTCCAGGCCTGCAGCGGCCTGCAGTCTGCAACCTGCAGTGTCAGACAGACTCAAGCCCAGCAGCACTCCCACACGCGCCCTTACCACGCTGTTTCAGAGCCCCGCCCCCGTCTACAAGCTGATCCTGCACCTGTCTGTGGCCGACGTCCTGGTGTCGCTGGTATGCATCGCCGGCGAGGCCGTGTGGATGCTCATGGTGCAGTGGACGTTCGGCAACGTGGCCTGCAAGCTGTTCAAGTTCCTGCAGATGACGGCGCTGCACGGCTCCTCGTTCGTCGTGGTGCTGATCGCCCAGAACCGCTGGGTGGCGGTGAGCCACCCGCTAGCGTCGCGCCGCAGCCGGCCCTCGCTCGGCGGCCACGTGAGGGACGTGCTGCGCTGCAACTCGCCCCGCTCCGTGCTCTTCGTCTGGATCCTGGGCGCCTGCGCGAGCATCCCCCAGGTAGACCAGACTGGAAGTAGAGGGGAAACATGTTCGTCAAACGTCAATTCGAGTTCTTTTAACCATGCCATTTCCCCCTTCGCCATTTGCAGATATTTCTGTTCAGCGTGCAGGAAGGCCCGTTCTACGAACAGTATTACCAGTGCGTCACCTACGACGTGGGGGCCACATCGGAGCGCATTTACAACCTCGTCAACTTCGTGACGCTGTTCGTGGCGCCCCTCATGGGCCTCATCGTGTCCTACCTGTCCATCTACTGCACCTTGTCGAGTGAGTTCCGTTCCGCGCACACCCAGAGAAACAGATTCTTAGGCTAAAAGCATTCAAGAATATTTTCTTGAATCAAGCCAATCTTAGAGTTAAATCAAGAAACAGTCTTGGATCAAGAATTATATTCTTGAATGCTTTAAGAATTCGCTGTTCTAGGCTTGAGTCAAGAATTCGTTTCTCTGGGTGCAGTTCGTGTTCGTTTGCGCGATTTCCCTTTTTGAATACGACAGCCGACTGGTGCGGCGTTTTCTAAATAAATGCGCCTACATTTTAATCAGCCATCATTCAACAAATCACCCAGCCTTCCCATCAATCCTTTCTCCTTCCTCTTTTCGCAGAGGGCCAGAGGGAGATCCGGAGCGTGAACAAGATCAGCATCGCGACCTACGACCAGAATCGGCAGCGCCGGCTCAAGCGCGCGATGGTCAAGTCCCGGTGGATCGCGGCGGTGATCGTGTGCGCTTACTTGTTCTTCTGGCTGCCCTACTACATATCCATGCTAGTCTACTTCCTGTCGCCCGAGCAGGACGAGGTGAGCGGAGGTGTTTTGAACGCACGGTCCAGCGCCTCTGTGTGAGGTGTTGAGGCCCTGGGCCGCTGTGCCGTATCAGAGAGTCATCTCGGCAGGCGTTTGTCATCAATAAAATATGGAGCAGATCCGAGTTTCCTCTTGTCAGCGCTGGCATTCGTGCTACCTTGTATTTTCAGGACCGTTACCGAGCTAAAAGTGGCCAGGGCGATCAGTATTTGCTGGTAAGCCTATGAGAACGGCGTCTATGTTGTGGGTTCGTTTATTCGTTCGGGGGAACACAGCGAGACATTCAACGCAAAAAGCCACCCGTTTTTCGACCCCTTCCGAATTTGATCCCACGCGGTTTATGGGTTCCTTTCATGCATAGGGACTGCCGAAAAGCCCCTATACCCAAATCCGATCACTCCTATACGATCTATTGGGGTCCCAACCCCCCCCCCCCAAACAGCTGTTTTAGACCATTTGGGACTAGATGGGTTCTCGAAGACTGCCGACCAAAAAAATTCCCAAATGGGTGTCGTCAGACCACAAGAGTACGCTCTATCCAATTCCGTTCCGTAAAAGAGTCTACGGTTCATGAGCCACGCAAACTTTCACCAAATTGAACATTTTAGTTATTTTTTTTTTAGCAGATGAAGTTTCAACTTCAACTAGCTTGGACTCTCGCAGTAAGCGTGGCCAGGTAAGCGTGGTAGGTAGCAGGTAGGTTAGGTTAGGTTAGCGTGGCAGGTAGCAGAAGCGGCAGCGCAGCAGCAGTAGCCCGCAGCAGCTGTAGCAGCCCTCTTGAGCAGCGCTAGGCCCAGCCTCATATTATATAGCTCGAGGCGGGCCTTGGTTTTCGTCTGCTCTGCCTCGGCCTCTGCTCCGCCTCTGCTCCGTCCGCCTTGCCAGTTCCAGTTTTTCGCCCGTTGTGGCCAAATTATGCGTTTCCGCCCCATACAACATTATATGAGTTTGATCTAGGGATTTAAAGGCTGGAAAAAAAACGGAAAAATTCGGAAAAAAACACGAAAAAAAAACGTTTTTTTTTTCCTAAAAGTCGGAAAAATTGGAAAAAAGATCAATATTGCTCCTTATTTGTTGCGTAGTTGATTTTCAGATGATAAGCCGTTATCTGTGTCTTTACAGTGCATGAACAAGGTCGAATGAAAGCGGTAGCTACAGCTAAACTATGTCTTATGGCTAGAACGGGAGTGAATTAGAACGAATGCGGCTTTGAGCACTGCGGGTTTTCGCGCGTTTGTGGGTTTCCTGTCACAGCCTTCTTGTAACAGCAGCGGGCCGCCGCATTCCCCGGGTAAAAAGAGATGTATATGGGACCATATACGAATCGTATATAATTATATATGGAGCCATATATAATTTGTATACAAATTGTATACACATCATATGGGCCGTATACAAGTGTATATGGATCGTATACGGGACCACATACAACTCATATATTAACCCGTATACAATGCCTACCTTGTATACGATTCCTATATGGATGTATATGTGAATGTGGCTGTATATGACCCATATACGACCTCATATACAGCTCATATATGGGATCATATATGCGAATCGTGTGTGGTCCCATGTGCGTTTCGTATACACTTGTATACGGCCCATATACGATATATACAATTGTATACAATTATATACGATTCGTTTTTGGTCCCATATACAACTCTCTTCACCCGGGTCGAGCAGTGCATCGATACATCAAACGAGACGCGAGCGCGCGAGAAGACACTCGGTTCTGACGGGGACGGGAGGAGTGAATGGACTGGAGTTTTGCGTTTGTTTTGTGCAACTGAAAAGTGCCTGTGAAAAAGACAGGTAAGCGATTCATTATCTAAGCGGACATGCCATAGAATTCACGTGACCGGAATGACGGGGAGGAGAAGTTGTTCATTCATGCAAGGTTAAATGATTTTATTTCCATTCGTCACTCGCCCGCAGGGAGCGCCCTGCGTCGCCTTCTCCACCTCCCCCACAAACACGCCGTTCCTCACGTCGTCTCCACTGACTACTTGTGTTCAATAATTGAAATTACAAATAAGTATTACTTTTGTTCATGTACTTGAACCTCTAACGCTTCTTTTATCTGTGTGCAATCCCATGTAATGGCACTTCGAACCCTCAAACGCCGCATTATCATATTTAGCGCTTGAATACGAATTTTTCCAATTTTTCCAATTTTTCCTGGAAAAAAAACAATATTTCCAGTTTTTTTCGGAAAGATTTAATTTTTCCGGAAAATTTAAAACCCTAGTTTGATCGTACCATCCACCCGCATCAACCCCTACGAGTAGAGCTCGTCAGATTTGCAAAATTTCAAAGTTTAAAATTTGTCATTTACGCTCACTAGGATAAAGATACTTTCAGAATTCCCGCACACAGCAACCTCTATTGCTTGTGAAAGGCGCATCCACCTTGCGCACATTTCAACGCGAATCGCCGTCGTGTATGGCCGGCCTAGGGCATGGCACGGCACGGGTCGGCGCGGGGCTAGTCGTAAACACTTGTAGGGCGGGCCGTGCCGCGACCTCGTAAACACTTTCCGTATGACACACGAGGCGGCACACTCAGCAGCCTAGGGCCGGTCCCCAAACATAACGCTTCGGTTTAGTGTGTGGCCCACCACAACGGGGCAGATGTTAGCCCGATCAAGCAAAGCCAGCTGGATATAGTTACTCGGTTCTTTTCAGTATCACTTCTCAAGTAATATTACGACATGAATTGTTAATGAACCCGATTTCCAATAACGGTGCTACTCTGCCGATTTAAAAAAAGACGAGCGGTATGACACGTCACACACGTTTTAGAGTTATCATTCATCTGCTTCCACGTTAGCGTTAGCGTAAACGATTTTTTTTAAATGTTTTTTTATAAATGTTATAAATATATTTTACAAGGGTAAACATGCGAAAATAGAGTCCAATGAGCGAAAATTGTAAGGAAAATGTCGTATCTCCAACCGTTTAGCCGCTATACTTTAAAAATGACCAACAGTTTTTCTTGCCTTAGTGAATAAATAAAGAATGATTTTAAAGCATAGCAGGCGCGGATCCAGGAGCCACTTGTGGGGGGGGGGGGGGCAATGTACCACTTTTTGCCTTCTTACACGCGAAAAGTTCGGCGGGTTTCCTAAATTTCAGGCGCCCTTCGGGCGTCTTAATAGCATCTTGGGGGGGGGGGGGGGGGGGGGGGAGCAAAACCCCTTTCGCCCCCCTCCCCCTTGTATCCGCGCCTGAAGTATAACGGCTAAACGGTTGGAAATACGACATTTTCCTTAAAATTTTCGCCCATTGACCTCTATTTTAACATGTTTACCCTTGTAAAATATTTTTTTTAAATTTATAAAAAAAATTACTAAAATGTTCAATATGGTGAAAGTTTGCGTGGCTCTGTTGCCCAAACCATGAACTGTATACGGAACGGAATTCGATAGAGCGTACTTATGTGGTTTGACGACACCCATTTGGGACTTTTTTTGGTCGGCAGTCTTCGAGAACCCATCTAGTCCCAAATGGTCTAAAACAGCTGTTTTTTTTTTTTTTGGTTGGGGGGGGGGGGGGTGCGACCCCTATAGATCTTATAGGAGTCATCGGATATTGGTATAGGGGCTTTTCGGCAGTCCCTATGCATGAAAGGAACCCATAAACCGCGTGCGAAGGGGTCGCAGAACGGGTGGCTTTTTTCGTCTGGAATGCCTCAGCATGATTTTCGATTGCATGGATAACCAAATATGAGATTGAACCGGGGATGACTAAAATATGAAAAGCATGTTGATGATATGTGGTGAATTTCAAGGTACCTACGAGGTACTATACGACAGGTACTGCGAGTGAAAACTGGGGGGACTGTTGGGACACTGCTTAGTGCTTTTTCTAGCTCTTTCTAGCTCTTTCACCGTAGGGTTGATCCATCCACTCATTTATTTTTCCTTCTTGGTATCCTACCTCTAGTTTTCTGTAAACTTTTGACTGTGTTTCTGCCATGTTGGGTACTTTGCATTTTTCAGCTATATTTGTTCGCGACGTGCGGGTTTTTTATCCAGCTCGGTGACAACTTCCGTTGTATACTTTTTGTACTTATTTCTTCTGTGGGAAATCCTTTCCTCCTCGGGAAGTGACCTGTTTTCATTTTTCTAATCCGGGCCCTCTGTTTGCAGTGGTACAACTCAAAATGGATGGAATGGATCTTCTTCTGCGGCATGGCGAACAGTGTGTTCAACCCCGCCATCTACGGTCTGTTCCAGCTGTGGAAGCCTAAGCGTCAGAAGCAGTGGTCGGTGTTCCGTCAGAGGTGGGTCATCCCCCGGCAGCCCCCGGCAGCCCCTGCCCTTAAACGGAGAGGCAAAGTCTTGCATGCCAGAGTGTAGAGAGTTGCATAACCTCAGTTCCACAGGCGTCTCTCGCAGCGGCGGCCAACTATACGCCCCCGCGCCCCCGCCCCTCTCCGCCGCACCTCCACCTCACCTCTTACTTACTCCCTTCCTTTGCAGAGACGGCTCCACTCAGCTGACTCAGCTCACGGACAGCTTCCGCCGGCACGGTGTCGTAGGGGTGACGCCTGCCGATACAGCCGTCCCCTCCGCGGAGCAGTCCACCTCCGGGGGCACCACGTCCTCATCGGCCTCAGTGCCCGCCGTGCTGACGGAGCCGACGCCGCCGACGTCGCCCGCCCTGCCGGCCCCGCCTGTCCCGCCTGCCCCGCCTGTCCCGCCTGTCCCGCCGGCCCCGCCTGCCCTGCCGGCCCCGCCTGCCCCGCCTGTCCCGCCGGCCCCGCCTGCCCCGCCTACCCCGCCTGCCCCGACTGCGCTCCCTGCGCCGCCCCCGCTGGCGGAGGCCACCGCGGAGACCACCGCTCCGGGCCAGGCGCAGGTAGAAGCAACCTTGGAGGCGACGCAGACACTCCTGGGCGGCGCCAGGGACAAGGTCCCCGTCACAGCCATCGCCGTCACACCCAGCATCCGGACTGTGGTCCTCAAGGCGGGGCCCTTCAGCTGGCGGAATCGATTCCTGCGCAAGTACAGGGCCTTGCGTGCGCACACGGCTCACCAGGCGCACGTCTGACACGTCGGACCTGTGACCTCAACTCGTACTACTCAACACGGACCGGGCACCGGGCGGTGACAGTGGGTGCCATGTGTCATGGTCCTGAGGCCAGAGCACGGTGAAAGATCAGGCGTGCAAGACAATCACTTGAGGGCTGGTGTTTGAACCTTCTGCGCCGAGGTTGATACAATATGCCAGCTCAGGACATTTTCGCTACCTTCTTCTCGAGTGATTTTCCCAACTTGCACTGGTCACCTATTAGCGTCCTAGATTTTAGGTCGGACGCTTTTATAAAAACTGTTTTTGAAAGCGGGTCAAAGTAGAGTAAGTTAAGAAAATTAAAGGGACATAAAGAGGGCAGCTGGTACCTGCCGACGTGTCTCATGGATCTCATAACGGGTTTTATTACAGCGAAAGCAGGGGAGAACGATTTGATTTGATCTGTTAAATTGTACAAAATGTGGTGAGTCATAGGTTGCAATGTAGTTCTTCTCAAAAATATTTTGTCTGCGTCATTAATGTGATTCAAACATTTTTTTGTTTGCTGGACCCATTCCTTGGAATAAGCTGTAATTTGAGCTCTATCGAATCACAGTTAATAGCAACTCCCGACTCTTGAATCGTGCTCTCGACCATGACTCATGACAAATTTATTAGTAGTTATTTATTTTAGTATTTTATGTTTGAATTAGAATTCATATTCAATATCATGTGTTTAGTCAGTAGTATGAGCTCCCATACCACTTCTTTGTCATCTATGTTGTGTCATAAAGTTGAACCCATCTCATGAAAAAAAAATGCTCCAAATTTTGACATTAAATTTGTTGTTAAAGTCTATCTTTGTTTTGTTTCAGGCAATTTTATAACAGAATCTTTTCATAATGGAATTGGAGTGAATTTTTTTCTGATGTGATGGCTATACACATTCTTCTAAGAAAGACATCCCTGCCATACAGTATTAATATAATTCTCAATCCACATTCCTTGCCCTCAAACTTTACTCCACGAAGTTTTCACGAAATACAGATGATTATGGTGCTACAAAATATAAGATGCTTGGTTTCAACTGGTATTGACCCCCCAGTTTTCTACCCAATTGAGTCAAACATCCTACATATGTATGTCTTTATTTTGGGGTTCTTTCATATAGTTGAGTAGATGATATTTTCAGTCTACCCAGCTACTAACTATTATTCTTCACTCAAAATATTCATCTTAGTCACCTGTGTTCCTTTCCTGCATTGCTCAGCTATTTTTTTTTTAGTAGACTCTAAGTTTAGGTAAGAGTACCTGTGATAAGTAGATTTCTGACCATATTGTTAAAAAAATATGGCTTAAACAGCATGTGTTTTTCATGCAGCGTGTTCCTTCGTTCTTTTCATTTTGATTAACTTCAAACCTCTCACATCATTTTTATTATTGAACCATGGTGCAGTCGCGCGTGGCGAACCAATTTGGTTGAGTTGAGAACTAATGCAGTCAAGTTTACACTATACAGCGCTTAGCTGGTGAAAATTTCATTTCCTGTAATTGCTGTTTAAGAAGTAACTGACTGTAAAATTAACTTTTTTTTAAATGGAGTCCGAAATAAATAAAAAAGAAATAAATAAATACATTCGTTTTTTCCTCATTTAATTCCTCTTCAGAATCCGCAGTCCCGGTTGATTCTGATCTGAACCTTCTGAGTTCACAAAACTGTAAGGGAGAGCCTCTAGTGGAAGTTTTGTAAGCTTCAGGCCTTCAGCCTATGGTGGCCCACAAAAATAGAGCCACTTTTCTCGCCAGAGCTGGTCATTCCCTCGAAACCGGAGGCAAAGCTTCATGTATTGACTTCCGGTTATCTGTTACCACCACACTACGACTAAGAAAGTGAATGATTCTAACTCAGGATGCTAAAAAGTAAACCCTCAACTTTTCTAAGGTGATGAAATGAACTATTTCACCTTTGCTAGATTTGTATTTTATTTTCAGTAGAAAATGTAACAGAAGATCATTTTACTTTTTGAAATCGAAACGTTGGCAGACATGTTTTTATGTTTTCCTGCTTTTCTTTTTTCTCCTCTCGTCCCGGCGCTTGCTACAAGTAAGACATTGGCGTCCACTCTTCGAAAACATGCCCTCAGGCTCGCATGGCGTTCGTTATTTTCCTTGTGCCGTCTGTTAACGTTCTGTAATTTGATCAACATATTTCTGACAGAACGTCATCGGTGACTTGGCCTGTCCTTTTGTAACACTCTTCATATCGAGCTGCCGGCAGTTTGTTCCTAAGGTGCGTCCGGTGTCCGGTGTCTGGCCCAGTGCAGGCTCGCTCGCTCTGTGGCCTACTCCGCACAATCGTCTACCTTTTAAAAGTTATCTCTACCGGCATGAACATGTTTGATCGTTGTCGGAATTCAAATTTACAGTAGAATTTCTTCAAAGTGGTCTTTGAGTCTGAATGTGGGTGCAGATCCGAACGTACGAACAACGGACGTCTAACAGGCTCACGGATCGTTTGCTTTTCTTAGCGTGTTTGCGTCTTTTGTGCTAGGGGTACAGCATAATGTATTTCCTGAGCAAAAGAGAAGTGTTGGGCACAACTTCACGTTACTAACGATTTGGATTTAGTAAGGAACGCAGTGTTATTTGTGTGTCAATGTTAACGTTTTTGGTTATCTGTGGCCCCTAAGTCTGCCGGACCCATTGTTTAGTTCGCACTGCTTAATAAATACAATACTCATCCCTAAATCAATGTAGTTCTTTTGTGATTTACAGATTACTGTGACAATATGGATTTAAATCGTATCCGGGATGAGAGCTGCACCAAAGTACGGAATCTACCTTGCCAAGAGGAGAGACTTTTTCCATGTGACTCAGAATATTGTGTACGTCTCGAGAGTAGAAACATTTTAGCACTAGTTTTGCAGTACTGGGGGTGGAAGAAACTTCCTTACTTTGGAATGAATTTTTCCAGGTATTCATTCAGCATGTCGATGAGGACGGTGCCCTTTGGGTTATGTTACAATCTGAACTGCAAATCATGGAAATAATTTCGGATGCATTGAATTATACACCCACTGAAGAGAAATTAAGCAAGCCTGTGCTTAACCAAGCTGTTTCAGCTCTAAATGAGGATAATGTCAGGTAAATGAAACGAGTCTTCTTGCAGTTACATGCTCCCATGATCCTGCTGGTATGTATATTGCATTTTAAACTTTATGTTATAGGTACAGAGCAGTTATCAAGAGGACTAAGCCTGACATATGTGTACACTTCATAGACTTTGGAGATGAGCTTGTTGTAAGTCCTGAAAACTTAGCACCTCTTCCAGCCACCCTCTCGGTCATACAACCACTCGTAAGTTCTGGAAACTTGGAATATTGCTTAAAAACTTGAAAAACTGCTTGAAAACAAAAATAAATAAATAATACTTTGTCTAGGCCATGAAAGTAAATCTTCCAGTGGACTCCACAATAATTCCCATTGTGGGTGGATGTTTACTTATGAGACATGTTAAAACTGTAAGTGTAATGCATCATAAACAGGTTTCGTTTGAATGAAGACTTTGCCAAAGTTTAATTTTCAATATCTTATTCCTACAGGATAAGGGTGTCGTCACTGTGGATGCTGTTCTGCCCAATCCAGTGGTGATGGCACTTCAGACAGAAGAGCATGTTTGGCCTTTGTCTGGTTACTGTGACGTTAGTGGGAATGCCTGTGCCAAGCCTGGTGAAAATGACGCTTTACATGACCAGCAACCACCAGCTCCACTAGTTCAATCTGACTCTCAGCTTGAAAGCATAGAAGATTCTGCCAAGCTGGCACCAGATGAAAAATTTGAAGGTGCTGGTGAATCTGAACGGCAAGAAGTGTTCAAGAATCTAGAAGCCTCCGCCATTCCTGTGCCTTTGGAGAGAGATGGAGATGAGCAATGTGAAGTTACAAAAGAAAATCTTGTTGAGGACATAGCCACCGACTCCCCAGTGATTGTAGATGCTGGGGTTCAATCTCAGTCTGACTACCAATCTTTTCTGGAGACTGTCTTGGATAAAAATCCACTGCTGGACAAAGATGGAGATAAACGATCTGAGATTAGTAAGGAAAATCTTGTGGAGGACATGGCCACTGACTCCCCTGTGATTGTAGATGCTGGGATTCAATCTCAGTTTGGCTACCAATCTCACCTGGAGGCTTGTTTGGATAATCCACTGCTGGACAGAGGTGGAGATAAACGATCTGAGAGTAAGAAGGAAAATCTTGTTAACAACATGGCCACTGACTCTCAAGTAACCGTAGATGCTCGGGTTCAATCCCATTCCGTCTCTCAATCCGTCCTGGAGACCATTTTGGATAACACTCCCTTGCCTGAAAAGTCATTAAATGTAGCTGGTACAGTAGTCAATACCACTCTATCTGAGGAAGGAGAATTTCAAAACAACTCTAAGGGTTCATCAGTTGCCGATAGTGAAGACTTGGCACCTCCACTGCCTCAAAGTGATTCTGTTTCTACTTGTAAGAAAGGCTCTGAGAAAAAGGATCATTATTCATCTCAAGAGGATGCACATGAATATTCATTTGATCCGTTCATTTCAGCTCTTGGAAGATATCCTCACCTTGGAGGGGGTTATGCTCAGGAAATAGCACATTCCAATGGTTATTTGGATATGGCTGGTGCAGGGGATGGTAGATTTAGCCCAAATGTGAATAGGAACACACCAAGGAAAATAACTAAAGGGCGAAATTCTCCTAACTTTCGGCCCTTCAGCCCACAATCAAACAGCCGCCCAGTACCACCCCAAAATGACTTGCGTCCCTCGAGTCCCAAACTGGCACCTCAGAAAATTATCAGATCCGAGTAAGTAATTGTAAACACAGGCTACTTGTTGAAATTGTGTAATTTAACTTTTATTAGTATTTACTTATTCTTTTGTGTTTAGATCTCCGCAGGACTTCAAGACCATATTAGAGTTTGAGCTGTCTATTATTAGGGAACAAAACAGACTTCAAATGCTACAACTTCAGAAGAAAATGGAGAAAGACTTGGCTCTTAGTATGAAGATGGTGAAGGATGAGCTTGCAGAATTTCGAAATGAAGTGTGCAAGCTGTATGTGCTCAATGATACTGTAGTTCACAAGTTAGCAGATATCTATTCTGATATAGCCATGTTAAAGAATGAGCAGGAGCTGAAGAGAGATCCTGGGGTCTGCAGTGAACAGGTACACCAGTACCAAAGCACTCAATCTCACAGCAAGCAGTCATCGTACAGTACAAAACCACAGAGTCCACCAGAGAGCACAAATGTCTTCAAAAGTAATCAGTTGCAATACAATGACAACCACCACGGAAATCCAAACTTAGTAAGCGAGTTCCAGTTAAACACAAAAAATCAATATCAGAGACAGGGTTTGGAAACTTTCTATAATAAAGACACAAACAATAAGGACTCCTCAAATTTGCCTGCAAATCGTCTTATGTCACAACGTAAAGAGAAGATGATGGATAGGGATAACCCTCAAAGACAACAGTCCAACTTTTCTGTTGGGCAATTTAATCCTAACGAGTACCCCAAAGTGGTATGTATTGTGGAAATATTTTGTGATGGTATTTCTTTTCAAGGTTACTGTATTTGTTAACTTTTGCAGGACCACTTTGATCCCTCTAAGACAGGCGTGGAAACAGATAATGAGCCAAATAACAAAAAAGGATCTTCTGGATGCATTATTTGTGTAAATAATTTGTGCCCTGAGGTTTGTGGTCTGGTTAAATATTCATTTTACTTCACTTTGTATTGTGTGTGTTCCATGAGGTTTTGGGTAATGAATGGTTGTTTTGTACACGGTTGCAGCAAATAACTCCAGATCTTCTGTTCAATTTATTTGGTATGATTCTTTTTTACTATTAACTTCTTTGCATTCTCAATCAACATAATGTCTAATAGTTTTATGTGATATTAATACAGGTGTGTATGGTAATGTGCAAAGGGTTAAGATCAGTGCACAGGATAAAGGAAGAGCATATATTGAAATGGCTGATTCAGCCCAAGCTGAAGAAGGTAATTTAAAATGATAAAGGATAGATTACTTCATTTTTACCTAAAACTTTTTTTAAATATAAGATAAAGTACTAGTTTATATTATGTTGATTCTTGCGAACTTCTTGTTTACAGTTGTACGCCATCTAAACAATGTTCAACTGATGGGTTTACGGCTACATGTGACGCGATGTAGCTTTGAAAGACTGAACTTGTCTCGCCAGGAGTTCCAGTCAAATATGTGCAAGGACTTCACCAAGCCACAACTTGCCAAGTTACATCGCTATCATTTTATAAAATGGGATGCTCAGAAGTTATTTCCTCCAAGCTCAAAACTAATGTTATCTAATGTGTTGTGAGTAACCCTAATGAAACAAGCTGTTTCATAATGTTATCGCTCCTTTCCACATTCTTGATTTTCACACTGCCCTTGTTTTGTTTTAACTTTAGAACCTCGGTTACTGATGATAAAATTAAAGGAGAGTTTTCCAAAAATGGATTTCATATTCAGAATATCTCCAATCAAGTGTAAGTTGGCCCTAGTATTACTGTAGTTATGACATGGCAGAAGTTAGGTCAGAACCAATTCTCTTATTTGAGTGACTCATTCTACCTTTTTCTTGGTATGTTCCAGGTGTTCAAATGAAGAGAAGAAATTAGTATTTGTTACTTTTAGTTCAGTGGAAGAAGCTGTGAATGCTCTGACGGTAAGTCATTTTTGAAGTGGAGATGTGCTGAGATAATAATCTATTTCTTCAAAAGCGGTATTTATTATTTCTGTATTTTTCAGATTATGCATCTTAAAGAGTTGTCTGACTGGATGATGATGCGAATTTCATTTGCGAAGTTATGATTCAAGAGAAATAACTATTATTGTTGACCTCAGTTTGTTGAAACCTGCAGTGTCATTTGTTAGTTTTTTTTTTTATAGCATCTGTTCACTGATTTTGGGTTACAGCATGCATTTTATATTCATTTTGACTTTGTCCGTGGTTTTGTCCATATAGTTATGGAAAGTGTAATTTTATTTTCCAAAGTATTGATCATACAGTCGAAGTTCTGTTACTTGAAAATAGACAATTATGAAATCACGGTCTAATTGCTGTGCTTTCTCTTATGTGCCCTGCTTTCTTACCCCATATCTAATTCTACCCAAAGTTGTCACCAGTCAAATTCAATAGGTCATTAATAAGACAAGCATTTGTAACACAAACAAAATTATACAATTTATTTACAATTTGGCTATACAAAGAAGTCCTGGACTTACATATTTAACAGTTTCCTTTGGACACAACTGTAAGCCCAAGGCTAGGTTATTGCTCAGTACATTTCAGATGATTTTTACTGTTTTAGTGAGTTTTTCTTTTGAACATCAAGGTCAATGTCTTGCTTCTTAACCTGTCCTGCTGACTAAACTGCCATCACACAAGATGCTTTGCTATGTACTGTATGAAGAACTATTTCTGTGATTTCACATTCTTGGCAGTAAAGAAAAGTGTAATTTGTTACCATTATTACTCTTCTACAGTTGCTCTCCCAGGTACAGGAAGTCAAAAGTGTGTGCCAGAGAAAAATATTACATGCACAGAGATTCAAAGAAAGGAAAGATTAAAACCAAAAGTATACAATACCCAGGTTGACTTAGTCAAGTATAATCTGACTGCCACTGTCAAGAGATTGTGTAATGCGTGATTACATATACTCTTCTCTGCAGTAGAGGCGTACATTACCTTAAAAATGCTTTGCTAACCACCACCTAGTTAACGGAACCATGAGTGGCCAAAACAAGGCTGATCACCACTGAGAATCAGTGCACACAAATACACATTCGATTTCTTATTTTTATAAAGCTTTAAGTCACTAGGCACCAGTCACCAAGCATTCTGATACTCTTCAATGTCCCCCACTTTGGGTTGATTCAACTTAACATATGTCAAAGACACCTGACTAGACTATAAAGAAGTAAATACAGCAAAAGGGAGGAGGGAGAAGCCCAGAAAAAATATGTGAAACACTTGGTGCATGTGTGTGAACCAATGACTTACAAAACAGATGCAGTATAAAAAGGGTTGGCACGAAACAACATTAAAAGGTGATAATATGAGGCTGCGATATTTTTATGATAATAAATATATGTACAACATATGTCAGCACCCACAATTACACAGTTGAAGAATTTTGAATTCTTGAATGTAGGAATATAGGCTGGCACTCAGGAGTGCAAATGGAAAAGTCTCCCTCCAAGGTGGGCACAAGACTTACACAAGACTACACACACAGAACACCAAATGTCCACTTTTCACATAAATCTTAAAATTGATTGGGGGGGGGGGGAGCATGTTGGTAGTTGTATCATCATCACCTCCAAATACTAAACCATGCATTTTTACCTTTTCTTTAAAGAAAGTTGTCCTGTAGCTGGTAAAATAGCCTACTCTTCCTCCAGTCATCACAAATGCAATTAAGTGAACCAGTCTGATAAGGACATGCGCCATTGAAGTTGTAGTTCAAGTATGAATAGTTTTAACTTAGGCAATTCAATTGGCAGCGCCAAATTTTGGCATGAATGGAAGACCATTGTGAGAATATGTACTAAAGATTACCATCACCAATGCCATCACCATGATTGGAGGGCATGGCTACAAATGAGAACTTCTTCATTTTTTTAATTTTTTTTTTTTTTATAAATTAACTCCCACAAGTCACTACCATAGAGGTGCTTACATAAATGTACAGATTGAATAAAATAAGATAACACAGATAAATATTTCTAAATGAGAGATCGTTACATTAAAAAAGAACAACCAACCGACAGTATGTAACATTTGCTTCAGAACACTCCAACACAAAGTCTCTCACACGTGATGAGATCAAATAATAAATATATGATGTGAGAACACCAGAAAAGATTTCCACTACCAGGGAAGCAAAGAATACATTGCCAAGCAACACATAAAATTAAATTAGGAAAAAACATTACATAATCAGGATTAACATAGCAATAACTACTAATTGCTTCTCTGATGTTGGTGGATAACAATTTTCTATAAAATTATTGGTATCATATGGAACAAAAGACACAAGGAAATTTGAAGATACATGGAGGAATATATCAGAAAATGGTGGTGGTGTTGAGAAAAACAGACTTGTGCACAAACAAAAGAAACCCTAAGGGAAAACCAAATACTTTCACTCTACCATGACACTGGCACTTCATAAAATGATGAAGAATAATCAGGAAGAGTTACAGCCCTGTTCTAAATTCTATTTAGACAAGGACAGCATTAAAGTGATCATGATTACAGGGTCAAATATAAAATGAACCTTTTCCAATCTTGAGATGATAAATTTTGTATCCTCCTTACAGACCAAGTCATGTAATTTGTATTTTCAAAATAAACTAAAAACAAGAGGTTTCAAAACTACAAGCCATGTTCCAAAGTATAGGAGCTGCAAGGTCTCACTTATATTCACATTCATTAGGAAATGTTTGTCACAAAAGAAAATCCTTAAAGACCTAGTCTGAGATCGATATCAACTTAAATCAAATCAACACAGATGTACAGTACACACAGTCACACTGAAAAGGCCTATGTACAATATGGGTAAATGCGTACAAATAATTTGTTTGATATAAAAAAGAGGAAACAAGAAAAGATTTTGCTATTAAAGGGTAATAACAATAGGTGAAAATTGTACTAATATAAAAAGGCTACAGGGTTTAGCCATGTAGCTATCAAGGATAGTCGTCAAGTGGCTGTAAAAAATTCTTGCAATTTCCTTACTGTTTTGGTATCAAGAGCACATAGGTCAAAGTCAAAAGTTTGCTTTGTTATCTTGTAATTTCCTGTGTCAGCAATAACCTGCACAACCCTTTTTAGCTCATCATTATTTTCTAAGGTCATAATTTTGTGTTGCAAATCTTTGAGTTGAGAAACATATTCCTCAGTGAACTCTAACTTAGTCCATTCAGCTGAACATTGTTCAGTACCATCCGCTATTGCTGCATCAGGCTCTGTAGTGGTTGAATCAGGCTCTGCATTTGCACTGGCATCTCTTCTTGCTAACTTTGAGGGTGGCTCCTCAGAAGATTTATCTTTCTTTCTCTTGCGTTTCTTTTCCTCTTTGTCCTTTTTCTTTTTCTCTTTCTCTGTACCAGTACTGCCTTTGCTTGGGCGTCCTGGTTTGCGTTTTGTTGGTGTGATATCTGAATCACTGCTCTTCTTACCCTTCACTTTTTTACTTTTCTTTCCTACAGAGGGGCTCACAGAAGGTTCATCTGATATAACATGCAACTTCTTTTTACTAATTTGAGGTGATGTTGGTCCTGATGCATCAGATTCATGCTTCACTTCAACTTGTGCTGCCTTTTTGTTCTTTTTTGGTTTACGATCCGATAAACTAGAAGAATCCTCATCATCTGATTTCTTGTGTGATGGGGAGTCACTATCAGATGATGAACAAGATGAATCTGAACCAATACCTTTCAGTAAAGTAGAGAGAGGCTTTTTCTTAATAGTCTTTGGGGGACTAGGAGATCTTCTTTTCCTCAATTCTTCAACCTCCTTGGCTAAACGCTCTTTCTCTCTTCTCTTTTCTTCATCTTTCCTAATTTTATCTCTCTCCCTTTCTCTCTGTTCTTGATCCCTCTCTCTTTGCTCTTGCTCTTCTCTTTCCCTCTGCTCCCGTTCTCTCTGCTCGATTTCCCTGAGTTCTCTTTCTCTTTCTTCCTTTTCCCTTCTCTCTCTTGCTTCCCTTTCTTCTCTTTCTCGTCTTTCTTTTTCACGCTGTTCTCTCTCTCTGGCTTCCCTTTCTCTCGCCTCTCTTTCCCTTGCCTCTCGTTCTCTTGCCTCACGCTCTCTGGCTTCTCTTTCTTCACGTTCTCTTCTTTCCTTTTCTCTCTGCTCTCTCTCCTTTGCTTCTTTGGCTTCACGCTCTCTGACCTCACGTTCCCGGGCTTCTCTTTCTTCTCTCTCTCTTCTCTCTTTCTCTCGTTGCTCTCTCTCTCTTGCTTCTCGTTCCCTGGCCTCTTTTTCTTCCCGTTCTCGTCTTTCTTTTTCACGCTGCTCCCTTTCCCGTGCTTCTCTTTCCCTCTGTAATTCTCTTTCTTTCTCTTCCTTTTCCTTCTTTTCCTTTTCTCTTAGCTCTCTAGCTTCTCTCTCACGTTGAGCCTGCCTCTCTTTCTCTTTTTCTCTTTCAACCTCTTCCTTGCGTTCTTTCTCTCGTTGAGCTTCTCTTTCCCGTTCTCTTTCCTTTTCCCTTATGATTTCTCTCTCTCTATCCTTTTCTTTATCTCGTTCCTTCTCACGATCTTTCTCCTTCGATTTATCTTTTTCATCCTTGTCCTTGTCTCTCTCTTTATCCTTTTCTTTATTTTTCTTGTGTTTTTTGTGTTTTTCCTTGTGCTTGTCTTTGCTTTCCCCACTTTCAACCTTTTCTCTACTTTTCTCTAAACTTTCCTTGGCCTTTTTATCCTTTTCCTTTTCCTTCTCTTTGGACTTTTCTATGGGTGCAGTCTTCTCAGATGACTTCTCACTCTTTTCAACACTGGAGCCACCAGTGGATACTTTGCTAATAGATTCATGGTCCTTATGGCGTTTTTCCTTATCAGATTTCTCTGCTTTCTCTTTGTCATTCTCCTTAGACTTTTCCTTCTTCGGTTTTTCTTTTTCTTTTTCTTTGTCTTTATCCTTTTCCTTCTCCTTTTCTCTGTGTTTGTCCTTCTCTTTCTCCTTGTCTCTATCTTTGTCTCTGTCTTTTTTGTCCTTCTTGTGCTTTTCGTGTTTCCTCTCCTTCTCATCATTTTCTCCATGGTTAGACTTTTTCTCCTCTTTTGAAGGTGGTTTAGATGGAGTTAACGGGCGCTTTGGAGAAAATTGTCTTTTAGGTGACAAAGATCGTTTAGGTGGCGTAGGTTCAGAAATAGTCTTCGAGGATGAGGATGAGCCAGTCTTTGATGGTGTAAGTGATCTCTTTGGGGATATTGATGGTTTCCTCTGATCTTTGCTTTTGTCCCGCTCTCTACTACGGTCCTTTTCTTTCTTCTCATCTTTGTCTCGTTTGCCCTCTTTGTGGTGAGATTTGCCACTGCTCGAAATCTGTAACAATAAAAAGAAGACAATTTGCTTAAGAGACAGTAAATATTCATGCGTTCTCAAAGAACCAAGAGAAGAATTCCACCATTGATGTTGAGCCAGAAGCTAATTCATGAACAATCAAAGTATTCGGAGTCCCTGAGCATGCATACTAGATCCTGGTTCTTCCCAAAAAAATTACAAATGACTGTCCTGTACTGTACATATTTACTGATTTTACTTGCAGTTTCAAGCAACCATGTAAAAATTAACTAATTATTCTGCATGCATGTTAATAAAATCAGCAATTTAGAAATTTCTTTTGGTGTAAAGACAAATGAAGAAGTCTGTGAAAATTTGCAACAATTCCAAAATAAATATATGTCATAATTAAAGTAACACAAGATTACTACAAAAAAAGGAAAGCTTGTACACAATCAGCAAAGCAAAGCAACCCCTATAATAGGAAGCTCATAAAGAACATCTCAACCTTACAAAATGAACAGCCATATTCTTAAAGACACTTACATAACTATCCGATGTTGCCTCCACCTGCTACACAGTCTACCCCTGTCCAATTCTTACCTTATCAGATGACAAAGGTTTACTGCTGCTGCTGCCACTGCCTGTACTGCTGCTACTAGTGCTGTTGCCGCTACTGCTACTACTACTGGATTTGGGAGTAGGAGAAGGTTTGCTGCTCTTTTGGCTAGGTGGTTTGAAGATGTCACTGTTTGAGGATGATGGAGGCCCAGGCCCAGCCAAACTGCTAGAGCTGCTTGAACTGCTAGAGGAGCGTTGGGCATGCGAGGAATCATCTGATCTCACCATCTCCTGGCCAGACATTTTCAAGTCAGAGAGTAGTGGAGGGAAAATAAATATGAGGTTAGTTTCAGGTGTTCAGGCAAACACATGCTGCAGTGGTGAAGTGTTAAAGGGATCAAAGGGGATTTTTGTTTCCACAGCAACTCACAACAGACATCTAGAAAGCTACAACTAACCCCCCCCCCCCCCTCTACTGTAACATTTCTGAAATTTAACACCTACAACTAAGAAAGTCCCAAATATCTGTGGGATGGCACAACAAAGTGAATAATAACCACCTCAACACTGATGCAAGTATGATTAGGCCATCATATCCA
This sequence comes from Odontothrips loti, assembly GCA_038380765.1. Taxonomy (NCBI): domain Eukaryota; kingdom Metazoa; phylum Arthropoda; class Insecta; order Thysanoptera; family Thripidae; genus Odontothrips; species Odontothrips loti. Next base: position 8,446,038 of record CM076243.1, read on the forward strand.
ACTTGTTGTTTCATTCAAAAGTAAGAAAAATATCTCTATGAGTTAGCCGCTTGGTTAAAGTGGTCTTCAGATAAGTATGAGATTTAGAGTAGTTTCACAATACAAATTGTCTCACCCGCACAGTTCAAAATATTGAAATCACAATTATTATAACACACGTCATGCTTGTTAGAAACCCCACATGCAGGCAAATATGAAAAGACATTATTAATTATATGTGAAGACACTACTATTTTAAGACTCAAAAGCAGCTTTAAGGAATGACTTTTAAGTACAAATTAAAGTAAATGGAATATAATGGGTCTACTTGTATCTTAGATTGAAAAATAAAATAACTTGAAAACTTCTTACCCCTCCACCTTTTACAAGTTTCTTCCGAAACTCATCAGAAGAACAAAGAACATTATGCTTTTCAATGGCAGACCGTTTAACAGCTGTTGACATATCCAGTGATAGGTCATATTGAATTCGAATTATATGGTGGTTCTTTAAGTGCACCTCAATGGGAATGATGAATCCTGCATATCCCGACTCTTTGACCAGATATGGTGGTTCCTTAAATACTGAAAATGCAGAAGAGAAGTTTCAACTGTCAAAAAATAAAAATAAAGGAGAATAACTCTCATATGCCATCTACACACAGTCAAAAGTGTTGTTACCTCTTTTTGGTTTAGGAAATGTTTCATGTAAGTTGAAGATGACCTTCTCTATGTAGTGATAAATCTCAGCACCATCAATACCTCGAACATACACCTCCCAATCATGGGTAAATCCTTCTACTGTACGTTTATTTCGTGGCACTGCTTCATGTCCCACTTCAAATGATATTCTCACACTCTGCAATAAAAGTCAAACAACACTGTCATTATTTTACATTACATAAATACCATTACCTTAAGTGATATTTCTAACTTCTTTAAAGTCATAAATGAGAATGTAATAAAAAATAAATACATTTACAAATTATCTGGACCATTGATAGATCATGAAAACACAAACAATCCCTAACCTTCAAACACAACAAACTGGAATGGACATTCCCAATTTACACTGCTTGAAATGAAAAAGTTTTCGTTTTTGTATCACTGCACATTTATGGGTTTTGCGATGGTTTCTACTTGAAAATATGAGGGCAATACCAATCAAAATTTCATTTGTTGTTGGAACGGTTGTTTCTGTTGTTTTTTGGTCTCAGCATGAGCAGTAACGCTATGAACTGTGGCAAGTTTTATACTTACGGAATGTGCCATTGATCACGCGCAGCAGAGGATAGAAAACAATGTGAAAAATTACACTCTTGGAAGTGAAATCACAATATAACCAACAATTGTTTGGGAAGTGAAATTCTTCGTAACACCACCTTCCATTTTGTTGTTGGACACAATGTTCGTCTGCTGTTGGTTACAAAGAGAAAGAACTTCTCTAGGCAACCCATTCGTTTGAAACCATTCGTAGTTTTTGGGAAAAACTGGCATCAGTGGTGCTAAACTGGTATTTAAACACCTTTCACTTGATGAATGGTTTTGTCTGAAGTTTTTCTGACTGCTATTTTTTCAACACACTGTGAATCAGTACATGAAGAAGTTCCCATTCATGTTGGCAAAACGTCGAAATGCAAAAGAACAAAAACTCCACACCTAACCAAGTATCAAAACATTCTTGTTTTGAAAGGCGTAATCTGAAGCGGATCAATATGGCCGCGACTCTCAGTTGTCAATTAACAACGGTTTTAAATGTTTAGTAGTTCATTTATTCTGTAATACATGCTCTTTATCATGTGTTTCTCATAAAATCAGTACCATCCTGAGAGTCCTGTGTGTATCAGTTATTCCTGGCCGTCGCCAGAGTAGCCAGAAACATCAACATGGAGTACGCCGGACTCGCAAACAATCCAATGAACTTCACAGAAAATCAACACGGCAATGTTATTTTAGAAAAGTTGCGGATGCAAAAGGATAGTGGAAGATTTTGTGACGTGACACTCTACGTTGAAGGAAAACAGTTCAAAGCCCATCGAAATGTACTGGCTTCATGCTCATCGTATTTCAACTCCATACTGAAGATGCAAAGAATTGTGAAGGAACATCTCACCATAACCTGCAAAAGCTCAGAAGTGTTTCAGTGTTTGCTAAACTATATGTACACCGGTAGTGTAGTAATAGACAAAGAAAATGTGTGTGAACTTGTAAGACTATCTAACCATTTTGTGGTTCCTAAATTAAAAAATTACTGCTCTGAGTATCTTGAACGTTACCTGGAAGTATCTAATTGTGTGTCTGTGAGAGAAATGGCTGATAAATATAGCATGCCATCTCTGCTGAAGTGCTCTACAAACTTCATTAAAAATCACATAGAAGAAGTTATGAAGCAAAAAGAATTACTGGATGCACCCATCTCCCTTGTTGAGGCTTTTTTGTCAGATGATGCCTGGACTGTGCCTCAGAATTCCTTACTACCTTTTGTAACACGATGGGTGAGTCAAGATATACCGGGGCGAGAGCAGCACACAAGGAAGCTGCTTACCTTTGTTGATTGGTCAGCAATGGATCAGCAAGCGATAACTGAACATGTTGACCGTGATCCACTCTATCCAAAAAGTGAAGTGGCATTGTTTGCTGTTCTTCAAGCTCTGCTTTCTAACAACTTGCTTTTCAATAAATACCAGATAGTGTATGAATCTCTGCATGGTAAATTTAGTCAGGTTAGTTTCATCAAATTCTAATTAATTTTCTTCCCAAAGTGATTGTATTAAATAAAATATTGATGTTAATACATATTTTTTCCATATCTGATTTCATTTGTCGTATCACAGGGCTCCTCGAACTCAAAGTCATTGGTCAATAATCCTGAAGAAGGATCAGCTGATGTTAAAGAGGAAGCTCCATCTCCAGGATCACCTGGGCCTAATGTCAAACAGGCAACTGAAAGTGATCACTTTTTGCTCCGTGCTAAGAAATTGAAAGCAACCAAACGTACAAGTGGAGATGGCAAGACACTTGATGAAGACAGAGATGAAGATGATGATGGAGTAGGTGGTAGAGATCCTGACATTACTTATGTGGGAAGGTATTCGGAGGATTCTTCTGATGATGAGAGGCACATGAAAAGAGAAAATGACCACGGGTTCAAGGGGTTTGAAGTTGATGAAGGATTTTCTAAAGAAGAGCCTGTGATTGACATTAAGGTTGATATGGAGCGTTCTGTCAGAACAGGTGGTGATGATGAAGATGATGAGGATGATGAGGAGGAGGATGATGAGGAGGAGGATGATGATGATGATATGGGGGTATGTAAATTTGATGTTTTGCTGATTATTAATATCTTAGTCTCTGCAAGTTTACATGATAGTGCACTCAATCTTGTCTCTGCAGGGCAGTGGGATTGCGGAGGATCTGTCTGCTTCAAGAGATTCAGATGGAAGCCTTTCAGAAAGCCTCTCAAGTAGTGGTATGGACTTATTTTGCCCCCAAAATACTGATGATTTATTTTTATTTCCCCTTTGTTTGTTTACAAATCAATTTTGAATGCAGGTCGCAAAGCTTTGTCTCGAACAAGAAGTGGCGGTATTAAAAAAAGAAGAAGCAGGACTTCAACTTTAGGCAGGAGTTCTATGCGTTTAGCACCTTCTAAGGGCAACTATCCACCTGGATCAGCTCGGAGAGGTCGTCCACCAGGGACTGGTAAGAAACAGAGAGAGGCTGCAGCTGCTGCAGCAGCTGCCGCAGCCATGATGGATGAAGAAATGGGAGTGACTCTTGATGGAGGTATATTGTGAACAGTAAAATCACATTTGTCCAGTCAGTTTCATGGATTGACATACTTCTCTGTTGTCTTCTAGATGAACGTCTGGCTGTGAAGAAGCTAAAGTGTAAGCAGTGCAAATTTCGAGCAAGTGATGAAGCGGAGCTTGAAACTCATGTAAATGATGTCCACCAAGGCACCGTCGATATAATATACAAATGCAGCGAGTGTGAGTTTAGCTGTGGGTATATTAAAGATTATTACAAGCACCTTAAAAAGCACTTCCCTGGGCCACCATTCAAGTGTGACAATTGTAAGTTGTGATTTTTCATGCTCAATGTTCCCTTTTTTCTGGGGGGGAAAAAAAAGAAGTGAGTAACATGGTATTTTAAAATATCACCAGGTGACTACCAATGTGAAAAAATGGTGAATCTAGTAGCTCACAGGTCTAAAACATGTGATGATAAACCACATCATTGTACTATGTGTGATTATAAATGTCGCTCAAGGCCGTATCTTCTTGTCCACATGCGGAGTCATACTGGTGAACTCCCATATAAATGTAAGCAATTTATTTTTGAAATTAGTCTCATTTTGTCTCCTTACATTGTTTTGTCAATCTGATATATGTTTTTCTATAATCTGTAAGGTGATACCTGTGGAAGAGCATATGCTATGCGTAGCACATTGGAGCAGCATCTTACCTCACATAGTAAAGAGCAGCCTTACTTATGTGATGCTTGTGGCTTTGCGACCAAGTATATTGCCCACTTAATGGCTCACAAACGAATCCATACAGGAGATGTGCATCGATGTACTTTCCCAGACTGCAAGTACTCCACACCAAAAAAATCACAGTTGCTCTCTCATGCTCGTACCCATGAGGGAGTTCGTCCACACACATGTCATATATGTGGTAGAGGATTCCTTGAAAAAAGTCATCTGGTAAATCTGAGTTGTATTGCTACATCATTTTCTCTCAATAGGATGATGCTTCTAATTGAAGGGGTTTTAATTTCCCTGTTTTCTTTCAGGTGCGTCACGAGCGCATACATTTGGACGACAAACCATTTAAATGTGACCATTGTGATTATGCAAGCTCCAGGAGAGATAAGTTGAAGGAGCATTATACTCGACATCATGGAGACAATGCTTCAGCAAGAGTACCTTACAAAGCACGTATGTCTCGTGTTGGAGATCCAAGGAAGGGAGACAATGTAAGCTATTGGAATATCAATGTTTTCTGCTTCTTCCTTGCAAATCCTCATTTGTTTCTTAATATTGGCAGGACTTGGGTGATGACTTCAATGCTGACAATGCATCGTCTACCCAATCATCTAACCATGGCATGAATCTGTCAAGCTCGGGAGGTGTAGGTGGATCTATAGGCAGCTCAGGGGAAGTAGCTGAACTTCTTTTGGCTCACAGTATGACTCAGCAGCATCTAAAATATGCTACCAGTTTTGCTGGTCTCAGTGCTAATGATGGGCATATGAACATGGATTACCATCACCAACAGCATCAACAGATGCACTCAAATGCACGGTTACTTGCTGGAGTGACTAGCAATGGTGATGCTATGCATGCTGAAGCAAAGGATGCTTTATTAGGACAAGCTGGAACAATCCCAGCACCTCCTTCAGCACATCATCACATGCATCAATCAGCAGCAGCCATGGCAGCCATGATGTTAGATGGAAGAGTAGGGTAAGTCTTTTGTTTTCGTTCATAAAATATGCTTACCTTTCTGAGATTTGGGCTCTAATTTCTACATTTTTGTGATGAAGGTATCATCAATCAGGTGTGAGTTATGGTCCTGGGGCTATGTCTCAACTGCCCTCCCAGTCCTCTTCGCTGTCTTCAACACAAGCCAGTGAATATCCAACCATGTCGCTGTTTTAAGTGCAAGTTGTCACACAAATCTCTAGTTTATTATATCTTCATGATTCTTCCTATACATTTTGGTTGAATATATGGAAAATTCCATCTTGTTTTACATATTGTAGTTTCTGAAAAATTACTTCTCTTGGAGAGCCATGCTTCCATCCATTCTCTGAGCTCTGTGCAGTTGTTCCGTAGGATTTTAGGAATGAGTAATTTCATACCCTTGTTTTCTCTTTAGCTTAAGACCTGTTTAAAGCTTGCTGAGTTTATGTTTAATTTGTCCTGGAAATTGTGTTTTAAGGCCATATAATTGACATGTCATAGTTAACTACATCCATCAATCAATAATATTGTGTTCTTTGATTTTTGTTATTGTTATTAAATTTTCATTTAATGTTTGTTTTTTCAATGGTGAAAAGTACGCTATTTGCAATGTGATGCATGTATTTTTATTATTTTTGAGTTGTCTTTTGTTAATAATGCAGGAGTGATTTTTATGAAACATTCCATTGACTTGTATCGTACCAGCAAACAGTATTTTATGCTGTTGCTAAATTTATTATAACAAGGTGTCTTTTGTAAAATATATATTTTTTTTTGGTGAGAGATTGGATTATAACGCCCTTTTCTGCTTTCATTCTGTCTATGTATGCGTTCTGACTCACTCAAGTGTATTATTCTTCCTGGAAAGCACAAAGAAAATTCAATATTGCCAATGCTATAAGAAACTGCTCTTGAAAAGTTTTTGTGTTGATTTCATTTTTCTTTGTGTCTGATTTTTTTGTGGTTTGGACCTGTTGCATCTTAGATTGGTCTTTGTGCTTTATTAGTGTTTAAGCATGAAGTACCCATTTATTTTTTCACTGGCACACTGTTGTTTTACGTTACTTACCTATACATGCTTGGACTATCACGGGAATTGCCAACTATTTAGCAAATCAGTTTTTATGAATCTCAGCAATTCTTTCCAGGATCTAGAAACCTCTCCTCTACTAAAACTGCAGCTGGGTAAGTTAAAAATACCTTTGCATCATCTTAATTAGCAGAATTGTTTTCTGTACCCTGTGAATATTTTGATGGTGGGTTCTTCATACTCAAAAGGAATCCTGTTAATTACAGAGACTCCTCCTTAGTCCTTTCCCATCTGTACTACCAATGTACTACCAATGCTTCAATTTGAATATTTTCCTTCAACTGCTGCTCTATGAATGTGATGCGATTTAATATAATACCTTGGAATGCTATCCTTTTCTCTTTTCTTGCCTGAATTCTGATGCAATAAATTTGTTGTGAGAGAACCCCCCCCCCCCCCCCCCAAATTGTTATGAATTTGATGTTACTGAACTCCTGATTTGTTTTAGATATATATATAGTGGGTTAAATGAGAGTTACCACTTGCAGGCTTATGACTGTTTCTTCAAGCTACCAATTATATTGCACAGTTCAGCGTGTCCCTCAGCACCATGATTTTATTACCTGGAATTGTTCTGACCACAAAATTGGTACTGTTAAAAGGTTATTGTAACATATTCAAATGAAAGGGAGAGTGAGGAAGTGGAAAAACTGGTTGTATGTGAAGGAATCAGTGAAAATGATATCGTGCGGTCCTGAATTTTGTAAGAGGAATTGCATTGTTGGTATGGATTTTTAGTTATTATTAATCTCTGTCAATCAATTCTTTTGTGAGCCATATTTTGAGTTCTTCCTACATATATGACTAATATGTTTCCAAAGCATTTTTATGTATAACAGGTTTTGATGGATGCAGCTTGTCATTCTTCCTTGCTCTGGTGCAAGATTCACCTACATCCATGGTACAACAGGGTACATTTTGTTGTTTTAGAGAGAGTCAAAGTAACTTCTCTCTTTGCGACTGATCGTAGGAAGTATGTTAGTTGAATTTCATAAGCCCAGTTGATTGGTATTTCAGCAGATCTTGACGAAATGTTATGCGACTTACCTACAACACCTTGACTTAGTAGTAGGGTAGCTTATTAAAACATTTTCAGATGTAAGTGATTTAGCATAGATTTGTACATTATATTGAATATATCAGGCTTTTTGACACAGTTGCATTGTTGATAGGGGACGTTATCAACATGTGCCCAATGAAAATATTGTCTACTGGTATTTGTAACCATATGCAAATTATAAGCCCAGAAAGCAATAAGATTATTTGGAAAGTTACTAAAGGCTGTATCATTTATTGAAGTTTCTCCCTTTTTCTACCATTATTATGGAATGCGAAAAAAACAACTGATTTAGTTGATTTTTTTTAAATATTTTTTTGGAGGGGGGGGGGGGGCACTATGAAGGAACATGTGGGCTGCTTAGTTCTGAAACATACATTTTATACTACATACAAAAAATTTTAATAGAAAGCACGAACATAAAAATTGCTCTGGGTAAATTAACTGAAGATCACTGAGAAAGTACAAATGAGTAAAAACAGTCTAAAGAAAGGAAATGCTAACTGTTAATTACACAGTGAACTGTTTATTTTTAGAAGCTGCATTTCTTTTCATGACTAAGTGGTAATAGCAGAATTACTATGCTTAGCCTATTTGCATGACAAATTTAAATTCATCTATAATATCCTGGGCTCTTAAGATGCAGAAAAACATTTCACCACTACCAATGTACTTCAGGATGAAATTCCTTACGTATTCTAACACAAAGACTGCTAACAAATACATTTGTAATAACATTCACTTGAATGAGTAAAATAATACAGCCAGTGTCAAATACTTACATTATGCAATGTACAAAGAGGTCAATGTAATCTCTACATTGAAACCAAGACAACTTCAGAGAGGAAAAAGGAGCCTAATTATAAATATTGAAATCAAAAATATGACTTCCAAGTATATAAAAAACTTTTGGAAATTAATTGCACAACACTTGTACACAATGGATCTATCAAAGCGTTGGTAGGAACCCTTACTTTCACTACAACACCTCTGTTTCCTCAACATTTCATAAGATTGAAGAAATAAAACTTACTAATACATAAATTTGCATAATGTATGCAAAAGAAAACAGAATCAGAGTTTGTAACTGCTCTGCGGAACCTCAAAGTTCATTAGATGCCAACAGGCCATTAGAAAAAAAATATTTTTACATGATCGATTGATACTTTCTTCATTCTTCTCTACAAAGATTGCCAAAATCTCTTCACACAACTAAGTAATTTTTGACCGCTTACGGGCAATAGCATCTTCCACAGCTTTTAATTGCTTGAGTAATTCTTCTCTTCTTGATGTTGTTTTCTTGGCAGGAGGCTTGACAGTAGTACTTGCCTGTTGATTTAGAAGGTACAGTTATAGCATGAAACAATATAAGATGAGATTTAAGATAACTGCAAGACACGTTTAAAACTGAAGTGTTACTAACTTTACTAGGTGATTCCGGAGGTGGGGTCTCAGCAGCCCTCTTTTTACCTGCAACAACTGCACCTACAGTGGGCAGTTCAATAACACTCATTTAATACCTCAAACTAATTTGGGTATCCAAACAATGAAATAATGTGACTTACTTCTCCTTTCATCAGGGGTATTTGTGGCAGTAGAACCCTGTGTCTTAAGCGTCAATTTTATCTGCTGCTTCTGCCCGGAGAGCTAGATGCATTACAAAGAATGAAAAAATATAGCAATTGGAGACGGTTATTAAACAGATGGATAAGGATAAATCATACCTTCAAGGCATCCATAGCTTTTATCTTTGTTGACTGTGCCATTAGACGTTCATCCATCTGAATCTTATTTTTTGGTTTAGCTGAAAATGGAAAAAATGCACATAAAAATTTTAAAAACTTTCTCAGAGAGATAAAGTAGCCTGGTGAACAGGGTAAAACTTACGTGGGGGTGTTTGATCTCTGCTGCTCGATGAGGAGCTCAGGCTTGTTTCTGAACTGTCGCTACTTGATCCACTGGAATCAGACGACGACGACCTTGAAGACTTCGAAAGCCGCACTTTCCCAGCCACACGCCCAGGGCTACAAACAAATCCAACATTTAGCAATGAAGAAATATATCAAAAGAATACTAGCTACATGAAAAAACGTACCCTGACGCCAAGTTGGGTCCAGCCTTACGAGCTGCAGCAGGAGATGGAGGTCTTGGCTTCCGTGCGGCAGGTGCAGATGAACGCTTATCAGCATCAGGAGACCCGAGTCTGGATCCTGAAAAAAATAAGCTTCACTTGTAGAAGATGCAACAAACATGCAATGAGAGTGCAATGAAAGGAGACCGACCTCTGGCTCTGGGATCAGGCGCGTTGCGGCGCTGAGCGCGTTGTACCTGAGAAGGACTGCCCCTGTCCCTCTCCCTCTCCCTGTCTCTGTTGGCACGACTGTTGCCGGTGCCCGCGCCCGCGCCCGCACCCGCACCCGCACCCGCAACGGGTCCGGCTCCGGCTCCTGTGCGCCTAAGGGGTTGGGAAGGGTGACGGGGTGAGCGGGATCGGGAGCGAGAGCCAGACCCTGAGCGCGACTTGGAGCGAGACCGCGACCTTGAGCCAGAACGCGAATAGTAAGAAGAATACGAGGAACGAGATGACCTGCTTCTAGTCAGGAGAATTATGGGGAAGGACAGGAAGGGAGAATTGGGAGCGAAAGATAAAATGAGAATATGATGATCGCAAATTAGCTGGAGCGTAAAGCAAATCCTAAAATTACTGCTGTAAGTCGAAACTACAATTACCTAGATGAGGAGTAAGATGAGCCAGATGAATAAGACTGCCTTCGAGTAGGTCTTGATTTGCGAGCATTAGGTGACTTGGATCTCATCCATGGATCGGCCCATTCATCTCCACGGGCTCTATGAGGTCCAGAACCCGACCTGAAAAATAATGATAGCAAGTTTAGGAGCTCATATCCACAGAAAGTTCAGTACAGGGTACAGAGACTTACTTCTCATCTTTGTAAGATGGCTTGCGAGTGTGTTGAACAATGACTTCCCGTACAGTGTGAGATTTCTTCTTCCTTTCATATTTGTCTGGGTAATATCCTGCTTCATGGTGTGAGGAGCCATGCATATGCGCTCTGTAAGCCATGGTGGGCTCATGATGTGCACCTGGATGGCGACCATCATACATATGTTCCCTTCCATAGGCTTCACGAGGGTCATCGTAATGCCCTCGACCCCATCTGTCTCGTCCTTCCCTGTGATACTGTAAATAGAAGAGTTCATTAAAAAATGAAATTTACATAATACATGGTAAAAAAGGCAAAACAGAAACACTAAATCCATCGTGATTACTAACCCCATAATATGGATCTACAACATCAAATCGATCAGAAACTACCATTCGGTGGTGTTTACCTTCAGCACTGAAAAAACACAAAGAAGAATATAAACCATTCTTAAAAATGATTCAATCAATCAACAATGTAAAATATTCACTAACCTCCACCGGTCCAAATCATCCTCAAGAGCAGGGCTTGCAGGGCGTGTATAATAGTCGTTTTCTTTATCCAACTCATCTTGTCCTAGACTTAGGTTCATTTTCTTCTCTTCAAAGTCCATATCAGTTTCTTTTCTTTTGGATGCCTTGCGCATCATTTCCTTAGCAGTCCTAAGTCCCCTCTCCCATGCAGATTCTACAGCTGGTGCATCTTCCTTACGAGATGAATATGCTGGCCCAGCAGGAGGCATCATAGGTCGTTCAATAGGAGCTCTATAATCTGCCATGGGCCCATACATTGGTGGACCATTAGTAGGAACAAGTGGACGAACCATATCAAACATAGTATAGTTGCCCTTGTCTGTTACACCCGGGTGCAGAAACCGACAGCTTGATCCCCAAGTACACTGACCACGGTTGTAGAAGCGACAAATTGGGCGGGGCTCAGTCTCCTCGGGTCTATTTTCATCTTCATCTGTAATTTCACCTTCCTCAACCTCTTCCTCATTATTCACTTCTCCTTCATCAGCTTCAGGTTTAGTCTTAGCAGCTTCAGTACTACGACCAGTCTGTGAAGCTTGACCAGCTTCTGCACATTCACCATCTTCTTTATCTTCTTTGGCTTGAGGCTCTTCTGCCTCAAAGTCTAGTTGTTCCATCTCGTCAGAGTGAGAAACAATATCTTTGCGAATACTAGAGGAATGGGTTGCGCGGACAGGTGATGGTGACTTCCTGGATTCATCTTTGTTCTTTTTTTTACGAGAACTCTCATCATCTGAGAGAGAATCAAGACTACCATCAAGGTCTGACACATCTGAAAGGTCTTCAGCTTTGTGGGGCTCGAATTTGCCCTTTTCTTTCTGATCACCATTTTCTAAACGGGCTGGACCTTTTTTGCTTTCAGGAGCATCACCAAATGAAGAAGATGATGAAATGTTACTTCTACCATCGTCACTAGCATCCGACAGTTGACCATCTTCTTCCACCCTGCGTTTAGACTTCTTTCCATGAGCACGTCGGGAATAACTTTCCCTGTCAGAGTGACGACTACCTAGAGACCGCCGAGCAGCTGGACTGCTGGGAGGTGAATCTTGTTGGGGGGCTGATTCACCAGCTTTGCTTCTTGGACTTTCTTTCTCTGGGCTTCTGGATTTTGAATGTCTTGAAGGTAATGCTTAGAGGGGCTCCTAGATGGAGAGCGCCTGGAAGGGCTACCGGAGGGAGAGTGTCTTGAAGAGCTCCCAGATGGTGAACGTCTTAGGGGGCTTCCAGAAGGAGATCGCCTTGAACTCCCAGACCGAGGGCGCATTGTGGGACTTCCCGATGGTGACCTTCTGGGAGGACTTCCTGAAGGAGTGCGCCTTGGTGGTCTTTTGGGAGGATCAGAACTGTCTTGACTAGGACTTTTAGACTGGGATCTTCTGCTGGGACTGCTCAAAGGAGACTGTCTGTTGGATGGACTCTGAGAACTTTGAGAATTTTGATGAGAATCTTGTCCAGGACTGTCAGGTGGGCTGTCTGGTGGGCTACGCGGTGTTCTCCGATGATTTGAGTCTGCATGACTACTTGATTTCTCATCATCAGATGATGCGTAGTCCCTGCTCCTTACATTCAATTCTCCATCTGATGAGTTGTCTGAATCCATCAGGAGTCAGTTGTACAGCCTTGTCGCCTGTAACCACAACAGTAATATAAGCAAATCATTTTGCATTTTAGAATGAGATATTTTGCAGAACAGATGAGATTAGAAGAGCCCTTCCCCATGCCTTCCCATCTTCTCTTTTTTCAAAATGCCTCATTAGAAAGAAACATAGAATGACACCCATTTCACAACAGGTGGTGACAGCATGCATGACACATAAATAGCACTTTATGAGAGTTTATAAAAGCTCTTCAATTTCCGCCTGAAAAGAAAGAGATATAATTTTCAATATTTGCCCGCAAAAAAAAAAAAAAAAAAAATGCCTCCAAAAAAATCTATATACAGAAATCATGAGTATAGTACTTGAAATTATCAAATTACAACAAAATGCCTGTCTTAAAAAAGAACATAGTCCTGATAAAGGAAAAGCCCACACATAGATTGTGTAACCTTAACCTGCAAGATTTGAAACTACCTAACAACTGACATAATAATAATAATAATAAAATTTATACTAGTGAGATTTTAATTTGAACGAGCAATGCATTTTGCACATTTGTAAACCAACCTATTTTTTAACTTCAAAACATTTCAAAATGGATTCAAATGTATTTCTGAAATTGAAAAATTGGTACTTAATTTTTAAATATTCAGTCTTGATTGCAAAAATGAAAACTTGAGATGAAACTGCCAATTAAATTTGAAATTTTCACACCACTCAGAACGATGGAAAATAGCCAATCAGTTAATGCATGTCAATCAAGCAGCCAGCCCATTCAATACACAATAGTATGTGTGCCTTTGTAAATAAAATGAGAAAATTAACTCATTGTGCCAACTAGTTGCAACTTTGCCACAGAAAACTTTTGAGGAAACTACTATAAACACAATGTAACATTTCTATCCACATTTCTCAAGACTGGCAACTTCATATTGGTATAATTTGATGTTACATGAACTAGGTATCATTGTTCATCTCCAGCACAAGCCATATAAACATACAGCAACTCGAGTGAGGTTATAAAAAAAAAGGGGGAAAAAAAGGAATAAGTGGATAATGAAACTTTTAAGTTACAAAATTAACACTGGGTACTGGACATTGACTAATATCTATACTTCATGAATAACAACCATTTGTTGCGCCATTATAATTAGAATGCATTAGAACCCTTTAAGAAGAAAAATATTAAGAAGGCAACATGTCGCAAACACAATCTTGACCTTGCCATTTCTACTTACTACCAAGGGAAATGTACTGAAACTTTAACCGTCACAACAGAAGCTGTGGCAAAGGCACAAATTTTTAGCAACAGTCCGAAACGGCAGGCAACTGCTACGGACCATCGGTAAAGTTTTGCCGAAAGCAGCCGCTGCTTGAGTGACCGTCTTAACCTAAAAGCGCTCAACACAGTAAACTGCGAGTAATTGCTATGGCACTTCATGGCAAAATAAAAAAAAAAAAATTGATGTAACGTGCCTATGACATTATTAAAAAAAAACAACAGAAGCTTCCATATTTGCAGTCTTACCTGAGACCCAGCGCAAAAGACGCATCGGGTACTGAGACACCACCGTTCCGCACTGACAAAGCGGTAACGCTAACTTTGCAGTATTCGCGACAGAAAACATGTTTCGACGGGACACAACGAACTTAACTCGCGGTAATTTACAGTCTTCTGTGACCACTGAACTGATATACTTTCAAGCACAACACAAAATCAAGAAAACTCAAGTCTTTTAGGCCTGAAAAACAACTAGACGATTAGTCGGCCACCATCTTCACACGCTTCGGTCTGACTTCAACGGCACTTTCTTCATGGATCACCACCTTTGAAACTTTTACTACTCACTTCTTACCTTTTCCTACTTAACGCTGACACAATAGTAAAAGATCTTGAACCGAAACTGAGGAGGAAGAGAAAAATTTGACCGCCGAAGAGGCACGCAAATCCCAGGCAAGCAGTCTTCGGGATACGGCTGTAGCTCGGCTCGGCTCGGATCGGCCGTCAAGTTCAATGGCTTCCTCTCTCCTCTCCTCTCCTCCTCCCCCCTCACCCACAAGCCGGGAGGACATTATTCGCAGGCAGGTGATCTGAAAATAACTTTGAAAATGTGTGTTGACACTTGGTCGGTGGAAAAATAAAAGAAGAACGTGGCCGAAAAGCACTTTCCAGGACACTGCCCCCCCCCCTCTCCAGCGTTCACAAATCACTCGACCTTTTTCCAAACCCTTAAAGCGAGTAAGAGTGGTGCCGTTGCAAACTGTCGTTGGTGATGCGGGCTTGAGTATCCCTGAGTACAAGCATGTGCCAGTGCCAGGTGCGTACGATTCGACTCCCACACACAGAGAAAGACGCACTTCCCCGCGCAAATCTCACGCAAATCAACCGTCAAAAACGTGCCACTTGGTTCCTGAATTGCTCCTTCAATATCTCCGTGGAGAAGATGATTTCTGAAAAACTTGCAAAAATGTCTGAGAAACCACATTAAGATTGCTGTACATGCCACGCGCCGCCGACATTAATTTCCAAACGGTTTCGTTCAGGAAGTGGCGCGGTGGGTGGGACGTTTGCGGTTATCCGGGAATAATTTTTTTTTCGAAAATCCTTGTTATTTTCTACATTGTTTCGTGCGTTCTCCCCGAAGGATAGTGTGGTTCAGCACCTTGGAGTCAGACAATCCGAGATCACGGAGTTGAACTCTTTCGTATTAATACGAACTCCCTAATGACCACCAACTGTTAACATGCAGACTCCGAAAAGAGTCGGTCACTGAATCTGTGGTATATCCATCATGTGTTTACACTGGTCAGTCGAGTGTGGCCGGGACACCAGGGGCGGGAGCAGTGGCGGAGAGTTGGCGTTGTAGGGGTGGGTGGGGGTGGGTTTGAGGTTTGTGCCGGCGCGGCCCGGTGGGCCCGGCCCGGCGCTGGTGCTGGCTGCTCAGTCGCCTTGTGCATGCCGAGTCGCGTGGGGTGGTGGACTGTTGGCGCGGGGCTACCGTAGGCTCCCATCGTGGTTCGTAGCGTACGACGATCGTGTGCGTGCGTGCGGGTGTGTCCTGCCGTGTCAGGTTCGCTGAGCCAGGCTGAGCCATCGCCGCTGTCATGTGACGGCTGTCGCCCGCTGCGCTGCTGTTGACGCCCCTTGTGCCGGCTAGAGAAGGTAACACCCATCGTCACGAGAGGACGCCGACGGACACCACCCTGCCCCGTGGGCCCCGTGGCACGTTTGTACCGCGAGCTGCGGAAATGTTGGTTTCGGAGGTGTAGAGACTACCAACCGCAACCGGAGAACGCGTAGGGAACGAAAACAGAGTCACATACCCGACCGCCAGTGCCATGCATGACCCGGCAGCGAGGAGGGAGGGGACCGAGGGGGTACTCACTCTGTATTTCGACGTACACAGAATATTGAATACTAGTGAATATTAAGAATATTACGGAATAGTGAGGAATATACGATTCATCTTGAATAGGAATGAATATATGGGAATACCATAGAATAGGGGAGAATATTAATTGAGTACTAGAGAATAGGGGAGAATATTATTGAATACCAGTGAATACCCATGAATATATCTAAATATTTCATGAAATTAGCTGAATATTTCAGAATACCAATGAATAGTAGTCAATATCTTTCTTGAGGTGAAGCTTCCCGCCCTCTCTGGCAAGTCAGCCAACTGCAGCCAGTGCAGTCAACAAGCAGTCCAGCAGCCCGCAGTGGCTCGCGCCCGCAGCAGGATGTAAGGAATGGACGATATGAATACTACATATCAATACATATGAACCATATGAATACATATGAATATCACCAGAATATGTGTGAATATCACCAGAATATGTGTGAATATCACCAGAATATGTGTGAATACTATTGAATATGTACTGAATATGTATGAATACCTACGAATATCAATGAATATTTCAATATATTCCGAATACAAGGGAATAGTTGTGAATACCTCAATACTTTCGAATATTCGAGAATAATTGTGAATGTGAATATCCCAGGCGTGCACACAGAATACTTCGAGTGAGTACCCCCTCGTAGGGGACGGTAACGTTTCCGCACATCGGGTTCTGTACCGGGCCGGGCCGGGGCCAGGTGGGGCTAACGTACCACTACCGCTCACAAGCGCTGCCACCGCCGCCAGCACCGACCGCCTGCCAGTGCCGGGGTAGGCCCGCCCGCACGACATGCGTGTATGGAAAAGTCGGGCTGGCCTACCCTCCAGGCGGCGTGGGGCTAAGACAGCCCAAAATGTTTGTGCCTCTCTGGTCGGACCGGACCTCGCGACACTTGCTGTCCCGGTGTTCACTGCGCGGCTGCGGCTCGCTTAGTCTTGCGGTGGTCGGTCTCACAAGGGAGTGCCATCAAGTGTAAATTAGCAATTTGCAGGCGCGGATCCAGGGGGGGGGGCACGGGGAAAGTGCCCCCCCCCCTCCCCTTCGGGCCTATCGGCGCCCGAAGGGCGCCTGAAAGGTGGGCAACCTGCGAAGCCTTCTCCGCCTGTAAGTAGGCAAAAAGTGGTACTTTGCCCCTTCCTTGGGCCGCTCCGGATCCGCGCCTGGCAATTTGACTCATACTTTTAAAATCCATTGTACTATCGTAGGAATGAATGAATTTCTGAGAGTAATTTGATTTTTACACATTTCAAGATACACCAAAAATCAAAATAATTCAAAAATTTCGAAAAATAATCTTTTTTACGAAAAAGTTTCTTCACTTGATAACACGTTGAGAAATCATAATTTTTTTCATTTTTGAGACAAATGTTTTTCATTTAGCTAACCCGTGTACGGGACTTGTAATTTTGACATTACCGAGTATGAAGAATATTGATAATTTGAACAAATTGAGTTCGTGTAATCTAGCCCGCCACATTTATGTGTTGAGTGAGACAGAAAAGATTTTATTCATCTTCCCCGTCAGATGGGCTGTGCTGCTTGGACCAGAACAGGAATATCAGTAACCGTATAAAAACGGTTCTTGCAGTCTAGCCTAAACCTGCTGTGAAGATATCAAAAACACGATTAGAACATAAGGTGAAGGTGATAAGAAGAGAAAAGATTCAATTAATTTTCCTCGTCAGATGAGCCGGGCTACGGGCTCGGGGCTACGGGCTACGCCCCAGTAAAAATCTAAGGCTGCCAGGACGCTACGCTGCGGGGCATCGGCAGCGCTGCTAGGAGGCTGCTGCACGCTGCCTAAAACGGTAGCTCTGCCGGAGGGGACGCGACGAAGCGCTTTCGAGCTGCAACGCTGACCGGGCAGCGTCGGGCAGCCTATCCAGTCTCAGGGGCGCTGCCCTAGCAGCCGTGGCGCTCCGGCAGCTCATCTCTGGCATCGTGTAGCCGCTCGCTCCAGGTTCCTCGTAGATGTAGATAGTGGGCAAGGGACTCGCACAGTAACCTGCGGGTCTGGGTACTAATCCCGGACCCGCGGAGCGTTTTTCGACCAATGCGATACGAACGCTGCCCAGAAAGCAGCTCTCGAGCAGCGCTACCTTCTGGAGCACTGCAGCAGCGCTTTGCTGAGCTTTCAGGCAGATCTAAATTTCTATCTCCGGGCTTGTCCTCCGCCTAGGGTCCCCGCCGGTCCGCCGGTCCGCGCAGCCTCCTGCACTCGCAGCTTGGCGGCTGCCTTCCATTGGCTTGTGAGCAGGCGCCGTGGATCCAGCGTGCGTGGCGACGCAGATGCGAGCAGAACAATCTTCTTTGGACTATCCGGTTCCTTACTGTTTGCTGCCGTTTCCTCCGCAAATGCGTGGGTGCTCGCTTGGCAGAACACCAGGCACACATTCCTTGTAGCAAACTTTCTCTCGGTGTCTCCTAGGAAGGCTCCTTCGCTAAACAGACTTGCTTGCGGAATGAATTCAGAAATCAATTTCGCGAACTGCTTTTCCCACCCTCTCCGACGCTCTTTTCCATTTGCAACACGCACAGGCGCTCAGCCTCCCCCAGGCCCTGCCCCGGGTGTTTTTATTTCATTTCCAGGGTTATATCACGAACACGCTAAATCTCGCTGTCTCTTGCGCACGTCTTGCGCCTAGCGGATGCGTCGTCTCGTCTGCCAGTTGTTTGTGCGGCCGGTCGGAGCCAGATTGCGGCCAGCCTCCGAATCTGAGTGACAATAACTCGCGGTGGGCCAAGCTGCGGCGGCTGCGCTCACCTGATTCCCGGCCCGGGCATTCGCCGGCCTGACGCAAGATGGCGTCGAACGACTACCACTTTACGAATCAGCAGAATACCCTATACAGCGCCGAGGACCTGGGCGGCCAGCTTTTTTCCCCAGCCATTCTCACTGCTCGGACAACAGGATCGCTGCGAGTGTGGTGGCCCGGCGGCCGGCGGTGGCGCGTGGTGGCCCGTGGTGGCCCGTGGTGGCCCGTGGTGGCCCGTGGTGGCCCCCGTGGTGGCCCGTGGTGGCCCGTGGTGGCCCGTGGCTGGCCCGTGGTGGCCCGTGGTAGCCGCTGCTCGCGCCGTTTTAGGGCCGTTTCCATGCGGGGCGTACCGCGTTTTCCATTATTTGCGCAATATTCACGACCGCGGTGGCGCCCGCCTGCCGCCGCCTTCTCTCCTCGTCGACCATATAATTACAATTGCGAACTGAAAAGCGTAAAGCTCAACAAAACAGAAGGGAAATGACGAACCGGAGGGGTGGTGCCTGGAGAGGAAGGGGGGTGGGGGAGGGCACAGATGGTGCAGGTCATAAGAGAGGGAAGGACAACTTTGGGGGCCAAAAAAATAAAGGGCAACCACGATTTTCTGTTGGAAATAATCTTGAAATAGAAGCAATTAAAATTAAGATAACCGCACGGTGTTCGCCGCACACCACGGGCGGTGACTGCTGGGGGCCGCCTGTCGTCCGCCCTGCTGTGCGGCTGTGCCGGGCTGTGCTGTGCGGCCACGGAGGCGTACTGCATCGCCGCCTCACCGGTGTAGGACTACATATGAGAGGGGTAGGGCTTTGAAGGAACCAAATTTTCGTTTCCGTACAAATCCACGTAAACGGAGAGAATCCCCCCCCCCCCCCCCAATAAAAAAACGGCGTGGAAAGCGACATATTTTCGTCTGAAAGAGTGTTGTGAACGCGACTGCCCGACTTGACGGCTGTTGGCCAGAAAAGGCACACAGCGCTGCGATACACAAAAGGGAAAAAGGGAGGAGGCGAATTAAAAGAAGGAGCCACCGAGAGGGTCGGTAGGAAAAAAGGAAGGGGGGGGGGGGAGAAAAAGCGGAAAGAGTATGCGGTGGGGAAAGAAGACCATAAAACTGAAACGTGGAAAATTAGCAGCTTGGGCAAAATAAATAGGGATGACCGGGCAAGCGGAAAGCGATGAAATATCACAGTGTTTTATGCGGCTCAGAGCGCCCAGAGCAGCTAGGGCAGCCAGCGCAGCTGGGCTTGCGAGGGGATGGTGCCGTGCGGTGCCCTGGGACTCCGATGGGGTGGGCGGCCGGGGGCGGCCGGGGGCGGCAGAGGGCCACCAGTAAGCACTCGGTCATTTGCTTGGCCCCCGCGACAGACCCAAAAGTCAAACAGTCAAGCAGACTGCTGCTTTTCCAAATGCACTTGTTCGTCCACGCGTTGTGTGGATGGCCCGTCACTGCACGGCTGGAAGTGTCTGGACGGCGGACACACCTAACTACGTTAACGTGACGCTGATGACGACTCCCTGGCCACGGCCCCTGGCAGCACCCTGCGTACTGCGTCCCCTGACCTAGTGTCTTTGGGCCACTCGGAGAAGCTAGACATGTATTCGCTATAGAACTCTTGTATAGTTTGCACTGGGCGCCTGGTCTGACATAGAACGTCCTCCGTCGGTTTCCCCTGCGGAGTCCTATGCCCTGCCGTGCTGCGGGCGGGCAGTGACACTGCCGGGCCCAGCCGGGCCCCGTGCAGCACAGGCTGCCGTAGGGCGCCCAGTCCCAAAAAGCCATGAACCCCATGGGAATCCCATGAAACCAATACCATGGTACCGCTCCTGTTCGCCATGGGAAAGACTACTAATGCCTATAAGAACGCGCTATGCCATGGGGGTCGCTACCATGGGGATGTGGATTGACCATGGGACGATTCCATGGTGTTCCCATGGGAATGGGTGATGTCCCATGATAAATACAAGTACACTGTTCAGCGCATGGTATATACAAGTGGCACAATAGCCTAGTTGGTAGGGAGTCGGACACCTAAATGATTTGTTAGTGGTTCAAATCCTACCTCTGGAAGAAAGCTTTCCCATGGGAACCCCATGGGAGAAATACCATGGGAAGTTGGATCCCATGGTTTCGTTTTCCCATGGTAATTTATTGCCCATGGGAAAAGCGGCCAAAAATACATGGCATGCAGCACACCATGGGAGACTCACACCATGGGGTCCCATGGACCATGGGATGCTCCATGGTTATTTGGGACTGGACGGGCAGTGACACTGCCGGGCCCCGTGCAGCACAGGCTGCCGCAGGGCGGAGGGCGGCCAGTTAGGGGCCGTTCGAATATGATGTCACGCGGTTTGGGCCGATTTTCGAGCACCCGGTCACCCCTTGTCACACCCTGTCACAAATTTCGGAGTACCCACCCCCCTTGTGATGTCACATTTACCGATGGGGGCCCCAAAGCACGGAGGTATGCGGTATTTTGAACTCCTGTTGGATAGTGAAAGTTTTCTCTGGTAGTTTTTAGTTGAATGTATCGTGGACTAGATTACAACACAAATAAATAAGTTTAATACACCTGACGGCGGCAAAACGTTTAATGGAAACACATTTATGTAGCACATCGCTGAGACCCCTCTTTTGTGCACGCGTTCGACGCGAAAATTTGATTGTCATTTGAAAGAGGCCGTACGGAAAAATGTGACGTCACATGACTGAAACCACCTACCCACCCTGTCACAGTTGGTCACATTTTAGAGAACCACCCACCCACCCCCAGAGTGTGACGTCATATTCGAACGGCCCCTTACACTGCCGGCAGGGGAGGTAAAGGCTTACGCACCGGGAGACATCATTCCGCGCTGCGTCTTCCCCATGATCGTAAGAAATTTCCCACCGCCTTCGAAAGCCACCACGTTCTCGGGGAAGCCTTACAGCTGGCTTGGTTCGTCATGGACCGGACGGACCGGGCAGATTCAAACCCGAGACGCTACAGACGTTGAGCGCCACGCGGTCCCCCTTTCCTGCCCGTAGCTCATGAACCGTCGAACTTAGATGGGGAGTGTAAGCGAGGCGTTTTTAGGATAAAGTCTGGGCTTTCCGTTGATGTGCGTATCTTTCTGATCTGGCCATTTTAGATCGATCTAGAGCGCACGATAGGCGCCCGACCGGCCAGGCGGCACCCTTTACCCGGCCGCCAAGGGGTGGCCGAGGCCGACGCATATACTACTCCGGGCACGCTCCAATAATACTAGGTATAATACCCCATAATACTTATATTATCACCCATTATAATACATAATATGCTAGAAACATAAAAATTTGGCCAGTTTTCCAAATTTTTATCAAAAACAAGGTATTATAAGCATAAAATACTTACTCCTCCGTACACAACCCATCCCAGTCAGACACCCCTCGCCGGCCGCTGCCGCAGTTTCACCCTCCATCACACTTACCTAGATGATCGAACGTTGACAAATTTATGTTTTTCTGGTCAACGAGATCTTACTTTAATGACGAGGTACCACTTCGTCGCTATGCAAATATCGCTTTTGCTAACTTTTAAATATTTTTAGCGAACACAAGCCCGGGGCTGTTGTCACTTACCGAAGCATCAGCGTTATAGCTGAGCCAGCCGGGACCCCCCTCTCCCCACCACAACCCCCACCAGCTCGGCCGACTCGTGCGGGGCTGCCTTTTCTTTCGGTCATGGTACGGAAGCGAGGCTCGCCGAAGTGATGACTTTTCGTGTCGCTAACTAAAAAACCAGGAAAGATCGGGGGAATCAAGTTTACTCGTCAGTCATATCAAGCATACTGATTTCGCGCGCCATAAGTTTGGTCGATATATTTCATTCCGTTTCGCTGCCAAGTCGGGAGACAGAAGGGTCTGCAAATCGGCCTCTGTCGAATAACGTCTCCCTGTAAGCCCTTACCTCCCCTGCTGCCGGGCCCCGTGCAGCACAGGCCACCGCAGGCTGCCGCAGGCCCGAGCGATGCACACGAAGAGTGCACAGCACATGCAATCCGCTAACATGGCATTAATGCCATTAAAATCCACAAGGTTTCTTTACTCGGCACGTGATTTGAAATGCTACCTTCGTGAATGGACACAGTGCGCCAGCCTTCAGAATATTAATGTACCTAACGTTGTTTGAAGGGAAGGGAGGGGGGGGGGGCGGCTGACGTGTCCACGAGTCCATCAGATATTGGCCAGGACGGCCGCATTCACTCAGAAGCCGTACTTCCTGACACGACAGCACACACATCTGCATGCACAGCAATGACTCCCGACTCGGGGCTTCCCCTCCTTGAATGTGTGCTGCAGATGCGATTACACCTCCTTCGCCCGATGCCGATGCACCGAGAGGGACAGAGACAGAGGATGCCTGCCGTCGTACAGCCAGCCGGTGACGTTCGGGTGAACCTGGCCTGACTCGGCCTGCCTTTCCCACCCCGCCCCGCCAGCGGGTGCCGCGAGCTCGATACCGCGGCCCTGTGCGAGCGGGCGGCAGTGCCTCAGCGGAGCTACCGGCCGCCAGGGCACCGCCAGGGCACCTGTCATGGGGCACCGCCAGGGCACCGCCAGGGCACCTGTCATGGGGCACCGCCAGGGCACCGCCAGGGCACCTGTCATGGGCACCGCCAGGGCTCCTGTCATGAGGCACCGCCAGGGCACCTGTCATGGGGCACCGCCAGGGCACATGTCATGGGGCACCGCCAGGGCACCTGGCCAGGCACCTGTCATGGGGCACCTGTCACCGCCAGGGCACCTGTCATGGGGCACCCGCCAGGCACCGTCCAGGGCACCTGTCATGGGGCACCGGGCACCTGTCATGGGGCACCGCCAGGGTCATCATGGGGCACCGCCAGGGCACCTGTCATGGGGCACCGCCAGGGCACCTGTCATGGGGCACCGCCAGGGCACCATGGGGCACCGCAGGGCACCTGTCATGGGGCACCGCCAGGGCACCGCCAGGGCACCTGTCATGGGGCACCGCCAGGGCACCTGTCATGGGGCACCGCCAGGGCACCTGTCATGGGGCAGGGCACCTGTCATGGGGCACCGCCAGTGGGGCACCGCCAGGGCACACCGCCAGGGCACCTGTCATGGGGCACCGCCAGGGCACCTGTCATGGGGCACCGCCAGGGCACCTGTCATGGGGCACCGCCAGGGCACCGCCAGGGCACCTGTCATTGGGCACCGCCAGGGCACCTGTCATGGGGCACCGCCAGGGCACCTGTCATGGGGGCACCGCCAGGGCACCTGTCAGGGGCACCGCCACCGGGCACCTGTCATGGGGCACCGCCAGGGCACCGCACAGCACCATGGGGCACCGCCAGGGCACCTGTCATGGGGCACCGCCAGGGCACCTGTCATGGGGCACCGCCAGGGCACCTGTCATGGGGCACCGCCAGGGCACCTGTCATGGGGCACCGCCAGGACACCGCCAGGGCTCCTGTCATGGGGCACCGCCAGGGCACCTGTCATGGGGCACCGCCAGGGGCACCGCCAGGCACCTGTCATGGGGCACACGCTAGGGCACCGCCAGGGCACCTGTCATGGGGCACCGCCAGGGCACTGCCAGGGCACCTGTCATGGGGCACCGCCAGGGCACCTGTCATGGGGCACCGGGGCACCTGTCACCGCCAGGGCACCTGTCATGGGGCACCGCCAGGGCACCTGTCATGGGGGCACCGCCAGTCATGGGGCACCGCCAGGGCACCACCTGTCATGGGGCACCGCCAGGGCACCTGTCATGGGCACCGCCAGGGCACCTGTCATGGGGCACCGCCAGGGCACCTGTCATGGGGCACCGCCAGGGCACCTGTCATGGGCAGGGCACCTGTCATGGGGCACCCTGTCATGGGGCACCGCCAGGGCACCTGTCATGGGGCACCGCCAGGGCACCTGTCATGGGGCAGCCCAGCCCGCAGTCCGCAGCCCGCGCTGCTCCCTCCGACGTTTCAATGGTCAAGTTTTCTATTGAGGAACCCATTCGGCGCGGACTGTGCCACTATTTAATGCAAAGTGCTAATAATAACGCGCACACTTTTTGTCGCTGGCCGTGCGGCGCTGTGCGGACCTCATGGAGTTAGCCGGACCACAGCACGTCGTTTGGATGCCTTGGCCGCCTTTGTCGTCCTACCTAATAGAGGGGCCGCCCGCCCAGGGCAGGCAGGTAGCAACACACAGAGACACTCACACACACACACACACACACACACACACACACCACACACACACACACGCCCCCCCCCCCCCCACACACACACACACGGCCCGCGGCTCTGGTCTCGCGGCATTATCCAGGATTACGCCCTGCTTTGTGTCGCACAGCACCAGCGCGCGCAGGCGCGGAGCCGCAGCGCAAAGGTGGGGCCGCGCGGTGTTAAGCCGGCGCAGCAGGAGGGAGGAGAAGGAAAAGACGCGGGTCTGAGTATCGAGGGCAGCTTGACCACACAACAGTAGGGGGGGGGGGGGGGGCAGCCGAAGCTGGCAACATGAGTTGCAGAGGAAAAGGAGCAGAGCGCAGAGCTTGTCGATCGTCGAGATGAAGTCGGAGTATGATGGAATGGGGGCCGTCAGGTGTCTGGCTGCCGCGGGCTGCCGCGGGCTGCCGCGGGCTCATTCTCTCATCTCCTCTCCCGGGTGGATTTGTTGCTCCCACGGCTGCTGACGGCTGCCGGCGGCTGCTTAGCAGTGGATGACGAACGCTGCCTGCTGTCTGCTCCCCCGGCGGGCTGAGCCAAGTAAAAGATGCTGCTGTGTGTGTGTGTGTGTGTGTGTGTGTGTGTGTGCGTGTGTGCGTGCCGGCGTGTCATGGCGGCGTCGTGGTGACGAGGTAATGCATTCATTACAGAGATGGAAGACTGTGTAATAACCCGACCCAGTTGGCGGGGGGCTTGCGGGCCCCGGCGGCTGGGTGCCGGGCCGGGCCGGGCCGGGGCCGGGGTGGGTGTCGTGTCATCAGGGAGCCGTCAAAGCCGTGTCAAAACTCTAATAACGCATTCCATATGCCGAGGGCGCCGAGCCTCGTGCCGGTCCTGCCGGGGCTGCCGGGCCGCGGACGGTGGCGGTGTCTCTGCTCACTCAGCGCTGCCAGCGCAGGCGCGGATCCAGGGGCGGCTCTAGGGGGGCGATGTACTTTCTGCTCAGGCGGATTGTAACGCGAGCGCGCCCTGCCAGCCCCCGTCGCCCCCCCCCCCCCCCCTGCTGCTGCCAGCTCCACCCTGCTCTGCTCACGCGCACTCTGACTGTGTGTTCCAGGCCCCAAGATGAACCCGCTGCCGGTGTGGATGCTGACGCTGCTGCTCGCCTGGAGCACGGCCAGAGTCAGAGGTAAGCGGAATCATGCCACTTGTTACAGGTCCACAGGAAGGAGTGGTGCACACGTGATGCCTGGGGAGGCTGCTGGAGGGCAGCAGTGCGGCATGGTGATGGTGCCGGATCATATTCCATACATCGATGTCCGCGGCACCGCGGCCTGGCTGGACTGGACCACCCCGCGGCCAGCGGCTGCTAGGGGGGAGCCTGAGCACCAGGCCGAGCCGAGCCGAGCCGAGCCGAGCCGAGCCGAGCCGAGCCGAGCCGAGCCGAGCCAGGGCCCCAGGCGGCCCTCAGCAGCCCCGGCCACCCCGCGCAGCTCGGGCCACCCCTCGGCATGACCATTAGTCTCTCATGGAGGTCATCGCAATTCGATAGGCGTCCGCGTCGTGGCGAGGGCAGGGCGGGGCGGGGCGGGGCGGGGCGGGGCGGGGCGGGGCGGGGCGTCGGTCGAGTCAAATAACTGCCAGGTTATTAAAGCGGTGCTAGGCCACACCCCCTGCACACTCCATACTCCATACGCCCTCGCGTTATGGACCAAAGAGCTTCTTCACGACAGACTCCGTTCCTTGCGGAGAATTGCGATGAAAAAGATTGCTCAACAGAATTTGGAATCATTTCGAAAATAAAAGTAAAAAGTTTGCGTTTACTGATATAGTGTGAAACTTGGCGTAGATCGGGCATTAGCGTTGTCTGCAAATTTCTCCGCCGCGGTCGGGCGCACCCCCTTGACGCGTGGCGAGTGGCGGCCGGGTGGGGGTGGGGGCGGGGCGGGGGCGGGGCGGTCGACGGGGCGGGTGCGGGGCGCCAACGGGACGCCGACATCTGTGGATAATTACACTCGCATTAATAATTTGGGAACAGTTGCGATTGGAATAAATAATCCGCGCGGCCGCATAACCGCGATGCTTTCGTAGACATTAGCCGTCTGCACGGGGCGGGGCGGGGCGGGGCTGTGCGGGCGTGGTGATCTGGGGGCGGCTGGGCGTGGCTGCGCTGTGGAAGCGGTAGCGCTCGGTACGTGGGGGGGCGGGGCCGAGCGGGGCCGAGCGGGGCCGAGCGGGGCGGTACGCTTGGTACACTGCGGCGCAGCGGGGCCGCGAGGCTGCTTCCCTCGTTCCTCGTACTTCACACCCGCCTCTCTGCAGTCGCAGTGGGAATATCGGAGGTCGTGAAGGGGAAGCCCTAGCCCTCCCTGCCGCTGCTGCCGCTGCTGCCGCTGCCCCGCCGGGGGGCCGGCCAGGACACTTGGCAATATACTTTATCGCCTTGTGAAAACTACGCCGATCGCGTGGCAGCGCGCGGAAGAGACGGCTACTGGGCCTGCTCTGCTCTGCCCCGCCGCCCCGCCGTTTATTTCGACTCGGCAGGGAAAGTTTGAGTCATGATTTGTGTACGGCCCCCCGGGAGATGGCCGTAACTGCTGCGGGGCGGCGGAGCCACGGCGGAGCCCCCACGGCGGCGGCGCAGCCCGGACAGGACAGCCGGCAGGCAGCAGCGGCAGGAGCAGCCAAGGCAGCCATGGCGGCAGCAAACTGAAACAAAACGCAATCACGCTCCTTATTTTGTTTTCGCCTCCCGCATTATCACAGATTAAGGTCCCAAACGTAGTTATCGCCGTGCCTCGCTGTCCGCGGCGGCCGGGCTGCCGCAGCAGCAGGGCAGCAGAGCCTCCCTGCCGGCTCCTCTGCAGCCGGGCTGCCGCAGCAGCAGGGCAGCAGAGCCTCCCTGCCGGCTCCTCTGCAGCCGGGCTGCCGCAGCAGCAGGGCAGCAGAGCCTCCCTGCCGGCTCCTCTGCAGCCGGGCTGCCGCAGCAGCAGGGCAGCAGAGCCTCCCTGCCGGCTCCTCTGCAGCCGGGCTGCCGCAGCAGCAGGGCAGCAGAGCCTCCCTGCCGGCTCCTCTGCAGCCGGGCTGCCGCAGCAGCAGGGCAGCAGAGCCTCCCTGCCGGCTCCTCTGCAGCCGGGCTGCCGCAGCAGCAGGGCAGCAGAGCCTCCCTGCCGGCTCCTCTGCAGCCGGGCTGCCGCAGCAGGGCAGCAGAGCCTCCCTGCCGGCTCCTCTGCAGCCGGGCTGCCGCAGCAGCAGGGCAGCAGAGCCTCCCTGCCGGCTCCTCTGCAGCCGGGCTGCCGCAGCAGCAGGGCAGCAGAGCCTCCCTGCCGGCTCCTCTGCAGCCGGGCTGCCGCAGCAGCAGGGCAGCAGAGCCTCCCTGCCGGCTCCTCTGCAGCCGGGCTGCCGCAGCAGCAGGGCAGCAGAGCCTCCCTGCCGGCTCCTCTGCAGCCGGGCTGCCGCAGCAGCAGGGCAGCAGGCCTCCCTGCAGCTCCTCTGCAGCCGGGCTGCCGCAGCAGCAGGGCAGCAGAGCCTCCCTGCCGGCTCCCGGGCTGCCGCAGCAGCAGGGCAGCAGAGCCTCCCTGCCGGCTCCTCTGCAGCCGGGCTGCCGCAGCAGCAGGGCAGCAGAGCCTCCCTGCCGGCTCCTCTGCAGCCGGGCTGCCGCAGCAGCAGGGCAGCAGAGCCTCCCTGCCGGCTCCTCTGCAGCCGGGCTGCCGCAGCAGCAGGGCAGCAGAGCCTCCCTGCCGGCTCCTCTGCACTTCTCGCCGTTCTCTTCCTCCGCAAAGTACTCTGCACTCCGCCGTGTCTTTCTCTCCCCGCGCTCCCTCCCCTTGCTCTCTCCCCGTGCTCTCTCCCCGTGCTCTCTCCTCGTGCTAACCCCTCCCCCCCCCCCCACCCTTGCATCTCTGCCGCTGTACTTCATTCGCGTCGTGGCCTTTCAATTATATCTCACGAAAATCAAAAGGTTCCTCCTCCTCTCCTGCGCGCGTCCTGCTGCTGCCTGCTGCTGTGTGCTGCTGCCTGCTGCCGTGCCGCCTCCTTGAGCCTGATCCGCGGCCACCCACTGGCTTCGAGGGGGCCGAGAGCCGAGCGCCGAGAACCGAGAGCCAAGAACCGAGAGCCCAAAGCCGTCCCCGCGGTAAACAATACCGAGTCCCCGACGCCTTGTGTTGCATCGCGGGACTAAAACAATGGTGGACTCTAAGCCCCGCGCCGCGCCGTGCCGCGGCCCTCTGCTGCCTCATCCGCACGATATTCCTGGCCAGGCCCCTAAACGCCCCGCCCCGAGGGCAGCGGGCAGCGGCTGGGGCCGAGGGCCGAGCCGGGGGCGGTCTGAGGGCCGGGCGGGGGCAGGGCCGGGGGCAGAGGCGGGGGCGGGGCAGGACCGGGTCCTTGCCGGCTCGGCTCCATCCGCCCACCTACTTCTTGCAGCGGCCAGCGGCCCGGCCGGGGTCCCCAAAGGCCCGGCGAGGCCTTCTCCAGCTCCAGCGCCGGGACTTCTGCTGGAACGCCGAGCGTTACCGCATCCCCCCATCCCCCATCGGCAGGGAGAGTCCCTCCCGCCACCCCCCCTCCGACTCTCCTTGGCGCTTCCGGGCAGAGATCGGCCCGGGCGCCGGGGTTTACTCCGATGCGCACCCCTCACATCCGGTCCGGGGAAGAGTGAAAATGACTCACGCTCTCCTGAGTCTGCCCGACTAACCCACCCCCGCACCCCCGACCCGACGATCTTGAGGACGAAATACACACAGAATCCTTTTACGCGGTTTAGCTTTTGCCTCCCCTGTTGCCTTGCTGTTCCCCTGCTTCCTTGCCTTTCCCCCGAACAGTGGCGGCTGCTGCTGCTGCTGCTGCTGCTGCTGCCGCTGCTCCTGCCCCAGCACAGGCGGACGGCGGAGAGGTTGATCCTCGGCGGGATGCAGCCGACGTATTCATCCCCTGCAGCCATGCGCCTCGTTGACTCGGAATCATTTATTCATAATAAGTGTGGCTCAGCGAGGGGATCCCCATCCTAACTGCCGTTGTCTCCTGGCCCGGCGGGGCCCCGGCACAGAGCATCGTCCGGTCTGCTTGCGTCTTTATCAAATTTATGACCACGTTCTCTCCCCCTCCAGTTTTCAGGGATAATGTCGGCCTGCCGGAGATTTTTTTTTCTTTCTTTTTTTTTTAGTTTTTTTTTACGCACGGTGGACAGAATTTTCCAAGTCGTTGTGAGTCAATCGAGGGCAAAGTTGGGTTGAAGAGGGCGGTTGGGAGGGCGCAGGCCGAGCAAGGCGGAGTCTCGGGCTCAAATACCGTGCCAGGCGAACAGCATCACATTCTTTATTTGTTTCCAACTGTGTATCGTACGCCGAGGCTCCGGTTTAGTTTGACTTTGAATCGCGTAAGGTTTACAGCCGTGCCCGAGTGTCGCCCTACGGCCTACGGCCTACTGCCTACGGCCGAGGGGAGATGGTGAACATAAAGCCGGGGCTGACTGACTGCCCAGTCTGCCGCAGTCTGCCCGGCCCAGCACCCTCCGCCCCTGGCCTGGCCCGGCCCGGCCAGGATACACAACATGTTGACAAAAGGCAATCGCCTTGGCCCTCCGCCTGCGCCCTGCGCCCCGCTCCCCGCCGAGCGCCGCTGTGTCACACCTGTGGTTCAGAGGCTCGGCTGGGATCCAGGCGCCGCGCCCCGCGCCGAAAAGCCACCGCCCTCTCCCACCCACCCCTCTCAGTCTCTGTCTTACTCCCCTATAACCCCCCACCCCTCTCACTTTCCCTCTCGCTCTCTCACTTCATGTAAAATGCATCTGGCGTGAGAGAAGATTTCGGCGGCCTTTGAAGGAGCGCCGCCGCCGCTCCTCTGAGACCCCCCCCCCCCCCTCCCTCCCCCCCCCTCCCCCTCCCCTCCCCCTCCTCCTTCCCGGACCCCAACCTGGCCGATGCGGGCACCGCCTGTGTCTCAGCAGCGTTACGGTGCGTTTTGTTGGTAATAACGTTAGCGAACGGTGGGGGTGTTCCCCCCCCCCCACCCCCACCCGCCCCCGCCCCCTCCGCGGCCCGGCATCCTCGGGGAGCAGCCAGAACACACGAGGGCATTCCGAGCGCGAGAAATTTGGCGGTAAATTTGAATAGCAAATAATATTTATTAGGAGTGGGGGAGTCCTGCCGACGGGACGCGGGTGGAATAGACGGCGACATGTGTGTGTAAGGTACCTGTGGGAGTGGGAGTGCTGTGTGAGTGGGAATTGTGTGTGAGTGGGAGTGGGAGTGGTGTGTGAGTGGGAGTGGTGTGTGAGTGGGAGTGGGAGTGGGCGTGAGCAGACCGTGATGGATTTCTCGTATGAGCCACGTGAACACTCCCCGTGGAGGTGTTTGCAGGGAGGTGAGCACCGCTGCCGGGCAGTAGCCGGGCAGTAAGTCGGAGAAGCACTGACACCCAGCCCCGCCGCCCCGCGCCCTGGCCGCCGCCGCGCCCTCCGCGCCCTCCGCCCTGCGCCCTCCGCCCTTCGCCTTGGCGTGCGGGCGGCTGCGGGGCTGCGCGCCAAGAGAACGGAACCCTTTTATTACCCTAGGACTGGACGTCCCTACGGTCCCTACGGCTCGAGTAGCAAAACGACGCCACTACGGACGTGGGTGTTTCTCCCTCCCTCTCCCACCCTTCTCCCCCATTCTTCCTTCCCGCCTGGCCCTGCTATTGCTCTCTCCCTCCCACCGCTGCTGCGTGCCCACGGCTCCGTCTGCTCACTGGGATGCTCGTTGTGTTTCACTTTGAAGCACACTCCTCACTCACGGGCTTTTACCACCACCGACGAAAAAGTTATTTAAGAAAGTAATTCCACAGATGTCATTTATATTCTTCCCCGGAGAAAATAATTGCATCCCCTTTCATTAATGTGGCAACTTCGCATGCCTGAAAAGACTGCGCGGCATAAAGAAGGGACAAAAGATTTATTTTTCGTTTTTTGTATGTTTTGTTGGTTTTTTTACTCCGGAAGGGATTTGGACCCGCGATGATAGCGTCGGCTGCTGCCGGACCAAAGCGTGGCCGTTTTAGGGCCGGACCGTGCAGGCAGGGGCCGAGGGCAGCCGAGGGCCGGGGTGAGCTAGGGCGCCGGGAGCCGAGGCCGGGGCGGGCGGGGCAGGGCGGGACCACACCGCGCCCCGCCCCGCCGTGGGGCCGCGTGGGGCCCAGCTCAGCGGGCCCAGTGGGGCCCAGTGGGGCCCAGTGGGGCCCAGTGGGGCCCAGCCCACCCGGCGGCGCACCAGCAGCAGCCCCGCATCAAACGATACGACTGGCTTTATTCGCCTCAGGTGTTTCTCCGAGATTCAGGGAGGATTTGCGCCGCGCTGGCGCCGTTGTAAGGCGTGAGTGCGGCAGCGTCGCCGGCAGCCAAAGGCGGCAGTGGACGGGACGCATACACCCGGCAAAGGCCTCACGCGTGTTGTATATTAGCACACTGACTGCATAATATTCGGGAGTTTTTGACGCGGGAGAGGCGGGGCGTGGACGGACGCTATGGTCGTCTCGCCCGCCCTAGCTCACCCTCGCTACCGCCCCCGCTGCACTCTCAAAAAAATATGCCTGAATCACGCATGATATGCCTGTTTCGTAGCAGATTTTATGCCTGAACCTCAAAATCTTCCCCGAGCATAATATGCTCGAAACAAGAATTTCGTAGTGGCTATGCAGCTATGCCTGAATCAAGGCATGCCACTAAATATGGATGCCCGATTCAGGCATCAGTCTACATGCCTAACTCAGGCATCATGCCCGATTCAGGCATCAGTCTACATGCCTAACTCAGGCATCAGATTGTGCCGAATCGTATGCCTGTATCGGGCATAGTGATGGGTGGCACAAGTATCCTGTTGCTGAATTGGGGAAAGTTACCCAGGATTTCAGGGTAGGCATCAAATTTGCGCTGATTCAAGCATACTTTTTTGAGAGTGTGCCGCCCCCCGCTGCCGCCCCCCGCTGCCGCCCCCGCTCTGCAGTCGTAAGGGGTGTACTCTGCCAAGGGATGACCCCGAGGGACCTTGGAAAGGCCAAGACGCCCTAACTGTAGTATACCTCTGAGAGAGAGAGAGAGAGAGAGAGAGAGAGAGAGAGAGAGAGAGAGAGAGAGAGAGAGAGAGAGAGAGACAACAATTGGCGCTTTAGTTTATTACTCCTGCGCGACGTGCGGATTGGCTAATCCAGCAGGAGTGCTCTAAGTCCCACGCGCTCGCCACCCTTCCAGACCGCGCTCGTGGTGGGGGCAAAGTGCCCCCAACTCTTCTTCTCCTTCTGCTCCTCCTTCTTCTTCCTCTTTCTTCATCTCCCTCTTCATCTTATTCTTCTTCCTCCTCCTCTGCTCCACTACATCATGATGAGGCGAGCGCCTTCCAGGTAGGCAGTGCGCACACTTGAGTCTGCTGGTTGCCTGCAGCCCAGGCGGCTAGCCCGCTGCGGCTGTAGGATTCCAAGCCCAGCCTCCCTCCTCGTTGCCCTGCCTAGCCCAGGCCAGCGCCTGGGCGGTAGGCAGTCTCCG
The DNA here is from genome assembly GCA_038380765.1 of Odontothrips loti. Lineage (NCBI taxonomy): Eukaryota > Metazoa > Arthropoda > Insecta > Thysanoptera > Thripidae > Odontothrips > Odontothrips loti. The sequence goes on from CM076243.1 coordinate 8,479,538, forward strand.
AGCAGCTGTGTTTGCAGGCGGCCTAGCGGAGCCAGCGGAGCCAGCGGAGCCTAGCGGCCGGGCACGAGCTGTTCCTCCTGAAGGTTCTTCTCGCTCTCCTCTTTGTCCCCTTCGACTTGTGTGAGATATGCGCGGCCATTCCTTTGGCGGGACAAGGAAAGCCAGATGCTGTTGATGCTTATATACATCTGCGTGGGGGTGGGCGAAGGAATGGGCAAAGGGCAAAGGAGAAAAGGCGAAGGGGAGCGGAATGGAGCTGGGGAGAGGAAATTGGGAGATATAAGGACGAGGGGAGGGGAGGGGGGACGGGAGGGTGCGGCAGGGAGGAGTCACTTCTGCTGAGACCACACGGGTGAGCTTGGGCGCAAATCTGTGCAGCTGTTTAAATAATTGAAGACAGCGCGCTGAGCTCGGCTGAGCTCCCAGACGGTGGCGTGGCGTGTGTCAGGTCGGGGGAGGGGCGGCGAGGGGAGGGGGAGATAGCGAAAGGGAAATGGACTGGGCCCGTTGCAAAGCGGATAGAAGAGAATAGAATCTGCACCGGGCTTGGGAGTGCACGCGTTTCCAGCCATCGCACAGGGGGGGGGGGGGCAGAGAAAGGGATAGAAGTGAATAAACGGCGCACCACCAACCACCAGCCCTGCCTCCGCCCTGCCCAGCGGCTACTGCACTCAGGCCGCTACCTTCCCACCCAGGCACATTATGCCTTAATTGGAGCAGATGCCGACGGGTCGCCAATGTCACCTCCGTATTCGCCAGTACCTTTGGTCCTTTGGTGTTTCGGAGACCGAAAGCAACTGGGCTGCCATGGCAACCTACCTCCACCTTTGATACATTCGGTTTCCGATTCCCTAAAGGTGCAAATGGAATCCTGGGATACACACACACACACACACACACACACACACTAAATTCTTATGAAGAATTTAATTCAGAAGTTACAGACGCTTTTGCACGTGCGGAGAGCTCTGCATAACATCCCCAGTCGAAATATCTGGCTTGAGGAGCGCTTGTACAAGGCTTGGCGCCTTCAGAGCGCTTCCTGGAGGCTTGAAGCTGCTTGAAGCCCCGAGCGGACGCACGAAGTCAAAGTGCAAAGGCTTTGGCCCCAGATGAAGCCATCAGTCAATGGCTGCCTTACAAGCCTTCATGTTTCTTAACGCTTCAGAAAATCGGACTTACAATTATCAGTGTGTCTGTGCTTCTCCGACAGATTAGCATGTGCGGAGATCATATATCAATTCACCACACGATGTTTCTTACCACAGAATAGGGCCACACTTCATTGCCACACTTCTTTCCCTTGAACCGCTTATCACGTAGGCAACCAATGCGGCAGCGACAGCGCAGGGAATCGACATCCGGCACCATATTGAAGATCGTTTGCTTTTGAAGGCATTTACATCACCGTACAGGCAATATTTTTGTATAAAATGTGTGCATAGAAAAGTATGGTCTAAAAGGCGTTTTGGAGGGCACGGATCAACATATCAAAAGATGGCGGTGACCTACAGACCCCACCACATAGTGGTATATGTACCTGTGGGACTTAGAATATTTCCTGGATCACCGGCGGCCGTAGAGAGTGGCACCTCCGGTGCGCAATGGCTTCCAAGCGAGTCTCGTAGCCTAATGGTTAGATTACAAGGACCGTAGGGCCAGGAACTGAAGTTCTATACCCGCCGGTCCCATTTTTGGACCCCATTTAAAGCCAATCGTTTCCACTGGAGTACATGCACCACGGCTTGCAGAAGGCTTGTAGAAGGCTTGGCGAAGCGCTCCCCAAGCGCTTCACCAAGCCTTCCACAAGCCATGCTCACTAGCGCTCGTGAAGCTTTGCTGAAGCCTTCTTCAAGCCAGATATTTCGACTGGGGATTGTGCGTAATAACGGACAAATTATCCGTTATTACGCACAATATTATGCAGAGCTCTCCGCACGTGCAAAAGCGTCTGTAACTTCTGAATTAAATTCTTCATAAGAATTTAGTGTGTAAACCCGCAGGCCCCTGTAAGTAGAGATTAAGAAGTGCTCGCTCATGCTTTTCTAAATTGTCTTTGAAACACTAAAACACATATGTCTGAATGAACGTCGATACATGGCACTGCACAAACAGGTTGGAAAGTTCGTAGCCGATCGATATTTTTGTTTTTTCTTCTTTTTTTTCCAGACAGCCCCAAACAGATGCCGTATCTTTGAATCGACCCGAAACAGATAGCGTCTATTTGCTGGCGTGCAGGCGGCCGCGTTGCGTAAAGCGCTTTCTGCGCCTTGGCCACAATAATTCTGGGACAGGCAGGCAGGCAGGCAGGCAGGCAGGCAGGCAGGCAGGCAGGCAGGCAGCCGTGCTCTGCGTGTGGCCGCTGCGGCGCCCGGCCCGGATAGAGGCATGCGTCACTGTCCTTGGATGGAACTGATGTATTAGCCTTTTATTGCGCTTTGCGAAAGGCCATAAAACGGATAGGAACACGACAAGCTGGAGAGGTCGTACCGCGACGACACACTCTGCCGCGCTCTCTCTCTCTCTCTCTCTCTCTCTCTCTCTCTCTCTCTCTCTCTCTCTCTCTCTCTCTCTCTCTCTCTCTCTCTCTCTCTCTCTCTCTCTCTCTCTCCCTCTCTCTCTTTCGCTCGTTCTCGCCACCTCCACCATCTCTCTCTTTCCGGCGGAGAGTGTGTGTGAGAGAGATATGGGATATAGGCTACCCCTCTCGCGCAGCAGCCAAACTGCGGCCAGCCAGGGTTACCGCGCATTCCACGCACCCGGCCTATGGGCCTATGGGCCTCTGGGCTAGGCTGCGGTGGGGAATGTGCGGTGCGGGCCGGGGCTGGGCTGGGCGTGTACTGCTGGTGCTACTTCCTCCGCCTCTGCCGGGGCCGCGGGCCGCGCTACCACCGGAGCCCCTGGCCGTGTATCGCGGGGACTATCTGATGGCGCCGCGGTGTTGCGATCCTGAGATACCGCCTTGGTACCGCGCTGGGCGGCAGGAGGGTGACGACTGAGCTGGGACTGGGCCTCACTGCACCCCGTCCCGATGTCCGATCGATGTGTCCGCGGCGCATCGCTCTGGCCACGTGCCGCCGCGGGAGCCGCCGGCCGCCAGCGCCCGCCGTCCCGAGGGTAGGCCACACGCACGGCGCCGCCGCGCTGCGCTGCCGGGTGTGGCCTACCTCCTCCTCCCGCTCCACCAGCGCCAGCCACCTTCTTATGTTCCCCTCCTCCTCCTCCTCCTTCCCCGGCCTCGCTTTGGAAGCAATTAACCAGCTTCACCTCGCCGCCATTTCGGCGTGCAGCAGAGAGAAATACCATCCAGCCCCCGGGGGTTCAGCCGGTACAGGGCCCGAGCAGCAGGCTCCCCCCCCCCCCTACTCAGCCCGAGGGCTGCTGTGCCGAGGCCCGGGCTGACGCACACCTGAAACAGCTGGTCTCCGAGAAAACTGACGGAAGTTGCTTATTGCGCACTTCAGTAGGACACGGCCCGTCCATCCAACCAGGAGCCCAGCAGAGTGTGAAATAACTTACTGTCTGAGTACGTAAGTGCGACTGATAGATGGATAGATAGATAGAAAGATATATATATATAGAGAGAGAGAGAGAGAAGGACAGAGAGAGATAGAGAGAGAAAGAGAGAGAGAGAGAGAGAGAGAGAGAGAGAGAGAGAGAGAGAGAGAGAGAGAGAGAGGGGGGGGGGGGGGGCAGGTCTGGCCCTTATCGGCATGCGGACAGCCGTTGTTTTCATTCCATTCGTCAAAAATAGATGGCGGTGCGCGGGACTGAGTGGGATCAAAGGGCTGGGAGTGGGGAGCCCCCACGACCCACCGCTCTCAGTCCCTCTCTCTCTCTCTAACACACTCACTCGCTCTCTGTCCACCACCACCCCTCGATGATTTTTTTTGGTGCCATTCATACCCTTCATTTCACTTCCCTAACAATCACTCATCCCAGCTTTTTCCGCAGTTTTTGAAAAGAAAAAAAAATAACAATCTGGCATAGATGAGGTGAATCATGTGTACGCAAACCGGCGTGGCTGGGTGACCAGCAAGTAACGCTGAGAACCATTTCTACAGAAGAAATGCTGACCTTGTGCGACCCCCAGCATTACGGCAGTGGGGCGATACAATTTTTTATGCTCCTCGTGCCGTCTTTTTTTTATGAGATTTTCCTTCACATTGTAGCACAGGTTAGTATGGGATGTATAGCGCCGGGTCGATATCCTTCTCGTTAACATAAAAAGTTATCCAAATTGAGGAGGAAAAGGCAGACTTATATAGGGAGAAAATAGACGCGAAACTGTTCCGGGTGTGTTCACCTCACGCCGCTCAGCTCAGCTGATATGTCTCCCACATATCAAAAGGATTGTTTTCAAACAAATAAATAAATGAAAAGATTTTTTTAAATGTGATAATGGCGGGAGGTTTTGAATTCGGATTTACCACACAATTGACAGCCTGGCCAGAGTCGAGGATTACAAGGTCGATTCAATTGGCACCAAACGCATCGCTGTGTTTGGGGTTGACCAGATCCCCCCCCCCCTCCCCTTTTCCGCGCTCGCTCTCTCACTTCCCGTTGTTTTGGTCTCTCTCTCTCTCTCTCTCTCTCTCTCTCTCTCTCTCTCTCTCTCTCTCTCTCTCTCTCTCTCTCTCTCTCTCTCTCTCTCTTTGCCATGAGCTCCCGATGCGTATAAATCACTGCTCGTATTTGTGTGTGCCGTTCAGCGAGGTAGAGCGAGAGTAGTTGCCCGAGCACCGTCTGTCTGTCTATCTGTCTGTCTTTCTGTCTGCCTGCCTGTCTGCGTGTCTGCCTGACTGTCTGCCTGCCTGCTTGCCTCTGCCTGCCTCTGCCTGCCTCTGCCTGCCTCTGCCTTCCTCTGCCTGCCTGTCTGTTGATCCCGGCTGCGCTACAGTTCCCGAAAGGCGCAGCTGTATTTTCGCGCTGGTTTAGCCCGTTTTCTCGCCCGTTTTATTCGGGGTTTCCTCGGTTCCGGGTCCTCCATGGTAGCCGTGTCGTCGTATCATGATCATGACACAACAGCGATCGGGCTCATGTCTGTGGGTTAGGCTTGCGTGCCGCATGCCGGCGGTACGGCGGTACCCCACACGGCCTTGCTCACGGCTGCCGTGCCGTGGCCTGCGGCCGGGGGTGGCCGGGGGCAGCCATGTTTTTCAATTCCAGACGTCACATTGAGTCAGTCGGGGGCTCGACTCAGCTCGAATCGGCTCGGCTCGGCTCGGCTCGGCTCGGCTCGGCTCGGCTCGGCTCGGCTCGGCTCGGCTCGGCTCGGCTCGACACGGCTCGGCACGGGGACGTGGAGCAGTGCGACACAGCCAGATTATGAATATAAAGCGGAGCAGGACTAGCTAGAGGCGAGCCGAGCCTCCCGAGCGCTATCTCCCTGTCTGTCTGTATGCCTGTCCATCCCCCACTACTCCTCGCCATGTCTCCTTCTACTCTGTCTCCCCCATTACATTCATTTCACGTCCCCCCATTTCCCCAGCGTGCTCCACACTGCATTGCACCTACCTCTTTGTAACTTTATATTTCAACCCTTACCCGCTGCTCGCGCACTATACTTCTGTCTCCCTCTCCCGGAGTCCTTATCCCCCCTCCCTCTCTCTCTCTCTCTCTCTCTCTCTCTCTCTCTCTCTGTCTCACTCCGACTCCACTCTCAACCCGTGCCTTGTCAGTGCTCCGTGCTAAAACAAGACACATCGGGGCTGGAAGTGAGTGCGCTTTCTTTCTTTTTTTTTAGGAGAGGGGGGGGGCGTCATTTCCGAAACACAAAGCGTGCATCATGGCACAGAGCATTGTAAATTCGTGGTTGTGCCTCTCCCACCCCATCAATCAGCCTTCATACGTGGTGCCCCTCCCACTCTTCCCCTGCTCCTTATCTCCCTCCTCCCTCCCCTCCTCAGTTTCATCTCCACACACCTCCTCGGAGGCAGGACGTGGAGCAGTAGAGGCTGGATGGAGGAACTTGCTCCGTTTTTGTCTGCAATCGGTCTTGAGATCCCGGAATTCCGCAGTTTCTCCAGTTTGCCTCGGTCTTGGCAGCCCGGGTGCCCCCCCCCCCCCCCCCCCGGCAGCCCGCTTATCTCGGCCCCCGCAGTATGTTTACAGGTGGCGTAGGAGTGAAAGCGGGGCGGCAGCGGGGAGGGGAGGCTGTGGCCGTGGGGCCCAAGCGGGGCCAAAGCGGGGCCAAAGCGGGGCCCAAGCGGGGCCAAGTGGGGCCAAGTGGGGCCCAAGTGGGGCCCAAGTGGGGCCGCCGCGCCGTCTGGAGCCGATCATCAGCGGCTTGGCTGTCCTGCACTCGCTCGATAGGACCTGTCAGACACCCGCGCTTTCTTTTTGCCGTCGTGAAACCGAGACGAGCTATGGTTCTGTTCCCCTTTGTTTCGACACGACATGTGCAGAGCGAGTAATTGTTGAGTCCGAGCGGACCTCTCGGTCCGGTCTGCGGGGAGTGGCCGGAGGTGGCGATGGTGGTGGACGTTGTTATGGTGACGAGAGGTTTCGGTGGCTCTGTGCATGTGTGTGTGTGTGTGTGTGACAGTGTGTGTGTGACAGTGTGTGTGTGTGTGTGTGTGTGTGTGTCCTGGCAGTAGTGTCCAGTTGGCAACAAACAATGGGACACGTGTTGTGCGAGGGCGGCCCGGAACTAATGCACACACAAGGCCTGAGTAATGAGAGACTAGAGGCAGAGAGAGAGAGAGAGAGAGAGAGAGAGAGAGAGAGAGAGAGAGAGAGAGAGAGAGAGAGAGAGAGAGAGAGAGAGAGAGAGAGAGAGAGAGAGAGAGAGAGAGAGAGAGAGAGAGAGAGAGAGAGAGAGAGAGAGAGAGAGAGAGAGAGAGAGAGAGAGAGAGAGAGAGAGAGAGAGAGAGAGAGAGAGAGAGAGAGACGGGGGCCAGTGGGTGGGGCGCTGTCCCTGGCTGAGGAGGTGGAGATCACAAAGGAATGGATCCGGCCCGGCGCTTCATTGGTATGTGTGGCGCTGCCTGCCCGGCCTGGGAGTGCTACCCTCGACGGATGGGGATAGGAGGGATGCGTTCAGCAGCGTGCGTGCGTGTGGGGCTGCGTGCGCGGCTGCGTGCGGGGCTGCCGTGCCCTCCTTGTTGTGGGCCACAGCCCGGCTAGTTCGACAGAGGGTTTGTACCGCGGCCGGGGCTGCGGGGGGCTGCGGGGGCCCGGTGGGTGGGGGACTGATAGCGCACAGGCTGTTGTGGTGTCACGCGGACCTCAAGGGGCGGGCGAACAGCCCACGCCACATGGGTGGATAGAAAGATGGATGCCGATGAGGCGCATCAGGACTTCTATCTCGTTCACCGGCCCCGTTCCCCTTTCTGTTTCTCGTTCGCTCAGCAAAGCCGCGGTAAAGAATGGCCTCGCGTACCTCGGACCCCTCGGCTTGGCTCGGCTCGGCTCGGCTCGGCTCGGCTCGGCTCGGCTCGGCTCGGCTCGGCTCGGCGGCTCGGCTCGGCTCGGCTCCCCCACCGCCGTCTGGCCGCCCTGCCGCTGTGAGGGGGATGCTTGGCTGGTGTCGCGATCTGATCCGACGAGACGTGTGACGCGGGCCGGGCCGGGCCGGCGGGGAACATATTACGCAGCGCCCCCTCCCGGCGGTGGGCGGCGACAAATCACTGCATCATCGTCACTTCATATGACACCTTGTTAGCGTGTCCGACGGCGTCGGCTCGGGTTACCTCCCCCGTCTTCCCCTGTTTCCTTATTTTATTCCGCGTCGCCGCCTCGGCCCCCGCTGCTGCAGTCCAGCGGTGTCCCGTGCGGCCGGCGGCCGGGCAGTTGATGGGGTGACGGAGTGACGGCGTGACTGGTGACGGTTTGACTGGGGGTAGTTGGTAGGGTGACGAAGTGACGGTGTGACTAGGGCGGGGCGGCGCCGAGTCACTCTTTCACTCCCCCCCCCCCCAATTGCGGTAATGGGATTTGGAGGAGAGCGCCGACACTCCAGACTCCAGTGGCCTTGTGCCGCCCGCTGCCGCTGCCGAGCTAATTGGCACGGTCCTCTGCCCCACTCGCCAGCCAGGCGCAGCCACAGGAGGCGCGGCGCGTCGCCTTGGCGTGTGTGAGTGAGCTGCACTCCTCACTCGACAGCCTCCGCTGCTGGGCCCGGATACCCACATCATGCTGCCGAGTCACCGAGGCATTCGTCCGGAAGCTGCCAAGTAACACTGCGATGATGAGCGCCTGCGAGTTCCGGGGTAGGCCAGCCCGCATGGCACCCGTGCGTGCCGAAGCCGTGGCTGCCTACCCACCGGGCGGCGGCCAGACCTGCCGGCAGCGACTGCTGCTGACATGATGTCCATGCCTCTACCCTCAGCTCGCAGTACCGCACCGCACCGCCCTCTTGCCCCTTTCCGTCGTGCACTGTAGCGCACCGCGGCCTCTCTCTCTCTCTCTCTCTCTCTCTCTCTCTCTCTCTCTCTCTCTCTCTCTCTCTCTCTCTCTCTCTCTCTCTCTCTCTCTCTCTCTCTCGCTCTCTCTCTCTCTCTCTCTCTCTCTCTCTCTCTCTCTCTCTCTCTCTCTCTCTCTCTCTCTCTCTCTCTCTCTCTCTCTCTCTCTCTCTCTCTCTCTCTCTCCCTCCCTCTCTCTCCTCTTTATGCAGTAATCGTTTTCCATTCCTGTGCATTCGGGCGCCCTCTCCCAGATCCCCCTTTTACTGACCCATAGAGCTGCTGTTTTGTTTCCGTATTCCTAGTCGGCCTAGTCCCTCCCCCGAGCAGCGAGGGTTGGCTGCGGCGCGGCAGTGAAGTGGAGCCCAGCGTCCGACCAAATCTCTCCCCCCCCCCCTTTTTTTTTTTGGTAGCTCAGGGGATGAGTCGCATTCTTTGGCCACCGCGCGGTAAGCAGAGACCATTAAATAGGACGGGAAATAGAAAACGGCGGACGAAAGGCACAGACAAGTGCAGAGAGGAAGTAAGGGGGGGGGGGGGGCGGCAGGGCGGCAGGCAGGAAGCAGGGACCGGCAGAGCCACCATGCCGCAGACGGGGTAGAAAGAAATGGTGTCCTCCAGGGGCCGGGCCGGGCCGGGCCGGAGGTACAACTAAGTTGTGCATACTCTTTGTCGAAAACGGCGGATCGGCTTGGCGTGGCGGCGCTGCGGGTCCCCCGGGGCCCCTGCGGCCCGACGCCTCTGCGGCGCCGCGGCACAGGCGGGCAGGGGGAGAGGGCAAGAGAGAGGGTCCTTTCTTTTCTCCCGTTTTCCGCTTCTCACGCAGTGAATGCAAGGATTTACCAAGTTCAATAAATATCGCTGGTGGCGCCCCCCCCCCCCACCCCCTCTACCGTTGTCGGCGTTTGGTTGCCCCAGAGGAGAAGGCGATGGAAACTAAAACGGCGTAGCCCGGATGAGAAATCCATGGCAGTTACTCTGGGCGGGACAACGCGATACAGGAAGAGTGTGTCCCCGGAGGGCGAAGCGATACGAAACGCAACAAGCAACACTGAATGGTCGATAAATAGAGCGCGCTGTATAATCAGACAGTGGTGGTGGAGAGGGGCGGGGCGGGGCGGGGCGGGTCTCATCCCTCTCCCCGGCGCCCGGCGCTGTGTTTTTGTTGTTGCAGAGAGTGCTAGCAGGCGTTGAGCAGGCCAGTCTGATGGGGATTACTGGTAACGCACAAGTCCCGCGAGAGAGAGAGAGAGAGAGAGAGAGAGAGAGAGAGAGAGAGAGAGAGAGAGAGAGAGAGAGAGAGAGAGAGAGAGAGAGAGAGAGAGAGAGAGAGAGAGAGAGAGAGAGAGGGGGGGGGGGCACTTCGCAGCAGCTGCCGGTCAGAAAGTTGGATTGATTAGTTTGGGAGAATACCACGGCACCTCTGCCGCAGCGGCGGCCACGGCCCCGGCCACTGCTCCTGGCTGCTGCATTTCCGCCCGCCTCTGTTACTTTGTTCCCATGAGAGCGCCAACGGTGCGGTGTGATCCGCATGCATGCACTTTGTCCCACTTACAGCACTTTCAGAAAAATATTGGATGTGATTTATATTCACGCAAGCTTTTTGGCCTAAACGACCTAAAACCACTTGTTCTTTGCCACGCATGTTTAGATCACGTGCCCATGCTTGAATAGCACCTGTTTAGGCTTTTTTTTTAACATCAAAATGCTTTTAGCATGTACATTAATATCCGCAGAACAAGAACAGGGGGACAGGGAGTGAATATGAAAAGCACGACCTCTGCGCTCCAGTTAATCGTTCGGCAACTGGAGGCCGACTGTGATGCACACACCACACACAGACCGCACGGGCGGGCACAAAGCGCAGAGCGCAGGAATAAAGAGCGGAAGCTTCTGCCTCCTGGCCACGGCATGGCAGTCTGCAGCCTAGATCCCATCCCCCGCTGCGTACGTGTGCGATGGTTTAGCGGCACGTTTAGCGGCCTCCCGGCCCTCCCTCACTCTCCATCCACTTCGGTCGGAATGAGTAGAGGACCTAATTGCACAGGCAGTAATAACTTTGGCAGAGGCCGGGGGAGGGGGAGGGGGCAACATGGTGGGCTTTTGGAAGCTATGCAAGAAACGTGGAGAGGAAGGGTTGGGGGGGGGGAGTGGTTGGGGTAGGAGGACCGCTACAACCGTTGCCACGGGCGTTAATGGCATCGTCATTTGCAAGATTATAGAAAGTAGGACCCCGGCACGTTGGCGGGCTGGCTGCGCGGGGCCCCACGGCGCCGCTTGTCGTCTTGCGGTAGGCCCAACCCGACGCCGACGCCCTGGCCCTGCCCCGGCCGAGGCCTCGCCCGCCGGAATGAGTTTGCAAAAAGGAGGAACAGATGGGAGTTGAACCCGAGTCTGGCGTGGGAGGACGCGTCGCCTGCCTTTTCAAACTGCAGAGGATTTATTCGCATCGCGCTAACTTTTTCGTTCAGATTCCCTCTTATCCCGCTACGTCGGGCGGGGGCGGGGGGCGCCTTCGTTATCCGTCTTGTCGTGATCAGCGCCGCCCCCACCGCCCCCCCCCCCCCCCCCGCTGCCCCCAGGTGGCCGCCAGCCGCCGCCGCGGGGAGGTCTCCGAATGTTGCCCGCGCAGACAACAAGGGCGAGTCGAGCTCGGCGCACACAGACTCAGCGGGGTGTGCAGTGTGGAGTTTAACAGCAGCTCGGTGACGCTTTGTGTTTGGCGCTGCGTGCCGCGCCCCCCGCCGCCGGCAGCGCAGTCCCGCACCAGTAGGGGTACACTCAAATGACGCGCCTCCGTCGTGTGTGCGAGAGAGACAGAGAGCGCCCCCCGAGAGTAGTGCTGCCGACGTCTGCACGTCAAACACGCTGCACCCTGACTAGTAAAATGATCTTGGTCCAAGTGCATGATTACTAGATTCAATGCAAATGCTCTTGATTTTTTCGGGATCGAGAACACAATTTTCTGGGTGTGCTGCGAGTCTTCTCCGTCCGACTGCCTACTAGACAGCTCCAGGTCCCAAATGCTTCCACCACCCGCCGTAGCGCAAGCGGCTGCGGCGTCGCCACTCATCTCTCGGTCGGGCGGCACGGGTTCGATACCCGCTCGTTTCATTTTACTTTTCCGACAAAAATTGCTTGCCTGCTCTCGGGGGGCGCCCCTAAAATTAGGCAACCCGACCTTCTCTGGCCGTTCGAAAGCACAGCACTAAGTCAACACCCTCTATCCCGCACATACCGTGCCGTGCCGTGCCGTGCCGTGCCGTGCCGTGCCGTGCCGTGCCCCGGTGGCCCGATGGCCGCACGCCACCGCACGCACCGGAACACGGCGGCCCGGCCCGATAGGCATCGGCTCGGCATCGCCGCCTGTCGCTGTCCTGTCCGGCCCGGTGCTGTCCTTTACGGCCGCCCAGTCGGGGCTCCGGGGCTCCATCAGCACCGCGCCGTGCCGTCACGCCACAGTGCCTGTGCCAGTGCTGTTCTGTTTTATTAACAACTTTGATGTGACAACGGTCCGCGACTAAAGCAAACGTTCGGGGCTTCGGCAGCCGGAGCTGGCCGGAGCTAGCCGGGGCTAGCCGGAGCCGGCCGGTGTTCCTGATCCCCCGGGCCCCCCGGAGGGAGGCCGGGGATGAAAAGACCCGGAGCCGAGCCGAGCCCCTCTCATGACGGCCGCTGGTCACCCTATTGCCCGGAGCCCCGGCCCGGAGCCGCTATGCCGTGCGCCGTGCAGGCCCGGTCAAGGCTTGGGGCTCGCCGGCCGCCGGCGCGCCGCCCATCAAAGTTTTACCGCGTCGCTTGCGTCGCCTGACCAGACTAGACCAGCCCAGCCCAGCCCAGCCCAGCCCGGCCCGGCCCTGCCTGGCCCTGCTGCGGGCCGGAGATAGAGAGCTAACGAGCAGCCGCTGCATATTTCAGCACGCCGCTAAGGACAGAGCGTGGCAGTGGGACAGAGAGCGCGGCGGGGGCGGCGCGGGGGCGGCGCGGGGGCGGGCCGACACGATGTGAGCGGGACGGGAGAGGTGATGCTGCCAACCGCCGCCTCCAAGGCCGAGGCGAGACAGACATGCCGCGGTGGGGATGGGGGCGGCCCTAGGGGTGTGTGTTTGTGTGTGAGTGTGTGTGTGTGTGTGTGTGTGTGTGTGTGTGTGTGAGGGGGGGAGAAGGTGAGGGGGGGCGGAATGGAGCCCCGAGCCGAGACCCACAGCGGCCTGGCTCCACTGGCTCCGTATCTGTCTAAGTTGGCGCGACTTGTGTACCGTCGCGGGATGCCGCATTCCAGGGGCAGCCCGAATTCTCAGTTAAACCCCAACCGCCCCTGCAGCCCCGCAGCCAGCACTATAGTGCGGGGAGTCGGGTCGTGGTGCGTGTGGCGTTTTTGCTGTGTATGTCCATAGGCATGCACGCCCCCGCAGCCCCCGCAACCCCCGCAACCCCGTCCTCGTCTCCCTCCCAATTCGCGCGTGCGGCCAGTTCGTTGCTCCGCTCGTGTCGGTGGCGCTGAGCCCCGCTGATCCCGCCTGAGCCCAGGAGGCTGGGCCGGAGGCAGCCGGAGGCAGCCGGAGGCCGGGCTGTGCGGGCTGTGCCCACCGCCCACCTCACTGCCCTGCGCCCTGCGGCTGCCTGCGGCTCCGGCACGGGACGCCCCGCCCCGCCCCGCCCCGCCCCGCCCAGCGCCCGCGGCTGGACCCGCCAGCCCCGCTTACTCCGTGCTGTCAGTATTTTAATTCCGGCTGCGTGACTTTGCGGCCTTTGAATGCGACCATACATCCCTGCTGCTTATTCGCCTCTTTCGTCTTTTGCATCAAAGGGGCTCGCGCTTTCATCAGCACACGACACGCGCACACAACCTTTTTTTTTTCTCTCTTCTTCGTTTCGTATACTTTTGTTCCACACGACGTCACACTTCCTCGTTTGTTTTTCCTTTTATCTCTTCTTTACCTTCTCTCCCCCCCCCCCCCTCTCTTTTCCGATGAAATAATTATTTTTATTATTGATGGTCTCTCTTTCTCTCTCTCTCTCTCTCTCTCTCTATCTCTCTCTCTCTCTCTCTCTCTCTCTCTCTCTCTCTCTCTCTCTCTCTCTCTCTCTCTCTCTCTCTCTCTCTCTCTCTCTCTCTCTCTCTCTCTCTCTCTCTCTCTCTCTCTCTCTCTCTCTCTCTCTCTCTCTCTCTCTCTCTCTCTCTCTTTCTCTCTCTCTCTCTCTCTCTCTCTCTCTCTCTCTCTCTCTCTCTCTCTCTCTCTCTCTCTCTCTCTCTCTCTCTCTCTCTCTCTCTCTCTCTCTCTCTCTCTCTCTCTCTCTCTCTCTCTCTCTCTCTCATTTCCCCACAGGGCGCAGACCCTCTCTGTGCGTTCACTCGGCCGGCGGCGCGCACACCGCGTATAAACGTCGCGTCCACACGTGGCTGCGCCGGCTGCGCGCACAGCGGCCGCCCCCACAGCACCGCACCGCGCCGCGCCGCGCCGCACTCTGCTGGCGAGTTCACGATAAAGCGCTCTTCATCCAACGGGAAATGCTGAGAGAGCCGGTGATTTTTCAGACGTGCGAAATCCCAGCGCCGGCCGGCCAACGCACAGACCAGCACCCAGCCACCCCAGACCCCAGCCACACGGGCCGGCCGCCACAAGCCGCCACTCCAAATCTCTTTTCCTCCCTCCCTCATCGTGTGCTCTGCACTGCTGCCTTTCCTCTGCCTACGCAGAACCTTACAAGTTTAATATTAACAAAGAAAAAATATGGAAAAGGGGAAAGCAGAAAAGAAGGAGGAGTAGGAGGGAGGGGGCGGCAAATGTTGTTGCGAGCAGCGCTGGGTAGTTGGTGCGGTGCGAGCGAAAATTGTTCCCTCCCGTATGAGAAGGAAGCTCGCTGTATCATTTAGAAGGCTTGCTCATATGTGCGCCGCGCCAAGCCGGGCCATGGCGCCGCTCTGTGCACAAGCCCAGCCGCGCCAATGCGCCGCCGAATTCAAAGAAACTTTTCTTAAACCGAACTCGTGAGTTCACCCCGCGACGTCTCAGAGAAGGGGTCTGGTCCCGGCTGGTGCCTCAACCCAGCCAGGAATGACGTGGGGAGATGAATCGGTAATGCCGCGCCACCTGCACAGATTTGGGGTTCAAGTCGTGACATATGTCTTGCTACGAGAAAAAAAAATTAGAGTGTCGGAATTGGTAGTGTCGCAATACAAGGGTATTTCGGAGAAGATCGGAACCAGAAATGAAAATGAAGTCAAGAGGAACATCAGCGGAAACATAACGCGGGTATCAAGAGGGTAATCGTAGGAGGTGTCCCTTCAGGCCGTGCGGAGGAAGCCTGCGCAGCCTGACCCTACCAAATGGTCGTGACATATCAGCAGCGAGAGCTAAGCCTCCACATTATTGACGTTGGCTCGTGGCTGACGCCGTGGCGGAGATACTCTCTGCTACGGTAAATCTTATGATACCCGCGTTTTGTTTCCGCAGATGTTCTTTTTGACTTCTTCTTCATTTCCGGTTTGGACCTTCTCTGAAATACCCCATTGCCCAGAGCCAACTGAATAATAATCTGGCCAAAGTCCTCGGTAAGTTTTCCCAAGTGTTTGTTCGGGTGCAGTTACCGTTTGTTCGTCTTCGTGTTGTCATTAGAATTCCGGAGCGGCGGCCGTGCCGGGCGGTGCGGGGGCCGGCGGGGGCCGGCGGGGGCCGGGCGGGGGCCGCTGGGGGCCGGGCGGGGGCCGGCGGGGGCCGCATGGGCCGCGAGGGCCACGGGGGCCGCGGGCTGGCGCCCGGGTCGGGCATCGCCGGGCGTGATCGGTTTACCCGATACCAGTAATTAGAAAGGGCGCAGTGCACGAAGCCGGGCAAACAGGCGTCGCGTCGCGCGGGGCCGAGGTGGGCGGTGTGTGGCGCTGTGTGAGGTGAGGTGAGGAGGTGAGGGAAGGTGAGGTGAGGGAAGGTGAGGTAAGGGGAGGAGAGATGAGGGGCGGTGAGGGGAGGGGAGGGGAGGAGAGGGGAGGGGAGGTAAGGGGAGGAGAGATGAGGGGCGGTGAGGGGAGGGGAGGGAAGGTGAGGTGAGGTGAGGTGAGGTGAGGGAAGGTGAGGTGGGGGAAGGTGAGTTGAGGTAAGGGGAGGGGAGGGAAGGGGAGGTGAGGTGAGGTGTCCCCGGTCATGGCGCACAGACGGACAGACAAGAGCGGCCAGCCGGCCGGACAGTCCAGTTGGACTGACTGATCGACGGCCAGGCATAATGGCTGACAGCCTGGGGCACAGACATGGTCAGGGGGCGCGGCGCGGTCTGTTTGTGTGTGTGTGTGTGTGCGCGTGTGTGTATGCGCGCGCGTCCATTGATATAGCATCCGCTCTCTGCCGCTGATGGGCTAATGGTTCGCCTATAGGCATCGACCTGTCCTCGCCGCGCAGCCCGCCGGCCCCTCCGCCCCCGCCGGCCTCTCCGCCCCCGCCGGCCCCTCCGCCCCCGCCGGCCTCCCGCCCCCGCCGGCCCCTCCGCCCCCGCCGGCCCCTCCGCCCCCGCCGGCCCCACCGCCCCCGCCGGCCCCTCCGCCCCCGCCGGCCTCTCCGCCCCCGCCGGCCTCTCCGCCCCCGCCGGCCTCTCCGCCCCCGCCGGCCCCTCCGCCCCCGCGGGCCCCTCCGCCCCCGCCGGCCTCCCGCCCCCGCCGGCCCCTCCGCCCCCGCCGGCCCCTCCGCCCCCGCCGGCCCCACCGCCCCCGCCGGCCCACCGCCCCCGCCGGCCCCTCCGCCCCCGCCGGCCTCTCCGCCCCCGCCGGCCTCTCCGCCCCCGCCGGCCCCTCCGCCCCCGCCGGCCTCTCCGCCCCCGCTGGCCCCTCCGCCCCCGCCGGCCCATCCGCCCCCCGCCGGCCCCTCCGCCCCCGCCGCCCCCTTCGCCCCTTCCCGGATAACTGCCGTACGAAATCCAAAACTGTGCGGTCGGCGCTCGGACAAGTAGCCTAGGGCGGCTCATGGCGGCCTATGTCACGTATGCGCGCGCACGCCGTCACCAACGCTGCAGCTTCACACGCGGTGCCGTGGTTCACACACGGCGCGTGCAGGTTATTTCTCTCTGTTATCGCGCACGCAACTAAGTTATTAGTTGCCACAACAATTTTTAGCTGATGATACCTCTTTAAATAGCACTAGCATAGCCTAGAGATACTAAATAATATAGAAGAAAGAGGTGTCAGCTAGCTTGTACTTTCATTGTGGGGGGAGCCGCGTCCGTATCCGTCCGCGTCCATCCGCGTCGCGCATTGTCACGCATCGCATCGTGGCATTGTTGCCCTCGCGGGCCATGCGAGCCATCCTGGGCTCCCCTCCTCCTGCACCCGCCTCGCCGCTCAAAAATTGCTTTTCCTTTCCTTTCAAAATATCTTCGGCTCTCCCTCATAATACAACAAAAGATAAGTTCTGCTTCCACAGACACTTCCTAAAAACCCTTAAGAAACTGGAAGACATTTAGAGTTGGTATCGGTATCATCTGCTGCCTATTTAAATAAGGATTTAATTTTTTTTCGTTGATTTTGGAAAATGCAACATATTTATCTGTGAGAACTTAGGTTTCGTTAACTGACTTTTAGTTGCCTGAACGAAATCTTAGTGACAACGTTGTGACAACTGATAAGTTTTCTGCGTGTGCTCGGCAACGCTTGTTTTTAAACAGTAGTAGCGCCGCCTTCTGGCCGCCGCTGTGTTTATGTTTATAAAAACAATGGCGTATTTTGATTCGGACGCAAGCCGTGTGGGTTGGGGTCATGTCCACGTTCATGTGTGACCTTCGGTCTCCAGTGACCTCGTGACCTCACTCCCCTTCCCATCCCTCGGCCCTCCGGGTGCCTCCGGGCCTCGGACCGGCAGCGCGACGGCGGAGCGGTGCTAATTCACCGGCTGACCCCAAACAGGCAGAAACGAAATGAGAGGAAAAAATAGGGAAATGTCTGCGGGCTCACGCAACGCCACCACGGCACCACCGCGCCGCACCGCTGGGCGTAACCTGGACGCGGTTTTATTATTCCTTCTTTTCCTGCTCTCGCCATAAAAAGACATGTTGTTGTCCTGGCCGGCCGCATGACAGTAATAGCACAGTAAACATGTCCCCGCGGCCGCCGCTCGCCGGCACGCGCCGCCACACGCTGACACGCGCCGCCACGCGCCCTCACGGCACCAGAAAGTCAAAGGGTTTCCAACCTGCCCCCCCCCCCCCCTCCTTCCGGTGTTATTTGCGGCGCCTTCAAATCCAAACCGCCGAAAAGGATAAACAAGGGAAAATGGCGACACGGAAAGGAATCGCTGCGTCTCGAACTCCGCGCAGGGATATAGAATCAATCCAAGTGTGCAGTTGGCGCCATTCAAAGGAAACGCGGCTGGGTCTGGGCCGTCTGGGCTGGGCTGGGCTGAGGCCGGGTTGGGGCCGCCGGCCGCCCCGCTGCCATGCCGCAGGACAGCAGGACTCCGTGCGGAAGGCAGGCCGGGCCGTCCTGGACACACGCGGTGTGTGCCTACATGGTCTGGCTTTCTTTTTAAATATTCATGGCCCGAATATTCCGATAGCAGGAGCAGGTTTATTCCGCGTGGCCAAGCTTTTGCGCTCGATAGGGTCACTCCCCCTCCGTCTGTCCGTCTCTCTCTCTCTTTCTCGCTCTCTCTCTCCCTCTCTCTCTCTCTCTCTCTCTCTCTCTCTCTCTCTCTCTCTCTCTCTCTCTCTCTCTCTCTCTCTCTCTCTCTCTCTCTCTCTCTCTCTCTCTCTCTCTCTCTCTCTCTCTCTCTCTCTCTCTCTCTCTCTCTCTCTCTCTCTCTCTCTCTCTCTCTCTCTCTCTCTCTCTCTCTCTCTCTCTCTCTCTCTTTCCCTCGTTGTTGCTGTAGCACTTTTGGATCGCTTCTCTCTTTCCCCCTGTGTCTGTCTTCCTCAGCCTGCGGTGTGTCGCCTATAGCCGAAAAAGACACACGCTCCGAATACCTCGGCGCAAACCGGACAGATGAGGGACGTGTTTTTCCTTCCCTCGCGTCCCCTGCCGAGGATGGCTGGCTTAATATTTCCCTGCGCCCGACACCGGCACCAACACCAGGCACCAGACCAATGCCAGCACCAGCACCAACACCGGACAAAGGAAGGCTGTGCGAAAACACGATCGAGAGGTCACTGAAGGCCGCGGGCCGCTGGCGTCCAAACTTCCGGAATCAACCAGTGGTGGCTGGCGCTGGCGGCGGCTCTGTCTGTGTGCCAGTGCAGCCAGTGCAGCCAGTGCAGCCTGCTTGAAACAATGTGATTTTCCGGCACGGTGCGCGGCTCCACACCACGGCCTCGGGCACGGCCTCGGGCACGGCCTCGGGCACGGCCTCCATGAAATGTCTGTGTTTTAAACAGCAGCCGGCGGCCTGTGGCGTCAACACGCCGATACGATACGATACGCGCACGGCCAGCAATCCCACGCGCCTCGACTTTGTTCCGATCCGGCTGGGAACAGCAGAGCAGCAGCAAGTTTGTTTCCTCCTCCTCCTCCTCCTCCATCTTCTTCTTCTTCTTCTTCTTCTTCTTCTTCTTCTTCTTCTTCTTCTTCTTCTTCTTCTTCTTCTTCCCGCTGCAGACGGCAAGGCCGGAAGCAGTCCACGAGATGACCGGTCTTTCTTAACCGCTTAAGACGCACCGCACCCTCTTGGCCCCGGGCGGGGCCCCGGGTGAAGGGCATCGGGGTGCCTGTCTGCTGCACGCCTCTCTCTCTTTCTCTCTCTCTCTCTCTCTCTCTCTCTCTCTCTCTCTCTCTCTCTCTCTCTCTCTCTCTCTCTCTCTCTCTCTCTCTCTCTCTCTCTCTCTCTCTCTCTCTCTCTCTCTCTCTCTCTCTCTCTCTCTCTCTCTCTTTCTCTCTCTCTCCCCCTCCCTCCTTATCGCACAACTCCCGAGCCTCCATTTATCCCTCCCTCCCTCCTCGCTCGCTGAAAGTTTCGGACATTAACAATAACAATTTTGTGGTTCTGCCTCACACTTTGTGTGTTTGTTTCCTCGCGGCGTCCGTCATGGGCGGACGGGCGGACAGACTGACAGGCAGACAGGCCGTCGTCAGGGCATGGCCTCGGCATGGCCTGTGCAACCCGCTGAGAAGGTGTGTTGTGTCAGGTGTGTTTCGGCTGTTCTAGGCTGTTCCATGCATCACGATCACGGTCAGACTTTGTCTGAAATGGGTCTCCTCACACGGGCGTTGGTGAGGTTTGTGCGGTAGAGGCCCATGCCATACGGCCCAGCCTGGGTCGACCCGTAGCGACCGGCACTAGTAGGGCCCTTGCATTTGGCCCGTTTAAGTTGAGGTTAAATGCACCACTCTCGTGGAATTGAAATACACTCGATTGGATGGGATCCACTTTGCCTGATAGCCTAGAGAGTCGGGGCCGTGGGGTCCGTGAGGGGCAGGCGGGGGCCCGGCAGGGCGGGGCACGGCGGGGCACGGCGGGGCACGGCGGGGCACGGCAGGGCACGGCGGGGCACGGCGGGGCACGGCAGGGCGGGGTAGGGCGGGGCAGGGCGGGGTAGGGCGGGGCACGGCGGGGCACGGCGGGGCACGGCGGGGCACGGCGGGGCACGGCAGGGCGGGGTAGGGCGGGGTAGGGCGGGGCACGGCAGGGCGGGGCAGGGCAAGGCAGGGCCGGCCCGGCCCGGCCCGGCCCGGCCGGCCGCACAAACCGGCACACAACCCGTTGATCGAAGCGCCCGCCAGGAATGCAAGCGAGTGGTAGGCAGCCGCCCGGAAACAACGGTGCCGGGATATTGGCGGCGTGGCGCGATCGGGGGCGGCGGGCGGTTGGGGCGGTGGGGGCGGTGCTGGCCGCCGTGGTCAGCACCCCGGCGATCATTTTTACCTCCTCGGAAAGTGATTCGTCTCCCAAGGCAGATTCAACCCTTGAGATTTACGGACCATTCCTGAACCAGTTCGAAAGCTGCCTTGAGATGGAGGACGCCGAGAGACGCTTCGAGAGGACTCGCTCCTGACAGTGCGCCCTTGTTTCTCCTGTTGCAGCGGACTGCGTGTTCCCGGCGCAGTGGCACGGCCGCTGGTTCCAGTCCGGCGTGCCCAAGCTCATCGCCATCTCCAGCAACGACTTCGAGACCAAGGGGTGGTGCGTGCAGAACGACAAGGACAAGTACCTCATCGAGGACAGGTCAGTATGGCAGCGAGTCGCCTGTCCACGAGCGCGTCTCAGAGGCAATGCATATTGCTTCCACGTTCTCGGATCATGATGGGGGCGGTCCGGAGGTCCGGCTGCTGGCAGCAGAGGAGGCAGGGCCGGGCGGGGCGGGCGGGGCGGAGCGTAGTAAGATTCCACCACGCGCGCTCGTGCCGCCGCTTCGGAAAGCCCCGAAAGCGCTCGTAATTAAAGTCGGGCGAGCTCGGCTTCCTCTTGAACACCCTCCCCCTCCCCCATCCCGCTGATACTCCGTCTGTACCCGCCATGGCGTTCGGCGCCCGCTAATGCCGGCTGCACCTCAGGGGGGGGGGGGGGGGCTCCTTTTTAATCTACCAGCCCTCCCCCACCCGCTCCCACCCCCTCTTCCCCTACTCATCACCCGGCCTGGGCTGATTTGGCTGCGGACTGTATGCGGCCGCCTTAGATCTCTCACGCTCAGCAGATTGCATCCCGGCAAAAAAACACCAACACGGTGCGGCCCTCCCCTCCCCTCCCCGCGGCCGCTGCCGCGCACACGTGGGGCGCCGCCGAGCCCCGTGGGGATGGGGTGGGATGGGTGGCCCAGTGGGGCAAAGTGCCTGCCGCGGGGCCTGCTAGTGAAGACGCCCCGGCCGGCCCCGCGGCCCGTCCCGCCCCGCCCCGCCCCGCCCCGCCCCGCCCCGCAACGCCCCGCCCCGCCCCGCCCCGCCCCGCTCCGCTCCGCACCGCCCGGACGCGCCTCAGCGCTTCCGCAATCGCCGTTTTTGCAGCAGTTGTGGGTCTGGGGGGCGGCTGCCGGGCGCTGCGGAGGGGCGGCGGCGGCGGCGGTGGCAGAAGCGGCGGCCTTGTGCTGTGGTGTCGGAGGGGCCGGCCCGCGCCGCCCAACGCCCTGTGCCGGTCCGCAGGCTGCGCAGGGAGCGTATCCACACACAAGGAAATAAAGGGATAAGCGCCTGGCGAGTGCAGTGTACGAGCGCTGCCCTCCCTTCAGTATCAAACGTAAACGCAAAACGTAAACGTAGATTTGTGATGATATTAGGCATTTAGTGTAATGGATTGAAAAATCAGGCGCCGGAAACAGTGCTTGTGTCGAGGTTCATTGTGGTGGTTGCGAATGGTAGGGCACAACGATTCTACATTGAATTCCCCGATTAAATCCGGTTCCAAGTAGAGCTGTATTCGAAATGCCCCCCCCCCCTCTCACTCTCTTTTCTTCACTGCACTTTAGATTTATGTCGGGAAAAAAGTATCCCATAGACCTCATTTTTTCCCTCCCTCGCTTTTTTTCCAGTCCCCACCCGAGCGGACTTTTGACATAACTCATACCTACAGCGCGCGCGGCAGCGTTGGCATAAATACACAAAGCAGGCCCCTTCGGACACGGATCCCGGGCGGGGCTGTGGGGGCTGCCTCCGGGAGAGCGGCTCGTGCGGGGCAGGGCGGGGCGGGGCCCGGCGCGAGGGGACGCCCGCCCGGACGCAGCCCTCCGGGGCCGCGGCTGTCACTCCTGCCGGGCAGCGCTTTTCGGCGTCGCCGTTTTATTTGAATCCCGTTGACGGCAGTCATTGAATTGGCGGTCGGCCGCGAGTGAAAAGGGGGCTGGGGGGGGGGGAGGCGTTCCTGTGGATGGCGCCCATTCAGCGGTGGCTTCCGCAGCACTCATTACGAGTGATAAACGCCACGGTGTGAGCGCACCCGAGGGAGGACGCGTGCGCGCGAGCGTGTACCCCGTCCTTGTCGCTCGCCCGCCCGTGTGCCGGGCCAGACGGAGAGGCACGAGGCGCCGTGCAGGTAGGCCAGCCCGCTGCGCAGGCGTGTCGGCCGGGCTGGCCTACCCTCCGCTCTGCAGGCGCCGTGGAGGAGGCTCTGGTCGCTGGCCGCAGAGACCGCTCCGCTCCGCTCGGTGGCAGGGAGGGTGTCCGAGGGGGTGGGGGAACAAGTCGGCGGACGGACCGGACGGACGTATCGCCGTGACTTGCTTCCCGGGGATGAATAATTCAACGGCGCTAATTCATTACGACGAATTATTCTCCGCAAGGCTGATGTGCTCCACGCACGGCACGCACACGGCACGCACACGGCACGCGCGCGGCGCGCGCACACACACAGTCGGCACATACACGCACGCGCTGTAGACCCAACTACATTTTGATCTTTAGAATTATTTATTTTTGTTCGGTTTGACGCTGCTCCACTCCCCTCCGCGCATCGTCCCGTATAAAAGTATTACAAAGAATGTGGAGTAGTCCTGGACTCCGCCACGCTCCGCCACGCTCCGCTGCCGTGTAATCTCTGCCTTCCTTTCTCTGCCTCTCGTGGCTTGCAGCAGACGAACACTGGCCGCTGCTGTGCAGCCTCCGTTCCCATATGCTTAGCGCTGGCCGTGCGGGCTGCGGGCCCCTCCCGCCCCGCCCCGCCCCGCCCCGCCCCGCCCCGCCCCGCCCCGCCCCGCCGCTACACATGCCAGCGGGGTCTCGGTGCCGCGGTGCCGGAGCCGTCGGTCCGGCCCTCCGAGACGTGGAATACTTGGCCACATTTCGTGGGTGCCGGATCGGTCGGCAACACTCTTGGCGTCGCTATGTGGCGCAGGACGCTGCTGGGGGAGGCTTGTGTTGTGTCTGCATAACTCTTCCAACCTTTGCCTTGTTTTGCAGAGGCGAGGAATTCTCATGTTGCCCCTCCAGTAGGACTGTACGTGCAGGGCAGGGCAGGGTAGCTCGCGGCACATAGCTCCTCAGCTGTCGCATGCCACTCTGCCGGCTCCGCTCTGCTCTGCTCGGCTCCCTGTCAGATCTCTCACGCAGCGGTGTCAAGTGCGGACGGGACCGTATGGCTGCTCGGCGCGCCCAGTGTGGTGCCAGGGCGGAGGCGGTGCCAGCGGTGCCGGCGGTATGGGGATCGAATTGCAAGGAGGGGTAGGGGGCGGGGCGGGGGCGGGGCGGGGGCGGGGGCCTGAAGGTAGACTGATGGCGCAGGGCAAGGGGTGAGAGCGGGCGGGGTGAAGGAGGGGGCGAAGATACGGGCCCAGCGGAGCGGGCAGGGGACTGGCTGCGCTGGCGCGCTGGCCAGCTTCTGACGGATGGCAGACATTAGTCTCCAAGAACACGCCCCTCCCTCCCCAGCGGGACCCGCCCGCCCGGCCCCGCCTGGCCCCGCCTGGCCCCGCCTGGCCCCGCCCGGCCCCGCCTTGCCCCGCCCGGCCCCGCCTGGCCCCGCCTGCGGGCTCGCCGCACGTTCTCACTCGGACCGCAAATGACCACTTGGCGACGTGGAGCGCTGCTGGTCGCTGCCGGCCGCTGCCGGGGCCGCAATGGAGGGAGGACTATTTATTTGGATGCGGCATTGAGCGATGGGCTCATTTAACCTCGTCTCGTTAGCACCGCCCCACCTTTGACGTCCGGGGCCGACGGGGCCGACGGACGCCCACAAGGACATTGTCCGGCGGGGGCGGCCGAGGGCGCGGCCGTCTTGGAAGCAGCTGGCCGAGGTCCGGTGTCCTCGGCTAGGTACTGGACGATGTCCCCCACGATGTCCTGGACGAGGCCGCAGGTTCGCAGGTTCGGCAAGAGCGCAGGTGGTGCCCCATTGCAACCAAGAAGGGTCAAAGAAAATGTGGCGACGGCGGTTTTTCAGGGGCCCGCTGATACCCGGCGGCTGCTTCGTCGGCGGCCCGTTGTGCTGGGGGCGTGGAGGGGCCGAAGCGAACCCAAAGGAGCAGGAGGGAGCAGCCGGCTGAGGACGACATTGCTTTTTGCCTCCCTGGAATGGCCGTTTCGTCTCTTTCGTGCGCCTTTCTTTTCCAACCCGTTTCTTCTCCACGAAAAGATGGACTGGGCGTCTTTATCTTGTGCTTATATTGACCGACCTCGTTGGCAATAGTTAGGAAAAGAACTGGGGATTTACGTTGGTAACGCTGTGGGTGAAGACAAAGACAAAGGTGATCACAAAAGACCAAATTAACCTTGTTCTTTGTGGGAAATGTAGAAACTTTTTTCAAGAGTTGGGAAATATAGAAATGGTAAGAGATATGTAATTTTGTGAGTGAGTGTGTGTGTGTGTGTGTGTGTGTGTGTGTGTGGTGTTTTTTCTGTGTGTCCCTGTCTAAAAATGAAAACGGGTGTCCTTGGACGCCACAAGTTTGCAGGGCAGGACACTGCGTACAAGCGAGCAGGACCCGGCAGGACCTCGGCTCTCTCACACACACGCACACAGAGGGCACCTACAACGGCCACGCACCGGGACACAAAATGAAGAGTAAGGAGGAGGGAAGGGGGAGGGAGAGAAACTAGAAGGAGACCAAAGTAAGGGTCGCAGCGCTGCGGGGTGGGGTCGCCCTCACGCGCCCGAGAGGTGGTACTTTATTAACAATTACCACCACCGCCGCCCCTACCTCTACTACCACGCCACCTCCCCCCGGCTGAAGGCGTGGTGGAGCGTGGTGGGGATAACACCCTCAACACGCTGCCAGGCATGGCCTGCCTTAATGCTGCAACATCGACGCAGCGGAACGACCCGGCCGGCGTGTGCGCCCGCCCGTGTGTGTGTGTGTGTGTGTGTGTGTGTGTGTGTGTGTGTGTGTGTGTGCTAGCATGCACAAGGTGTTTGTTTTAGACGCACGCCTGCAGTGAGAGAAATGTTTCTTTTATACGAGGGTCGACGTGAACGTCGCCCTTCACCCGCTGAGATTAAATAGCGGTGTGCAAAAACCGGTGGCATTCGGACGGGAGATTTATGATCGAATTTCATTTCTATCGAGTGAGACGAAATTGAACGAAATACACTTCGAGATGAATAGAAAGACACACCTTTTCATTTTCACCGCTCCCGCACGCAGCACTCTCGTAGAAATTCAACCACCGGCTTCCGGAGGCCTCCGGCTGCTGCGCACGCACACGCGCACGGTGTGCACACGCACGCACACAACATCTCCACACGCGCACTCACAAAACACAGTGGGATGCCAAAGTAGAGAGACATGATGCCGCTCTTCATTACATTTCGCCCGCTGACAGCCGGGAAGAGGCCCTGCCTTTGCTTTCAGGGAGATGGCAGGGACGACAATACAGCGTCTCTCTTTCGCTCCGTCCGTCCGCCCGCCCACCCGTCTGTCTGTCTGTCTGTCTGTCTGCCTCAATGTACTCTCTGAGTATGAATATGATGGCAGTATGGTGGCGGCGGTAAGCGTTTCGTCTTGGGAATGAAATTAAACCTTTCATCGTTACCACGAAATCTGTCTTCTGTCCGTTTTCTTATCGGGCTCTGTGCTCGGTCTGTACGTTTTCCCTCCTCACACTCGAACCGAGACGGCCTGCTCCCCCATCCACGCACTTCGGCTTATTCGGGCTTTACAGAAACGCAAATTAAAACTAAGAAAAAGGGGACTGATTCAGACACTCTTTTATTATTTGAATACTCGTGTGAAGATCGGACTATGTGGCGGTGCGAGGCCGGTGCCCTACATTCCGTCCTTCCAGCCATCACCCCCCCCCCCCCCCATCCGCTCCCGTGGTGTGCGCGCGGAGCCAGCCACGCGCTTATCAATTTGCACGATATATCACGCGCAAATTGCAGCCATTACATGTTTTATGAGTCACCCACCCACTTAGGCATGCCGCCCCGAACTCCTCCCTCCACCCCCTCCCCCACCCACACCGCTCGCTACCCCCGCAATCGCCTTCCTCTTTGCACTTCTGAAACTTGTCCCCGTCCTTTCACTTTGACCCACACTTACTCCCACTCCCCCCTCCTCTTCCTCCCACCGACTCGGTTCTCTTTCTCTGCTCTGCCTGTCTAAAGTACCCGAAGGGAAGTGAGACGGCACTAGTGCGTCGAAGCAAGGCGGGGTAGTTCCGAAGAGGAAGGCCCTGTCTCGGACAGTGCTGGGGCCGTTGCCGGGGGCGTCGCCGGGGGCGTTGCCGGGGGCGTTGCCGGGGGCGGGTCGTCAGTTCAGGACCTCGGTTCAGGACCTCGCACAGTTTGTTGGCGGGACGCGTGTCTCCGGCTCGCGGGCCTTGGATGTCCAGCGCGGGGCCAGGCAGCCAGTGATCCCACCGGGGGCAGCCGGGGGCCCAGCCTCGGAGGCAGGCAGTCCGTGCTGATAAAACTGCAACGCCGAAATCTATGATCGCGCACCGGTCCCCTCCGGGTCCCGTCCGGGTCCCCTCTCCCCCCTCCCCTCCCATCCTATCCTTTCACCACCACCCCCTCCCCGGGCGCTGCCTGCCCGGCCGTGCCCGGCCCAGACCAGCAGCTGTCAGTTAGCTGTCCAAACTGCGATAAAACCAATCTCGTGTCAGACAGCCTCGGACATGCCTCGGGCCTCGGCCAGCCAGCCCCGGCCAGCCCCGGCCAGCCCCGGCCAGCCCCGGCCAGGGCAGGGAGGTCCTGACCCGCATCGCGTCGCAGGCATCGGAACGCATCGCACTATCGCGCCCACTCACGCTCATCTCTCTCTCTCTCTCTCTCTCTCTCTCTCTCTCTCTCTCTCTCTCTCTCTCTCTCTCTCTCTCTCTCTCTCTCTCTCTCTCTCTCTCTCTCTCTCTCTCTCTCTCACACACACACACTTACTTTTCTCGTCTTTTCCTAGCGCTTTTCGTGAAGAAAGGATTTTGCCGCCACCGCCCATCGTAGTATTTGAAGTATTTAAACTGTATTTTTCATCCAGAAAAGGGGGCGAATATATTGAGTGCGGGCGCCACCCCTTTTGTGATGAGCCGCGTGGACGCTGGTCGGACAGAGCTGGAAGAATCATTTTCGGAAACCTTTTGCTCTCTTGATAAGGGGGCCGGGGTAAGCGCATGGACGTTTGTGATATTAGGCAATATTTGCCATCAGGGGGTTCGTTCTAAGGCCACCTCTGCGAACACCGCGCATGTTTGCCCGGTTTGTGGACGGAATTTATGAGCTGACTGGAGGGAGGGAGAAAGGGGAAAGGGGGGGTGCGAATGTGATTGGGTTTAGACCCCACTGCCGCCGCCGCCGCCACCGCCGCCGCCGCCCGAGCCAAATTAATTATAACACTCGTTGACCTGTTTGCTCTGGCGGCATCACGCCGGAAGGTACGGGCCCCACACCCACGTCCAGAGGAGTGATCGGCCACGCACGGAGAAAAAAGTTCCGGTCCTTGGCAGCGGGTGTCCGGCTGCTGCAGCTAGAAAGTATTGATGATAGGCAAGAACTCGAATTCCCGAATTTTAGCTGGAGTATCCGCTGCTCACACGCGGACAACGAAGTGAGCTCGACGAGCCGCGTATGAGAAATTACGCAGGAGAAGAGACTCATCGCCGCGCCGTCAGCCACGAACCAACATCAAAAATTGGGAGGCTTAGCTCTCGCTGAGGATACGTCTCGACCATTTGGAATGGTAGTGCAGACCTCAACCGCGCGGCGTCTGTTCGGGCCGTACAGAGGGGTGTGGCGCTGTGTGACCGTGACCCTTCCAAATGGTCTTGACATATCGTCAGCGAGAGCTAAGCCTCAACATTTTTGACATTGGTTAGGTTAGATGCTTCTGCTGCGTGATTTCTCTTCCTGCGCCCGTTCGTCCTGGGCAGCTAGCATAGTTAGTGAGGGGCAGCGAACTGATCCTTTAGGGTGTCCCATTTTGAACGAAGGTTTGAAATGTTGATGCGCCGAAGCGGAATTGTGTGCAGTTATGTGATACAAAGATCTCAGGATTTTTTTCAGATTTTTTGGACCACCGGAAGCGGTCCCGCAGGGCCGATGTAGTTAGGCCCTTTAGTACCTTGATCCATAGAATAATCGACATTCCGGAGTTAGCAGCAGCAGCTCCCCCGCGGTGCTGACTTTGTGTGTGACTGTGGCCTGTGGCTACACAGCGGGCCGGCAGCTCTGCCCCCGTGCCCCGCCCCGCCCCGCCCCGCCCCGCCCCGCCCCGCCCCGCCCCCGACTTGCCGTCTTGTGCCGCGCTGCCTGCATGTTTATTCCAGGAACAACTCGGCGGGACGTGTGCAGCCATTTACCGCGCGGACGCTGCGAGGACTGCAGCCGACAGCGGCACGGCACGGCACGGCACGGCACGGCACGGCCCGGCACGGCACGGCACGGCACGGCACGGCACGGCACGGCACGGCACGGCACGGCACGGCACGGCACGGCACGGCACGGCACGGCACGGCAACAACCGCTACGACCCCGCGAGCCCAAAGTTTGCATCTGCAGCTGATGGTGCGCCAGCCTGCGGCTGCCTGCGGCTGCCCGGTTGCTGCCCGCTGTGCGGACTAGACGCTGCGGCCGAGCAGAGGCGATGAGGCGAGGCGGGGAGGGGCTCCGAGTGGTCCGCGTCCGCAAGTTGTTGTTTCAACACACCGCCATGGCATAATCTGCAGTGCAGCTGGATTCGGCTCAGGAGTGCATAGTATAGCCTGCGCTGTCGAGGGGCCGACGAGGCTGTGGCCGCGGCTGGGCGGGGGCTGATGCGGGGGCTGATGCGGGGGCTGATGCGGGGGCTGATGCGGGGGCTGATGCGGGGGCTGATGCGGGGGCTGATGCGGGGGCTGATGCGGGGGCTGATGCGGGGGCTGATGCGGGGGCTGATGCGGGGGCTGATGCGGGGGCTGATGCGGGGGCTGATGCGGGGGCTGATGCGGGGACTGATGCGGGGACTGATGCGGGAGCTGATGCGGGGGCTGATGCGGGGGCTGATGCGGGGGATGATGCGGGGGATGATGCGGGGGCTGATGCGGGGGCTGATGCGGGGGCTGACGCGGGGGCTGATGCTGCCGTGATGCACAGGCCACCGTGGCGCCGCGATGCGCAGAGCGCCTGGTTACTCTCCAAACGTGATATTATTTCATAAAAACATCCCTGCGGCGTGAGGCGGCGGCCAAGCTGTTGCCTCCCCCTCACCCCCCCCCCCCCCCCCCCACCCCTTCAGCCCGCGAAGCACTTGCTAATGCTAAATCCACAATTAATGGTTCATGTGCGCTTTGTTTATGGAGATTACGGGGGATGCCGCCATGAGAATGGAGCGAGACCCAAAACGTGCGCTCTGCCTCACTCACACTCTGCGCGCGTCCGAACACAACTCACGTACGAAAATAAAAGCGGATGCACACACACACACGCACACACACACGCCATTAACAGGGCTGGCCGCCCTCCCTTCTAATCCCTTTCACTTTTCATAGTTGTACTATTCAACACTCGGCCGTTGTTGTCCGCTTGGTGCCGTCACTACAGCAGCCGGGGCTGTGACGGCCCTCGGCGGGGCCGGGTCCCTCAGCACAACCATTTTCCTGCACCCCCCCCCCCCCCCCCTCACACACACCCACACACGCACACACACACACACACACACACACACACACACCTCGTGCTCTTTGACAGGCTGTCGATCGCCGTGTTTGCAGAGTGTCATTGCGGATTAGGATGGACGGGGGAGTGTTTGCCGATATCGTTACGTTGCTTATCTCACAACGGCTCTCTCTCTCTCTCTCTCTCTCTCTCTCTCTCTCTCTCTCTCTCTCTCTCTCTCTCTCTCTCTCTCTCTCTCTCTCTCTCTCTCGCTCTCTCGCTCTCCCCAGATTGGCACAGCCGTTTTCTTTGCGAGCTCACTGGATTAATCTATAATTAAGTGAAGTGCGGCCCCGCAGTGACCGGGACAGTCATGCGTCCTTTGAGTGCGGCGCCCACAGGCGCCCACAGACTGCCACCGCCTGGGCTGGAAATGCCTACGCCCGAATCGAAGCGCTCCATTAATGGGACATGGCGGAGCGGAGGCATTGCCGAAGCACTGCGGGGCCCCCGCTGCCGCTGGCGGGGCTCGGCACAGCACAGGCACCGCCAGCACCGCCAGCACCGCGGCGCCAAGTTAACTTTTAATGAAGATGACTTCCTTCTCCATGAGTCGGGGCCGCTGGCTCCGCTGCTGGGGGGCGGAGGGACGGGCCCCGTCCCGTCCCGTCGCCTGCCTCCAGTCGGCATCAGCACTCAGGCGTCACTCAGGAGGTGCGTCCGTGCGGCCATGCATCAAGCCCGGCAGCTGCTAATGCGGAGGCGGCGGGAGGCGGCCGGCGGGCGGACCCAGATCACGGGCTCGGGGGCCGCTCCAGAATCATGTGACACCTCCATGGAGAGGTATAATTATAGACCACTGCTCTAGGACGCCTCGCGCTGGCTGACGGCTGCTCGTCTCCTACTGTTTGCATCCCCCCCCCCCCCCCCCCCAGCACTCTCTGTCGCTCGGCCTTCCGGCTGCGTTTCGTTCGTAAATTAATTTCACCGTTTCGCCGGTCATGAGCGGCGCTGACCGGAAGTGTCGCTGGTAGTGCAGGTTAGTGCTGCCGGGCGGAAGTGTGCGCTGATAGTGTTCGGTGGGGGCGCGCGCAGCCGGGGCTATTATTGTGAGCCCGCCTCGGGGCGAGCACACACGCGCGCCCACACACACGCGGCACACGGTCACACGCTCGCGCGTGCGCCGGTGAGTGTTGTTTGTGATGGAAAGAGATCAATATGCAGGCGCCTCGCTGTCCCGCGGCGGAAATGGTTCCATGGCGCGGGATAATTTGAACATTCGGAGGCAAAAAGAAAACATGGTAGTTTTGGCCGTGGGTCAACAACACTCTCAAAAATGAATGCTTGAACTAACGCAAAATGTACGTTAAATGAGGATTCTTGGCGGAGTTTCTTAAATCAAAGAAAATGATGCTTGTTGCAAGCACATGAAGCATGTTCCAAGCATAACAAAGCTTGGCGACAGTTGTGACGATACTTGAGTCAAGCATGATATTCTTGAATCGTGCATAGTCAGGCTTGGAACAAGCATATTATGCTTGGCGGAGAATTTGCGGTTTGAGTCTAAAAATTGCTTTGGATCAAGCATATTATGCTTGATTCAAGCATTCTTTTTTGAGAGTGAACACCGGCGGGCGACGCCATGTGTAACGCGACACCAAAGCGTCCCACGATAAAACGCGGACAAACAGTCGAGGGCAATTCTAATTACTGCCATTACTGGTGTGAGTTGGCGGTGTGGTGCGGGGCCGCATGGTGGGACGGCAGCCTCATTGGGGCCTCCTCGGGCCTCGGCAGCCTTCAGCAGCCTTCAGCAGACTTCAGCAGCCTTAAGCAGCCTTCAGCGTCGCGTTCAGCAGGCTTCAGCAGCCTTTAGCATCGCCTTTAGCAGACTTCAGCAGCCTTCAGCATCGCCTTCAGCAGCCTTCAGCATCGCCTTCAGCAGCGCCTTTAGCATCGCCTTCAGCAGCCTTCAGTAGCCTTCAGTAGCCTTCAGCAGCCTTCAGCATCGCCTTCAGCAGCGCCTTTAGCATCGCCTTCAGCAGCCTTCAGTAGCCTTCAGCATCGCCTTCAGCATGCTTCAGCAGCCTTCAGCAGCCTTCAGTCCAGCAGCGCCTTTAGCAGGGCCCCTCACCAGGGCCTCCGGACATAGTCATTTGTAGCTGCCACTCTGCGTTTGGTGAGCTGGCCCTTTTCAAAGAGGAATATTATTAATCTGTCAGGCCCGCGCCGGGATCCTCTGCTCTGTCAGTCGGGCTTAAGGTGTTGTGCCGTCTGATCACAGGCTTATCGCCCGCTCCTTTCATGACGGCCGGAGTGGCGACTGCGCGGCCCCCGAGCCCCCGAGCCCCCGAACCCTGAGGGCCCCGCCGGGGTCATCGTGAATTATAGCAGGCGGGGGCGGGCGGTGAGTGGCTGAACAGAATCAACGTCTCGTGCGTTGGGCCGTACTCCAGTGCCGTCCGAGGTGTGTTTCCCTCCCGTGCAGCGTGCATGCTGGGACAGCCACCCCCCCCCCCCTTTCGCAGATTAACTGTCTCATTACCAATGACGGATGAGCGTCTCGCTCGTATCGCTGCTGCTGGTGCTGCTGCTGCTAGTGCTGCTGCTGCTGCTGCTGCTGTTGCTGCTGCTGCTGCTGCTGCTGCTGCTGCTGCTGCTGCTGCTGCTGCTGCTGCTGCTGCTGCTGCTGCTGCTGCTGCTGCTGCTGCTGCTGCTGCTGCTGCTGCTGCTGCTGCTGCTAGTGCTGCTGCTGGTGCTGCTGGTGCTGCTGGTGCTGGTGCTGGTGCTGCTGCTGCTGCTGCTGCTGCTGGCTGGCGGCCCTCGTCGCCGCAGATGATCGACCGGCTCCTGGCTCCGCTGGCGTCACGTCCCTGCGGAAGCCCTCGAACACCACCATCCTGCTGTGTGATCGCAATATGTCCACTGTGTTCCACAAAACTTCCTCCGGGAGCTTCAAGTGAAAAAGCGAGCCGAGGCTGCAAGTGGTCGGGGAGAGCTGGAGGCCCAGACCTCCGGGCCGTGAGAGCCAGGCCCGGCCCGGCCCCCGTCCCTCTCAACGACTTGTTATCGAGCACTAATCTCTTGTTCGTCCCAAACTTCACCCCCATCTTGATTAAAGTGCTCGTGATTAATTTATTCGGATGCAGCGAGTGAAATGAACGAGATTACACGACCGCTGTGGAGCGTGATCAGAGATTGGGTTTGTTTTCGGACGAAACGGTGGCTTGATGGCGTCCAATTGTTTTCATATTCGTTGTTCGAAACTGCCGCGTTTTTGCGACGGAAACAGCCGAGCGGCAGCCTTGGCGGGGACACGAGGACGCGGGGACCCGATTGGAACCGGGGGGCGTGATGGGCGGGGCCGGGCACGGCCACACTGTGCACACGTGCCGAGATGGATAGATAGATAGATAGATAGATAGATAGATAGATAGATAGATAGATAGATAGATAGATAGATAGATAGATAGATAGATGGGGTAGCGAGTGGCACTACTACTGCAAGATTGTGTCTGAGCAAACTCCGAGATTAGCCTGGCGGACTCGCATGCAAATTAGATACGTTGTGGCGGGCAGGCGGGCAGGTGTGACGGCTGGCGCATTGTCTCCTGCCGGGGCGGTCGGCGGGCGCCTCGACACATGCGGAGGCGGCCGGGGGCGGCCGGGGGCGGCCGGGGGCGGACGGGGGCGGACGGAGGCGGCCGCAGCCGAGTGGCAGCGCGTGAAATGGCCCAAGGCTGATTGGACCGCGCAAAATCAAGCCGCAATTGTCCGTGCGGAGTGGAGTGGTCGGGAGGGCGGGGGCCGGCGGGTACGGCGGGGCCCACTATAGGACCGAACAGGACCCCGCCCCGCCCCGCCCCGCCCCGCCCCGCCCCGCCGACGGGGGCCGCGGTTCTTTATTGTTTTCCTGCACAACAAGCGCGCCGGAATGCCACACTGATTCGGAACATCATTCGCCTACAGTTTCCAGTCGGAGGACCCCCCCCCCCCCCCCCAATATTGAAAGATGAAAACGCACGTTTGATGGTTTCGTTGTGTACCGGTTTCGGTCCTGCACTCAATATTGAAATACTTTTTCCCCAGTGGTTGATCGTAAAGAGAAGGGGGTGCATTTAGGAGGGCGCGGAGGGGAGGGTGGAGGGAGGGGGTGGGGGAGCAAGTTTGGTGGTGTCGAAGGTTCCTTGCGAAGATGATGCCAACGCGGCGGGGGAGGGGGCGGCGGGGGGGGGGGGCGGGTGCCAGGGGGCGGCGAGGGCGGCGCAGGCGAAGGGCGTTCGGAGGAAGACGTTAGGCGGCAGTGGCTCTTTATCGTTCCCCAGTGACCTATTATGGCGAGCTCTCGCTTTGAAGCTTTGAAGCCGCCACCCTGTCTTGCCACGCCACACCATGCCGCCGGGGCGACGGCGACAGAGCAGAGAGTTCCAGTCCCGGCCCCGGCGGAGGCTGGTCCGGACGGGGCGTGCCGTGCCGTGCCGTGCCGTGCCGTGCCGTGCCGTGCCGTGCCGTGCCGTGCCGTGCCGTGCCGTGCCGTGCCGTGCCGTGCCGTGCCGTGCCGTGCCGTGCCGTGCCGTGCCGTGCCGTGCCCAGGCACATCCATTGTTGTATTCATCGGCACGCCAGGAGTGGGCGGGGGCGGCCTGCCTGGGGACGGCTCTGGGGGCGGCTCTGGGGGCGGCCTGGGGGCGGCCTGGGGGCGGCCTGGGGGCGGCCTGGGGCGGCCCCCGCTATGCCCATCTCTGCCCCGGACGGACGAGCCATGCCGCACTCTATGGCCTGTCTACGGATTCTAGATGCGGCGCAGCATCGGCCGTCTAAATCACTGCAAATGGCGAGGACCGCGACACCATAAAATCCGTGCAGAATCTGTGACGAAAACCGACCGACCAACAAACGGGCGTCCCTCCTCCCCCGTAAACCTGGGAAGGGGCGAAAACATTAACAGCGCGGACAGGCGCCGGCAGTGTAGCTGCTGTTTTTCGATTACGATCCTGTAATATCAAAGTTAATTGTGTTTTGCTAAAACACACACACTGTCGTGTCCGAGGCGGGGACAGGGACGGGGAGGGTCGGGTCGGGGTTCGGGCTGAAATCTGTGGGCAAACAGGCGGGGCGCGGCGGGGCGCGGCTCGGAACAAGGGCACGCCGGCCCCCGCAGATGCGCGGCTCTTCCCCGGAGCCCCAGAGCGGGGCCGGGGCCGGGCGGGGCGCGTCGCCAGCATCACGGCCGGACCCTATAATTATGCGGGCGCCACGGTGATGGGGGTGAACGTGTATTTTGGGAGGAGGGGAGAGGAGTGTACGCCTGCAAATGTTGAGATAGGCAGCCCACTTAGCAAGCCCAGGCGGCACGGCCTGCCACGGCGCGGCAGCGGCAGCGGGTGCGGGAGCGGCAGCGGCAGCGGCTGCGGGAGCAGGGCGGCAGCGCTCTGAGACTCTGTGCGCTGCACTCAGCCTCCAGCCAGATACCAGTGCCAGCGGCGCTGCTCCGCTACTCTCTGACGTCTTGGCTCGGCTCCCCCCCCCCCCCCCCTCCCGGCCCCGCCCCCAGCACACGGCGCGCGCGGTGTACACGGGAACGCAGCGCAGAGTACCACTCTGCCAGGGGAAGAAGGCATTAGCTGAGCCTGCAGCCGTGAGAGAAAGAGAGAGAGAGAGAGAGAGAGAGAGAGAGAGAGAGAGAGAGAGAGAGAGAGAGAGAGAGAGAGAGAGAGAGAGAGAGGAGAGAGAGAGAGCCTCGGTACCATTTTACAGTTTCACAGGATGTCGGCCCCGTTCTCAGTTTTTGGTCTCAAACGCACAACGAACTTGAATTAGGCTATGAAGCGGAAGGCAGGGCGCTGCTGTGGCACGGCGGCACGGCCTAGTAGCCAGGGACCACGGACTTCACAACGTCCGCGGGGCGGCGGCATATCCGTAGCGAGCGGGGCGGGGTCACTGTGAGTCCTGGAGCTACGTACTTCTTGAACGCCGCTCTGATGCGTCAGTGACGCGTTGTGCAAACACGCTTTGCAGGCCATGCGGGCGCGGTGGGGCCCAGTGGGGCCTCGGTGGGGCCCAGTGGGGCGCGCGGCCGGCTGTTGGCGTGGGTCGGGCTGGCGCCGGCGCCTCTGGCAGGGCATGGCCAGGCGGGAGCGCGGCGGCGGGAGCGCCAGCAGCTGCGAGGGTTGGGTTCGCCCGTCACGGTACGAGACAGGCTGCCATTGGAACTGACCTTCCCTGCCCCCTCTCCCCTTTCTCTCTCCCCCTCTTTCTGCCTTCCCGTCAACACAACACCCTTATCAGACGACGCGATGGTCGCGCCACGCGCCCACCCTCCCGGAATAACCCACGCAGTCGCCACAACACCCCCGTAAAGTTGCCATCTCTGCGGGCCCAGATGTGGCTCCCCTGACCTCCCCGCCCCTCCCCAACCCTCCCCGCGCCCCCCGCCGCATGCAGGGGGTATATCCCACTCCCAGCCCCACAGCAAATAGACGCTGCCACGCGAGCGGGAGAAAATGGAATGACAGGATGGCAAAGAGTGAGGGAAGGATAGGTGCAGAGAGAGGCAGACAACTCTCTCGCCTCCTCCGTCCCCCCCGTCTTCTCCCCCAAAAGTAAGTTTAAGGTTAAGTAATGGCTGGTAGACAAAGGTCTACTGGAGCAATTTGTCTTGAGCATATCTTGAGGGGGTTCCCTTCTTCACGCTTTCTCCTCTCGCCTCGTGCTTCTCTCTCCCTCTCTCTTTCATGTTTCCATGCCGCGTCTCTCCTTCCTCCCTCTCTCTCTCTCTCTCTCTCTCTCTCTCTCTCTCTCTCTCTCTCTCTCTCTCTCTCTCTCTCTCTCTCTCTCTCTCTCTCTCTCTCTCTCTCTCTCTCTCTCTCTCTCTCTCTCTCTCTCTCTCTCTCTCTCTCTCTCTCTCTCTCTCTCTCTCTCTCTCTCTCTCTCTCTCTTCCGTCTTTTCCTCTCCCCTTCCGGCTTCGACCATATTTAGTGGGCCCCCGTATCCATCTGTCTATCTAACCGACTATCTATGTAAAGGGACTGAATCCCGAGCCCTCCCCGGCAGCGGAACGGTGAGAGGGATCAAATAACGCATTGCCCGCCCGACTACCTGTGGCGAGGCACTCCTCCCCTGAAGTCATCCACGTGCGCGCGTGCGTGTGTGTGCGTGTGTGCGCGTGTGTGTGCGTGTGTGCACTCAGCGCATAGTGCACCTCACAGCACTGCATTCCTCGTGCGTGCCATCGGGGAGCGAGGCTTGCAGACGATGCAGTGTACCAGTGGATCATGTGTTGTGCACGGCAAGGGCCTGTCCTGTCGGGCTCTATTCTGCGCTCTCTCTCTCTCTCTCTCTCTCTCTCTCTCTCTCTCTCTCTCTCTCTCTCTCTCTCTCTCTCTCTCTCTCTCTCTCTCTCTCTCCTGTCTCTCTTCGACGGGTGACAATGAGCTCCCTTAGCATCCCCACAATAATGTACGACGGACAACAATGTGTGCGGGAGGGGTTGGGGAAGGTTCTGTTTAGTGCGGTGGGATGATAGGCTTGGCCAGCGAGGCGTGCTGGGCGTGGCTAGGGGGGGGGGGGCGGGGCAGGGCGGGGCGGGGCGGGCCGTGGTCATGGTGGGCAGCGCCTCCTCCAGGCACGGCGCGGCACGGGACGCCACGGGACGCCACGGGACCTGGTCGTTTGCCATCATCATCAGCACTACATCAACAACACGGCAGAGCGAGACAGAGCGACGCCGAGCGAGGCGTATCACAGCGGGGCAGATTGAATGGCCGAAAGTAATATCAGCGGCCGTTCTGTTCTGTTCGGGTGTGAGACTGGCGGCGGGCACGCGATGCGAGTGTGGCGTGGCGCGGCGTGGCGCCCGGGAGGTCGGCACCGGCCGCACACCCGTGTCGCCGGGATGCCTACCATCCAGGCGCCCAGGCCTCCAGGCCTCCAGGCGCCTCTGCCTGGCTACGGGACTTCAAATGGGGGACATTCTTCTTCCTCTCTTTTCCCCCTCCGACCGCGCCCCCTTCCGCGCGTGTGAGCTATTTGCAACGGAAGAAGACCTTTTATGAATACCAAAGGAAGAAAAAAAAAGGCGGTCATTCGTATGTAAGGACAAGGCTATTATTTTCGTTGCCTGCGGAGGGGGCTGGTCTGGGGAAGTCGGCGGTTTGTGCCTGCGCGCGTTTTGTGTGCGCGAGAGAGAGAGAGAGAGAGAGAGAGAGAGAGAGAGAGAGAGAGAGAGAGAGAGAGAGAGAGAGAGAGAGAGAGAGAGAGAGAGAGAGAGAGAGAGTGTGCGTGCGTGTGTGTGTGTGTCCCCATCGCTTCACGTCTAAAAGAAATAGGTTGGCCTCTGACCTCCGCATGACCTTCGGTCGACCTTGGCACAGCAGGAGAAAGTCAGCATGCGGGTTGGAATACCTCCCAGCCCCAGCTGCCCAGCCGCGCGGCCCGCTTCTGTTTCCCAGCGCCGCTCCGCCGCTCCTGTGGGCTGGCTGCTGGCTGCTGGCTGCTGGCTGCTGGCTGCTGGCTGCTGGCCGCTGGCTGCTGGCTGCTGGCTGCTGGCTGCTGGCTGCTGGCTGCTGGCTGCTGGCTGCTGGCTGCTGGCTGCTGGCTGCTGGCTGGCTGCTGGCCGCTGGCTGCTGGCTGCTGGCTGCTGGCTGCTGGCTGGCTGCTGGCTGCTGGCTGCTGCTGGCTGCTGGCTGCTGGCTGCTGGCTGCTGGCTGCTGGCTGCTGGCTGCTGGCTGGCTGCTGGCTGCTGGCTGCTGGCCGCTGGCTGCTGGCCGCTGGCTGCTGGCCGCTGGCTGCTGGCTGCTGGCTGCTGGCTGCTGGCTGCTGGCTGCTGGCTGCTGGCTGCTGGCTGCTGGCCGCTGGCCGCTGGCTGCTGGCTGCTGGCTGCTGCTGGCTGCTGGCCGCTGGCTGCTGGCTGCTGGCCGCTGGCTGCTGGCTGCTGGCTGCTGGCTGCTGGCCGCTGGCTGCTGGCCGCTGGCTGCTGGCCGCTGGCTGCTGGCTGCTGCTGGCCGCTGGCTGCTGGCCGCTGGCTGCTGGCCGCTGGCTGCTGGCCGCTGGCTGCTGGCTGCTGGCCGCTGGCTGCTGGCCGATGGCTCCTGGCTGGCACTGTTCTCCCTTCCAGGCGACGCTCTCCCGGCTCTCGGTGCAATTATTACGTCCGGGGAGAAATATCGAGTCTCGGCGTGCCTCTTTTGGTATGTCTGGGCGCACCTGCACGCATTGCAATGCACCCTCTCTCTCTCCCTCCCGAGGAAGCCCGCCATCCTTTTTACCGCGTCGTGCGACAACAATATGGCGGCCACGGTGGCCGCACACAAAATAAGGACGCCATAAGGGGGAAAGGCCAGAAACGATTTTTATTGATCCGCGTATAAATCCACGTCCCGCGTCGGAACGGGCCTTCCATTACCGGAGGAGCAGCGGCAGTGTGTGTGTGCGAGAGAGATGGAGAGCGAGTGTGTGTGTGTGTGTGTGTGTGGCTTTGCCGGACCGAACCTACTGCCCCTGCAAATGAAATATCGCGTGCCCTTGTGTGTGCGTGTGTGTATCTGCCTCTGGGCAGCACAGGCACACAGCGTCCATCTGACCGCTGCCGGCTGCCGCTTCCATAAGACGGGCTATCAGTTATTTCATTATGCTGCGTTTTAGTCCGTCAGAAACAGCACAGGCCCCCGGGGGGGGGGGGGCAGACGTGTGCCTCCCACCGCGTGCAGCCGCCCCCGCGCCGCCCCCGCGCCGCCCGCGGACTGGCGGAGGCGAGGCCTGGCGAGCACGACTAACTATTTTACAGCCATGATTTATGGAAGATGAGGCCGCCGCGTTCAACTGCCCTCTCCTCCTCTGTTCCGCCTCGCACCGCCATTCCCCTTCTCCGTCCGCCTCTCTATCGCTCCCCCCCCCCTCTCTCTCTCTCTCTCTCTCTCTCTCTCTCTCTCTCTCTCTCTCTCTCTCTCTCTCTCTCTCTCTCTCTCTCTCTCTCCCTCTCGCATACCCTTACCCTGTGCCTGCATCCGCTCCCCAGTCTTCTCCGTGCTCCCTCCCTCTCTCCGTGGCCCGATGGCTATCAGGCCGCAGGCTGGAGGTTCCAGGTTCCAAACCCTGGTTATTTCTTGGTTTTCTCTGCGGCATGAATCAGCAGCAGGGCTCGTCTCCTGCATGAACATGCGTCTCCTCTTGTTCGACCGCACGGCCCGGAGAGCCGGGAGGGGGAGGGGAGGGGGAGGGGGAGGGGAGGGGGAGGAGGAGGAGGGTGGTGGCGTCCGCCTCTCCGTAAACAATACCCTCTTCTCGCTGCGAAACAGTTTACACCGGCCGTTATAAATTCAGCGTTGAGAGAGAGAGAGAGAGAGAGAGAGAGAGAGAGAGAGAGAGAGAGAGAGAGAGAGAGAGAGAGAGAGAGAGAGAGAGAGAGGGGGGGGGGAGTTTCACGG
The DNA here is from genome assembly GCA_038380765.1 of Odontothrips loti. Taxonomy (NCBI): domain Eukaryota; kingdom Metazoa; phylum Arthropoda; class Insecta; order Thysanoptera; family Thripidae; genus Odontothrips; species Odontothrips loti. The sequence goes on from CM076243.1 coordinate 8,519,763, forward strand.
TCCGAGGATTTACGAGGCAACGTTTAGTGTATAGAGCAGCGAAAACCACGGCGCGCCATGACACGGTCGCTACCCCTTCGCCACAGCAACACCAGCACAGCACACGCTGCCGGCGGCCTCCAGCGGCTCCAGCGGCTCCAGCGGCTCCAGCGGCTCCAGCCTCACCGCACATTGAATGTAATGAGCTATCAATATGCCGCGGGGAGGGGCGGCCTGGGCCGTGCGGGCGGCCGTGCGGGAGGGGCACCACATGCGTGCTGCGTGCGTGCTGCGTGCCCCGCCCCGGGGTACCAAGGCCAGTCCGCTCGGCCACGTTAACGTGTTTACCTTTCATAAAAGGAGGCGTGGCACGAGAAAGAGGTGAAGGTATTTTAGGGGGGGGGGGTATGTTTTTCTGCACGAGTTGAACAGAGTGCGGTGACAGGGCGGAGGAGTGGCGGCCCGGGAGCCGGGGCCAGCTGTAGCGGCCGGGCTGTAGCAGGGCCGGCGGCAGCAACACGCCCGCATTCATTTGAAAACATTCTAAAATTAAAATGACGAGAACATTGTTTGTAAAGCAGAGAGTCGAAATCATCATGAATTCGATAGTGATTTAATTTTCGTCGCTGTTATTTCTGTAAATGGAGACGTGTGTGGGAGAGAGAGAGAGAGAGAGAGAGAGAGAGAGAGAGAGAGAGAGAGAGAGAGAGAGAGAGAGAGAGAGAGAGAGAGAGAGAGAGAGAGAGAGAGAGAGAGAGAGAGAGAGAGAGAGAGAGAGAGGGGGAATACGAGTGTGTGGGGCGCGGCCCGGCACCGCCGAAGCCCCTGCGAACGCGGTGATAGGCAGACCCGCAACACGGCAGCGCGCTGCGGGCCGCAGGGACCGCAGGGGCCGCAGCCCCTCCAGGTCCAGGCGCCGTAACAGTCACACAAGGAAGGGGTCTGGGGTCCGGCGGGGGACCGCGGCCGCTGCTGCTGCTGCCGCCGCTGCTGCTGCCGCTGCTGTCGCTGCTGCTGCTGCCGCTGCTGCCGCTGCTGCTGCCGCTGCTGCTGCCGCTGCTGCTGCTGCTTCCGCTGCCGCTGCGGGTAATTAGTTTCAAAAGTTTTCAAGTTGTAGCTAAGTGCGATGAGAACTGGTGCGGCGTGCCGCTGCCGTGTTGTGCGGGGGCCACTCGACCGACTGCCGCCGCTGCCGCCGCTGCCACCGCTGCCGCTGCTGCGGCCGCGCGAACAGGCTTTTTCACCGAGGTGTTAAGGGATGTTAATTGTTTGTGATTTTAATGACTTCTCCGAGAGAGCGGGGGGCGGGCACGCTGGCTGCAGTGGGTTCCTCTGGCGGCTCGGCCCACAGCAGCTGGGCGGGGCGGGGCGGCGGGGCTGAGGGTGACGGTCCAGGAGTCGGCATTTGAGCCCCGAATCCAATCAGGAAGGGCAACTGGGTGGAGAATTTACATGTGCGAGGCGCAGGTCGTGGCATTTGTGCCGTTTGTGCCATCAAGCGACTCTGGTTTTCTTCCTATCCGATATCCTCTGCCGGCACTTGGAGCCGGTGCGGGCCGAAGGAGCAAAGGACCGACGGGAAAGACACGGAAATGAGAGCGCTGCGCTGGACGCGGCCCCAGCAGAGCCCCCAGCAGAGCCCCCAGCAGAGCCCCCAGCAGAGCCCCCAGCAGAGCCCCCAGCAGAGCCCCCAGCAGAGCCCCCAGCAGAGCCCCCAGCAGAGCCCCCAGCAGAGCCCCCAGCAGAGCCCCCAGCAGAGCCCCCAGCAGAGCCCCCAGCAGAGCCCCCAGCAGAGCCCCCAGCAGAGCCCCCAGCAGAGCCCCCAGCAGAGCCCCCAGCAGAGCCCCCAGCAGAGCCCCCAGCAGAGCCCCCAGCAGAGCCCCCGAGGTGCGGATGAGGACTCCGCTTTAGAGCGGAGGACGCCCGGCGGCCCGTCCCGGCCCAGCGCAGCCCGACCAGAAGGTAATAAATCCGTAATGCCCGCCCGTTTCGTTTTGTTGTCGATGTGGCGCTGCGCGGCATGAAGCGCGCGCGTAATTCAATCTCAAAATGGCGTTCGTGTTGTTCTGTAATGTGTTGCGGAAGAGCCATAAATCCATGACGTGTCATTTGTATTTGCGAGGCTCTGGCTCAAGGAGGAGGAGGAGGAGGAGGAGCAGGATGGTGAGGGGAGGGAAAGGAAGACGAGTACGAGCTGCCGCCTGGGGAAGGGGTGTCGTTAGTGACGAATTAACGGTAACGAGCAAGCAATTGGCGTAATGTTTTAGCGGCAAGAAAATTGATAGGCCGCAAGAAAACCGCACGCTGGTGGTCCGAGGCCGCGCGCCAAACTGTGTCGTTAGAGTTCACAGTTACGCGGGGCTAGTCCGGCCGTCCGCTCTCATTTCCGCAGCACCGCAGGGCGGGCGATATTATTGTTAATCCGAGGAATAGGGGGTTTGCAAACTTTGCCCGGCAGCAGAGGGCCGGCGGCCGGCGCTGGCAGAGCGACATTTTTGCGGGTGATTATCGGCACGCGGTGCGGAGCGGTGCGGAGCGGGGCGCGGGGCGGAGCGGTGCGGAGCGGGGCGGAGCGGGGCGGAGCGGGGCGGAGCGGGGCGGAGCGGGGCGGAGCGAAGCGCCTGCAGCGGCACACATGCCAGGCCGGGCGCAGCCGGGCGCTACCGCCAGCGCTGCTCTGCTCATTCCAAAGTGCCACTTGATGGTGGTCGGCCGACACTGCGGCGCCATCTGGGCGGGAGGCAGACAACCCCTGTCAGCAACAACACGGTGTGCATCAACATCCTTATTGCATCCCGGCCTCTCACCCCCTCCGGCCCTCACCCCCTCCGGCCCCTCCCCGGCGTGCGGTGGCAGTCTTCCTCCTAACCCTCCTTTGTCGCCGTCACCACATTTCTCTCTGTCTCTCTCTGCCTCTCTCTGTCTCTCTCTGTCTCTCTCTATCTCTCTGTCTTTCTGTCTCTCTGTCTCTCTCTCTCTCTCTCTCTCTCTCTCTCTCTCTCTCTCTCTCTCTCTCTCTCTCTCTCTCTCTCTCTCTCTCTCTCTCTCTCTCTCTCTCTCTCTCTCTCTCTCTCTCTCTCTCTCTCTCACCAGTTTGTCATTTTCAGATAAAATTTGACTCAAACAAACATGAGGTTTGCAAACTGTAAGGTTTGCATAGGTTTGCTATCACTATCTCGTCGCCTTGGTGATAAAAATTTCGCGGCAGCAACTTTTTTTTTGCAGTGTAGTGAGATTGCGTTTTCGAAAACGGTGCAGGGGTAAGTTCCTGAAGCGTTCACCTCCCCTCCCCTCCCCGTGACTGCCTGGTTTGTGCCCCCGGCAGCCCCCAGCGGGCCCCGGCAGGCCTCATCCCACTGTTCTCCTTCCCTTCCCGCGCTGCCTGCGCTCTGCTGCCCCACGGAAGGGAAACGCGTTGTGTTGGGCAGGAAGGGGGAAGTCTCTATGAGTGCGTCGTGTTAAGAAGTTGCGTCACGTAGTGCAGTCTCTCTCTCTCTCTCTCTCTCTCTCTCTCTCTCTCTCTCTCTCTCTCTCTCTCTCTCTCTCTCTCTCTCTCTCTCTCTCTCTCTCTCTCTCTCCTCACAATTTTGCAAACCATATATCACCATCATGGAAGCCACGTGCAGCTCGCAGGGTCGCGTGCAAGCAAGTGAACTGCACATCGGGACCGCGGCGTGGCGGGGCGTGGCGGGGCGTGGCGGGGCGTGGCGGGGCGGGGTGGACGCCGGTGCGGCAGCGACGCCTTGGGTTGGGGGCCGTAGGGGACCGCTGTGGAATGGAATCGAACGGCGCCTCTTATTTTGCGTTAGCAGGAAATATTGCCAAATAATTCGTGTTCCGAGTCCGGGCGAAATGCAGGCGCCACGGTGACCGAGCAAAGCCCCCCGCCGCCTATTTCTAGAGGCAACTTTTTCTGCTTCGTGGCTTTGCTGTCACCCCAACGGTCCACGTCGGGTCACCGTGCGTAGCGCACCACCACAACAGCCTTGCACAGCACAGCCCCCTCGTGGAGGGCGGTGAGTGGCCTGCCGCAGGCAAATTGGCAAACTGGAACTGGCGAGCAGACAGAAGCGGGAGGCGAGTCGGGCAGACGCGGCAGCTATCTTAAATCGTGCATCGTAATTCCGCCACCACGCACCGCACGGGGAGGGCGCGGGGGTTCCAGCGCGTAAAAACTTTTGGAGAGCAGGAGGAAGGGGGGGGGGGTGAGGTGTCGAGATGCAATCATGTGGACGGGCCGAGGATGCAGGAAGGAGGAGAAAGAGAGAGAGAGAGAGGGAGAGGGAGAGGTCGAGAGTGGGCGTTGGGAGCCTGCAAGGAGTGATGGACAGGAAGATAGAGTGAGAAGGAAGCGCTGCTGTGCACAGGGGCCTTATGGCCGCCGATGGGCGCGCGGGGGCAGCGAAGGCCAGCCGACGGACAGCCCTTTTAATTTCATTTCATAAATATTCCGAGATTACTTGCCGTGTCAGCCGGTGGGGGAGAGGCGGGGGCAGACGAGACACAGGGGGGGGGGGGTGACGTTGGAGCTCTGGGAGAACAGGTGGAGAGGCGAAGGTGGGAAACACAGAGCAAAAGTTAAGGAGACGACTGAAGGGCCGGGCTAGGGTGTCCCCGGAGGCCCGGAGGCCCGGAGGCCAGCATGACTCCAGTGCCGATGCCCGGCCGGATGGGGGCTTCGCTGGCTCCACTGGCTCCACTGGCTTCGCTTGCTCCGCGCCCCGACCTGAGAGCGCGGGGAGGCCGTGGCTACTCAGTCATTATGCCTCTGATATTGAAAAATCCCTTTTGATGTCGCGCTTTAATTTTATTGGAGGAAATGGGGGAGGGGGGTGGGGATGCCTCCTCCTTGGTCTGTTTGTCTGCCAGACTGCCACATGCGACTTGAATGGTACTCGTCTCTGTTTTCGGACCGGGGCCTGGGCTGTGGGTGTGGGACCATGACGCAGTGCGACATCATTGTTTTCGCAATTTGAGATTTCCGACTCAATTTGCTGTTTTTTGACGTTTCTGTGTCGATACACACTTGCTGTGCACGCTCGCGTTGTAGAGTCTATCAGACCTCCGTGCCTGCGGGCGGGGTACAACTGGAGCGTCGCTTTTCATTCGGCAACATTTCAATTTGCAGTTGGCATCACAAACAGTCCAGGACCTCGTTTCATTTTTTTTTTTTTTTTCAAATTTATTTTTCCTTTCATCATTCTACTCTGCGCTCCACTCATTCGCGGAGGAATTCGATAGATTCCGCGCACGGAGCGGGCAGGTACGGCGATGGGGCTGGCGGAGGGGTCCGGAGGGGTCCGAGGGGGGGGGGGAGCCGGAGTGTACAAGAGAATTACCGCCACTCGGAGGAGAACTCATCGACCTACAGGGCTGTAGTGAGAGGCGAGCGGCGCCGCAAGACCCGCTGCAGGAGAAACTCGTGAGAAACTCGATTGATGCCATTTCAAATGGCAGCATTACAAGCTCGCGGTACTCAGTAGTCAACAGCGGGCGCGCGGCCGTTAAAAAAACGCGATTATGACGACACGGCCGTTTGTAATGCGGGATCGCGACTGTTTTATTGCCGTGGTGGTGATTACAGCGGTGATGGTGATGATTGGTGGTGATAGTCGTGGCGATCGCGGCGCCAGTGGCCCGGCCGGCCTCGTGTCCATTGTGCGTGCCGTAGTGCATGCAGGCACGCTAGCGGCGAGCGACACCGCACAATACATCACTGCGCTGCACTGTGAGCATTAGCAGCATTAGCCATTGGGTGTCTTCCGCAGCGCGAACGGGGCGGGGCGGGGCGGTGATGGATCCCCGCACCCGCTGCCGGCCCGGTGTGCCGCGTGTGCCGTGCCGCGGGTTCAAATACCGCCTAGCTCAGCTCCTGGGGAGTGTACTGTCCTGACCTAATACCATGAGTCCCCTGGGATGAGGTTGTTGCGCTGCGCTGCGCTGCGTACACACCAGCTCTTCTACTTCATCTGCCTGGCCAACTCCCTGAGGCTTTTCTTTAAGCCACCAGCACCGGCGGGGCCTGGCGGGGCCGGGCGGGGCCGGGCGGGGCCGGGCGGGGCCGGGCGGGGCCGGGCGGGGCCGGGCGGGGCGGGCGGGGCGGGCGCGAGGCACGGCGCCGTCTTGGGCCGGGCTCGGGGTGGCTGGGGGCCAAAGCCCGACACTGGGGCCCGGCCAGCCCGACGCTGGCCCGACGCGCGGCAGGAGAGAAAACATATTTTGGAGGAGCGCTGAAGGGGAAGGAATATTCTAGAACGGAATAGATAATTCAAAGAATGGGAGCTTGTGCATTGCTGCTAGGCGATCTTCTAGTTATTCCTTGGCCCATTCTTATATCACACTATGGGAATAATGAGGAACTATTGCAGAAATTCGGGTGAGGATAATATCGTATGTAATAGGCAACATTATGACATTTTCATTCTTGGTGGAGCTAGGTTTCAGTGTTGCCAGAAAAGTAGGCAAAAAGTAGCCCAAACACACAGGTGTCAAGATTGTGCCTACCTGCGCCTGCCTACTAGGCAACATGAGGTCACGGCTGTTAGCAATTTGCCTCGTAGGCAGGCGCAGGTAGGCACAATCTTGGCACCTGTGTGTTTGGGCTACTTTTTGCCTACTTTTCTGGCAACACTGCTAGGTTTTTCGCGGTTTAGGGGGTGGGGGGACTTCTGGTGGAGAACTGACGAGACAAATGTACGAAACAAAAATTGTGGAAATCCGAAAGGAAATGGAAGATGCAACAAACATTGTGGTGACTGTCGGAGGAAGGGGGGGGGGGGGGATAAAGTCTTCTCTGTCGGATGCATCTTCTGCACCCCCTAAACCAATCCGCAATCCGCAGTGCGGAACATCAGTTTCACTGAAACCAAATTTCCCAGTGTTGTGCACAATAGTGTAGGACCCGGACACGTGGAGGAGACTTACTGCCGGCACCCCCCGCGGAGTCGGCGGAGGAATTAGACACGCACGCCGTGCACGCGCCGGGTAGTCCCCCGAAGTGCGGTGCGCGGCCGAGGGGGCGCTGATCTGAGAGGGTTTTGATATTGTTTAGGGAGGAAATCGCGGAAGAATGGCTCTAGAGGACGTGCTTAGGCTTTGCCGAGGGGGAGCGGCTCAAGTTGGCCGTCGGCCGCTCCAGTCGTCGCTCCGCGAAAGCCCTGAGAGAGACAAAAGCTGTCGCGCGGGGGAGGGACGGAGAAAGAGGCATGTTGTCTCTGGGCTGAAGGGAAAGGGAGCCCTAAGGGGCATAAGCGATCAGTAAACTTCTCCGCCCCAGCCCCTGCCGTGCCCCGCCCCGCCACGCCCCGCCCTGCCATGCCACCACACGGCACACCGAGGCACCACCCCGCTGCCATGCGTTGTTTCAATTTACCTGTCAGCCATTCTGGCAGAGCCCATTGCGTCTTTCCCGGCGTATATATTCCTCCTCCCCGGACGCGCCGGGACGCGCCGGGACGGGACTTGCATAATTTCATTTATCTGGCAGGCGGAGCTCTGAGGAGCAGGTGGCGGTGTTGGCGGCGGCACTGGCTCTGCCGGCTCTGCCCGTGTTTGTCACGAAAAAGAGAAGTCTACGAGGGAGAAGACGGTTCGCAAAGTTGAGGTGGGAGGGGGCGCGCCCCGGTAAAATATTAAGCGGTGTCAACGACGATTCTGCTGTTGCGAGTTCAACTGGTTGAACGTGGTACTTTATCTGTCCAACTTCTGGATTAGTGTTGCCAGGCGCCGGGCTTGCCGGACGGGGCGGGGCGGGGCGGGGCCAGGAGGGGCCCCTCGCTGGGAGGGGCGTCGTGTCGTGGGCGCCCGAGCTACAGACAACGCACGCGCGTCGCGCCGCCGCCATTTTTCTCGACAAGTTTGATGGAAGTGTTTTGTGCCCCGGCCGGGGATCGTGCCTGGCTGCTGCTGCTGATGCTGCTACTACTGCTGCTGCTGCTGCTGCTGCTGCTGCTACTACTACTGCTGCTGCTGCTGCTGCTGCTGCTGCTGCTGCTGCTGCTGCTGCTGCTGCTGCTGCTGCTGCTACTACTACTGCTGCTGCTGCTGCTGCTGCTGCTGCTGCTGCTGCTGCAGGCGTGCCCAGGCCGTGCCCGGGCAGCTCAGCGCAAGGCAAAGCGGCGACGCCACGTGTTGCCCGTACCAAATCGATTGCTGGAAGAAATACTTTCCCCTTTTTTCCCTTTTTCCTCTCGAAAGACCCGACGCGCGACGCGGCGGGAAGTCAAGTGAAAGAAACGGTGGCCAACTTTCTGCGGCGAGAGCAGGGAAAACAGGAGAGCGAAGTATGAAGGGGACGTGCCGGGCCGGGCCTGGCCGGGCGCCGTGGGCCGGAGCTGGGCTCTGTCAGCTAATCTTCTGATTCTCTTGTTGCAGGAAGGAGCGGTGCTTCCGATGCGTGTCGATACACGAGATGCACCCCAACGTCCTCCAGTACAAAGAGAGTGAGTAACAGACAGCAGGAACAACGTTTGGATGGACACTTCTTCGTCGTCCGTGATTTCCGTTCGTGAAATTTATCAAGGCGCGCGCTCCGGCTCGGCACAGAGCAACGCAATACCAACCACCCTAGCCAAGTTTACTGCTGTGAGCCCGTTGCCCGGTGCCCCGGCCCCGGCCCCAGCCCGGCAGCACGCAGTGCACGGGCTTGTAATGAGATTGGACCGTAAAACTGAGGAGACAGTCGTCTTGGAGTCACGCCACGCCACGCCACGCCACGCCACGCCACGCCACGCCACGCCACGCCCGCCACGCCACGCTCCCCCACGCCCGTCATCGCGGTACGATTTCTGACGCGCGCAACTTGCAGCGGCACGGGACGGGGCCCGCCAGGGCATGTAGCGCCTGCTCCAAGCAGTTGACACCGGTCCGGTTCGGTTTTGGACAAGAAGCTAATTGTAGGTCCATTCAACATTTATTTTCTCCTTTTCGATACAGGAAGTTGAGTTTAAATTCCCTAAAATTTCTGTGGGCAACGGCAGCAGTGTACTTGGTAATTACGTATTTTTCAATTTATTTTAATTTTACAAAAAGAAGGACTCTTGCCTTTCTTCTGTGCCCTCTTTTGTTTCGACACGCGAGCCGAGCGGCGGCAGCGCTAAAGAAGAATGAGAATGAAATTGAATTATGGATGAAACACTGTTGCATTCCCCCATGATGTTATATCGAAGCGCCCGCTTCCGCCCGCTGCGCCGCCCGCTGCCGCCCGCCGCCTGCGCGCCAGAGGAAAGACGAAGGGGGCGAGATTGGTTGAGGTTGAGGGAGGAGGGGCCCGGCTGGGCAGGGCGGGGCGGGGCGGGGAGGCGCGGAGCGGCGCGGACTCAAAGTCGGGTTGGGCTGAGCTGGCTGGTTGGATGCGAAATCAAACACGACCGTAACAGCGACTCGGGCGCCATTCTCAGGAACTCGGTTGTGAAAAAGGGACGTGACTGACGTTAGACTGCAGCAACGGGGCAACGGCTCAATCCGCCGAGCTGAGCCGAGCCGAGCAGCTGTCGAGTAGTGCGCGTGCATATTGCTGCCCCCGCCGCCCCCTCCGACAGCCCGCCGGGAAGCCAAGGCTCCGTGGTCTAATTCTCTTTCATAAATTTCATTTTTTTATTTTTATTGACGCCGGTGAAGCCGAGCGCCTGCGGGTGCCAGGGTAGGCCAGCCCGCACGACACGCGTACATGCAGAGGTCGGCATTGCCTACCCGTCAGGCGCCGTGTGTCCGTGTGTGCTCGGACTGGCCAAACTAGACGGCGTATCGTGGACGTACTAACTGTAATGCGGAGCAGTAAGGTCAAAGTGAGGTCACATATTGAGTTGAGGCTGGCCTGGCCCCGGAGCCCCCGGCCCGGCCCTGTCTCACAAAGGCTGCCCGCAGCGTCATGGTAGCCAACTTTTGCGTTCCGCGTGCGTGTGGGGACAAAAACGCCATCCTAATGAGTATACATGCCGGGCCTGGCCCCTCACACACACAGGCGCGCCCCGCTGAGTGGACTGTCCACCCTCGCTGTGAATCACGTTTCGACCTCCCCCGTCCGCTCATTCACACGCGGCCGCCCCGTCACGCGCGCTCGGCCTCCCCTCCCGGCCCCTGCACGTAACGCACGGGCCCCCACGTGCCTGTACAGGGCACGCATTTTTAATTAATTGCAGGACTATTAAACGCCGGCCTGGGGAAGGATCTCGGTTGGGGCGTGACATGTTTTCAAAGACAGCCCCGGAAGCCTGCGGGCAGCCTGCAGCCTGTGGGCAGCCTGCACCCTGTGCGGGGGCGGCGGCAGGCGGCGGCGGCGGCAGGCCGGGATTGACACTACACTGTTGCAGCCGTTCCACGCCCCGGAGCGCACTCAGAAACGGCTGACGCCCTTCTTGTTTTTTTTTAATTATTTAATCCTCTAGTATGTTTACTAATTCTTGGGGCCCCCTGCTTTACGTTGTAGGATCTGCACTGGCCGTTCCGGTCTGCGCGGCGGCCGCGCGCCGTGGGCCGTGGGCTGGGCCTGGGCGCGGCCTGGTGCTAGCACAGGCTAGGTCGGCGGCAGTCGCCTCTACCCTACAGTTCCGCCCGGTGCGCGCTGTGCTGCGGCCCCATATATGCCACACGACTGGCAACCGCAGCGGAGAACCGCGCCCGAGATGTGCGCATCTCTGTCTCCCTCGCACTATCGTCCCCCCTTGGCTAATGAGAGAGAGAGAAAGAGAGGGAGGGAGAGAGAGAGAGAGAGAGAGAGAGAGAGAGAGAGAGAGAGAGAGAGAGAGAGAGAGAGAGAGAGAGAGAGAGAGAGAGAGAGAGAGAGAGACGGGGATGGGAGTCTCTCGCATTTGCCCTAGAGGCATAGGGGACGCTGCGTGGAGCTGCGTTTGCGTGGCCCTGGCGGAGAGGCCGAGGGCGGCGGGGGCGGCGGGGGCGGCGGGGGCGGCGGGGGCCCCAGCTCAGTGTGAAACCACGGGAATGCAAAGCAATATGCGGAAAGGCGGGCCCCCGGAGCGCGGCGAGGCGCGCGTCGCGTGGAGGGGTTGAAAAAAAAGTGAATCCTTTTGTTATCCGCCTGGTTAGAGCCGGAGGCCGGAGGATATGAGGGCCATATGGGTCGTGCGAGGCCCATCAGTGGCCCGGCCCCGGCCCCGGCCCCGGCCCCGGCCCCTGCCCCGGCCCCGGCCCCGGCCCCGGCCCCGGCCCCGGCCCCGGCCCCGGCCCCGGCCCCGGCCCCGGCCCCGGCCCCGGCCCCGGCCCGCACCGCCTCCTGCGTCCTGTGTGGGGACTGGCGGTCTGACGCCTAGCGGAGCGTGGCGGACACCGTCCCGACGTCGTCCTCACCTGTTGGCGGTGCTGTGGCCTTCCGGCCCGGGGCCGCTGGGGCCGCTGGGGCCGCTGGGGCCGCGGTCGATGTGCATCCCGGATCGATCGCAGCCGACTGCGCTGCAGTCAGATCAGAGCCACGAGCGTAACGATATGGTATTATCTGGAAGTTATCCCCGCCGTGGCTCCATGTGTTCGGCAGAGAACAGCCCGGCCGGGTCACGTGCCGTGTACCGGGAAAGAAAAATACTATGGAATTATGTCTGAAGACGAACCGAGGAGAAGACTGGGAGGGGCGAGATGAGCAATACCACACAACGGGGGGCGGGGATGCAGAGGGAGGGAGGACCAGGTGATATGAGGGGAAGACTCTCCGTGGTAATAACAGAGAGAGAGAGAGAGAGAGAGAGAGAGAGAGAGAGAGAGAGAGAGAGAGAGAGAGAGAGAGAGAGCGTGTGTGCACGGCGTGTTATGGAATAAATGATGTGCCGTGTGTCGACCTACCTCTCCTGCCATTGCTTCTCAGAGGTCTCATAGCGGGATGTGGGTGTGAGTGAGACAGCAGACAGCGGGGCTCTGTCGGTCTCCGCTTCCCGGGAGGGGCGCGGGGGCGGGGCGTAGGGGTGGGTCTGGGTGCGGTGGGACCCACCGTTCAGAGTGACACTGAAAAATTTTCCGACAGCGAGGGCGCTTATATTATGTTAGCACGCGTCTCCTCTTGTGGGTGCACCGCACTAGGACCTCCAGCACAGCGGTCTGTGGCGAGGCGCCTTTCTCCCTTCCCTACCTTGGTCCTCCCCCTGCCATGTGGTACCACCACGACGTGCAGACCAGAGCCGGAGAGGCACACGGAGTTACCAGCATATTCATTTATTTTTTCCAAAACCGTGTCTGAAATGTTAGTAGCCCGAGGACGAGCCAGGCAACGAAAAAGAAAAAAAAATAGCTCAAGAGTAGTACAGCCAGTAATTCGTGAGCTTAATGGCGATAAAGCTAATGAGGACAACTGCAGTAACTTCTTGACTGACGAAACTTTGCCGGGCAGCACAAGTCTGCGCCCCTGAGGGCCCTAGGGGGTAGTGGGGCCAACATCAGGCCGCTAAAGGTGGACCACCATGATGGTGGCCGTGCGGCTGTCCTCCTGCAAGTTTACCTGGCAAGGTCGCGTGGCACTAAGCTGAGTGTCTGCTGTTAGCGTCCAAAAAGCGAGAAGAAGCGCAGCGGCGGTAGTGGCATCCTTCTCGCTCCCTTGACAAGGTGGTCGGCGGGGGGTGGCGATTAGTACCTAGTGCTGCGTCCGTCGTGGCACGGTCGTCCTCCCCTCGCAGGCAGGTGCCGAGGCCCCAGAGGGCCCGGAAGGGGGCGGAGGGGGCCGGAGGGGGGCGGAGGGGCCGCCTTTGTGCCGTACGCGTTTGAAGACGCCGTTACCGCGGAGCAGACGCGGCCAGAGAGAGCCCGACCCGGGGAGGGGAGGGGAGGGCAGGGCAGGGCAGGGCTCTGGGCACGAATACATACTTGATGACTGAGCATTGTGCTGCAATCAGCGCCCGGAGGGCTCGCAAGCCCGCAAAACACGCACAAAGCGGCGTGTCTTTGCACGCGAGCCCCCGCCGCCCCAACCAGTGCTGCCGATGGGCAACCTGTTCCGCCCACCACTGCGGTGAAAATCATGATCATGAGATCGGCTGGCGGCCTGGCCCGGCCTGGCCCTGGTGGCTGTGGCTTGTGGGTGGGCCCCGGGGAGGCGCGGCCGGTGGGGCACCGCGGCACGGGGTGCGGGTGCTCCTGGAGGCGGCGGTCGGCCCGGGCGGCCCCACCAGGCGCACACGCACTTGGCACACATTTACGCGAGCACACTTGCTGAGTGGCTTTAGCAGACGACAAAGACAAACACGGCGACGCCCGACTCACATCTGTCTGGTAGCGCTGCCAGACAATTGGGGGCGAGGCTAGAGTCGGTGCCAGAGCAAATATTGTGTAATTATCCGGGCCATCCCGGCCATCCCGGGGGCGTCGCTGGCGCACACCGCACCGCCAGGCCCCAGAGCCCCCGAGCCCCCGAGCCCCCGGACCACGGCTCCGGCTCTGAGGCTCGGTCCTCAGGACCTCCGTGACCGTCACTCTTCAGCCGTCCAAGTTTGAGGTTTGTCCAGCAGGCGGTTGTGGAGGGGCCATCGGGTGTGGTGCTCGGCGTGGTGACCCTGGACGACCCACAGAGAACAGAAGGTTAGGTTAGGTTCTGTTGTGAGAAAACCGGGCGCGGGCAGCGGCAGCGCGGGGCGGTTGGTCACTGGTCACTGGTCACTGGTCACTGGCCCCTAGTCCCCGCTGGTGCTGGGGTTGCCTTGGTAAGCAGCGTGCCGTGCGGGGCGGCAAGGCGGCGGCATCCCGGCGACAAATATAATTAATTGCCCGGAAATGTGCTGCATCCGCTGTTCTCACCGCAGCCATGGCGCTCGGCCGCGGCGCGCCAGCGCAGCGCAGCGCTGGGCGGAAGAGAAAGAGGGGGCCGGGCGGGGCCGGGCGGGGCCGGGCGGGGCCGGGCGGGGCCGGGCGGGGCCGGGCGGGGCCGGGCGGGGCCGGGCGGGGCCGGGCGGGGCCGGGCGGGGCCGGGCGGGGCTGTGGGGCGCGAGCGCTGACGTGCGGAGATAGGGACACGGACTCTGCACTGCTCTGCACACACGACTGCCGCTGTACATTTTTGTTTCCAACTTTTTACAACGCGATGCGGATCTAATGCTAGTCTTGCTTACGATTTATTATAGGAAGATAATCCTCGAACTGCGTACGGCGAAAAGTCTGAGGAAAACGGCATTTTTGTGACAGAACTAACTGGAAAGTGTGCGAGGTTTGAGGTTGGCGCCTGATGACTGTGTTTGTGCCCGCAGCGTACTGCGAGACGGCGGAGCGGGCGCAGGGCCTGTGCCAGAGCATCCCCATCGACACCACGCTCTTCTCCATGTTCCGGGCGGACGCCGCGCCCCAGCGATGCCCACTCCTGGACCCGCCCTTCAACTTCACGTACTCCAGGAACTCGGGCGAGTGTTCGTGGCCCGTGTCCAGGCTCGAGGGCTGCACCAACCCGGCGCGGCTGCGGCTGCGCTACCAGGCCTGCCCTGACGTACCCAGCACCGAGAGCACCAGTAAGTACCTAAGTACCTGCAGGGGGCAGGGCCCTCCCCTCCGATGCGTCCCCAGCCGGGAGTGCGAGGACGTATTCACTCCGAATGTCAGTGTACAGACTATTACGGGTATTCCGCGGTACTTTGGGAATACGAGGTATTTCGCGGTGGGCGTGCGGTGGGCTCTGACATTTGTCCACTAGGACGGGGCATGTTATGAATCGCCCGCAGCTCCGCAAATAAAACGGTATCTCACACAAAAGCAGACCAACAAAGAAGTATTAGAATACCCGACCTTCCTTGCGGGCCGGAAGCTTGTTTAGTGCAGAGACACAAGCGAGTCCCCTCCATTTTCACGCGGACCCACAAGACTCTTTTTCTTTGCTTTCATTTCGTAATTTCCCGCCTTCGCTCGCCATTTTCCGCGCCATTCTTTCTTTTCCCTCCCCGGCGCCTGTCCCCTGTCCCCCTCTGTCCCGCCGCGGCGCAGTGCCGTGTGATTGCAGTGAGCATCGCCTGGCATCGCCGCATCGCCGCACCAAAATCAGCACTGCTCGTTACTTGCTTCCCCTCTTTTTCCCTTTAAAAACATCCCGCCCTGGTGGCAGCAGCGGCAGCAGGGGATCGAACAAGGCGCTGGGCCGATGCAGACGGATATTTCACACAGCGGTGGCGAAATTGCACATTCCTGCGGAGGGAAACAAATGACGGACGTGAGGAAAGGGCACGCCTCGCCTGCGGGGCCTGCGGGGCCTGCGGGGCCTGCGGGGCCTGCGGGGCCTGCGGTCGGGCGCTGCGGGGGCTGTGGGGGCGCCCTGGGGCACCGCACGCTGCTGCAAACATGTATACGCGTCGTCTAATTTATTGTCGAAAGTATTTCCTTCTTTGGGAATTGTCTCTGCAGCCTCGGGCCGGGCCGGGACGGGCCGGGCCGGGCCTGTTGGCGAAGTGACCGCAGCGCGTGTGAGCATCGTCACCCCGCAGCCGGCCGCAGCCCCGGCAGCCCCTGGGCACTGTACATGCACCCAGTGTGATATATCGCGGCATTAGTTAACGAAGTGAGCGAGGAGATAAGCCTCTGGCTGTTGTTGCCGGCCCCGCCGGTCCTGCCGCTTCTGCTGACGCGGCGCGGGGATGGGAGGGAATGCTGAGGGGCCAGCCGCAGCAGTGGCAGTACGGGGAGGACATGTCCACGGACCTCAGGACAACGTCGCGGCCACAACTTTATCAGACGAGAATAAAACACTCTCAAAAATGAATGCTTGATTAAAAGCGATTTTGATGCGAATCTTGTATTCTTGTGGGATTTTGTTGATTTAAGAATCATCTGTGTACATCAACCGTCTGTATGCTTGGCACTAGCATATGATGCTTGAGGCACGTAGTGTATTCTTGGTATCCCTCAATCAAGTATAATATGCTTCAATCAAGCATGGTATGCGTGTGGGACTTTTGGCGTTTCAAGCATGAAATTTGCTTGACTTTAAGCATTTTATGCTTAAATCGTGCATTCATTTTTTAGAGTGAAGTGAGTGGGCGTTTTCCGTCTGCGCCGTGCCGCCTTGCCTCGGCCGTGCCCTGGCCGTGCCCTGGCCGTGCCCTGGCCGTGCCGGGTCCGATTGCGTTGGTCATGGCGGCAGCGCGGCAACTGCGTCAAAGTTTGGCCTGTCGAAGTTGGCCCGTACCATCGCATCGCATCCCGGCCGCAACTTACCTTGGTACATGGTGCGATAGTGCCCTGGTGCCCGCTGCTGCCCCGCTCCAGACTTGGGAGTTGTTATCAGACGAGGCTCCTGGACAGACCGCCCACATATATAATGCGAGCGTGCGCCTCCTTATCAGCGACACTCTTTCCGAAAAACGACGTTTTTGAAAAACGTTGAGTGTCATGCCGTTGTTGTTGTTTTTTTGCAGTCGAGGAGCTGGAGTGCGTGGCGGACTGGAAGGAGGGCTCCACCCGCTACATGGTGGGCCGGCTGCAGTACCACCACAAGATCCTGGCCAGCGACGAGGAGCGCTACCGCTGCTTCGTGTACGAGCCCACGGCCGAGGGCTACTCCGTGGCCCAGTCCGGGGACGCCACCTGCACGGGGCTCACGTCCGCCACGGTCGGCTCCAAGAACATGCGGCTCACCAGAGGTAAGCGCAAGCAGCACGAGCAGCACAAGCAGCACAAGCAGCACAAGCAGCACAAGCAGCACAAGCAGCGCAAGCAGCGCAAGCAGCACAAGCAGCACAAGCAGCACAAGCAGCACAAGCAGCGCAAGCAGCGCAAGCAGCAAGCAGCACAAGCAGCACAAGCAGCACAAGCAGCACAAGCAGCACAAGCAGCACAAGCAGCGCAAGCAGCGCAAGCAGCAAGCAGCGCAAGCAGCGCAAGCAGCGCAAGCAGCGCAAGCAGCGCAAGCAGCGCAAGCAGCGCAAGCAGCGCAAGCAGCACAAGCAGCACAAGCAGCACAACCTGCACACGGCAGAAAACATATTTTCACAGTCTGTCAAAACTGCCCAACTCATCTCGCGCATGGAGGGCATTAAAAATCGCGCGGCGAGCTGTGAGATTCTGTCGGGTCTTCTTCCCCTGCAGCACACGGCACAGCGCGGCACGGCACGGCACGGCACGGCACGGCACGGCACGGCACGGCACGGCACGGCACGGCACGGCACGGCACGGCACGGCACGGCACAGCCAGGCAGCCGCGGCCCTCCCCGTCGCACCCGCCAAGTTGTGAAAACTTTGACACTCGCGCCGCGACCGACTCTAAAAGCCGCACATGCTCCCGCTGTACAGTGCAGTTGGCACCCCCGTACCCCCGTGATGTCAATCCTCCTTCTCGTCTCGTAAAAAGAGAACCCTCTTTCTCTGTCTCTTTTTATTTCTCTGTCTCTGTCTGCCTCTCCCTTTCTTTCTCTCTGTCTGTCTCCCTCACACACACACACACACACACACACACACACACACACACACACACACACACACACACACACCATATCGCCGCACCGTCATTAGCAGCGTAATGAGGGGCAATAGATGTTACGAAAAGCCACCCAAACCGCGCCCTCCCCCTTCCTCTCCTCCCTTCCTCCCCTCCTCCCATCCCCTTCCTCCCCTCCCACCCCCTTCCTCCCCTCCTACCCCCTTCCCCTCCCCGCAGGCCCGGAAGGCCGCGGCCCTCGGACGCAGGACGCTCCCCGGCCCTGCTGTGGGCTTTGCTGTAGGCCCTGCTGTAGGCACTGCTGTAGGCCCTGCTGTAGGCCCTGCTGTAGGCCCTGCTGTACACAGTAAAAGCCCTGCTGTAGGCCCTGCTGTAGGTCCATGGCGCCCTGATTGATAGAGACCTGCTGTAGGCCCTGCTGTTCCCGAGCATGGTAGCCCTGGTGGGGTAGCCTAACACAATTCATATAGGTCCTGCTGTAGGCCCTGCTGTAGGCCCTGCTGTAGGCCCTGCTGTAGGCCCTGCTGTAGGCCCTGCTGTGTGTAGGCCCTGCTGTAGGCCCTGCTGTAGGCCCTGCTGTAGGCCCTGCTGTAGGCCCTGCTGTAGGCCCTGCTGTAGGCCCTGCTGTAGGCCCTGCTGTAGGCCCTGCTGTAGGCCCTGCTGTAGGCCCTGCTGTAGGCCCTGCTGTAGGCCCTGCTGTAGGCCCTGCTGTAGGCCCTGCTGTAGGCCCTGCTGTAGGCCCTGCTGTAGGCCCTGCTGTAGGCCCTGCTGTAGGCCCTGCTGTAGGCCCTGCTGTAGGCCCTGCTGTGGGCCCTGCTGTGGCCCTGCTGTAGGCCCTGCTGTAGGGCCCTGCTGTAGGCCCTGCTGTGGGCCCTGCTGTAGGCCCTGCCCCTGCTGTGGGCCCTGCTGTAGGCCCTGCTGTAGGCCCTGCTGTAGGCCCTGCTGTAGGCCCTGCTGTAGGCCCTGCTGTAGGCCCTGCTGTAGGCCCTGCTGTAGGCCCTGCTGCCGGCGGCGCCTGGCTGTCTGCCGCGGCCCGCTGCCGCTGCCATCGTGGGCGTCATCAGTCGTGCCAACCGTGCGGGAGGAAGCCCGGGGGGGAGGTAGAGGGGAGGGGGGCGGGGGGTCCTCCGCAAAGGGAGCTTTTTTACTGGCTGTGGTTGCAGGGCATGACGAGAGAAATAATGCCGCAGGCCACGAGAAATGTTTATTTGCGCCCAGTTTTTCCGCGCAGTCCGGGACTTTTTGGGATAGTAGTCGTTTGAAAACGGTAAAATTGTCGGGGATATAGTAGTGCGGGAGCAAGGAGATGGAGGCTCGTCTCGAAAAGTGGGGCAGACAGGGAGAGGGGAGGGGTGTTGGGTGAGGCGGGGAGTGTTCCTGGCAAACGTAATACCGAGGGAGAGCGAGTAGTAAAGGCGGAGGCTGCCATCACCATTCACGGCGATGATATTCCATCGGCAAAAAGACGCGCGACGCCGCGTCGTGAGGCGCCCCGCCCCGCCCCGCCCCGCCCGCCCCGCCACGCCCCGCCCCGCCACGCCTCCTGCTGGCTGCAAGTCCGGGCCCCGGGAGGGATCAGCGGCAGCCAGCGACAGCCAGCGACAGCGTGACGCGTCAGAGAGAGAGGAAGAACATCAGTATGCAGCGTTTTCGCCACACGCCACCAGGACCTGCGAGAGGAGCGGAGAGGACGACTTCGACAACTTTTCCTCCTCCCTCTCCCCTCCCCCCTCATGTTGGGGGTTGCAAAAGAAAAGGGAGAAGAAACCGCCCCCTTCCTTTTTATTTCTGCTTCCTCCGAGTTGTGTGTTGTGCCCTATACTTGCCGACGCGTGTCTCATAGGTTTCGACAAGGGGCGCGGGGCGTCGCGGGGGCGTCGCCGGGGCCGCGTTGGCAGCAGCGGCACGTCAGCCGCACTGGGGCCGCGGGAACCTCCGGGAGCCGGCCCGGCTGGCCCGGCGCTGTGAGGGCGTGCCGCTGGCGGTGGCGGTGCCGCTGCCGCTGCCGCTGCCGCTGCCGCTGCCGCTGCCGCTGCCGCTGCCGCTGCCGCTGCCGCTGCCGCTGCCGCTGCCGCTGCCGCTGCCGCTGCCGCTGCCGCTGCCGCTGCCGCTGCCGCTGCCGCTGCCGCTGCCGCTGCCGCTGCCGCTGCCGCTGCCGCTGCCGCTGCCGCTGCCCCGCCCCGCCCCTCCCCGCCGTACCGCCTGTCGTCGCACCGTGCTCCGCTGCTCCGCGGGCTGCACAGCGCACAGCGGGGCTGCTGATGGGACGCACGTGAGCGCCGGGACAAAGGCGCAGCCGGGCGCAGCGCATCCAGGCCGCGGTCACGTCCGGCCGCGAGTCCCGCGAGCTCCGCGGCAGTTTCGCGGCCAAACTCGATCCGCGGGGGCGTCCGGACCGCGGGGCAGAGGGCCGAGGGGCCGAGGGGCAGAGGGGCCGAGGGGCGCGCCCCCGGAATGCCACAGGAAGCAGCGATCGGTTCCGGCGGCAGCGCTGTCGCTGTCACTCTCTCCCTCCGGCCCCTCCGGCTCCTTCCGGCCCCCTCCGCCCCCCTCCGCCCCCTCCGCCCCCTCCGGCCCCCGGGTCCCAGGCGTCCCTGGGGTACGTGCGGGTCGCGTCGGACGGTACCATCAGTTTCGGCGGCCAGAGCGCACGGCGCACGGCCCCGGCTGGGATGCCTGGACACACAATAATGCTCCCCCCGCTCCGTCTCTCTCGCTCCGTCTCGCTTTGTCTCGCTCGCTCTCGTGGGGCTGGCGGGGCCGGGCAGGGCCGGGCGCTCCGAGCCGGCGGGGCCGTGTGGCGTGTCCCCCGTCGTTTAGGATAAGGCCATTGTGGACCGACAAGTTGTTCTTGAGGAGCGGCAGGCAGTGCGTGCTGCGCAGGTGGTCGGCCCGACAGCCGGCGGGGCGGGAGAGTCCGTTCAAATGAATTAGCCGACAGGGGGCGCCACTGGCGCAGCGGCCGGGGAAGTGTCGGTCAGCGAGGAAGGGGGCTTTTCCTTAATCTGCCCCTCTGGAAGGAAAATGTAACGGAAACGGAAAGCCAGCGTCGGAATAGAGCAGTCAGGAGCTTTGTGCTCCGTCAGTCCGTGAGCCGTGTTGCCGTGCCCGCCCTGCACCTGCAGCCGCTCACGCTCCGCCACGCAGATCCGCTGCACCGATTCCCCCGCAGACAGGCATAAAAGATGCAGATATGCTCCTGCATCCGCCCGCGCACAATACCCCCCGACACAGCCTCCCCCCCCCCCCCCCCCCCACCCCCAACTCTCCTCTGTTCTAAACTGTCCCCGTCACGCCTCTCTCTTCCCGCCACCGCCCCCGGCCGGACGCGACCGACACGGACCGAGCCGCACCGTTGTTGTGAAGGAATGCTCCAACGCTCTCTCTCTCTCTCTCTCTCTCTCTCTCTCTCTCTCTCTCTCTCTCTCTCTCTCTCTCTCTCTCTCTCTCTCTCTCTCTCTCTCTCTCTCTCTCTCTCTCTCTCTCTCTCTCTCTCCTTCCCTCCCTCCCTCCCTCCCTCCCTCCTCCTTCCCAAGCAGCAAACCGCCGCTCTCGATGGGCGAGTGTTTGTAGCCGCCACGCCACCTTATCGTATTTCTTCGCTTGATAGGCACCTCGGGAAGACAGGGGCGCAGCGCAGCGGCGGGCGCAGGCGGGCGCGCCCGGGTGCCGTGCGGTGGGGCCTGGCGGGGCGGGGAGGTGGGGCCTGCGCGCGGTAGGCACGCAGTGAGGGAGAGGAAATTGATATTCTGCGTCGCGTTGTCAATATAAATTATTTTATCATTGAAGTTGAAGACTGCTGCTACGAAATATACGGCGCGCTAAACGCGTACGTTGGTGGCTGCTTCTCTCTGCTTTTCTCTCTATCTCTCTTGTCCCCCCCCCCTCCCTTTCTCCCCCACTCACCTCCCTCGGCATTCGGCGACGGGAAAAGAGGTATCCCTCTCCGCTCGGGCGGGGAAAACGTCGTTGCCAGCAATGGAAACGACGGTCGGTTATTTTCAGTGACGACGTTCCTACGATCAGAGCGCGGAGAACCCATGCGGCTTCTCTTGCGGAAGGCGCCCGGCAGGGTAGGCAGCGTGCTCGGCACGGCTGCCGCAGTGTGGCCTACCCTCGCGTTGGCAGGCGCTAGGCGGGAAGGCGCCCGGCAGGGTAGGCAGCGTGCTCGGCACGGCTGCCGCAGTGTGGCCTACCCTCGCGTTGGCAGGCGCTAAGGCAGTCGACGTTGAGGATCCGGGTCTGGGTCTGACTCGATGGCTTTTCCCACTCGAGTTGCTGGTGTTTTCAGCTGTGACAGCAAAAGAGCTGGCTGCTAATCAGACTCGGGAAAGTCCTGCATCGAAAAAGTGCGGACTATGTAGTTTTGGGGTAGCTCTCGTTTTGCTTGGTGCCGAATTAGGAAAGTTGAACTATGGGGTCATCCGGTATCGACTGGCCGAGCTAGATTTCCGCGGCTGAGACAGTGAAGCATTTTCGTTCGAAACCTCAGACAACGCTTTTGATCGTTAAAGACGATCTCGCGCCGTGTGGTTTGTGCGCGGTCCCACGCCAGGCTGTGTGCTGCTGGAGCGCAGCCAGCGGCGGCCGGCGGCGGCCAAGGTCCACGGCGACTCCCCCGGCGCAGCACCGGAGGCACCGGAGGCACCAGAGGCACCGGAGGCACCGGAGGCACCGGAGGCACCGGAGGCACCGGAGGCACCGGAGGCACCGGAGGCACCGGAGGCACCGGAGGCACCGGAGGCACCGGAGGCACCGGAGGCACCGGAGGCACCGGAGGCACCGGAGGCACCGGAGGCACCGGAGGCACGAGCTGACGTTCTCGGAAGCCGGGGACGATCGCAGTCGCAGTCCCAGGAGTAGGACGGCGAGGACATGCAGCGTTCGTTGTGAGAAACTCTGCAGAGCCGTGCGGAGCCGTGCGGAGCACCGAGGTGCATCCGCACGGTGTGGTGGACGGCTGCAATCCCACGGTCCAGCCAGTCGGGCGGAGGTAGAAGCGGGCCCAGGAGCCACATCTCCAGCGGGACGGCGGCCCCCCGGACCCCAGCCGGACCCACCGGACCCACCGGACCCACCGGACCCACCGGACCCACCGGACCCACCGGACCCACCGGACCCACCGGACCCACCGGACCCACCGGACCCACCGACCCACCGGACCCACCGGACCCACCGGACCCACCGGACCCACCGACCCACCGGACCCACCGGACCCACCGGACCCACCGGACCCACCGGACCCACCGGACCCACCGGACCCACCGGACCCACCGGACCCACCGGACCCACCGGACCCACCGGACCCACCGGACCCACCGGACCCACCGGACCCACCGGACCCACCGGACCCACCGGACCCACCCGGACCCACCGGACCCACCGGACCCACCGGACCCACCGGACCCACCGGACCCACCGGACCCACCGGACCCACCGGACCCACCGGACCCACCGGACCCACCGGACCCACCGGACCCACCGGACCCACCGGACCCACCGGACCCACCGGACCCACCGGACCCACCGGACCCACCGGACCCACCGGACCCACCGGACCCACCGGACCCACCGGACCCACCGGACCCACCGGACCCACCGGACCCACCGGACCCACCGGACCCACCGGACCCACCGGACCCACCGGACCCACCGACCCACCGGACCCACCGGACCCACCGACCCACCGGACCCACCGGACCCACCGGACCCACCGGACCCACCGACCCACCGGACCCACCGGACCCACCGGACCCACCGGACCCACCGGACCCACCGGACCCACCGGACCCATCGGACCCACCGGACCCACCGGACCCACCGGACCCCACCGGACCCACTGGACCCACCGGACCGGACCCACCGGACCCACCGGACCCACCGGACCCACCGGACCCACCGGCTGGTCACGGGCACTGCACACTGTACAGCGGCGCAGCGCCGTCCGGCGGGAGCTCCGAGAAGCCCCCAGGGGTGCCCTGGGCCGAGCGAGCGAGCGAGCGGGCGCTACCTGAGCGAGATTAAACGTAAACAACCCCGGATACAGCACTAGTTGTTGGCTATTGGGAAATCACAATGATGGCGAGGAGTAGCTCAATGTGCACGTCAGACACGCGGGCGGAGACCGCGAGCACCAAGTACTCCGGGGAGGAGAGGCACCAAAAAGGCTCTCCGAAGGGCACCGCCCCGCCCCGCCCTGCCCCCCAGCACCGCGCAGCCACTGGTGCGCACCGCGCCCGGCCTCCATTTTCCTTGCGGGGCCCATCGACGATTCCAACCATTTTTCCGTCCGGTTTGCGCTTAACAACGAATGAGCGTGTCCCTCCCCTTCCACCGAGACAAAGGAGATCTGCTCTGTGCGTGCGCCACTTTCCCTTTCTTTTCCGTGTCTATCTATCGTTCTATCTATCTGCAGAGGTAGTGTGCCAGTGTCAGGCTGCACACGTTAGGCCCTCGTGAGCCCTTTGGGGATAATTCATTCATTAATTAGTGGGGCCCAAAGAAGCCCTATTGAAAACTCGCCCGACCCTTGGGTCCCCCGGGGACGCCGGCCGGCCCTGTGCCGTGGGGCGAGGGGCTGGGCGGGGGAGGCAAGTTCCATAAAGTTGCCACTATTTAGTACACACGACCATGTCTCCCGGGATTATGTGGGGATTTCTAGCCTTTCAATAATCTTCCCGAATCTTCTTGGGAAAATCATCTTGGCGGCGGAAAGTCGTCGGAAAAGTCTTCCTTTGAGAAAGAAAGCTGTACCCTGAGAAGGCAGAAAAAGTTGGTGTGTGAGTCGGAGGTTTGGTGGTGTTTGTGGTCGTGACCATGCACCGTGCCCAGCCGTGCCGCGAACGGGCTGTGCGGGGCCGCGGGGCCGCAGGGCCCGGACCGGGACTGGGCCCGAGCCCGATGGGTCAGAGTGGCCCAGATAGCCCATTACAAGATAGTGGGATTCTCGGTCTCTCGCGTCGCACTGTTGGGACATGTAATATTAGCGGCGTCCGGAGGGGGCGGGAGGGGACGGGCTCAGCAGCGTGGCCAGGCCGTGGCCATGCCATGCCGTGGCGTGCCGTGCCCAGCCCCCCCAGCTCTCATGCGGTAATGCTGCAGAGTCTTGGTGTGTCCTCGGCCCGGCGCGGCCTCCGGGGAGATTAGAATCACGGATACGGCCACCACCTGCCGTCGCCACGCGGCCGCCTCCAGGCCGCCTCCAGGCCGCCTCCAGGCCGCCTCCAGGCCGCCTCCAGGCCGCCTCCAGG
Source organism: Odontothrips loti (assembly GCA_038380765.1). NCBI lineage: Eukaryota > Metazoa > Arthropoda > Insecta > Thysanoptera > Thripidae > Odontothrips > Odontothrips loti. The sequence continues at coordinate 8,544,333 of CM076243.1, forward strand.
ACGCTACTGGCGCTGGAGTCCTCGGAAAGCCCTGTTGTGTGCCCGGCCACGGTCACCCTCTCGTTTACATTTCAGTCTTTGCTCGTTGAAAAGGCGAAAAGAGAAATCGCAATGGTATATTTTGTGACGAGTATACATTTAAAGCGTGTTTGTTTTCGTGTTCCATTCCAGTGCGGCAGAAGTGGCCGTCCTGCCGGCTGCCCGAGTGGGTGCGCGCGCACGGTACCTGGCTGTCCCTCAACAAGCGCCTGCGGCTGCACGTCGGCCTGCACAACGTGACGCTGCTGCGTCTGCGGGGCGGCCACGGCCAGGACCACGGCCAGGACCTCGGCGCGGAGCACGGCGCGGACGTCGGCCCGAACCACGGCCACTACCACCACCGCCACCAGCCGCACCACAACCTGGACGACAACGATCTGCACGCCGGCGCCGGCCCCGCCCGGCTGCGGCCCCAGCAGCACGGGGTAAGGCATGAGGCACGGAGCGCGGCGGGCGGCGGCACCCATCCGCTTAACGGTGATTATGGAGGACCTCCGATTTCCTGATTGCAGCCCCACGAGGAGACCATGGCGTGCCACTCGGTGACGGAGCGCAGCGACCGCGTGGTGCAGCTGGTGGCGCACGTCACCCAGGGCTGGTGAGTGCCCTCACTGCTCACTTACTCTTGTCATTATTTAAATCAAGTATTTCCCCGAGTCCTCTCCGGGTGGACGGGGCCGACGCGGCGCTGAGTTTAGGGGAGGAGGCGAGGGCCCAAGGAGCAAGGGTAATTTGATGGAGGGCAGTCTGGCAACACGGCTCGGCCCCGCACCGCTCGCTCCACTGGAGAGTCCGCTGCCAGCGGCTAGCGGCCCGGACCGGCGGGGCGGGGCGTAGCGGGTCTGTTGGAAATAATTAGAGTTGAAACGAGGGCAGAAGCGAAAGGCAAAAAGTGCAATCCATTATAATGTCCGATCTGCAGTGGGGTGTGAGGGGTAGAGGGAAGGCGCATCGTTTGTCAGCCCCCGGCCTCCAGAGTTCCTCCCTCCCGACCTAATGCCTCTGCTCTGTGTGATCGGCAGCGAGAGCGGCTACAGCTGTCTGCGGCTGTACCGGCGCGACAGCCACGTCCTGGAGCTGCAGCGGTCCCGTAAGTAGCACGGCGAGACGCGGCGGCAGCGGCAGCGCGAGTAGTAGCCAGGCCCCGGCTCCATCTGCAGCCCGTTTGTTTTGTCTGCTTGCAGCGCACACGGCCAGTCCGGAGGAGGCCTGCAGGACGGACAACTTCGATCCGCTGTCGGAGCGCTTCGTCACATTCATAAGTAAGTGCGCGAGCGACGAGAGGCGAGGCGAGGCGAGGCGTGGCGAGACAGCTCGGGCAGCGTTGTGCCGGCAGCCCGGCAGCCCGGCAGCCCGGCAGCCCGGCAGCCCAGCGCGGCCACGACTGTCAATGAAACAGTGAAGATACCGATTCACATAAAAAGAAGGGTGAGGTTTCATACCGGCAGCGGCTGCGGCTGCGGCTGCGGCAGCGGCTGCGGCTGTGGCGGTCGCAGACGAGCGGTACGGCGCGGTGTGGCAGGTGACGAGCTGTCTAGCGCCCGCTGCCGCCGCCTGACAGCGCGGGATGGCGTTGTGCGGTGCACTCGGCGGCGCAGCGCGGCGCAGCGAATACCACGCGCGGTTATTTTTGCGACGGGGAATGGAAAATGCACAGGAATAGCATCTTGTGGGGGGGGGGGCGACCAGACGCCTGGCTCTGGAGCAGGGCGCCGGATCGGACGGCTCTGTGACACCTGAGACCTGCGGGGCGGGGCGGGGCGGGGCGGGGGCGGGGCGGGGCTGCTGGAGCCGGCGGGTGACGGCCGACCAGTCCGCTGCGCTCCCCTCCCCGGCCCCCTGGAGTAGAATGGGAGGACTAAGCGGCAGGCGTGTTCTGGCCACACATGTTTGCAGCACAGACGGAAGCGGCTTTAATAGACATTCGGTCAATGCCGGCAAATGCATGATACTTCCATGTCAAGCAGGAGGTATGTCCTGTACTGAGCACTCAACGTTACTTGACTAACTTGCTGTTTATTGCCACTCTTCTCCCGGCAGCGTCCGACCCCCAGCACCGCCAGTGCCCGTTCTCGGGGCGGTATGCCGTTACCAACTACCTGGGTAGCGACATCGTCTGCAGCACGCACCGCAACCGCGACATCGAGGACAACGACATCAACAGTCTGACCGGCGCCAGGGCCGGTGCCCAGCGCAGCGAGCGGAGCTCCGCCGGCGGCCAGGACAAGTCCCTGGCGGTGGGCTGCCGCACGGAGCACACCATGGAGTTCCACTCCCACTGCGAGGCCGACACGGTCACAGGTTCGTGCACAACCCCGCCCCCGCTGGCCCCGCTGGCCCCCGCTGGCCCCCGCTGGCCCCCGCTGGCCCCCGCCCCGCTCTGTGTTATCACCAGTTCTCCAGCCCGCGGCTTCTGTGTGTGCAGCGTACTCGTGCCACGGCAGCTGGAGCGACAACGGCACCAGCTTTGCCATCGCGCTGCCCGTCGCCCTGCCCGTCGGCTGGGGGTCGCCGGCAACGTCCATCCGCACCGCCGGGAGCCCCGCAGGGGCCGCGGCGCTGCACGGGAGTGCGGACGCCGGCCTGCAGAGGCTGTGCTTCGTGTACCGGGAGCTGGGCTCGGATGACCTCGTCGGCGTCCTGGCGGAGCCGCCAGGCACGCTCCCGGCGCGGCAGCCCGCCGTCATCATCCAGTCCCGTGTCGGGGAGGAGTGCCACCGGCACCACCTGCACGACGTCCAGCCCGTCCAGCCGGCGCAGGCCTCCAGGGAGGCACCCGGCCTCGGACCCTTGGGGTCCCTGGGGCCCCTGGGACCCGTGCCTGTCGAGGCCGAGGCCGTCTTCTGGTCCTTCGACCTCACGCCTAAAGGTGGGTCAACGTCACTACCCCCGGCGCTGGCGTGGAGTCTCGTCAGGGCCCGTTGGGAAGATGCGTGAGAGTCTTGGGCTCTACACCCCGTGCTCGAGCAACCCGAGGGTCGGAGCCGGAGGGCCCACAACACAGCAAACATGTATCTGTGAGGGGACGGGGACGATGGGGGCAGCCGACAGCGTCCAACGATCTGATTGTGAAAATGTTGTGTTCCCAGGCCACTGCGGCAGCTCGGCGTCGCCGTTACCAAGGATAGCGGCGCCGCTGCTGCGCTGCTGCTGCTGCTGCAGGGGCTGGCGGCGCGGGCTGCCGTCAGATGATATCCTACCGCCACCGCGTCCAGCCCCAGCGCAAGCCGCCGCCCAGGCCGCCTCCCAGGCCACCACGGCGATACTCCGAGCGGCCTTACCTAACCGCTCTCAAATTCAGGGATGTGCACCAACGCGTGCACGTGTGTGTGTGAGTGTGGCTGCGGCCGACAACGGTGCTGGACACCCGAAACTACCTGTCTTGGAGTGTCTGTGACATGCGCGGAGCCGCGGCGGCTGTGGCGAGGCGACCACCGCTGATCACAAAGAAAATTCTGAAGGGGGAAATTAGAAAAAATATATTTTGTGGTGTTGTGAAGGGTTAGACCTGATAACTACCTCGGAGAAGAGACCGGACCGGAAACGTTTCCGCTTCCGGAATTCGACAGACCCCAAGTGGCGGAACTGTCCGGACAAGGCTCGAAAAAAAAAATGCAAGAAAATTACGCCTCGAAGAGACGGTTTTTAAACCAGAGACGTCCGAAACTGAAGTAAGGCCATGAGCTCCAGTTTGGGACGGTCCGGTGTCAAGTATTGGCGATGAGAATGCGAATCATTTTTGCTTGCCTGGTATTTGAACTTACACTTGCCCTGCCCTACAGCTGGTGCTGCTAGCATTGCACGTTCTGCGTGCGGAAGGGAAGGCAGCTGGAAGGATTTTCATTCCTCACTTCCGCCCTTTGGCGGCCCTTCCTGTGGCCCTTAGGCCCTGCTGGACCCCACAGCCCCGTCCTTTGTGGCACGCAGGGCATACTGCCAACCTAACCAGGCGGACAGAGTCTGCCAGTCTGCCCTGCCCGGTCCTACCGCTCCCTCGCTCTGGGCCTTCTTGGTACAACCAAGCCAGTAAACGGACATAGACATGAAAAAATCGGGAATAGGAGGGAGAGGGTAGGGCTGCGAAACATGAAACGGGGCTGTACATGTACACTGCCAAACCCGGCTGCACAAAGCGTGCGGAAAGTGCAGTTTCGTCATTCTTCGGTGCCTTCTCTTCTTTTTAATCCTCTGTTTACGTGCCTTCTTAAACCAGTGATGATTTTGCTCCATTCATTGAGATTTTTGTGTCGTTGTGATTTTTGACTCGGACTGTCGTAGCGTTACGAACGCGCCAGCTCATGGCGGGTGGAATTCATGACCACCGCAACCACAGCTCGATTTCATTTCTGGACGGGTATTTTATTTCGGTTTGCAGTTGGAGTACGTTTATGACACGCTTTTGTCGGGTATTTGCGCGTATCATATTTTGCATTGGAGTTACATAAGATATCATTGTGTGCGCGATATATTTTTTCAATTGAAGATTTTTTATTGTTGTGTGAGACATATGTAATGGGAAGGCTTGAACAATGTTCAGAGAGGATGTGATTTAGATTATGCCACCAACCTGACTAATTCAGTTCAACTATCGCCCCCTGCCTGGAGTGCCTGGGGTGCGAGGAGACAATCAAGGTGACAGCGGAGTTGGTCGGTATGCTGGTTCTAATTCCAAACGTGTGATAAAGTCCGTCATGTGAGACGGGCTGTGTACATATTGTATAAATGTATTAACAGATAACCTTATCTTTGTTTTGTTCTTTCTTTGTTCGTATCGTTTGAGCTCCCAAGCAAGTGGGATCTTGTAAAACATGATTGTAAACTTTTTCAATGTTTTTGTTTCATAAAGGTTTAATATGAAAATGTTTTGACAAAATTTAATAAAAAAAACACGGTTATTGATTATGTGCCGTATATTTAATTCTAACCTAACCTAACGTACAGAAGAGCGTTATAATTTTAAATGCTTGACTTCAGATGCACGTGTTCTCAGCCCTCCACGGGCCGTCCCCGTCGCGTGAGAACTGTAGACTCTGGCACACTTCATCTTCTTCCACCTGCTCGTAGAACTCCATTGTAGAGGGCAGCAATTCGTAGGCGACACTGCAAACAAAATCCAGAGATGGAGGAAATTTAATGCAATTATTATTAACAGCAACGACTCTACGCATCTACGGGATCCGAAAGAATCAAGCACGAAAGTGCAGTGCCTCGCTCTCTTACTGTTCTTAGGGTGAGCCCAAATTAACAATCGCACATCTGACAGTGGCTGGGGTGCGGCTTAAGCCCCCCCCCCCCCCCAGCGGCCCCAGGTCCTGTCTGTTTATCACGGTTTGTATTGGTTCTAGAGTGTTTGCTCTCGTGTTCTCATGTCTGCATTTTTAAAACTCACTGAACCTCCCCGCCCCACTCCCGCTGCGAACACTGGCGGTATGTGTGAGCATCATGTGTGCTGTCCAGGTGCACTCGGACCCCGCCGCCCTATTCCATCCGGGCCTGGGCTGGGCTGGGCTGGGACTCGGCTGGGGTCGGTCGGGTCGAGTAATGCAATCCCGGCACGTCGCAGGGCCGTGAGCTGATGAAGAATTCATGCGACAAACTTCTTGGACGGCAAAGCGGGTGCCGGGGGACGCAACTAACTTTTGACCGAAATACAGTGAGAGACGCCACGGCGTGCGCGGCAGCAGTCAGGGCGGGGATCGGGACGGGACCGGGTCTGGGGTGATACCAGTGCTACCGAGACGATACTACTGCCGCCACTGCTGCCACTGCTGCCACGGACAAACGTACAAGTGCGCGGGCATGGGCAGCCTCTTGCCCTCCTCCACCTCGACGAGGAGCTGGTCGTGCCTCTCCTTGAGCTGGTCCCAGTCGGCGGGGGATCCCTGCTCGCAGATGTAGGCGCGGATGCGGCGGTTGGGGATGAGCGACCAGTACAGGTCCTCGAAGTCGGCGGCGCCCAGCGGCTGCACCGGCCCCGCCACGCGGACCTGCGGGCGGACAACACCATCAGCTCTGCAAGCAGCTGCTGCAGCTGCTGCAGCGGCCGAAGCCGATTCTGCAGTAATGCGTGGCGATACCCCGGCCGGGCGCGCAGCCGGGGGTAGTGCTGCCAGGGCACTAGGGGCTCCGCAGCCGTGCCGCCGCCGCCGCCGCCGCCGCCGCCGCACCCACCTCCCTGGCTATGCGCTGGCCCCCGTCGTCCACGAAAGCCCAGAGGAATGTGACCACGGCCTTCGGATTCTCCGCCTGCAAAAAGCAAGAGCATGGACGGAATGCGACGAGAGATTTCTCATCCCAGGACGGTGCACGACCACGACTGTGTGCAGCGCGTCCGCCCTGGTCTGGTCGGAGCCGGGGGTGGGGATCGTCCCGCGGCCCCGCGGCCCCACCGGCCCGCCCTACCCACCAGCTCTCGGCACTTCTTGCTGCGGCTGTCGGTGAGGAAGACGAATCTGCCTTCGTCCATCCGTCGGAAACACACTGTGCGCGCGCTGGCTCTGCCCGACCTGCAGACAAATCGTTAGTTCGGTGAGTGAGGACGGGGGCGGGGGAGAGGAGCCTGAGGCCGCGGCTGCGTCCGAGTCTGCGGCTTAGTCTGCGGCTGAAGCTGCGGCTGCGTCTGAGGCTGCAGCTGCGGCTGAGGCTGTCTGCGTCTGAAGCTGAGGCTGAGGCTGACGCTGACGCTGCCCACAAACCTTCCTCCACGATTTTCGAACATTACCGCATTTCTGACTCCGCCTCCCCTCCGCCTCCCCCTCCCCTCCGCTGGCGGGTTCCTGGACCGGGTACCTGGTGCTGGTGGCGATGACGGCGCTGTCGGGCATGACCAACTGGGCCGCGCGCGCGTCCCGGCGCCACCGCTGGAACACCTCGTTAGGGTTGTCGGTGACGTGCACCGCCCGCAGTCTGTCGCACAGCCCGGCCGAGTCCATGGCGCCCTGGAAACAAATATGTAGCGTTCAATCCTGAAGGGGGAGTGGGAGGGAGTGGTGAGTCTGGGAGTCGCAGGCAGGAGAGGGAGGGGGAGGGGGGGTCTCATCCCGGCCACAAACCGCACGGCTTCCCCTCCTCCCCCACCCCCTCGTGCTCAAAGGGGGAGCTCCGCGCAGTGGCGGGGGTGGAGAGCCTTAGCCACCTTATGAAGACCTTCCCCGAACAGTCGCGATGTGGAGTGGGGAGAGGCGGGAAGAGACCGGGACACAATGGCGACAGATCCTCCCAGCTTACGATCTAAACAAGCGGGCCCAGTTATTATTTTTTTATAGCTAATAATTATTCGAAGCAATGGAAACAAAGACGGCACTGCCCAGGGGTAGCCAGGACATTTGTGATTCGCTGTCAAGGACGCGTGCACAGCACCGCTCAGTGCCGCTCCAAGCACCGCTCAGAACAGTTCAGCACCGCTCCGCGACAGCACCCGGCGCGCAGCACTATCCTGTTCGTCGCCTGGTAGGTGGGGGAACGAAAAGAAATGATCATGACCCCCCCCCCCCCCCCCCCCCCCCCCCCCCATTTCCAGTTGTTTTTACGATTCGCCGGCACGGCACTGGCCGCGCGGAGTCATGTGGACTCACCGTGATGATCCTGCCGCGTCCCGCCGTGTCCTCCAGTCCGGCCGCGGAGGCACTGTGCCGCCGTCACCCCGGCCAGGCCTCTGCCGCACCGCCCCGGCCGCCCCGGCCGCCCCGCACCGGGAGCTTCGTTACATAAGGCGGCAGGGCAGGGCAGGGAGAGGGGGGCTCCGTGCGTCACTGTCCGCCCGCAGGCCGAAGGCCCCCCAAGCAGGCCCAGGGCCCAGGCTAGCCCAGGCTCAGCCGAGTGGACAAGCGTGGTCAAACTGGGAGTGAGTTGTGGTAGGTAAGGGCGCTTGCAGGAGTACTGCAGATGAGGACTGGCACTGGCAGCAGGCAGCAGGGGGTGTAGGGGTGGAGGAAGGTAGAGGATCCTCCACCTTCCTCCACTCCTACGCCCGGTATGCCGTGTTAGGCTGTACGAAGATAAAAAAAAAATTTGCAAGGTAGAACGCACGAAACTCTTGCATTCGTGAACGGAATTTGTTTGCTGTTTTTAATTGTTAGTTTTTGCGTATCTATTTTTAAACATTCGGGTAATTTTATGTTTTTGAATTTACAACGTTAGAAAATTGAAGTCGTTCTTTTCCAGGTGTCTGTCGACATGGACATTCAGAAAGATATTTCCAATTTCGCCATCATGTCTTGCCGATCTGGTTTCTGTTCCTTCCATCCCTCTGTAACGGAGAAGGAGTTTCCCATGTGAGCTGCTCTGGTTTCCACAGGAGTCGAATGACTGACAAGCTGGAGATCACCTGATACTCCATCAGGATTGTTACGTAGAAATTTAGAAAGCATGCCAAATTGGTGGGTTTATGTGCGAGGGAGTAGGGAGTGTTTTAGTTTAGAGACTACCTGATTGCTTGAATAATGCATACAGTTATCAATTTTTGTTGTTGTTTTTTTATTAACGGTCATGTTAAAAAAATAACGTAAAGGTAATATGGCACATGAGGAAGTGACTAACATTTGAGATAAACGAATCACATAGAGACTTAAAAACAAATCTTTAGGTAAAATTAGGAACCATCCAATACTATTACGTCTGTTGCGCTTCCGTTCCCAGTATAACTTATTTAAAACGTGTTAAGAACACCTCCGTAACCAGTGACCACTGCCAAATACTGGTGAGGATGACTATGGAACACGCAGAACACACGATGATGTCATCTCCAGTGGTGGCGTGACGATTCAGACGCCCACGACCACTTATCCTCAGCACGACTTGCCGGTGAGCCCCAGCGGCAGCACCTTGTAGGGGTTGAGGATGCCGTTGGGGTCCATCAAGTCCTTCATGCCCTTCATGAGGCTGAGGGCGGGTGCCGACTTGGACAGGTGCAGGAAGCGGTTCTTCTTGAAGCCGACGCCGTGCTCGGCGGCCACGGAGCCGCACCGCTTGGACGTCCACGCGTACACGAACTCCTCCATCCACTCGAGCAGCTCCGTGTCGAAGGTGGGGGACGTGACGGCCAGGTGCAGGTTGCTGTCGCCCATGTGGCCGAAGCCGCATACCCGCGTCACGGGCTTGCCCGCCTCGCGGAGCCTGGAACGGGGCGGAGAGGCACAGGGCTGTGAGCAGCTGTCAGCTGAGTGCTAGAGTACAGAGGGTGCAGCTGTGCTGCTGGCTTACCGCCGGGTCATCTCGGGCACGATGTCGTAGTACATCTTGAGCGGCACGCTGATGTCGAAGGTGTACAGGCAGCCGTCCGCCCACAGCCCCTTGCCGACACGCAGCCGCATCTCCCACAGCGCGAGCATCTCGGCCTCACTGGTCGCCAGGATGCCCTCGGTGGCCAGCCCCGCGCTGCGCACCGACTCCAGCAGCTTGGCCAGCTTGTCGCGGTCGTGCTGGGCGTCGCTGCCGTTCGTCTCCACCAGGACGTAGAACGGCGACTCCTCCTGCATGGGGTTCCGGTAGCCCAGCTTGTCCACCACCACCTGCGGCACGGTACGGGCGTTACTACTTACCCTTACCGAGTCCTGTGCTCGCATGGTGCCCACACGGTGCTTTGTGCCTCACCCGCATGCACTCGCCGTCCATCATCTCGCAGGCCGACAGGATTTCGCCCAGGCCCGACCGGGCCGCGCGGAAGGTGTCCACCACACGGGCGAACGAGGGCACGCCGAGGAACAGGACGTGCTGGGCCGCGGGGGCCACGCTGCACTGAATGGCCACCTGAAACGTTGTGGTTGTGAATGCAGCTGTTAGACTCGGAGGAGCGCCCCGGGGGTAGGCAGCCCTGTAACGCGCCCGTGTGCTCGGGCTGCCTACCCTTCCGATAGACAGGCGCTGAGCTGGCTGCTGGCTCGATGCCAGGGCAGCCCAAGGCCGCGGGCCGCACGCGGCGCCCTGCTGCGCCCGGTTGGGATGACCCAGTGGCCTACCTGGGTAATGACGCCGAGTGTGCCCTCGGAGCCGATAAACAGGTGCTTGAGGTGGAAGCCCGAGTTGTCCTTGCGCAGGGTGTTCATGAGGCGGAGCACGGTGCCGTCGGCGCGCACGGCCTCCAGCCCCAGCACGGAGCCGTGCAGGCTGCCGTAGCGCACCAGTCGTACGCCGCCCGCGTTGGTGGACAGGTTGCCACCGATGTGGCACTTGCCCTTGGCGCCCAGGTCCAGAGGCACGATGAAGCCCCGCTTGCGGACGTACGCGTCCAGGTCGCCGAGCACGCAGCCGGCCTGGCACGTCAGCACGCCCGACACCTCGTCGAAGTGCAGGATCTCGTTGAGGCGCTGCCGGCCAACAGGCATTTCACACGACATTCGCACTTTCCAAGTCCCCACAAAAAGAAAAAAAACAGTGAGAAACTTTCAAGACCCTACTGAAATCGAAATAAAATCGAATCAAATAATCATAAAATTGAAATTCGGATGCAATATGGTTTCTTTCGTTTTCTGTTTGAAGATACCATTCTAAGGTTGTTGCATAACCTATAACCTTCATAGTGAAACAGTTTAGAAAAGCATTTGTCGATTTTTATTTTTTGTTGTATATAGAGACCTTGATAAATACATATTATCACACTCGGATTTTTATTATTTTTCGCCTGCATGTACATTTTAATGCTTCTATGTGAAATTGCGATCGGAACCGCCAATCCCGTCTTTCCCCAAAAATATCTCTCCTTGGAAATACAAAGTCTACTACACTGTCGCGGACAAGTCATTCTAATACCGCCAGGTGAGGTCAGGTCAGGCCGCTCCGGCACGGCACTCGGTGGCCCCTGTCGCCCGCCGCGCGCCGCCCAACTCACCTGCGTGGACAGGACGATCTCGTCGAAGACGGGGACGCTGCCCCAGACAAGCCCCGTGTTACCGCCTTGCGGCGTGACGGCGAGCTTGTGGGCATTGCAGTAGGAGAGGACGTCGGCCACCTGCTGCGTGGTGGCGGGCTTGAGCACCACACGGCCGTGGCCGCGGGCGTGCCGGTCCCAGTCGATGTTGTGGGCTGCGACCTTGACAGGATCCGTCACCACGTTCTCCAAGCCCAGGATGTCCTCGAAGCGGCGCAGGTGCTCGTCGGTGACGCTGCCAAAGTCGCCTCGCTCCAGGTGCGGAAAGCGGTCCGTCGTGTGGTCCGGCAGCGCGGCGACCGCGCCGTTGACCAGCTTCCGCCCCTTCTCCATGGTCAGGGTGCTGTCGGGGGCCTCGTCGGGGGACACACTACGTCGTGACCGGGACGCCGCCTTGACCAATATGACTCCCTCCTACGGCGACCAGCTCTGCCGACGGGCAGAGGCAGGGGCGTAGGCAGCGCCGGGGCGGGGACGGAGGCAGGGGCGAAGGGAGACACAGGGAGTGAGAGTGGAGTGTTGGGGGAGGCAGGGTGCACGACGCTGCCAGCCGACCTGCACAACGGCTCCGCCGATCTGCGAATGCGTTTTATGTTTCAGTCGGGATTACGGCGACGAGTGGCGGACGGCCACATCGCGCCCGGCCCGGAGTCCCAGGTCCTAAGCCGTCCCCGCCGAGGCCGCAGGGCGGGGCGCTGGCGGGGCGCTGGCGGGGCGCTGGCGGGGCGCTGGCGGGGCGGCACGGCCCCTCCGCCCCGCCGTCCCCCACGCCGCTAATGGAGGGGAGGCGCGAAGGGCTTCTCGCATGCGATCTGCGATGCCGATCTGCGGTTGGCCGACGAGCGAGGTGGCAGCCTCGGTGCCTCGTTCGGATTTGGTTCGGAAACGGAGAGAGAGAGAGAAGGGGGGGGGAGAGAGAGAGAGAGAGAGAGAGAGAGAGAGAGAGAGAGAGAGAGAGAGAGAGAGAGAGAGAGAGAGAGAGAGAGAGAGAGAGAGAGAGAGAGAGAGAGAGAGAGAGAGAGAGAGAGAGAGGGACGGGGGGGGGGGGGGAGTTCGGTTTTTTGCATGTTTTATTGGGGGGATTTTTATTACAGTTTAAAGGGAGGAGTTTTATTTGCCACAAAGGAGAGAAAGAGAGAGACAGCGCTGTGTCGTCGCCGTCTCTTCGCACAGGGAAGGCAGAACAAGATGTGAGAACAGAACTCCGGGCCAGGAGCCGGTACTTGGGCCCGCCACGTACGTAGGCGCTGCCTGCACAGGTCTGCCGCCGCACACAGTCTGCCGCCATGCTGCCGGGCCAGTACTTCCTTAGTGAGTGAGATCTGCGCCCTGAGCCTCGCTGCGCACATAGCAGTCTCCCTGGCGGTGAGCGTGAGTGCAGCAGCAGATTTATTGCCACCAGGAGGAGGCGTACAAGTCTGACTGCATGGCGGCACAGCCACAAGCTGCCACGCCACAGGCTCCCACAGGCCTGATCCTGATTAGTTTTTACAAAGGTTCGCTTTTTAGCCCGTCCCGACACGTTTCTTTAGAACGGCAGGAGCCGGGCTTATAGTCTCCAAGTCCCCCTGTCAAACCGAGGTGCCGGTGGAGCGCAGCCGAACTGGCACCGAGGATGACGGAAGGGACAAGCTAGCTTGTTCCAGTTCAGGCAGTAAGATTTGATGTGGTTGTTTGATTTGCGGTAGTGGACGGAGTGGCGCAGAAACGACATGCTGTAAAATCATAATTGAACCCGAGTTTCGAACGCAAGACAGATGTTGGAGATGAGTCTTCGGTCCTGGGGTCTCTGCATAAGTCATTTATATGAGTCATTGTGTGGCGGCAGGGTTGGGTACTTTAAATTAATCGTTAACGACGTTACTTTAACGTCACAACATTAACGCGCAAATTTTGCCCCGAGGCATTAACGTTAGCGCAAATTAACGAGGATCCGGATGTAAAACAATAACATATTCGAGCGTGCGCACCCCCGTGCGCATCCCCTTTTGTTAAAAGATGACGGAAACCGCATTTTCATGTGTACAAACCTGAAACAACCACGGTCGACCACGAAGGTGGAACGCTCAACGCTCAACCAAAGCCAATAAGTCTAGAAACGCCCTTTAAAATTCAATCCGTCTCACCTTACCTAACTGCCCACATTAAGATTTTTCTAATTAACTATAACGCCGTTAATTTTAACGTTATAACGCGTTTATATTTAGCTGACTCGTTAACTTAAGGATGTTAACGTCAATGACCTCTAGATCAACGATTAATTTTAACGCGTTAACCGCGTGGCGGACTTTTTTCTGTTTTTGTAACCGGGGTGAGTGTCAGAATCATAGACGCTTCCTCTCCTACCGTGCCCAGCCACAGGGCTGCTGCTGCCGCCGCTGCCGCCGCTGCTGCCGCTGCTGCCGCTGCTGCCGCTGCTGGTGCTGCTGCCGCTGCTGCTGCTGCTGCTGCTGCTGCTGCTGCTGCTGCTGCTGCTGCTGCTGCTGCTGCTGCTGCTGCTGCTGCTGCTGCTGCTGCTGCTGCTGCTGCTGCTGCTGCTGCTGCTGCTGTGGCGACACCCTGTGCACGGAACTGGTGTTGAACGCGGGAGATGGCGAGGCGAGGACACTCTCCTGCTAACAACAACAACAACCAGACAGGGCAGCAGCATCAAGCAAAAGAGCATTGGTATCGAAAGTAGGATTACCGCGGAAGTGGTCCTAAATCCCCCCAGAGCTCTCCGTGCGGCCCTGCGGCCCTGCAGCCCCACGGCAGCCCTCCTCCCTAAAGTCCTTCCGTAATTGTTGGCCTCGTTAGAGGAGCCGCGGTGCCGCGCCACTCCCGACTGGAGGGAGGCAAGGGAGGACCTTTCAGATCGGCTTTGACAGGCCGTTGGAAAACCTACACCGGCGGCCGATGTAGGTCTAGGTGCTGGTGCTGGTCTCCCAAAGGACGGGTCGCGTCGTCTCGCGGTGGGCTGGGAGAGTGTTTCGGCGGAATGCCGGTCCTCCTCCTAGGCGCTCCTAGGCTTAGATAGCCCCCCTCCCCCACTCGGACCCCTATGTGGTTTCCAATCACCCAATTATATAATCAGTTCACCACAGTTGTGGAAAGGAAAATATTATTCGCCACTTCGTTACATAGCTTCCAGTTGAAGGTGACCACTTTCGTCACTTCGTTTGTGACGGCGACATGTTCGTTTACCCATAGGGTTGTCGTGAGTTGCAGAGTAATTTGCAAAGAGAAATTAAGTGAGTTTTAATATTCTGGTATGGATACGGTCAATGACAACGCTATGCTAAATGGGCCCGCAACATTTCCGTTACGTAAACCGGCGTATCCTTCTCGCCCACGAACAAGATTGTCTGTCGTCGTTGACGCACCGTGGATAAACCATGTGTTATACAACTTCCAACAAATAATAAAATGATACCCGAAAAAACAAGATCAGTCGGTTTTGTCGTTGCGGCGTTTGTGTTGAGATCGGGCCATCAACAAAATATGTATGCACATTTTACTCCATTTCACAACTATTTCTGGTGAAACAGGTAGGAAATAATCTCTCAGCATCTTGATTAAAATTAAAGATTCGTCACGGTTTGGTTTACAAGGAGGGATATTCTTAGGATTACTTCGCCCTTATCCCACTGCGTACGTCAATGACCGGACTATGCCTTTCGTCTCCGCTGGTTTTGTGCTCGAGCCCGTTCTGACCAAAACATGTTGTCCTATCCTGTGCCATTTCTTTTTCCAGATGCCCCACAGTATAATATTTCCGTCCTTAAACTTTCCCACGAACACATGTTTTTTAAGAACCACGAGGATTTTTCGGAATTTTCAGGAGATTTTGCAATTTGCGATGTATCGATTAATAAGAGCTCCATACCATTTCGTTTTGAGTGATGATTATTACTCTTCCATTTCCAGTGGGTTTATTTAAATTCCTTATCCGCCGTTCTAGCTTCCAGCGGGCATTGCCAACGAATCGTAATGCCATCGTATACATTACGCCTTAGACTAGGCAGCACGTTTACGTAAAAGGCGCATGATGTCGAAGCGAACTGTGCATTCCGCGACACACTACGCCTCCACGCGTGAGCACCCGAACGGAAGCCAGTCCGCCCAGCAGCTGCAAGGGCAGGCAGGCCCGCACGGCACGCGTGCATGAATGTAATCGGTATTGCCTACCCGACCGGCGCTAAGTGAGTTGCAGAGACAGGTCAAGCAAGTCTTGTCCTTGACAGTGACAGTACACCATTCAGTCTGCACTGGCCAAGGATACCCCGGCACCTGGTCTCCCCCCCCCCCCCCCCCCCCCCCCGGGCCCCCTGGCTGGCCCTAGCGTTCGGCCTCGTCCCTGACCATCATCGTATAGAGCTCCTTGATATCCCACGTAACTCCACGGTGACTGTCACCGCTTGTCTCGTGCTCGGTAACTGACTCAGATCGAGCGCCCCGCGAGAGAGGCAAATTTTGAATTCCTGTCGGATTGAGTGCCTTTTTAATCCCTTAAAAGCGACCCGAACGTACGTTTTGCTTGGCAAAGCGTGGAAAATAACTATTTAGCGGAGTTATATACAGGGTCATATTTCGAAAGAAAAGAAGGTCGAAATCGAGCGAAAATAAATATAATTCGAGATTTGAAGTTAGCGCTGGGATTAAGTGCCATAATTTTCAAAAACAAAAAATAAACATTTTCGTGATACGGTCGAGCCGAATTGTTAATTTCTGAGATACTTGCGATCATGTTTGAGCTTTCATGAATTGTCACAAGGTCTATCCAAAATACACGAAAACAATAAACTCATATTCAAAAAGCGCGCGCCCGGAGGCACCCAATCTCTGTGCCGCCGGACGTGGAAGAGTTGTTACGTGACGCCGGCGCCGTGCCGTATGTACCGCAGGGACCGCAGGAGAGGTGAGGTGAGGTTAGTGTCCACTCTTGCGGGGTGCGGGCAGGGGCGGGGGCGGGGGTAGGGGTAGGGGAGGGGCGGGGTGAGATGCAGATGCGGCGGGCTCGGCTCGGCTCGGCTCGGCCCCTACCGGCTCCCGCCGCCCCCCACCGAGCGCGGACAGCGGCAATGGCGCCGGTCTGCGGCGGGCTGGCCTGGCCCCTCTCAGTGGCGAGTCGCTAACATGACGGTGACCACCGAGTCCGAGCCCCTCCTGGACGACGGGGGCAGTCGCAGGCCGCCGTCGAACGCGGTGAGTGAGAATGGGCCACCGAAGTAAAGGAGGGGGAAGGGGGGGGGGGGGAATTCGCGGGCTGTAAAAGTGCGAGGAGTGGGGGAGGTCCTAGCCGGAAGTCCTCTCCGCCGCCGTGCTGCTCCGTGACTCCGTGACTCTGTGCCGCTCCCAACGCAACCCGCACCACTTCTTGCGGCCATGCTGCTGCATGCTACGGGATGCCATGCCACCCATCTCATTGTGTTGCGTCCCGACCCGAGGATTCTGCGGTGATCCGGCTCCTCCGGCCGGCCGGTGCTCGCTACAGCGCACAGCGCACAGCTTTGGTCACGTGGTTGGGGCGTTGCGTCGCTGATGCCAACATTCCTGCGTGCGCTGCTCGCGCCATGCGCTTCCTGCGTGGCGAGTGTGGAGGCCACGACGCTCACTTCACGTGTTCGGTCCCTGCCCAGCCGATCCAACGCAATCAGCGTCTTCCGAAATGCTGGCAACTGGAGAACAGTGCCTCTTTTGTGCCCCGAACCTTTTTCGTAGGCGGACGGGGTAGTCGGGGGCCTGTCGGCCCGCGGACCTGCGGGTGTGAACAACGTCCACGGAAACGTACGGGGTCGATGGCTGCACTTGATGTTTCATCCCAGGGTGGACGCCGACGCCGAGCCGTACGGTTTCCAAACGTGCACCGAAGCATAAGAAATTCTTGCACTGCATGCAGTGCTGCCTGCCTCTGCCGATGTGCCGTATTCACAGGCTTCGTTGGCAGAGATAGTAATTGGCGGTAATTGGAAAGAAAGCAGAGATGTGAGGGCGCGGCGCGTACGTTATTACTGACGGATGACGCCAGGCTGTCTGTCTACTCCGCCAGCAGAGCCCCGCCCCGCCCTGTGCGCATCTGGTAGGATCGGGTAGTCCTCATTGGAAAAATACTGAAATGAAAATGAAGAAGTAAAGTCCGGAGCATATCGCCAATACTTCTTCAAAAGGGGAAGGAAAGGGGAGGAAAATGTATTTCCAGTTTACATGCGTGCGTCTGGCGCAGCGACACACATCTCACCTTCCCTGTTCCTTATTGTTCTCTGCTCTGCTTGTCAGTAAGCAATCAGTCATGTTGTGTATGTCCTCTCCGGATCCGGATAACTCCCTGCGCCTGACCGCCGGTCCGGCCGTGCAGTGCAGACTGCGCAGGCGCACTGCGGTGCCTCCTTAGCCCGGCCGTCTCAGTACCGCCTCATCATTTATTTGGCAGCCCGCTTCCGCTTGGCCGCCGCACCAGCAGCAGCGCCATGACACCACGCCCCACGCACGGCACGCCTTGCCGAGCGCTGTCGAGCAGCACGCAAGGAGTGTCTCCTAACCGCCAGAAACACCGCGGGAACCCTATATGCACATAGGGCTGCCGCTGGCCGCCGCTGGCCGCTTACCACCCGGAAGGGGCGGGCAGGCGGGGCCGGCGGGGGCTCGTCGGAAGGGTCAGCGGTCCGCTTACGCAAGGCGAAGCCCTCCGAGGTCCGAGGGCGTAGCATAGCTGCGAGGCAAATGTGTGAGGGCGTGTGTGAGGCCGCGGGTTGGCGTGGCGGCGCGTGGCGGCGCGTGGCGGCGCGTGGCGGCGCGTGGCGGCGCGTGGCGGAGCGTGGCGGCCTGCTGGAGCGTCTTGCTCACGCTTACATAACGCCGCGCCGCCTGACCTCTAAACTTCTGCCGCGTCTGCACACTGATATTCCAGTATGGCTTCCGACGCACGCGATTCTTTCCTGCGACCGCCAGACGCGCAAAACCAGAATTTGACCAGACCTGGATCGGACTGTGCGGGGGACCCAGCCCGGGACTTGGCCCGGGACGGAGCCGAGGCACTGACCTCAAGAATGTCTCCTCTCCACTCCCCGGCCCGGCCCGACCCGCTCTGGCCGCCGATGGGATCCGGTTGGAACAGAACATGTATCGCCGACTCACGGCATCACGTTTGTAGTTGGATTTGGCCCCCACTCTGTGGCCTCGCTGTGTCCCAAGACCAGGCGCGCTCCAAGGACACGCGACTGGGCGGCGCGGAAACGTCGTGCGAAGTGAGCGCGAAGTGCGTCGTGCCCGTTGGATATTTCCGACAGCATTTTGTGGAGAAGTCACCTGACCCTACGGGGCTCCGATTCACATTACCGCTTACATTAGGTGATCCAAATAACACGGAGTGCGACGGCCACTTTTTCCAGGAGCGGCGCTCGGCGGCCTGGTGGACGGACTCCACGCCCGTCGTCAGCAATGGCGCTGGCTACGGCAGCGTCGACATCGGTGGCGTCGACAAGGGCTCCGTCGGCGTGGACGACACCATTAGGGGCGGCCCGGGCGGCGGTGGCGGCGGCGGCAACGGCTGCGCCCTCCAGCAGGCGGCCCCCCTCCTCACGTACACTTGGACCTCGCTCAACGTGTTCGCCCCCGGGGCCCGGCCGGCCAGAGCGCCCCTCTCGCGCTGGTTCCAACGGCGGCCCTCCGCGCCCCGGAAACACCTCCTCAAGAATGGTAAGGAATCAGAAGCAGGGTCCTCGGCAGGGGCCCTTCGGCCTTGGTGCTGAACGCCTGCTCCTGTTGCAGTGTCCGGGTGCGCGCTGCCCGGCGAGGTGGTGGCCATCATGGGGGCGAGCGGCGCGGGGAAGACGACGCTGCTGGACGCGCTCACCTTCCGCTCGGACCGCCAGCTGACGGTGACCGGGGCACGCGCGCTGTCCGGCACCGTCGTCACCAGCAGCCGGGACCTGGCCGGGGTGGCGGCCTACGTGCAGCAGCGGGACCTGTTCGTCGGCTGGCTCACCGTGCGAGAGCACCTCGTCTTCCAGGTATGGCCTCGGCGAATCTACTGCCCACACATAGCCAGCTGCGTTCTAGATGGGCTGCGGACCAGGTCCAGTCGATACTGCATCTCCAGAGCTGATGTGGCACACACAGAATCCGGCCTCCGCGCCGCACCATTGCACCTGCATCGGTCCGCGGCCGGGGCCGGCGGTCCCGCCCCGTCGCCACGGATCAAGTGTTGGCGTAGGCGGCGGCCGGCTCACACTGATCCCGATGGCTGCGGCGGCCGGCCCAAGGCCCGGGGCCCGAGGGCCCTTGAGGGCGGCAGCGGCGGCAGCGGCGGCAGGACTACTTGCCGAGCCGAACGTAACCCGAACCCTCTTGTGCTTCCACAGGCGCTGCTGCGAATGGAGAGGAGGATCCCGCGGAGGCAGCGCTTGCGGCGGGTGCAGGAAGTGATGGAGGAGGTGCGTGACTGCTGCAGGTAGCTGCAGGCAGCTGCAGGCAGCTGCAGGCTGGACAACCTCTGTTGGCGGGGAATAGCCGGGAAGAGAGTCCTGATACGATTCTTCTTTGTTTGTCTGCAGTTAGGGTTGACCAAATGCCAGGATAGTGTTATTGGTGTCCCGGGCAAGGTGAAAGGTATTTCTGGAGGAGAGATGAAAAGACTGTCGTTTGCATCCGAGGTAAGATTTGTGTGGGTGTCTTGTCGATGCCAGTCCGGTTCTCTGACAAGCTTGCTTGTGCTCAGGTGCTGACGGACCCCACTCTGCTGCTGTGCGACGAGCCGACGTCGGGGCTGGACGCGTACATGGCGCAGAACACTGTAGAGGTGAGCGGCCGAGAGCAGCGGACCGATTGTTCATTCGGCAATTGGAAGTCCCGGGTTCGAATTCAAGTCCACGACGGAAGGGAGACTTAAGTACAAGAAATTGCCATTAGAAAGCAATTATTAACATATTCACAAATGCCGATGCGAAGGTGCTGTCTCGTCTGGCGAGGCGGGGGAAGACCATAGTGTTGACCATCCACCAGCCGTCGTCTGAGGTGTTCGCCCAGTTCGACAAGATCCTCCTCATGGCCGAGGGCCGTGTCGCCTTCCTCGGGGCCCCGCAAGAGGCGCTGGACTTCTTCGCCAGGTACAGTCGTAGCCTTACCCCCAGAAAGGGAGAGGCGTGGGCGGTAGTTGAGCCCGCGGACGCCGTGTGACGCACTTTTGCACCCGCCAGGATCGGCGCGCCCATCCCACCCAAGTACAACCCGGCCGACTTCTTCGTGCAGCTGCTGGCCGTGGTCCCCACCGAGGAGGCCACCTCCAGGGAGCGCATCGACAGGGTGTGCGACGCGTACGAGCGGTCGGACACCGCGGCGAGGAACGCCGTCGTCACCGACTACCCGGTACGGCACGCACGCGGCACGCACGCGGCACGCACGGACTGCAGGTAGCGCCTGGCAGGCAGGCAGGCCCGTTCCCGTTAAGCACACGTGCGCTCGGGTTGCCTACCCGCTCATTGACAGGCGCTGAGTGGAGCTCACTAGGCTTCTTACTAGGCTCGGCCTCGGCCCTATCGCCCCCTCCGGCCTCCGGCCTCCCCTCCGTAACGATGTCCTCTGTCCAGACAAAGGGCTGGCCCCGACGGATGGTGGCGGCAAGCCCTGGCTGCTGCACGACTCCTCGTTGGGGTCCTCGCGCTACAAGGCGTCCTGGGGCGCGCAGTTCTGCGCGCTGCTCTGGCGCTCCTGGCTGAGCGTGCGCAAGGACCCGCTGCTGGTGCGCGTGCGCGTGCTGCAGACCGCCGTCATCGCCCTACTCGTGTCCGTCCTCTACTTCGGCCAGCGCTTGGACCAGACGGGGCTCGTCAACATCAACGCCGCTCTCTTCACCACCATCACCAACATGACGTTCCAGAACGTCCTCGCCGTCATCAAGGTGGGTTCGAGTTGGAGAGGGGCGATATAGGGGTGCGGCCCGGGCTCGGCTGTGTGCCGCAGCAGCCACCCTGGTCGCGAGGGTGCGCCGCGCTGTAGGCACTGTCCTGAACGGCCCTTTTCATGAATGCGACTAGGTGTTCTGCACGGAGAGAGCGGTGTTCAAACGCGAGCACATGGCGGCCATGTACCGAGTGGACGCCTACTTCCTGGCCCGGTCCACGGCGGAGCTGCCCATCTTCATGGCCCTTCCCGTCCTCTACACATCCATCGTGTACTTCGCCGTGGGCCTCAACGCGGACCCGGTGCGGTTCTTCACTTGCGTTGCCATCACCAACCTCATCGGGCTCGTTGCGACGTCATTCGGTTAGTAGTAAATACTGTAAATGCTTTTTTAGACTTTCACCCTAGTGAAAGGCTTGTTCAGAGGCTTAATAAGAATAATAATCATTAATAATTATTAGTTATAATTATCTGCTAATGGAAAACCAGAAGACTGAAATACAATAAACAGAAAACTGCTGAGAAATCGGCTGACTCGGCTAGACTGCCTTGCTTGCTTCGAGGTCTTGGCAACTCTTATAGGACCACAGAGGGGGGCTCGACGGCGTCATGGACGGACCCACACGAAACTAGTAGGAGCGCATTAAACTGAGCCATGCCTTCGCCGGCGTAACCTGAGTGAAGGGCGTCGAGTGCTTATCGCTGCGGCTATGGCTGGGGCCGCGGCGCGGTGTTGTGGCGTGGCGTCTAGGCGACGCTGGAGGCTGGGGCCCGCAGGCATGCCGGCCGACCCCTCCCGGCCCCGGCCCTGCTCCCCGCCAAACCCCGCTCCTCGCCCGACACATGCGTGTTGGGTAGTAGTGTATATACAGGACTCAACTGTTGGGGTCGGCTTGATCTACTAGTAATGAAACCCCCGCAAACCTAATTTTATCTGCTATTACAGGCTAGTTTCCGAGATTTAATTTTTTAATTTTCGTTTTTACCCTTAAATTGCTACATGTTGCGGACTCTTTGACCCGAACTTTAAAAAACGAAAATTTAAAAAATCATATCTCGGAAACCAGCCTGTAATAGCAGATAAAATTTGGTTTGTGGGGGTTTCATTACTAGCAGATGAAGCCAAAAAAGTTTCATCAAGATCTGGGGGTGACAGTTTTTAATGTTTTTTTATTATTATTAAATTTTATTATTATAGGGTGAAAAATTATTTTTTCTTTAGATGTTTTAATGAGGGTTTAAGAACTGACTGAATTTTCATTGAATATTTTATGTTTTGTGATGGTTGCAGGTTACTTCATATCATGCGCGGCCAATAACATGTCGACCGCGCTTTCCACGGGAGCACCTGCGGTCATCCCACTGCTCCTCTATGGCGGTTTCTTTGTAAATCTCGAGTGAGTAATTGTATCTATGACTGGGGTGCCATAAAAAATGGCAAGCGAAAAATTATAATTAAACAGAGAGCTTTGTTCATTTATTGTGCAGCACCATGCCGTCCTACTTCTCATGGATACAGCACATTTCATGGTTCCGGTATGGAAACGAAGCCCTCCTAGTCAATCAGTGGGAAGATGTCCCTGAGATTTCATGTGCAGGAGCTTTAAACAACAACTCATGCATCCATAGTGGACACTACGCTTTACAAGTATATAGCTTCAAAGAGGCAAGTAAATTGTGTATACTTAGCATGGACTTAATTTTTTGTGCTGATCAATGGTTACAAAAATCTTTCCACTTTGTTCTTGACAGGGTTCTGTCTGGAGTGACGTAGGACACCTGGCACTTTTAATACTACTCTTCCGGAGTTTGGCATTGGGCCTTCTTATCATCAAGGCTAGATAAAATAAATCAGTACCTAATATCTGTGCTATCCCATCCAAAATATAACAAAATTATCCAAACAGTTTATATGAAAGAAAATATTGTGAAAAGGCACATTTTTTTTTAAGATGTGAAATTCATTGTGTTTCATTGAGTACAAAAAATATATATTCCTATTCCATTTACATGTTTAACACTTAGATAAACCCAGCCACAGCATGAATAATGAGAAAGACACACACACAAAAAAAAAAAAATTAAAAAAATGAGGAGCACATGTAAATCACTATCTCCAATTATAACATAGAAGCAATCAACAATTTAACAATTTAACTACAGCTCTTCCTCAGTTAATGCTTCATCCAAAAGTTTTTGAATATCCATTTTCACTTTTCTTTTCCTGGGAACAGAAAGTTTATTTAAGTCAGGCAATATCATGGCGAGGAAAAGTGCATCGGGGTCTGCATCCTGAATGCAACTCAGTTTCTGGAGGCTGGTTGATTTACTGGGTTCTACGAAAAGGTGCTCTTCTGTGACTCCAGGTTCCCTTTTAATTTTGATTATGTTACTGCTGCTTTCAGCAGCATCGTGGAAGAATTTTAAAGACGATTTTTCATGGTTTTCTTCCATCTCATCCCGACAATCTTCTGATACTGCATTTAAAAAAATGTAAAGTAAGTGGTATATTTTTGACCTTCAATAGTTTTCAAAAACAAGTAACACCACAAGCCCTTACCATTGTTGATTACATCAATGTTATCAAAATTAAATGGAATATCCACCTCAGTGGTACATTGACTTATAGATGGATGGTTCTTGAGCAAATGACAAAGCTCATTGTAAAATGGACACACAGAATACGGCAGTGATCCAGAAGTTATCAATCTTCTTCCATCCACAAATGACTTCTTCATATTTTTCCACTTGATACGCAACTGACTATAGGTACGATTAAACCCTGCAACACGCATGGGTTCTTCAAGTGCCTGCCACAACAAATTGGAATTGATTAAAATTAAGAAAATGCAAACACGGGGCTTGCCAAAGGAAAAAATTAATAAGAATTTGCTAGCAATGTTCTGCTCACCTGAAACACACCTGCATTTCTATATTTTCTGTGCTCAAGCCGCTGGGTGACATGGTGTTCTGAAAGAATTTTCAAAAAGTATTTTGTTTCTTTATCTGACCATAACAACCGCCTTTCCGGAAAATAATTGCTTTCATGAGCATCCATGATAATGCAAATATAAGGGGCGTTAGGGCACAACAGAAGAATACTGCAGATGCACACGACGCCTGCCCGTTAGGCAACCCATTCGGCCCCCGCAATGGGAGAGCAGTCTGCGTACACGGGGTTCAAGCTGATGCCAGCCCGGCATAGCCGGGCATAGCCCGGCTCGATGGGCAAATGGTGTGCTTGAAACTTATGTTCGAAAAATATTTGAGGTCTTTAAAGAAATAGATGTCTAACCATTGATACAAGAAAATTGAGAACATTTGACCTTGATTTGGCGGAAACTGACATTGGTAATACCACCCCCACCTGAATGTTGGTAACCATTTCTAGTTCTTCATCTTCTTCTTCTTGTATTTGGCTAGAACATTCTTAGAGGCTATGTAAGAGTAGTTGGGAAGAAATATACTACATTCGAGTTGAAGTGTTGCGTTCTGCTAGTGCGTAAAATATTTTCTTTAGAGTAGGAATACCGAATTGAATCTTTTATGAGACGGATATTTTAAGAAGAAGCGATGGGTCCCTGTCCCTCAGCCCAGCCCTCGTCAGCAGCGCCATCTGTGTTTTGCCATGAAACCCACCCGTGAGCTTACCGTATTGGCTACTCTCGTTCAGCAGCCATCATAGTCCTGGCCCACTTCCGCCATTACTTCTGTCCTTCTGCCATACAATCCGGTTGAGGTAAGACGCTCTCCACGGTTTCTCTGAAGAAATCGATGTAATGGCATTTAGTAAGTTGTAGTTGGAGTTAAGAGCGATGCCATTTGCTGCGGAAATGTATTTAGTTCGTAGATAAAATGGTTTTGTTCCGGCAGCAGTGGACCTTAACGAGAATTTTACTTTCGTTTCAGACATCCTCACCGGACTTGCAAGAGTTGCAACTCGTTTCGTATACGTAACTTCTAAATCAACTCAGAAACCTACTATTGCAACTTCAGCACTCAGGATGTAAGTAGACTAAATGAAGGCATCTTCTTTCTTACGGGAATGGTCATGAAAGTCGTTTTTTGTCCGATATAAGTTGGTGTCTGCCGTGCGTACAGTCGTGTTGAGGTTAAGTATGTTCTGCTTAGCACAACGTGGCTGGAGCACGCAGGCATGGTGCCTGTCGTGGTTTGAGTTTCAAGCTCATGGCGGCTCTCTGGGCTTGCTGGCTCTGTTTGGGTTGTCATTTAGATGTTTTGCTTGTCGCACTTCGGATCGTGCGCCCGTGAAAGTTGGGGGTAATCTGGGTCTCTTGCGTCACCTCTCTCGGGGCCTGCGCACTACGCTCGAGCTCAATAGTAGCACCGAGTGCCTTATCCTTGACTGACACATATGACTTCTCTTCGACTGGACGTGCTCTAAATCTCCTCGTGTGGCTTGTTTTCACAGGACTTTCCGAAATAGCTCTTCGTATGGCTCTAAGTCCAGCTCTGGCGGATATGGTGGACGAAGTGGTGGATATGGCGGCGGCGGCGGTGGCTACAGGGATGGTGGTAGGAAGAAGGACTGGGCAGACAAGGAAATCAAGACGGACTTCAGCAATTTGACTCCGTTTGTGAAAGATTTCTACACTCCTCACCCTGTGGTTGCCAGTAGGTCTCCCCATGATGTGGAAGCTTACAGGGCCAAGCATCAGATTACCGTCAGGGGCAATGTACCAGACCCTATCATGAAGTTTGGTGAAATCAACTTCCCTGACTATGTTGAATCTCGCATCCTGCAAGAAGGATTTCAAGAACCAACCCCTATCCAGGCACAGGGTTGGCCGATTGCTCTGAGTGGACGCAACATGGTTGGTGTCGCTCAAACTGGATCTGGAAAAACATTGGCTTACACGCTTCCTGCTGTTGTCCACATCAATGCCCAAGAACGCCTCAAGCCGGGTGATGGCCCAATCGTTCTGGTTCTTGCCCCCACTCGTGAGCTGGCTCAACAAATTCAGGTTGTTGCCAAAGACTTCGGTTCTTCCACTCATGTGCGAAGCACTTGTGTGTTTGGTGGCATGCCGAGACGTCAGCAGATGTATGACCTTCGTCGTGGAGTCGAGTTCCTGGTTGCCACTCCTGGCCGTCTGATTGACTTCCTTAGTGACGGTTCCACCAATCTACGCCGCTGCACTTACCTGGTCTTGGACGAGGCTGACCGAATGTTGGACATGGGATTTGAGCCCCAGATCAGGAAGATCATTGAACAAATTAGGGTAAGTTAATTTGCTGAACAGTATGCGAATGCCGTGATGAACTCTTTTGTAAAGATTGATTGTGATTTTATTCTCTAAGAAGAACTGAGCATTCATTTATTCATAAATAATACTTTCAATGATGACACACCAAACATGACATCTATGATTGTTATCCTCTAAGAAGAACTGAACACCTTTCTGGTCTAGTGAGGAAGTTCATTGTTCTTTGCTGCAATATTGAATGTAATGCACTTGTGTTTCAGCCTGATCGTCAAGTTCTCATGTGGTCTGCTACCTGGCCTACTGAAATCAAAAACCTTGCCAATGAATTCCTTGGAGAGTATTCTCATGTGAACATTGGTTCTCTTGAGCTGAGTGCCAACAAGAACATCCTCCAAATTGTTGATGTCTGCAGAGAGAATGAAAAAGAAGACAAGTGAGTCCTCATCCTGGTTTTGACTCCTGTATTTCTATTTGAAGAGGCTTCATATTCTCGGTTATTTTCAGGCTGTACACACTTCTACAAGAAATTAACCAAGAAAGTGAGAAGAAAACAATTATCTTTGCCATGACCAAGAGGAAAGTGGATGACTTGTACAGGATGATCAGTCGTGCTGGCTGGAAGGCTGCTGCTATCCATGGGGACAAAACACAAGGAGACCGTGATTATGTTCTCAGAAGTGCGTCTCCTGGTTCTTCACTCATTTGGCCAGGGTGCTGTGCTTTATAATTCAACATTGTTGTGGATTTTGTTTCAGATTTCCGCAGTGGGAAAATTGATATCTTGGTTGCAACTGATGTTGCTGCCCGTGGTCTTGGTGAGTACTTCAGTATGCTTGTGTGGGGTGGCCTGGTTGCGCTACCCTTAGAAGGATCCAGACTGATATTGTGGGATGGGACACCCAGCAATTGGCACTTGACAGTCGTAGGTGTTACATAACTTCACTCAATTGGTGTTCAGGGGTGTTGGACCTGTAGAAATTTGGTTACCTTTTATTCTTTAATTTAAGGAAAGGGGTTGGTAACTGGGTGCGAGAATCATCTTGGCTACTGTCTGAAGTGCTCAGATGTTCTGTGATAACACCTGGTTATTAAACTTAATCTTGATATACCCACTTAGTAATTAGAATGATTAACATTAAGTGGTGGTCAGATGTTGATTTTGACGTCTACTCCCTGACATCTTAAATTCTTGACACATTTGGTTCTTGTCTTACACACTTGCATTTAAATTTGGCTGTCCTAACTTTTCTGGGTGTTGTTGGTGACTTTGGTCATCCTATTAATCAGTCTGGTTGTTTCTTATGTTTCAGAGGCACATGCGAGATGATTCCAGAGTGTTGGATGCAAAAACATCTTTCAGTGCCTCTGTCTGGCTCTTCTGAATGGAGGACCAGTGGAAATGCCATTTTCCGTTTAGTTTTGGCTAATTAGTATTTTCATGTACTAATTAATGTTGATGGTGTAAATGGCATTTCTGTCGAGTGGTTATTGGTCTGAGCATTTAACCCCAGTCAGTTGCCACATGATTAGACTTAATTTGGCAAATGACAAGTATGGGTCTGAGTTCTCAAGTCTCTTTGTATCTTCTGGAGACTGCTTGTTGTGGTGAGTATTGGCCATCAGATGTAGTAGCCTGATCAAGCAAAGACTTGGTTAGCGATGGCCAATATTCTAACAGGTTTGCTCTGAAGGGGTTCTGGGAGTTATCTGTTCTGAATATTGCGGCTCGCTCAAGCTTGTGCTTTCAGGCAGGTTTACTCCACAAGACACTGATACACCTTGTGGACTCAGCATCCATGCTCAGATCTGTGACCTCCCTGAGGTTAGGCCTGGTTTGAATTTTATTTTAATGAAATGACTTGTTTACAGATGTGGATGATGTGAAGTTTGTTGTGAACTACGACTACCCCAACAACTCTGAGGATTACATTCATCGCATTGGTAGAACTGGCAGGTCTACTAAGACTGGAACATCATATGCGTTCTTTACAAATGAGAACAGCAAGCAAGCCCGTGACCTTGTCAATGTACTGAGGGAAGCCAACCAAGTTGTTGCACCAGAGCTGGAGCAAATGGCTTCACGAGGTGGTGGTGGCGGCGGTGGCTTCAGAGGTGAGTAATTGACTATCGTGAGACATGTTAAAAAAAGTTGCAGTAAGCAAACCTTTCTCCTTATTTGCAAAAAGATTTTGAAGTGCACATTTTCATGGTGAAACTGGAAAGATCTATATAGTGATGATACACTTGCTAGAGAAGAGGTTTATGAAATAAGTTAAACCTCACTGTTTGATAAGCCAAAAGGATTCTGAAAGATCTCCATGTTTTGTTCTGTGGAAATGAAATCTCCTGTAGTTCATTTGTTGATCTGTAGTGATGATACACTTGCTGTAGAAGAGGTTTATGAAGTTAAACCTCGCTGTTTGTTAAGCCAAAAGGATTCTGATAGATCTCAATGTTCTGCTCTGTGGAAATGAAATCTCTTGTCATTCATTTGTTGATCTGTAGTGATGATTCACTTGCTGTAGAAGAGGTTTATGGAATGTCAGACCTCACTGTTTGTTAAGCCAAAAGGATTCTGAAAGATCTCATTGTTTTGTTTTATTATCGAGCTGAAATCTCTTGTAATTAATTTGTTAGAGATAAGTTCAACCTTGCTGCTCGATCTCTATGATCATTGTGATTTTATGTCACTAATGTTGCTATTTAATTTCCAGGTCAGCGATATGGCACTTTCAGGCGGGGAGGAGGCTATGGAGGTGGCCGAGAAAACAGATTTGGTGGCAAATCTTTCGGTGACAGAAAAGAGAATGGATTCGGTGGCAAGAAAGAAAATGGATTCGGTGGAGGATATGGTGGTGACAGGTCACACAAAAGATTTGGTGAGGAACAAAAAAATCTTGATTCTGTAATAATTTCATTATGACTTGATTGACTAACTTTCATCTTTTTAATTTTTGCTATAGATTGATGGAGGATATAGTAGGAAATTTGGATCTTCATAGGGAGAGAGGTAACCCAATTACTGATGTTGCTGCTGTGCGATGAGTGACATCTGAGGCTGCACAGCTGTTTCAGCACTACTTTGATAATTGGTGACGTTGTGTTCTTCAGACTTCGTTCATGCAAGCTGTGATCTATTGTTTGTTATTGCTTTAATTTTCTTTTAGTTTCTTACCATTCCAAAGATTTTTGGATTTCTTAGTATTTATTGTGGCTAGTAGGAGAGCCGGTACACGTTGTAGATTGTTTTCATTGACACTGTAACAAAATGAAATTCTTCATTTATTTGTCTATTACTGACAACCACGGAATTTTCTTAAGGTCTCACCGGTTGTATGGCTAGATTAAAACTCATTCCTTTTATGTATAAAAAAACATTGGATGTGAAATCTACATCTGATTGTTTTAGTAAATGGGAAACAAATTTGCAGTATTAACTTTGCTTGTTATTGCTGCTGAGCTAATAAACAAGTGTTCCCACCATTTTGTGTTTTGCTTAACCTGGTCCTAACACCACACACGTTTACCTTACAAGTAGTTTCCATGGTAACAAGAAACATGGAGTGTAGAAAGTCAATGCTGGATGTTGTGAAAAATGGTCTACACACGTCAGGAAGGGTGAGGCTGAGATAAATTGGGTTTTTCATTTCTTATGGTTGGGCACTTCTATTTGGAAATATTGATATTCCATGGTTCTTATGGAGTAATTTGCCTGAGTTTTCATTTGGCCTAAACTGGGCAACATCAGCAGCTTGGCAGAGTGCTCCGATGAAACTCGAAGCATCTATCTGAACCATATTTCAAACTATTTTCTGTATGCAAAGAACATGTGAACAGAAAGTGGAGGTGAATAGTGGCGAATCCGCCCTCGTTGTGAACAATGAGTACAAATGCAGCACCTGCATTGGTTACCTGCTCAGTGTCATGTGGGCTTCAGTCAACTTAATACTTGTCACTCGTCGATGCGGAACAGATAACGTATCGACATCGGATGCTGTACATCGGAGAGCACAGACTGGGTCGGGATGTGGAAGACTTCATGAGGACGGTGGTGACCGCGCAAGCGGAGCAACCTCGGGATGAAGGCCTCACTGGGTTTCTTCTTGTGTACCAAAACCATTTCATACACATTGTCGAGGTGAGTTTACGGATGTACCCACGTCGTGAAAACAACCTCAGACATACCTCTCTTTCACGCATTCATTGGCCGAAGGACGAGTAGGGGAGGTGGACGTAAGGAAAGGACGTAAGGGTTCCCAGCCGTCGTCGGTCGGCTAAGTGCCGTCTTGCCTGTTTCAACCTTTCGACGATAGATGGCGTTACGTGTCCGACCGTGTCCGTTTTGCGCGGGGTGTGTTAGCAGTAGAGCTGTAGGTAAGAGGCCGCCTCCTTCCGTCACACACCCGTCCTTGTCAATGGGGAGCATTATGTCCAATGATTGTCTAGAGAGGGCATAGATGCTGACACCAACGATTAAATATATCGCATCGACTTGCATTCCACAATTCGGTGCAATTTTTGTAAGCCCCCTTACTTTACAGGGGGCAAAAGTACTATGGCCATTGCCGAAGAACAAGTCACATGAATCGTGTAAGGTGGGCCAGAATTGACGCTGTCATGTGTGTTGAATGTGAAGGAGAGATCGACCCTCTGCTGTCCGCAGGGTTCGGAAGGTACGCTCAGTAGACACCTAAGGAGCGTCGTCCAGGGAGGCGACGAGGCTGCCGAAGGAATCGGGAAGGTCAAGGTCATCTTGGAAATCACCCACGTTAACAAGGTACTCTCCCAGGCAGGCGCGTAATTAGACTTGGCTCTGGAGGGGGGCCATTGCCTACATTATCAGGCGTAGGCGTTTGTTTTGCGGGTTGCCTACCCCGTCTGCCATTCTTAGCCCCCGCCCCCCAGCCCCCAGGGGTGACACTTGTGGACGATGCGCCTCCGCTCTGGTCTCATGTTCTCTCAGCGGTGCTTCGCGTCGTGGAGCTCGCGCATCGCGACGCCGCCGACGCTGGCCTCGAAGCTCAAGCCCGGCGTGGCGGAGGTGGCGCGGCACGCGGACGCCGTCCTCAACAAGACCCTGCGGCTGGTGGACACGCTCAAGCAGCTGCCGCCCGGCGCGCCGCTCGTCAAGCAGCAGGCACTGCAGCTGCCGGAGGCGGAGCTGCTGCAGGCGCTGCTGGACGCACCGCTGCTCCAGGACGTGCGGGCCCTGCTCGAGGAGCAGCGGCAGCCCCCCAGGATCACGCTGTACGACGGTAGGTGTGGGGCAGTGCCGGCAGTGCCCTTGCCGGCACTGGCCCCGTACCGTAGTACATGTCGCGCTGCTGTTTGCCAGACGCGGTGTGGCCCATGCAGTCCGACTTCGTGCCCTACAACCTGCTGGAGGAGCCCATCGCCGTCCCCAGCGAGGCCCAGTTGGGGACCTTGGAGACGGCCGAGGAGGAGGACGACGAGGAGAGCGTGGACGGGAAGAGCCGCCGAAGTTTGAAGTCAGACGAAGAGCTAGCCCAGCTGGAGCTGCTGGAGCTGGAGGAGGGGGAGTGGGGGAGGTGAACGGGTGAAAGGTGCTGAGCCGGAGGGGAAATTAAACAGCGGTTTTGTTTTGGTCTTGTTGAATGGGCAATGTTTCGTTATTATTTTCCAATCGCACGGAGGTCAGTCGTCAGAGTCCCATCATATCACAGAGGGCGTAGTACTTGCGTCGGGCCACGGCCGACTTGTCCAGGCAGCCGTAGAGGTCGTTGACCTTGAGGCAGTCCGTCTTGCTCATGGCCTCCCGCTGGCCCAGCTTGGCGTTCTTCGTCTTGGGGGTGATGGTGGGCCTTCCCTTGGCAGCACTGTCAAAGGTAATGTCACATTAGCGTCAGCTCTGCGGTCTGAGCACGCTCTGCAGGCTCTGACTCACCTGAAGAAGTTCTTCCCGTAGTGCATGATGCTGTCGTAGTCGTACTCGAATTTGTAGGTCGTGTTATCAAGACTTTGCTTGTCAAAGTTGTTCCTAAACTCTGTCAAAGAAACAAAAATCACGGCCACTCAATAACTGGTGTTCCGAGCTGAAGAGGCACCTTGTTTACCATGAGTCCTTACCGGGGATGACGTTCTCCATGTGGACGTCCACGAACCTGTCCCTGTCCGCTCGGCTCTGCTCGTGGAAGATGCCCAGCGCGTGCAGCAGCTCGTGGATGGCGCGGCCCTCCTTGCCCAGACAGTTGGGACCCCTGGCGTCCGGGGGCTGCAGCGACACGATCTGGGCGCCACCAAACTTGCCGACGTACGACCAGCAGCTGGCGACGTTAGCGGGGGAAAATTAAAGCCTTTCAGTCTTGGCTAGATATTAAACGGAGTGAACAGTAAACATTCGTATCAACCTATGTACGTCGAGTTATGTCGTTCTTAATTAATTCAATGCTGTTTACCCTTTGGGGAACTTGATGGGCCAGATGAGGAGGAAGTCCTTCGCTTTGCCGTTCCACGGCACCAGCTTTACGCACGTCATGAAGTTGATGGTCCTGATGGCCTTATAGATAGTGATGTAGCTGTCTGTGTCTGTTGGTGAAATAAAACCAGTTAATTTAACTGATAGTATAGCGTTTATTTATATGTCCTTATTTCCTAAACTCACCATACAGAGGGCTGATAACATACGGCACGGTCCTGTTGGGCCACAGGCGGTCAGGGAAAATATCCCAACGAAGTCCCACCCGCCAATAGTCGTAGGTCTGAACAAAACAACGTAACCCTCAGAAAGAAAGCCACTATACCACCAGAGAAAAATACACGAGACATGCGATAGGTAAACCCAAATACTCAGATAGCAAGGAAAAGACTTCATACGTCACTGCTCATAGCCATGTCCCCCTCCATCAGCCCGGGCACCACCTCGGGGTCTTGGCCCGATTCTTGAAGGATCTCCAGATCCTCCGAGTTCATCCGAACTGAAAAGAAAAGGGGAATAGTTAAAAACGTGGAGCAGGGGCAGCAGCCTCAGACTCCTACACAGCGCCTGTCATACTGAGGGTAGGCAACCTAGCCCAGCAAACACGTTCGCCGGGCTGGCGCACCCTCTAGGCGTCCCGTAGAGGCAACGTCCACGTCAAACAGAAAGGCGGGACTTACGTTCGTCGGGCACCACTGGGAACACCCTGTCGGGGACGTGGGGGACGCGGGCTCGGAGGCGCGGGGCGGAGTTGGAGGGTGCCATGGCGGCCACCACAAGCAGCCCTACCAGCCACATCGTCACCTGATCGAAAGAGAAGCGAAAACTCAGTCACGTGGGCTCAAGGCGCCCTTGCGCCACTCTGATTAGTTGGTTGTTCGTCTTCCAGAAATTCAAAAAATTGTCATTGGCCCCATATGTTTGGCTGTGTACCTGGGACCTGGGGCACGTGGGTTCGAACCCCAACACGACAGTCCGCTCGCCACTTTACTGCTGCGGGGAGTTTGAGTTGTAAATTTGACGCGGCATGAGGAATGTTGAGCCTGGGCAAAGCCCTTCTTGCTTATTCTGACATTTTTTCCCCTCTCTTCTCCCTTCTTTTGCCTCTCTGCAACGGGAACAGCCCCTCTCCCTCCCCTCCCCTCCTCCCACCACACACACACACAAACACACCTGCAGAACAGCAGTGTGTTCCGCTGCTGACGCTAACAGCAAGCGGGTATCTAAACAGCCATGCAAACAGCCGTAAAAGTCGATATAAATGTAAATTTGGCGAAGCGGTTCCGTCCAGCCTCGGCTCGGCGGCCCCGGCCCCCGTCGGCCATATCAAGACGACGCCGGCGGCGTGGTCCTGACGGTCGGACGGGACGGGCCGCCAGGACGGGCTCTTGAATGAACCGTTACACACTCAGGCAGCTGGCAGCAGGGCCGGAGGGGTACCGGGGGCCGGGGGCCGGGGGTACCCAGGGCCACCTTGCTGCGGGGGTCACGGCGAAGGACGCCTCCTGACCCGGTGCGGGGCCCGGCGCACGCGGCGCGGCGCCCTGCCGCCCGGCCTGGGCCTGGCACAGCCTTGGGCACAGCACTAGTGACGCCGTATCGGTATCACGTCGCCTCGCCAGTGCTCAGTGCCATTCAACCCGCGCCGTGTTGGGGAAGTGTGACTGGACTCTCACTGTCCTTGTGTGAGGAGGCGTGCGGCCGGACAGGACAATCCCCGTCCCTCCTCTGTGCGGGGAGCGAGGGGGCAACCACTCGTTTTACACAGATTTCAGGATTTCGTGGGACTGCACCCCGTGGTTATCGTTAATTTTAGAATTTTATTGCTTTTCTATCTATTTCAGCTGGTGTAGGTGCTATTTTTCGGCATGAAATCCAAGTCCAACTTTAAATTCGAACTTTTTTTCAATTTGTTTTTAAAAATTTCCAGAATTTTGTACACATGATTTCGCGAGTGATTCGCCCCTCGGCGGGGAGAGCAATCTCGTGACTGTCCAGGCCTCTCCGTCACTATTCATCGGCTCATTTTCTTTTTCATTTGTGGCTGATCGTTCTCGCGCCGTGAGTGTAATAGATCGGCTGATTGCACGGTGATTGCCGGCTGGGGCCCCGGGGCGAGGCGCCGTGCCATGACGGGCTGCGCTGGCTGCGCTGGCTGCGCTGGCTGCGCTGCGCCAGCCCATCTGCGGAGCTCTGCCGGCCGCTGCCTCCCGCGGCCATCCTCCAAAGGGTCCAATCCGCGTGTAAATACTTCTAGCTCGTGACAAAAGGAAGCCGTCCAGGCGCCTGCCGCCAGCGACGCGCGCAACGCCGCAGACCTCAGAGCCGCTGCCGGGCCGGGACTTCCCCCTCGCCAAGACCAATAGGACCCAGACACGATAACGTCTCATTTACACTTACGCCTTCCCATTCAATGGAAGCTACCACGCAACACGGGATTAAGAGCGGTAGGACAAGAAAGAAAAAAAAAGCACACGGAGGTTAAAACGCACCCACCCAGGACCCAAACAGCACCCTTTTCCACCAAACACTATAACCAACCCCAGAGGCAGGTTCATTTACTTGCTGTGCGGCACGATCGGCTTGGGCCTGGGTGGTCGTGGGTACTCACACTCACACTCGCCTCGCCTCTTCCGCTGCGGAGATGTCGGGGAGCTCACTGTAGGGGTCTCGTCAGCATCAGCCGCCCTCACGACATAGCGCGGCCGTGGCGTCGTGGAGCTGATGCGGCGGCGTCCCCGTGTGTGCGTGTGTGCACCGGGACCGGGACCGGGGGCCTCTGCACTGTGTCCTGTGTCTGCTGTCACTACGGCACTGGCCACCGACGGCCACCGGCCACCGGGGTCCGGGAGGGCAGGGCAGGGCAGGGCAGGGGCGGGTGAGGCATGGTGGGGCCGCAGGGGCCGAAGCCGCAGGGGCCACAGAGCCAGCAGAACCGAGGCGGCGCGGGGCTGGCGGCAAAGGGGTCATGCTGTAACGTTGCCAATTCGTTATTATTTGGAAGGGGCGCGGTCGTCGCCCGCCTTGGCACAGCCCCCCCCCCCCCCTTACCGGCCCCCGACGGATAAATAGCATCTTTCCAAATGGCCGCGTAGCCGCGCTTCTGCTGGGCTCGTTCTCAGTGGTTCTCAGTGTTTGCTTCCGATTCCACCTTTCCTCTCGTGTGGAGCTGTGGGGCAGAGCGGAGCCCCGGTTGACGGAACGAAACCGCTTGACTGGAGAGGATTCGAACCGCAGCCGCGCCGGCCAGAGGCGGCAGGGTGGGGATGGGGAACACTGACACTAGGGCACACCGGCCGGGGTTCACAGGTTCACTGACCGGCACGGGCACACCTGACACCGGCACCACCCGGTCTGGCACAGGACACGGAGCACGGTGCGAACATGCTGCCCGGCAAGAGCCGACCGGGAGAACAAGGGTAACCGATGCTGCATTTTTTTATTTTTCTATTTTTGATTCAGGGAAGTGCCACGGCGAAGGCGGGAGTTGGATGAGTTGCTCAATTTCTCCAGGACATCACTGACCGCGACTTTGTGGTCAAGGGTCGGGGAAAGACCGAGTGCGGACCGTGGAGAGAGCTCGCTGAGTTGTATCGTGTAATGGGTTTTAATGTTTTAATTGTCTCCGTGAGAAAAAAAAAGTTTCATTTATTCTAGTCAACGAGTTTCACCCACCAGAGTCTCGCGAGTAAAATGGGTAAAAGTTGACGGTACTCCTGGACACTAGCAAAAGTAAACCTACGAATTCTTATGTTGTTAAATCGATGAATGGGTTTGGATGGGTGCCGGTTGTGACTGTTCTTGAATGCCCCGCGCTTCGAAGGCGCAAACGACGCCTTGTCTACGATCCCCTAAAGGTTCTTTGCCATCCCCCCGAGGCCAAAACAAGAAACAGCTGAAGCTGAAATCGTCGTCTGCCAGCCAACTGCTTGCTTCGGGGGCTACGACGATTCTCCTTAGTTTGGCAGTTTTCTGAAATTCGCAGCCCTTTTCGCCTTGCAAATTTTGCTTTCTGACCCATAAGGTTTAGTATTAGAATGGAAAACGTTGATGAACGGTGAGTTTCGTATTTTGCCGGACATCATTTGAGTTCATCCACGCATAAATCTTCTGCGGGTTAGGTAGTTTTTGTCCAATTTCGTCTGCCGGATGTTTCCGAGGATGTTTGGGTGTAAACGCGATTGACATTCCTTAATTTATTATCATGTCACATGTAGTCATCCCATACCGTGGGGATTTAACAGGATCAGTATTTATAGCTTGGCACTTATTTGTATTCACCATACCATCACTAAGTCTGTTCTTACAATCTGTCCATTTTAATAAAAAAGAAAATGCCATTGTAGCTTTTAGAAGGTGATCCTTTCATTTTTTGTTTTAGGGTTTTGGAGGAATTAGAAGCTCTTGAAGCTATACTGATGGATGATGTTTCCGTGAAGAAAACACCTGAGTAAGTTTATGAATAACAATTTTGAGTTAGTCATGTTTCTGTTTTGATAATCTATTCCTGTTTTTTGCAGTGGCACTCCATACACTGTGAATGCCAATGTATTCCCTGCCACAGCTGATGATACTGACCAGCAGTATGTGCGTGTTACTCTTGAAGTCAAACTTACTACAGGATATCCAGATACACCGCCAGAAGTTGCACTTAGAAACCCTAGAGGTCTAGACGATGAACGTCTTAGAATTATTATGGATCAAGTGGAGGAAAAGTGTCAGAGCAACTGTGGGGATCCCATCATATATGATCTAATTGAGGTGATGATTCATATTTGAGAGGTATCTATTTCACATTTCTTCACATGTCCTTCTTACATGTCTTGCCTTATGCAGATGGTTCGTGAACATCTTACAAGCAGCAACCTGCCAGCATGCCCATGCACTATTTGTCTTTATGGATTTTCTGAAGGAGATGATTTTATTAAGACGATGTGCTATCACTATTATCATTCATATTGCTTAGCTGAGCATGCTTCAAAAACAGAGAAATTCTTCAAAGAGGAACAAGAAAAACTTCCTCTTTTTCAAAGAGCAAAATCATTTGAGGTACAGTTGATTGTATCCTTCTGTGTTAAGACCGTGCTTAGATTTCTAAAAGAGATTTTCTTTACGCATACTAATAAAATTTTGTCGTTTCATAGGTTCTTTGCCCAATTTGCCGGGAACCCATCAAATGTGATGTGGAAACGCTCTCTAAAGCTCCTCCCCCTCTAGCTCTACAGAATACCCCTATTATGGAACCAGACGCTAAGCTACGAGAACTACAAGAATATATGAGTGCATTATATATTCAACAGAAAGAGAAGGGAGGAATAATCGATCCTGATGCTGCTGATAGCAAAGTTCTTCTTGTTAATGAGCCTGTAAGTTTTTTACAAACATTTCAGTCTATATTGCTCCTAGCTTACTGCATGCTTTATTCTTATTTCCTGCTTTATTTGTATTTTGTACACTGTTCAATGGTATTAGAATACTGTAGCATGAGTAGGCATAAAGCACTCTTGTGTCCAGAAAATTACAATCAAGTAGTTTTATCTTTAATTTTGGATCTGGGTCTTTATTTCCTCTAACTTCTGCCTGTATGTTTCTGTCAGTATACATTTTTGTTTTACTTAAGGTTTTTGTTTGAATGCTTTGTTTCAGTATTATGTAGTTATTAAGAGTTCTCAAAGTTTAGTGGGTTCATCCACAAGTCAGTCAAATAATCTCTGTGAGGGTGCTGAGAGCTGTGCCAACACTGAAAGGGTGAGACTGTAGCTTTATTTATTTTTTATTTTTAGTTATACTTGCTTGTTGCACCTAGTGTTGTGGGATGTCAATAAAAATGATGCAAACCAGTAATTTTCATGTGTAATCTTTCATACTCTATTTTCTGCTTTCTATCCTAGCAGTCTCCAGTGGAGGAAGAACCAATGGTTCCTCGCTGGAGACAGCGCCAGCTTGAGCAACAGGAACGCCAAAGACAGCAGGCAATACAACAGCGAGAAGGGCGTTCAGTTCAACATCCTAAACCACAACCACCCAAACCACCCAAACCTGCAAAGTCAAATGATGAGGAAAGCGAAGAGCCCCAGCGAAGCATTGGGCGTCAGCGTCGTGGACGTG
This sequence comes from Odontothrips loti, assembly GCA_038380765.1. Taxonomy (NCBI): domain Eukaryota; kingdom Metazoa; phylum Arthropoda; class Insecta; order Thysanoptera; family Thripidae; genus Odontothrips; species Odontothrips loti. Next base: position 8,582,884 of record CM076243.1, read on the forward strand.
GACGAGGACAGAAAATTAATCACCGCAACAGATGACAAGAAAGAAGCGAGCCCTCTTCAGGGCCTTATCTGCCATGGTCTTGGCAATATCCTTCTGTATTCTTATATCTTCTCCTGTACCACATCTTGTCTCATTTAAACCCACTGTGTCTCAGAGTATACAGTGTTTTTTACAAGCTCAATGCGATAACTGGTATGTTTAAGATTGATACAACCTCATTGTATTTTATGTCATGCACCCTTGACTGATGATGTGATACTGTCTTCTTTTGTGATAATGTTTTGAGCAAATGGCTGAGGAAACTTTTGTGGATGTCTGTACTGTCATGATTACGTGACTTAATCCACATAGATGTATTCACAGTCCACTAGTGTGACCTTGGCGTGTGAATAAATTTGAGAAAACATTGTGTGAGGAAAGACTTACTGATTGTGATGACTGTTGAAATCTTATCTTATGCCAGGGTATAATGAGGACTCAAGTCACTATTTACTTTAGTAATTACAGTATCATCATGCTGTATTTGTGTAAGTGAAATTTCTGCCACATGCTCGAACGTTACCACTACTACCTATCTGCCTCTGACCTATCTATATAAATTCCTAAGACCAAAATAAAACAAAACAAAAAATGACAAAAAACGAAGACAACAACAAATGTAGTAATTTGTTTCTTGCTATTTTAGTTTTTTTTTTTTAATGTTGGTGTAGAAGTGATTAAAATACTAAGTTACATTGCTGGAGTTTGTTGTGTATGTCATATCAAAAGTTAACTATCTAAAAGATTGATGTCCAAATAAACAATTCTGAATACAGAATTTCTACTTTGTCACTACTTGACTCTTTACATTTGATTTCTACGTGTTGTAGAGAATTCTGTATTGATATTAAATTTTCTTAGTATTGTGTAATGCTGTTGATGTGTTCTGTGCACACTAGAGCTCAAGGTCCTTTTCTATTCAGTTGTATGTTTTTCACATGCTCAACATGCTCATTCCATAACATTTAAGTTTAAAGAAGAGTTTCAACTGAGCTTGCAAACTTGCTCGTAGCCTACTTGTTAGGGGCAACATCTAACATTTTCAGCTAGTCATGCACTAATATCTCCTTTTAAGATACTACTTTAGAACTTCCATGTCGTAGTAAATGTGTTTACAAGTTCGAACTTTCTTATTATCTTAGTTATTGTCTTGCTTTGCAGCAACTGAGTTAAGTACAATTTCTGTGATTTGTACCTGTAATGTAACAATTACAAAGCTCAACATTGTTTTTTTTTTTTTTTCAGAAAAAAAAAGAGCTGTAAAAATAATTTTTGTTTGGTGCTTGAGCTTCTATCCATGTCTATGTCCATACTTTGTCCACTCTTGGTTACCAGCAGGTAGTGTTTCTATGTGATTAAACTTATCATTAAGCAAAGAGAATTGGCTGAATGTGTTTTGTTTCCAAAATTAATAATGGATTTGAATACTAGATTTAAAAGTATACTTAGTTTGTGTTTTAATGTAAGCTTTAATATTATACATTAATTTATAGTTGGTACAATCCTACGGCTGGATCCTTGGTGCTCTATGATTCTTGAGAGACTTTAATACCAGAGCACTAACTGAGAAATTTTAATGGGATCAGAAAGTAATGGACTTCTTATTTAAAATGTTTGTTTATATATTTTCTTTGTTTAATTTGTGTTATATGTGTAATGTGTGTAGAGTCAAAATTTGCATTACATTGTAGGTACGAAACCTTAAATTACCTTGAACTGTGTTTATTTGACATTTGATCGTCAAATGTAATATTGCCCCTAAAATTGTCATGCAAGCATGTTTGTAAGCATGTAAGCACGTCTAATGTAGTACTATTTCATACACAGTGATTACAGTGAAACAAGAGAAAAATAAACAAAATGCAAGAAGGTCATCAAATTTTCAGTAAGATTTTTGATATTACCTTTGAAATTCCTCATCTGGATCTAAATTTTAATACTTGATTGCCATATTGTCACAAATGTTCACTATGTTCACCCAGCAGCTGGGCTGGGCATCTTCTTGATATTACACAGTCTTATTCCAAAATTTTGGTTAACTTGTGCTTACACCTGCTTAAACCTCCCGCGGTCACGAGTGGGGCTTTTCTGAATTTTTCATACGCATCCAAGCTGACCTGAACGAACATGCTGCACAACCTCTGAACGCCTTCTGAACTGGACGAACAATCGAGCTTCTTTACAAGTTTCTTACAAAACTAGAATGACGTTTCTTTAAAATATTTAAATTATTTTAGTGAAATACCACAGCACGAGCAAGGACAGCAGGGCGAGGGCGCGGGCGCAATGCCGTTGCAGCAAACACCAACGCAACGACCGCCGAGGCGCAACTGAGGCACCCCGCCCTCCTCTCCAGAAGACAGCCAGGACTCCAGGCGCATCCCACGCACCTCTTATGGGACGTCTGCACTCCGGCTACGACCCCCCCCCCCCCCCCCTCCAGGGAAACGCAGAGCAGCGCCCAGGACAACTTGGAGGAGATCGGCACCTACCCCGCGATCCGGAGTGAGGAGGTCGCAGTCCGGCCACCGTCCGGAGCGCCACGAAGGAGGTCGACATTGGCATGCTTCTGGACCTCCACGGAAAACGACGCCCGACCACCAAGGAGAGGAGGGCGGTGATGGAGTAGCAGCGCCAGCAGCAGGATGGTGCAGACTCACCCCCCGAGGATCTACCCGACGGGGGGGTCTTAGGCCCCGGCACCCCCCCCCCCCGCATTACGCACGGCGCACGCTTCCCCCCCCCCCCCTTCACTCTTTTGCAGACCATCGTCGCAGCCGCCGCGGTCCGAGCCAGCCCAAGGACACCAAAAACCAAACTGTCGCCCCCACTGAGGGTCAGGCGGACTCTGAGTAGAGTCGCTGCAGCAGCGTGGAAAGGTGACCAGTTGGAAGAAGTCCCATCACTACTACAACAAGTTTGCCGAGTCCGAGCCGAGCGCCTGGCCTCTGAGGCCGGCACACAAGCACCGGAGCAAGATGGGCTGCCTACCTGCTGGGCGGCAACGGTGTTGGCCGCTGCGGGCGTCAAGTGGCGGCAAGGGGCAGGTCGCGGTCTGCGATAGGTGACATGAATGCGACATGATTAGGTTAGGTTAATGAAGTGATTTTTTGTTTGTATCGATGTGTGATGAGTTTTGTGAATTAAAGAGGAGGAAGAAGTTTATGTCGACTGATTAAATAACAAGCTGTCTGTATTTATGATACTCTGCTTACGTCATTACGGTCCGGTACCCCCCTCCCCCACCATACCGGTCGTCATTTTTTCGTCGGAACCCCCTCCCCTAAATTGCTGACGTAATAAGTGAACGCCGCCTAGCATTTAGCCAGCGGGGGCGGGGCATGTTTACAGAAATGCTTCGATTATAGGTCAAAGAATCATTATAAAATGCCTTTTCGTACTTTCAAAACAAAATCGAGGAAGTAATGAAAATAAAAAGTGAACCTACGGCTCCCGGCCCTGGGTATTCCCGCAAGGGCTCTCCAAGGTTAGTGACATCCAGGAGACACCGCTGTGCCATCCGTAGGCCCCGTCGTACCCCGAGGGGTACTCTCTTGGCAAACGAGAGAACTCGTACATGCTAGAGGTGCCCTCCTACGTCCCAGATTCATAGGACTTACGGTTAACGAAAGATCACCTTTCGACGACGAATGGCTGAACCCTTAGCCATTCGCCCCAGCCGAGTCTCGCCAGACACATTTCCCGGGGTGGGGAGTCGAACCAAGCTACCAAGGTTCGACACCGGGAAACGCCGCTTGCTACCAACGCTGACGCGTTAGTGTCCACGGATATTTCGGAGTGCACACGTGACGCCCGTTCTTTTGGTATATTTTACCCTCCGTTCTCAGTCGGTAAACTTGCAGAAATTTTTTTTACTCCGGCAAAGAGTTGAACCACGAACCTTTCGGTCACCGTCCAGTCTTCTAGCCCACTACACTACGTAGCTGCGATGGAGAAGAGCAGTGCGCTGCCGGTACAATAGCCACTGTCGTCTCGCACTCCACTGCTGGCTCGCGGGGGCGCTCTATCCGCCCGCTGGGCCTGGACAGCCGCCTCGTCCCGTTCGCCGCTGCCACTCGCAGTCTGTAAAGTTAGCGACGCGCGTATCTGCGAGCGTCGCGTGCGTGCGTGCGAGTGAGTTGGCCGTGCATCTGGACATTTTCAAACCGAAATTTATGGTTCCAAAACTGATGGCCTGATGGTCAGTTGGTAACAAAAGCTAAATCGGCCCGGCTTCCGCCAGGACCCTGCCCTCAGCTTCGGTGATCTTACGGGAACCGGTGCTGGTTGGCCCCGGGTGGCGGGCAAACACGTAAGGCGGCGACCGCACAAAGTGGCGCAGTCTGTGGTATACAAAACGTCGCTCGCTGTAATACCCCCAGGATACCATGCCCGCTCTACCAGCCCCCGCGTGCTTTTTTTTGCCGCCGCTTTCAATCGTTCCTTCAACTTCAGCACCTCGTCGTCATCAACAGCCGGCGGGTGACTGTGATGAAGATGAAGATTTTCCCCCCTTTTAGCGTGGCTCTCACAGTTCACTCTGTGCACTTCAGGACGACTCCTTTCTTTTGGCTATTTTTGCCGAAGAAGAATCCGTCTCCTGTGGTGTACACGACACCCCGCCCCTTGCGACCCGGCACCTGCGTTGCCTCCATGTTGACAGCTGAGATGCTGAGCCACCTCCACCTCCCCTCCACGCAACGCCCCTCCCCTCTTCCCCTGGGGTCTGTAAAGTTAGCGACGCGCGTATCTGCGAGCGAGTGAAGCTGGCCACGGAGCTGGCTATTTTCAAAACGCAATTTATAGTTTCAAATGTGATGGGCTGATGGTCTGTTGACCGTTGGTAACAAAACCTATATCGTCCCGGCTTCCGCCAGGACCCCTGCCTTCAACTTCGGTGATCTTACGGGAACCGGTGCTTTACGGCTGCTAGTTGGCCCCGGGACACAGCACTAGAACCCGCTACCCGGCTTGCGCCGGACGGATCTCCCGGCAACCCCTAGCCCGCGCCAATGCGCGAGGCCCCCTCCGCTAACCACGGCCTCCGGGACTCCATCATACTGTAGTGCCCTTCAACCGCAGTCTGGTTTGGCCCCATTAATCATGGGAGTCCGCCCCTGCGAAGATTTGGAGGACATAGGTTCCCTTCGTACACGGCCGAAGCCGCTGTACTCTACTCGCTACGTACCGAGTAGCGGCATGTCCGCACCTGCCAGATTCAGAGAGAGGAAAACAGAAGCTTCGAACCCTAGAAGCTCCCGTACATCCCCCGAGTCTCCCCCCGGGATTGCTCCCGAGGCACAGAACGCCCCCCCGGGCGGGACCCTCGAATCTAGGGAATCGAACCCTAGACCCTCGGGACCGGGGGTTTGTGCCGGCGGCGCCTTAGCCCGCACGGTCGCTTGGACAGCCATGCCTACGTCACGTTCGGAAGTACATTTTAGCCACTGTCCTCCGAGCTTTGTTACAAGAAAAAGTTGACCAACCGGTAAGATTTGAACCACGGACCTGTCGGTTTTCGACCGGTCCGCTTACCCATGCGGCTAAGGAGCCACGATGCCATTTGCCCGAAGCTTCCCATACTGTAGCATCTATCCTCAACGCAGATCATGAAGAATAAAATGTATGTACCTCGCTTTCCAGTCTCTCCCAGTATTTCCAGCCACTGGAATAGCAGTGTCCCGGGTTCAAATATTGCCACCGCCTAGAATTTTTTTTCTCCATGTTCCACTCTGCTCTGCGGAGCTATAGTGGCGGGAGCGTGCCATTCTCAGCATCGTGGTTCCGTAGCCGCATGGGTAAGCGGACCGGTCGAAAACCGACAGGTACGCAGATACGCGCGTCGCTAACTTTACAGACCCCTGCGCTCCCGCTAGACCGAGACGCAGACTCTACGCGCGCGATGCGGAATTATATCCGAGTGGAATTATGGGTGTCAGGAATTATACGTGCCAAATAATTATGAGTGTCCGGAGAGTATGAGTAACAGAAAAATAGTTTTAATAATAACTAATTAAACAATTAAATTAAAAATTAAATTTGTTATATATGAGGTTTCATTATAAGTGTCAGGGTTATGGGTGAAAAAAGTTATGGCTGACGGGAGCGACTCGCCGTGAGTCCTATGAATCTGGGACGTAGGAGTGCACCTCTCGCCTCTCGCTTCCGAGGGAGTTCCCTTTCGGGGGTACGGCGGGGTCCTACCGGTGGCCCAAAGGTGTCGCGATCCCGGACCGCACCACCTTGGGGTGTGGGATTCCCTACCCAGGGCCAGAGCGTTAGGATCTTGTTTCATCAATTCCTCGATTGTTCCTCGATTTTGTTTTGAAAGTACGAAAAGGCATTTTTAATTAAATGTTTCTTTGAACTATAATCGAAACATTTGATGAAAAAATGACTTTTTTTCACGTCCACCCCGCCCCCTCTAGCTAAATAATTAGGCGGCGTGCACATATTAAGTCACCAATTTTGGGGAAGAGGGGGTCTGACGCAAAATGACGACCAGTGATGGTCTATATGAATTTAGTCATAATTTGGAACTCAAATTTTGTCAATTTTAGGAATTTAGGGCCAAAATGGAAATGTGTTTTTTTGTTTGCATTATGTTTAGACCATACATACATCGTTTGGTCATTAAAATGGTGTTTCATGACACTCCTGAGCCCGGGAAACCTAACATCATGCAGGCAAGCAGCCAATGCGTTTCTTGCGCTCATTTTCCAATGAAATAGGAAAAAAAAAAATTACAACACTCTGAACCAAGAATACTCTTTATTGTTAAAAAAAAATCTACAAAGAGCAGCAGCATGTACTATGCTGTAAACTATAAAACAATGTACAATTTAAAACACATACAGAACTTACTACAGACCTGGTTAGGAAAACCTATCATGGAACCCTGCGAACACTGAAACAAAACTATCAAATTTGTTCTTGGGAAAGTAAGAACTCAAGAGATGTGCGAACAGTGGAAATAGCTTTCTACACTCTTCTATTTTCACTCTTCGCATATCTCTGAAAGAGCAAGAAGATTTCTATTGACTTTACTAAAATAAGTACTGAGTTATCTTGGTTCCACAGCAACATCAACAACAATTTCTCAACAACAACAAGACAAAAAGTCGGCTTGAGTCCTGAGTCGACCAGATTTAACAAACTTGATGAAGGCACTAGAACAGTTGACAACAGTATGAATACAGTTTCAAAAAAAGGGTACAATTTTCATAGGTGGAATAAGATGTACTCTGTTAATTTGAAGATATAAATAAAGCTATTCACCCTCAATCAGGATAATATAATCCTGCTTATTCCTAAGAATTTACAAAGTTAAAGAGCACATTTACCAACTTTGGCAATTTAATTAGAGGTGCGTAACTACAATTTACACACAAGGACATAATTAGGCATGTTGGCCATGTGTCTATAATATGGTAGGTTGACTTGATATTTTCAGTAATAAAATACAATATGTTACAGAATCTTTTTACAGTATCTTACTATACAGATCTATTCACAATAATCAATCACACGAGCAATAAAGATATTTTAGTACATTTTCACAAAGGAGCCTTTAGTATTTAGGTCCACATTGATCACAAGACTTTCTGATTTCAGTCCCAAGGAAACTTTGTTATATACATGAGACTGGCATGCATAAATTAATTTTAACAACTCTTGATTTTGAGAAATGTCACATAGTACTTGATTTATAAACAACCAATTTCAAACTAGAGAATTCTTTCAATCATAGAGAGTCACCAATGTGTAGTAACTACATGCTTCCAAATATAATGGGTTGAATCAGCACTGATGAGTTTAAGGTAATCTTACTATTACACAGATAATTACCTGGTCTTGCACAAGCCCATGCAAAACCTCATCACAAAAATTTGAAGATAACTTAAGTACAAAAAAGGAGCCACGATAAGCTCTGACTAAGTGTTTAATACCAATGGGTAGTTACACACAGCTAAATTTCACTCCTGGAAAAGAAAATCAAAACATTATGACATTTTTTTTTTTTTTGCCATTGTGGTAAAAACTTGCATTGGATAGCATAGCATACACTAATGCTAAGAGTTGTTTCCAAAAAAGCTTACCATCATCACTGGAGTAGCAGTTGTGACAATGTAATTTGTGATTGCGAACACGGACATCCGTGCCCATGAGCCCATCTCCTAGTTGGACATGGCAAACACAGCACTTAAAGCAGTCCATATGATAAAATAAGCGCAAACTTTCAATTATCATGGCTGCTCCTCGACCTTCAAAGAATAAACAAAATTTTCAGCATTTACAACCACACACCTAAACCTTATTTTGAGAATGCAGCTAGGGTACTTTACCTAATTCTTCATTACAATGGGAACACTTCTTCTTCCCACTGACACTGAGCATTTTTTCTTGTGTGTTTGCTGCATAGCTGCCATTGGTATGGCCATGGTTTATGTTAATGCTATTATTATTAATATTGTTCGTAGCTACTTGGTTTGCAGGACGACCATCTTTCCCAGGGCTGCTGTCATGTCTACAAAAATAGAAGCACATGCTATCCGTTAGATACTCCCAAATGACATGAGATACGGTTCTTAATCATCTTGAAAGCCAAGTCTTACCTTCTATTGTTTTCATTCATGCTGACCCTATTTTGAACTCGCTGTGTCAGTGTTTGAATTATGGCATCTGGTAAAGGTTTCTCTTGCCTTGGTGGAGGAGGAACAGGAGGAGCTGTTGCCTGCACAGGACCATGAGAGAATTGAGGATGAGAATGAGCGTGAGAGTGATGGTGCTGATGGGGCATCTAAAACAAGTAAGACCGCAATTTTAAAATACATAGTAGCATTAAAATCATATGATGCAAGAAGCTAAACTCCAGGATTACACACCTGATGGACATTATTCTGATGGTGGGGATGCTGGTACTGCCAGGACTGAGGTGGAGGTTGTTGGGCTGGCTGTGCAGTCGACTTTGGCTGATTTTGTGCAAAATTTGGAGGTAATGATTTGCGAGAAGTTGCATTTCGCTGTTGTTGTTCGGTAATACGTCGGTGCTCGGCTTCCTACGTTAAGACAGAAAAAAAGAGTTATAGGAACTAGGAAAATGAAAGTGAGATAAGCTTGAAAACAAATAAGGAACAAAAAAGAATACCTGAATGAGCCAGTGCTGGTAGTGATCACGATTGCTGTTGCGTTGGCTTTCTGGTTTACGCTTTGCCTGGACCCACGTGTCTGTAGCAATAATTTTACTTCGAGGTGCTGCACTTAAGGCATGAAGTGTTTGACGCGTCATCTGCTGACTTCCTGTGGATGAAGTTGGTGAAGATGCCATGGGCACAGATGGCAGCCCAACAGCATTGTGTCGATGGTGAAGGGACTCAGAAGTAAGTGTCAGTGAGTCTGAAGAAGACTGCAGCTGTGGTTGTCTAGAAAATAAAATGTAAAGTTTGTCACACGAGGTCAAAGTCAAAAGTCAGATAAGCTCATTTGATTAAAGCTAGAACACACCTTGGGTGGCCATTAACGCCATGTCTTTCCTGACTCACGACTGAAAGAGGCTTTGAAGGAGGAATAGGAGGAGGGGGCCGATGGTACTGAACACCCATTGAATGAACAGCCATGTCTGACTGCTGAAGATCAGGTAAAGAGAGGCGATAGTTTAATGGAGTGTTGGTGGTTGGCACATTTAATTGGTTGTGACTTCCAGCATGAGGTGAGCCAGAAACATCCTGCAATGATCGATGAGCAGTTGAAGAGGAAGATGAATCCCAGCTCTGGCGGCTACTCATTTGATTTGCAGCCAGAATTTCTCTTTGTCTATCCAGTTCTGCTTGTTCTTGTTTAAGCCGTTCACGCTCTTCTCTAAGAGCTTCCTATAATCAAATAGAAGCAAAAATCTATTTAGATGAAGCTTCAAATCACCAATTTCATGCAATGACCAAAAAAAAAAAAAGGAACAGGCTTCATTCTATTATCAGAGGAAGTTCTACACGCACAATAAATAGCATTGGCACTTAAAATGAAAAGAAAAAGAAAACAGCACACACTTTTCAAAACACCCATTTCATTGAGTTAATCATTCAAGTTACAGTTACATGCTAGCAAAAATAGTGAGCAACATAATTTATATTGGCCAGGATGAATAGAATATTTGTAATTGGGTTAATGGTTTTGAAAAGGAGGGTGACTTAAACACAATGTTGTGGAAAACAATGTTGAAATCTGCCATCAGTAGCATAAAGCAAGCGTGACTATGAATGGATCTGGACGAATGAATTGGTTTATAGAAATAAAAGACCCTCACCGGAGTCATGTCTGAAGGGTCGCAGTCGAATGGTACATCAGCAGGGAGCCTACCAACAATACTCTGTAAATAACGCAACAGGGCATATGTACATGAAATGTCTAAAAGCACATGGGAATGGAAAGGAGCAGCAGATAAAGTAATCAGTCAAATAAAAAATAGCATAACTAAGAGGTATATTACTAAATAATAAAACTCTAGGCAGGGTTAAATCATTCCTAAATGAATGTAACAGCTATTAGAAAATATTTACAGCACACCACCTTAGATCACACAAATCAGCTGAAAATTGAAGCAAAACAAATCTAAAATAGAAGTACAAAGTCTGACAAAGCCTAGAAGACAATTACAGAATAGTCATGAACTAGCATTACCTCTTGCTGTCTCAGCTGCTCTTCTTTGATTCTAATCCGCCTTTGCTCGTCTTGGCGTGCAGCCTGCTCAGCAGCCGCCTTTCGTGATTCCTCTGCCCGCTCCCATTCCAAACGCATCTTTTCTTGCTCTAACTCTCTAAGCTTAGCAGCTAGTTTCTCACCTGAAAGAAGATAAAAAGTTTGACATTCTATGTGTTTTTTCTCCCCTCTACGAACTTTATCAATATTATATTAAGGTTGTAGATACGCTTTCACTTACCAACTTGGTGATGATCACTGGGTGAAAGAATAGTGTTGGTGCCATACCTCCACTGTTCTTCTTTCTCTAAAATCTCTATTATTTCTCTTTCCTTTTTGATAATTTCATCCTCTTCTGAAGTTGAGCTAGCATTTCCAAAGGGCTATCAAATCACAAAGAAAATAAACATATATATTAGAGCACAAAACACAAACAAGGCTTCATTTCACTCTCAATGTGGTTTAGTTTTACCTCACTACTTTGACGGCTGTGATTCTCACAAGACTGATCCTCATTAGAAAAGTCAGTAAGAAGGTTGTGGGAGTGCAAGTGGTTGTCCAATTCAACTCCAGAATCTCTGCTTTCACCCTGGTTTGACCCATGATCTGATTCAGGGTACAGCGTTGGTTGCATTTGGCGATACAGTTCCTGTTCCAGACGACGTTCTTCTTGTAGGAATGATGTCATGTCGGGTGGAGGAGCAACTTTCAATTCTGAGCAAGAAATAACAAAACAATACATTGCCAAAAGATGCTGCAAGAGAGATCATTTGCCGCTAGAATGAATCAATTCCACATACCAGTGTCAAGATAACTGTCATCATTGTTTCCTTCAATCCCCAAAAAGTCTGATCTCTTTCTGCGAATATCTTTTTTGATCCTTTTTGTCGAGTCTAGACGGCCAAGATTGGACTTCTGACTATCATTGTGAGCGGAACTGGGTGATTGATTCTTTTGCTGAGCTGTGTGATCTTCATCATCACTTAATTCAACAGGGGGTGGTGGTGGTTTCTCTTTTGGCGGCTCTGCTAAAGTCGAAGTACCAAGGGGAAAGGATAGAGGCATAACACTGACCTCACCTGGCTGAATGACTGAACAAACCTGTCAAGTACCAAAGAAAAATTCAGAGACATTAGAAGAGAGATGGTAAACTTTACTGTACAGTACTTTTAGTCTGTAATACTTACATCATCCTTTGTCACGGTATGTGATAACGGGAGATGCAGGTCTGAGCCTTTCTCATTATCACTAACAGTAGATCCTCCCATTTTTAAGTCCTCTTCAAACAGAGCTTGATCAAGAAACGAACTGACATCAGAGTCAGCTTCAACAGATGTGGCAGATAACAAATCTTGGTCTACAAGAACCTGCGAATCCTTGGAAGTAGCACTAAGACAGTACAATTTAGGTCCCTGAAAGAAAGAACATGGTTAATTATCCAGAAGAACTCCAGAGATCTAGAAATTCAGACTATTTGACTGGATTAGACTAAAGAGTAGCAAATCATTGAATGCAAAGGAAAGTTAAAAAGAAAGTGCATTTGGTGCATGCCTATTTGTTGTTAGTGGAAGTAAATAATCACCAGAAAGTTCATGCAGTAGTTAAGACAAAGAATATACTTTAAAAAATCCTGAATGAGTGCCCTGCATTCCTTGAAATAAATATTATTTTATGAGTTTTTCTCTACATTTGTGTGGGTAAAGCTAACATAAATTTTGAGAGAAAATTTTTCCTCAGTAAACCAAGGATTTCATCGGAGTAAGGTAATTTTTAATATAAATTTCCAAGCTATGTATAGGAATTTTTTTGCCATTACATGGAGAAATATTTAACAGAATGTTCTTTTTACTTGATTTCTAGGAATAATTTTCTCATGATTAAATTAAAATACACTTCAATTCAACTTCTTACTTAATCTTTGTTGCTAACCTTATCCGCGTTGAGCCTAGGATCACTGATAATTGAATTATCAGCTACCTCTGCCATTGAGTCATCCGCCACATGTTTCTCTTGCTCCTCCACTGAATGAGGGCTTAGGTTGATAGTAGAATTGCTGATTTCAGCATATGATATTGTCTCCGCACTTTGAGAAGATGGTACTTCTTCACAAGAAACAAAGGCCTCATCTGGGTTATTGTTAGGCATGCAAGTCTCATCTTGTGAATGAATACTTTTACCTTCTTCAGTTCTGTCTGATACCAACACCACATCCCCAGACATATGATTAGCCGTTTCAGTTTTGTGAATGCATCCAAACATGTTTTTATTTTTAAGAGAAGATGAGGCAGTAAAGGGTGAAAAAGACGCTTCTGCACAATGAGTAGGAGTAATAGGTTCAGTGTCTGATACAAACACTGTAGGAAGACCGTCATGAGAGACCTCAGGAATTGTTGGCAGACAAGAGTGCTGAGCAGAGTACGTTTTAGAGGACACCGCAACAGATTTTGAGGATGAATGAGAATTAGGTAAATCAACCAACACCTGTGAGTGAGCAGAACACAGTGCCCCTGGACTTACAACTTCTGGACGAGATGAAAATTTATCTTGTGGAACTGTTCCTGCCAAGTTTATTTTGGCAAGCTGACTGACAATAGTTGGAGGAGCATAATCCATGTTTCGTTCACCCTCACCATTTTCTGAATTGCTGCACGGCAAATTTATATCCCCAATGTCAGCAGGTTCATCTGCCTGACTCACAGAGCAAGAAACATCAGCAGTATGGATCCCACTGTCTTCTCTGTCTGTGTCACCACTGTGAGATGAGAGAACCAGATTCTCATTTGAGGAAGCTGATGCAGGATAATGCCGACTTGGACCACACGTATCAAGGTCTTCTAGGCTCTGGACCCTCTCATAAGGCTCATTGCTTAACACACTTGAAGAATCAATGTCTAGACTGTCTAAAGACCTGTGAAAAGTTCGTTTATGATAATACTCTTCTTCATCAGGACTTGAAAACCTTGATGATGGATCAACTGAACTAGTTCCAGATTTAGATGTATCTTGTGAATTTAAATCTTGTTCAGTACTTCGAAAGTTTGCCAATTTGTCACGAAAAGAAGGGTCCCTATCCGGCATTGCTCTCTTGGGGACTTCTTTAGGTGCTTCAAGCTCAGATAAACGGCTTTTAATAGAGTTTGTTGCTATTTCAGTGCAAACTTTAGATGATCGATCTTGGGTAGAAACCTGTTCCAAACTGCTGAGACGATCTTTGATAGATAGAGGAGCAGGCGCAACATCACTAGCAGAAACCAAAGGACTGAGCTTTGCATTACTGCATGACTTCACTTGACTCTCCATGGACTGCTGTCTTTCCAGAAGAGAGAGTCGGTCCTTTACAGACACTTCACTTGAGAGTTGTTTAACATGCTTTGATCTCTCAGCTTCTTCACTTTTCTGCCTCTCCAGATTAGAAACACGATCTCGAATGCTTTTTGAATTCACTAGGTCTCCTGCTGCTCTGGGAGAAACTTTGCTGTGCTCATTCCCATCTTGTGATTCTGACCTTTCAAACAATTCTTTTCTCTTGAGAATGTCTATCTTAGGTACAGTGACCTTCTTCTCTGGATTCTGTAGATCACTAATAGAGCCACTTTTTCTTGCCTGCATTCTTTCAATTTCAGCAATGTCTTCTTCCACTTTGGAATCTATCCTTGGCTTTGGAGCAGGAGCAGGAGAATGTTTCTGAGAGAAGCTAGTCGTGAAGGTTTTAGAAGATATTTCCTCAAAAACCTCTGTTTCTGCTCTTGAAACATGACTTGAAGTTCTTGACTTGACTCTTGTTTCTGCAAAATTAACATAACCTTGGATGGCTCTGTCATATGTGTATTCCTCTGGTTCTGGTGATGAGATTGTAGTAGTTGTTGATGTATCATCATCATGTCCAATATTTTCCATTTTTGCTTTTCCATTTTGCTTACTGCTGCCATTTTGATCATGGAAATGATTTTTGACAGAGATTTCATCATCCTAAACACAAAATGGATCAATTAAAAAGACAATACCCAAGATAAATGTTAACTAGGATTTGAAAAAACATTTACAAACCATGCTGTGATTGTCATCATTAGCATAATCTTCACTAACACTGCTTTTATCACTACTTGTACCAATGCCAAGATCACTTAGATCATTTGAATCATCATCTTTGTGAACTAGCAGGCTCATCTTTCTTCCTCGTGATGTCCTGGTGAAAGTAATAAAATTGATAAGAAATTAAGAATGAATAATAATTGTATTGGTAATGTAGTTCAGAGCTAACAAATTACCGTTCTTCCATCATTTCACTGAAAGTTTTGGCCTTCCGCCTATTACGTTCATGTTCTTCCAATTCTAATTTTTTCACTTCTACGACCCTATCAATAATGTGTTCAACTCGCTTCCTTCGGCTGCATTTCCAGTTGTCTAAATTCTGAAATTCAAAAATATAGAACAATACTAATAGAAACTAATTTAACCAGAGGGTTTTTGAAAATAAATAGAAATGGAACTTACAGATTGCCAGTCCTCAGCCTCATCTCGGACCTCTTTTTTCATCTTTTTCACTTCCTCCACTTTTTTCAGGGTCTCTTGAGCTGACTTGAAGAGGTCACATGGTCCAACTTTGACAAACTGCAAAGGATTTGCAGCTGGTTTTGGAGTTGAGACCTTTGTCATTCGAGTAGGAATGTAATCCATGTTGGCGTCACCCTGCAACAGAACACACACAATATTACATTCCAGGCCAGTATATTAAACTTACATCTGGAATGGAAGAGAAAGTACACATTATAAAGTCTCTGTAGGGCAGTCTCAGCAGAAACTTTCAACCCTGAGAAGAAAAGCAGTTTGTTTGCATTGAGGATTAATGTTGTCATGAGACTTTAAACAAAGTAAGACAACAAATAGTGGAAAGAATAACTTTACATTGTTTTGATTTTTTATTTCTGGGTCCATTGGTATCCATATCAATGAAAAAGCGACGGAAACAGCACGGAGCAGACAACCCCACAGGTCTGACGCCTGACCTAGGCCACACTATCATCGGTTCGGTTCTTCCACTCCTGCCAACCTCATACACGTAATACACCCTATGCCGTCCCGACGCGCCCCAAACGGCCCGGATGAATGGGAAGGCCGCTACAAATTTGGTAATGTTTCGGGGCCATCCGAAGTGCAAAACACTGAAATAATATTTCAATAAGCGAGACCATACAGCGCAGCGCCCAGCCGGTACGGTAGGGGTGTATGGGGGGGGGGGGGGGGGGGGGGGGCCCTGTCTAGGCACGCACAGCACGGGCAAGACCGCGGATTGCGAAAACGGCTCTTAACTGACGCACGAGTGCATTTCTACGAACAGAGAAGAGGGGGAGGGATAGGCAAAAAGAACACCAAACCACGAAACCCAGCAAGAGAAGCAGGAAAAGACCGCAAAAAGTTTGGATTCTCTTCGGTCGTTTACTTTGATCGGCTTTGATGAGGTCTTTGCACGTTGGTGCAGGTCCGGGTGCACGGCATACGGGACGGGGAAGAGTAGTGTATAGTTCAGTTACGTAAAAGCAGAAGGGCTATCGAAGGACTCGAAGGGTCTTTGTGTTGTGTAGCCCGCTGCGAGGAAGCGGAGGGGGTGGGGGCGACCCCGTCCCGTCCCACTGCCAGTTCGACGACACGACGGTACAAGCAAGCGAAGCAAAGCCCTTCAGGCACAGTGAAAGCGAAGGAGAATAGGAGTCCCTGCCGGTCCCTGCGGCTTCCAAAGGGGGCTCTGGGGCTCGCCATTTGAAGGGGACGAGCGGCCCCCGAGCGAAAACGAGGGAGAAATGTGCAAATAACCCCTTCGGCGGGCTAATTAACGAACGAAAGTAAAAATCGGTCCGCGAACACTCTAGTTGATAACAAGTGCACTCCCCAGCCGCACGCCCCCTCTGATGAGACAAACACGACTTTCCCATTATTCTCTCAAAGGCGGTGCAGTGTCCACATTTATTTTTATTTTTCGCGACGCCCCCCCCCCCCTCCTCCCCCACTCTCGAAGCAGAGTCTTATTCATCGCATCACGTCACAGCCCACACCCACAGCTGCGGTGCACAAGTTTGGCTATGCTGACTAGTGCAGGGCGTCGATATCAGGTCAGTCGTTTTCCCTTCCGTCCAGATCAGAATGCGAGAAGTCCCACGTCCCAACCGCGTTGCGGCCGCGCACGCCGCATGGCCTCCGGGGCCTCCGGGGCCTCCGGGGCCTCCGGGGCTGGGGCTCCACCGACTGCAGACTGGTGAATGACAACAGCGAGAGTAACGCCCCTATTGTTATACCACTCCCCATTCCCACAGCCAGAAGGGAGCTGCTGCTGGCCGGCCGGGCCGGGCCCATATACAGTGCCGCACGCCAGGCCGGCCATCCCACTCACGTTCTGATTTTTTTCTAAAATTTACTTTGATATCCGTAATATTTCCAATTTTTACTGCTTTTTTCCTTTCTGATTCTTCTGAAAGCACCGCATTAGCACGGCACAGCAGAAGCACGTCGTTAGGCTGGGCGCTGACAACCGTGACAGCTGCACTGCACCCCCACTGGTCCACGGCTGCCTATTGCGGCCCCCCACTGCCCCCCACGGCCCGTGGCCCCCTACCGACAACCCCTGTGATTTGCCCTTTCTCAGTGCAAATGTTGGCACCCTTGACCGAAATGGCAGCCGCTGTCGGTTGGCAGCAATCCGCTCTGCGGGCGGCCCGGGGGCTGGGGGCGGCGGGGGGCCGGGGGCGGCCGGGGGCTGGGGGCGGCGGGGGGCCAGGGGCGGCCGGGGGGCTGGGGGCGGCGGGGGGCTGGAGGCGACCGGGGGCTGGGGGCGGCCGGGGCTCGATGCGCTCCCAAGCTCCCGCAGCGGCGGCCAGACTGGCAGAAAACGAAACAACTCTTGTGCCGCTACCGCGTTTCGTTTCAAACCCCGCGCATATCGCGCCGCGGTGGCGTAACAAGTGTACTGTCGGTGCGCAGTGCGCATGCGCAGAGCGGCCGGGGAGAGAAGAGAGCAGCCTGAGCCTCAGCGCTGCGCGCACGCAGCTGCAGCGGGGCGGGAGGTCGCGCCAGGGAACATTCGCACGCCTGTGACGGGGGGCGTGGCGTGGCGTGGCGTGGCGTGGCGCGGTGCGGCGTGCCACCGGCTCACGGCAGCGGGATCTGGGTCGTTTTCGATTCTCATGGCACATTTTGCGGTAATATCGCACGGCGGGGGCGTCATCCTGCCAAGGCCGCCCCGCCGCGCTCCTCTCACGCTTTCCTCGACAAGGACGGCGGCAGCATGGCGTCCCGGCTGGGCCCCGGCCTCACCACCTCCCTTCGTTTCGTTCTTACCCCAACCAACCAATTGCTGTATTTACCGCGTACGCGTACATATCCTTACTTTGGCATCATGGGACCCTCATGGGATCCTACTGGGATCCTACTGGGATCGTCATGGGATCCTCATGGGCCCCTCGTGGGACCTCGTGGAAACGACATGGGATCCCCAAGGGACCCTCGGGGGGCGGTGACGTCCGTCGCACGCCACACTTGTCGCCGGAGGCAGCGGGGGTGCATAGGAAACACTGCGGAGGTGGTAGTAGGGGTGGAGACAATGGCTGACGGCGGCTGTCCCACGGCCCCCATAATGCACCGCGCACCGCGCACCGCGGGAGGGGAAATGGGTGAAACCCGGCCGAGATGTTGTTGTTGCTGTTGCTTTCATCGTGCGCAGGGAGTCGGCGGTGAGTGAGCGAACGGGACAGGGACTTTCGCTGCCGTCTTGGCACGCACACGCGCACGCACACGCACACACGCGCACATACGACCGCATCATGCCGTCTAGTCTCCCTCCACCGATACTTGCCGCGGCATCGCATCCCGTGACCCCTCCGTCCGACAACCAAGATTCCTCGTTCCGTAGCGCCAACGTGTGGTAGCCATGGTAACCACCAACGGCGGACCACGGACCACGGCGGCACGGGGCACGGCTATGGTAGTGCTGCCGGCACGGGCTGCCACAGGCCACCATAACGGTAGTGCGGGGCTGCCTACGTGACGCCGGACGAGGGGACAGGGGACAGGGGACAGGGGACAGGGGCTCTGCAACACAACTGCATGGCCACGGCAGGGTGTGGTAGGGGCCTGCCAGGTAGGCCAACCCGCACGACTCGCGTGCACGCCAGGCCTGTGGCTGCCTTCCCACCGGGTACCGCCGGGTACCGCCGGGTACCTACCGCCTGGCTCTAGCTGCTCTCTGCCTCACCCGTGCTCCTGCAGCCTCTCGCCCCCACCCCTCGGTATGCGACTCACTTTAGACACGTTGGACACACCGAGAGGACTCAACACAAACCTGTTCTGTTCGCGGGCCGTTGGTCGCAGGCTCCGCGGCGGGGGAGGAGTGTGCCGGAACCGGCTGCACAGGGACGGGCGCTGCCACAGGCGCTGCCACAGGACCGTGTAGCGGCTAAGGGAGATGAACAGAGGGCGTGGCCCTCAACCCCCCCCCCCCCTACCCCCTTCCGGGTAGACAACCCGCCGTGTCCTCGCTGCCAACAGCCGCCGCTGCTGTGCTGCCCCAGAAAATGACGCGGGACGAATCGCGCGTCGCGGTGTGGCAGGCAGCAGCAGCAGCAGCAGCAGCAGCAGCAGCAGCGGCAGCAGCAGCAGCAGCGGCAGCGGCAGCGCCCCGGCCCGCACCTCCAGGGCCCAGCTCAGGGCTCCCTGTTCTTTCTCCCGTCCCGGCTGCTGCGCTACCTTGCCTCTTTTTGCTGATTGCTCTCCGCTGTTCTTCTTCTTCATCTTTTTTTCGGCCGGCCGGACGGAGGGAGCCACTTACTCGTCATTTGGACGTCACCGCACGGCGACCGCACGGCCCGGCACGGCCCGGCTGCCCATCTCGCTGTCCTTGTTTGCGACGCTTAGGGAGTTTGTCCGTCCCTTTGTTACGGTCTTGCGCGCACCGAACCCGGAGATGCCCCGGCAAAACTACTCTTTCAGGTAATACTAAATTACAAATAAAATTCACAAAAAAAAAATTGGAAGAAAAGTATTGAAAATTTCGAGAGAGAGAGAGAGAGAGAGAGAGAGAGAGAGAGAGAGAGAGAGAGAGAGAGAGGGTGAGGGGTTGATTAAAGACAAATCTGAATACATTTGCGTACCCCGTTCATAGGGCTTCCCTGGCATGTATCTAATGTTTTCCCCATCAGCACTACTTGAGCACACGCATAACTATTCATGGCGCTCTTTTTTTTCCGTCCGCGTTTTAGTCTGTACGGGAGGAGGCACCCTTTACGGCTACCTGTCGCGTGTTAATATTCATAAGGCTTCGGCTCCATAATGTGCGCCTCCCGTCCCGCCCCGTCCGTCCCTTCCCCATCTGTGTCGGGCGGAAGCGCGGTGCGGCTGCGGCACGGCGAGCGGCGCCCTTCCCGTCGGCAATAGCGCTTCCCATCTCCTCTCCTCCGCGGTTCAAGCGGGACGTACGCCTGCCTCCGGCCTCCGGCCCGCCTGCTAGTCTGCCTGCCAGCCTGCCCGCCCGCCGCTTGCCACCGTGTTGAAAGAGGCCACGACCGACGGTTGCGCAGAGCGAGGGGTAAAAAGCAAATGGAGACGAAGGGCGACAAAAAGGAGAGACGACCGGCGTAGCAGCAGAGCCGAGGTGGGCCACCGGGTCCCGGCCGCCGCCCCCCGGGACACCCCCTTGCTTATCGCTGATGCTAACGACGGAGGTAGCGGGCGAAACGGCCCGGTCCTCCGGTCTCCGCTCCGCTTAGGAGAGGATCGGAACCACTTCTTTCAGAACCAAAACGGAATAATCATCGCCCAGTTTCAGGCGATAGGGAGAGGGAGCTTGAAGAGGCTGCTTCGAAAACTTGGCCACGCGATCAGGATTTAGGCCTTGGTTAGACTCAGCATGACGCCACGCCAGGGTCTCAACAAAATGGGGCCACTCCAACTCGCATTTTCTACCAGAAAGATTTCAAGATGTAAAGACAAAGTTTACAAAACCCCAAAATTGGGCGGTGGGCGGGCATGCCTCTTCCGTTCCCAGTCAGTCAGTGTTCTTTTGCACATCGAGATCACCTTCCCTGTAAGCCGGCCCGTGCGCCCCCAGTCCAGGCAGATGTCGTCCGCTCAGTCACTTCGATCCCTCATCACCATTCACTAGGCGACTCATGAAATCAGCATGGCACGGAGAAATTTCTCATACGTAATTGCGATACAATGGCCTGCGGCTTTCCCCCGACACGCTGCGGTCGGACAGACGAGGCCGACATTCAGTCAGTCAGTTCGGCGCACAGCCTAGCACAGCCTGGCACAGCCTGGCACAGCCTGGCACAGCCTGGCACAGCATGCCAGATGACTATCGCCCACCTGTGTCCCTCTGCTGTCCGCTCCGGGAGTCTCTCCGGGAATCACTCTCTCCACCAATTCCATCTGGAAGTCTCCCTGGGAGTCTCCGTGGAAGTCTCTGTACGAAGTCTCCCTAGGAGTCTCCGTGGAAGTCTCCGTACGAAGTCTCCCTCTGCGACAACCCCCTGCGCCGCGAGCTCAGGGACGCTCGCTTGTCCACCGCCCTGCTCACCGCTCACTGACCGCTAGGTGCGCCATAAAACGCACTTCCGGCAAAAACAAAGAAAACAGGGGCACAGCGACATCCAGCAGAATGAAAGGGCTCGTTAGTATGCCAGACGTTGCACAACAACAACAACAACAACAACAAGAGCGTGTTAAATAAGTGCCATGCTGTGTATTGTCTATGGACTGCGTGATCACACACACACGCGCAAACACACACATCAGCAGAGCAGCAGCAGCCAACGCCTGTGGGTGTCTTCCTCGCCGCCATCCCACGGTTCTGTGTATGCGGCCTGCATCAATCGGCTGGTAAGCCGTTACGCCAATGCATATGCGAGCAGGTAACATCTCAGTAGCAGCAGCAGCGTTAGCACCGCGTCAGCACCGCGTCAGCAAGCTCTTTGCCAGCACTGACCGCTGGGCCTGCCGCCTTGTCCTGCTGAGCGTCCTGCTGAGCGTCCTGCTGAGCGTCCTGCTGAGCGCCGTGCTGAGCGTCCTGCTGAGCGTCCTGCTGAGCGTCCTGCTGAGCGTCCTGCTGAGCGTCCCGCTGAGCGCCGTGCTGAGCGTCGCCTCCTCTGGCCGTCGCCGCGCCGCCCACCAGCGCCCTCTAGCAGGCACCCTGCGCACCACAAGGCCACGACGCGACGGGCCGCCACCAGTCAGCATTAGATTAGACGTCAACAATGTCTTT
The DNA here is from genome assembly GCA_038380765.1 of Odontothrips loti. Classification (NCBI taxonomy): domain Eukaryota; kingdom Metazoa; phylum Arthropoda; class Insecta; order Thysanoptera; family Thripidae; genus Odontothrips; species Odontothrips loti. The sequence goes on from CM076243.1 coordinate 8,604,863, forward strand.
TGTTCGGCTGATTCCGGGCGGCCGTCCGCGGTCAGCCTAGTCACGAGCCCGGAGCCGGAGTCCGGAGGGAGGCCGAGGAGGATGGAGTTGACGCAACCGCGACATCTCCGGCCTCCGGCACCGGGCCTGGCAGCCTACGGCCGCCGTACCTCGCCGATGGCTGAGAAGAGATTCGGATGAAAGGCCAGGGCCGGCCGAGGCAGCAGCGGCAGTAGCACCACCGACACCGCCAGCGACCGCTAGCCAGCAACCAAACAAAACTGTCACCGCCGAAAGAATAGACAATATCCTCCGGCCGCGTCGTTTACCGCTCTCGGCTCGGCCTCCTTCCGGACGGAGAAAGTGTTACATTTCTTGCGCGCCGCCGCGGACGGCGGGGCGGGGCGGGGCGGGGCGGCAGGGTCCCGGGACCCGCCGCTGACCGGCGGCTGCTGCCGGCCTGAAAGGAATGGCTGAATGAATGAAACAGACCGTCGCACGGCTCTAGCGCTTCTTCATTCATCCGTCGCTGAGCGCGGCACTTTCTTCTCCTGGCCGGGGGCAGCCGGGGGCAGCCGGGGGCAGCCGGGGGCAGCAGAACGGCAGAACACAAGTCGTCCCGAAAACTCTGCAAAAGGTCAGCTGCGACATGAGAGACGACCGACCCCGCCGGGCGCCGCGGTGGGCGTGGCCGGGTGCGGCGCAGGGGAGCGCCCCACCAGCCCCACGGCCTGCTCCTGCAGCACGGCCACCAGGACCCGCCCCGCACTCGAAGCCATCAGAGCTCTCCATCATCAGGGTAAAGACAGACAGAATCAAGACCAATCCTCTCCCACTCCAGAGCCGACTCGAGACAGGGAGAGGGGGGACCCAGCTGCGAGGACAGTAGTAAAAAACAGATACCCGACTACGACGGAGCGTAGTTTATTCAAATTGAAAAGGGTTATTCGGGAGTCAAAATAAATAACGACGACTGCCTTGATAGCGCTGCCACCGGCTAGAGCCTGCCCGGCCTACCACCCAGGCGGCGCCCACAAGGGACCAGTCCCTATCTTCGGAAGGGTCGACAGAGCAGACAAACTTTATGATACCGTAGTGTGGTCACTGTGGAGGAGAATGAAACAAATGCTGAGAGACCGATGAGCACGCATGGGAACAGCGGATCCTGAACAAGTGACAAGTGCGTGGAGGAACATGCACAGGTAATGGCGGGCCCTGAGATGAAAGAAAGTCGACCCTGCGGATGATTAAGAAATCTTGCACCAGTGAGCCTTCCTCATACTAGCCGCATTTGAAAATCGTCATCAATTAACGTTTCCTTCGGGGTTCATCCATAAGTACGTCTGCAATAATGGTCACACGAGCGTAACCTAATTTAGCGAGTCTAGCGCCTGCCGGGTAGGCAGCCACGACTTGTAGATGCACGCGTGTCGTGCGGGCTGGCCTACCCTGGCGCTCGCAGGCGCTCGGCGTCGCCGTATGCGTTTTAAGGTTCGAGGGGATTCGGACGTACTTTATGGACGACGCCTCGCATGTTTTATGAATGAACGCATTGGCTGGCATAACTGCGTACTCACGCAACACGGCCAACGTTAGAAGCTCATATGCACTCATATGTCATCCGCTCCACGACCATTACCTGCAACAGAGACCGAAAAAAAACATTAGACGCAATCTCAATCGTGAAACTTTTATCCCACATCCCTGGGACGGGCATTTCTTCAGCAGATTTCTGCACGAGACAGCCGCGCTTCCGCGCTCTGCTCCTTGGCGCCCAGCCGTACTGTACACTCAGCGGAGTGAGTCGCTGCGTGCGCCGGCATCATGAGGGACTTGATTACAGGGAGGAGGGACCCCGGGACCCCCTGCCGCGTCACACCACAACGGTAAAACTCCCCATCCGGAAAATCTCGGCAACCGGCAGGGCTTCGGCCTTCGCAGAGAGGCGGGGAACCGGTAGAGTCAGGCATGAAGCGAGGGGCCCCTCACCATCATAACATCATTTTACATCAAAAGTTTGCAATTTTTTTTTTACTGAGTTTTGATCATTTTTAGCTTGGCCAGAGAGGCCCGGGTTCAAATACCGGCGCGGTTTCCTCTACGCTGCACGATTCTCCTCGAGCGGCCGAGCGTACCGAGTGCGGGGTAGTACTCGAGTCGAGCACATTTCCTTCTGCATACTTATCAATCACTTTGTTTCCATCTTAAATGATAAACTTTCACCGGAGCAGCGCGGACTGGTGGTGGAGGCAGAGCAAAGCGTGACTGTGTGCTTGTGTATGCCGATGCAACTAGATAGACAAGGAGAGGGAGAGGGACATGCGCACGAGCCAGAGAGAGAGAGAGGGACTGGAAGAGGCTGCGTGCGCCGGCACCGCACAGTTCCAGCGCAAGCGCCTTATATTTATGTATACGCGGCTAGACGCACGCTTCCGGTCTCTTCCGCATAACACTGCGTGTGTGTGTGTGTGTGTGTGTGTGTGTAGACCACGTCGAAAATGCCACAGATAGCATCAGATAGCATGTGCGGTCAGCCCGCTGCCCGGCGCTGCCCGGCCCGGCCCGGCACGGCCCGGACTGCGGCACTGTTCGCTGCCGATCTCGCTGCCCGCGGCCACAGGAGCGTGGCGGACCAAGCGTTGCCGCCAGGGTCAAGGGGCACAATGAAAAAACAAAATACCGAAAAAACAACACCTTCAACTTCTGCAGGGGGGAGTCACGAGAGGTTTCCCTTTCCCTCGCCGGCGCGGGCCGCTGTCCTCTCGCAATGGCGATATGGAAACAATAACTCAATATACGGCCGTTGGGACAGCAGGGAAAGGTGAGCCGGTGTGGCCAAACGGTGAAGTGAACACCGCGAATAAAGTAGGATGAGGGGAGGATTCGCCGTGACACACTTGGGAGGCCGGCCATTGTTTTCCAGTTTGGGAGGTCGCGCACGATCGGGAGGTGCCCTGTCAGTGTGCAGCAACCAGCTCTGCAAGCGCCAAACAGCTACGCGCAGTCTCGGGGGACTCTGATTGGCCGAGCGCAGCCGCGGACATCCTGTCGGGCAGAGACCGACGAAGGGGTTGCGCAATATGGAGGGCAATGAGAAAAAGAGAGAGAGAGAGAGAGAGAGAGAGAGAGAGAGAGAGAGAGAGAGAGAGAGAGAGAGAGAGAGAGAGAGAGAGAGAGAGAGAGAGAGAGAGAGAGAGAGAGAGAGAGAGAGAGAGAGAGAGAGAGAGAGAGAGAGAGAGAGAGAGAGAGAGAGGCTGCCGTCCCTTTTATCATGCGCGCTTGGACGTAATAAAGTATGGCCAGATCCATAAGGCGATGCGGAAGATTCACGTGTGCACACTTGGCGAGCGTGTGTGTGTGTGTGTGTGTGTGTGTGTGTGTGTGTGTGCAGCAATCCATGGAAAGGGCACGGCCTGTCCATGCCGCAGCCACCTCACAGGCTTATAAGACGCAATCGCCCCCCCCCCCCCCCCCCCCCGATACTCGGGGTATGCGAGCGGAGCCATCTGCATCAACGGAGCAGAAGACAAGCCACAAGCCGTGAGTTGGGAAGAGGGGCGACTTCAATTTGAGGGATGCCAATGCATCCCGCTGGTCCCAGGACGACCGAGAGCAAGGAAATGATTATTTCCCCTCGAGAGATGCAATAAGTCTGCTGTGCGTCGCTGTGCGTCGCGCTTGGGGGCCTCGGCGCCTGGGAGGTAGGCAGCGCCAGCAGCGCCCCGCCGACACGCCCACCAAGCGCACCCCCCTCCCCCCCCCGCCCCCGCCACGGCCCTGTCCCGGAGCACTGAGGTCTTTGGTTAACGATTCTGTTGGCAGTCGACTGCTGACAGCCGGAGCGATGCAGTCATGCCGATTGCGGGCCGGGGGGCTGCATTGGGGCTGCATTGGGGCTGCATTGGGGCTGCGCTGGGGCTGCATTGGGGCTGCGCTGGGGCTGCATTGGGGCTGCATTGGGGCTGCGCTGGGGCTGCGGTGGGGCTGCGCTAGGGCTGCGTGTCTTGTCGTCTTCCACACCGATGCGGTCCGATTACGCAATGCCGAGTCTGCCCGCTGCTCCCGCTGCTCCCGCTGCTCCCGCTGCTGCCCCGGCTTCCCGGCGCCCTCCCCTTCACTCGCCCGCGCGCCTCCCAAACACAGTAATTAACAGCTAGGGGGGATTTGCCTGCTTCAGACACACGGGAGAGATCGAGCGGTTGGTCGATCGGCTGACCTCACGCGGCACTCCGATGCCTCGCAACAAGTCCCACTCTACCAAACCATGAGCGAAACACAATTAAAGACGCCAGAGTATTTCGGAGAAGCAGCTAGCCGCAGAAGTCGGGAAGACTCGCAAGAAAAAAGGGACCGGAGACGGTAAACGGCTGTATATGCGAAATACTGTGCGCAGAAGCTGGGCGGGTCGGCCGCACGGAGGTAGACAGGGCAAAAATAAGCGAAGTCAAAAATGTCAGTGAGCGAGATCGAATTTGGATGCTATAACAAAATACAAGATCTTTGCGACTTTCGAATTTTTTTTTCGATCACCGAATGGGGCACAACAGTCAAAATCAATGTTGCAGAAAAATTTGAAAATATTTCCTGATATCAATTTGACCAAAGTAGGGCCCTACAGGGCTTAATTTTCAAGGAAAACGCTGCAACTCTTACGGTTTTTGAGATATCGGCGTTTTTAGTCCTAAATTTGCAGAAATCTAATTTTGATTTATTTTCGCACTTAAAACGCTGGTATCTCAAAAACCGTAAAAGTTACAGCGTTTTCCTTGAAATTTAAGGCCTTTAGGTACCTACTTTGGTCAAATTAACCTTAGAAAATATTTTCAAAATTTTTCTGCAACATTGATTTTGACTGCTGTAAGGGGCAGTTATGCCCCATTCGGGTGCCCTGCGCGACCCCTTCCGGTGATCGAAAAAAATTTTTCGAAAGTCGCAAAGATCTTGTATTTTGTTACAGCATCCGAATTCGATCTCGCTCATTGACATTTTTGACTTCGCATTATTTTGCCCTGTCTAGCACGGAGGGTTAGCTCTGGTTGATGATACCATCCGAGCACTGCACTGCATAGGGTCACGAAGCGTGCGGTGCTATTCCGCACGGTCCGTGCAGGGCGAGGGGTTCCTTACTCGTGGAGCAAGCGTACCATGATTTAAAATCAAAATTTGATTTTTGATTTTTTTCCTGATTTTTTGTTCTGATTTTTTCATAGTTTTTTCGAACTTTTCATATTTTTGCTTAAATTTTCTTACTTTTTTCTTATTTTATTCTGACTTTTGCTGATTTTTATCTGACTTTTTTTGTAGGGTGCACATTGATTTTTTTGTGAGGGACCCCTTGGTGCAGGGCGCCGGGCCCCGCGAGGAGGTTCTGGGGCGCGGTGCTGCGCGGTGCCGTGGGCTGCCGGCCTGCCGCAGGTGCCGCCGGGTCAGCATCAGGACCCCCCGGAGCCTACGCTGCTGCTGCTGCTGCTGCTGCTACTGCTGCTGCTGCTGCTGCTGCTGCTGCTGCTGCTGCTGCTGCTGCTGCTGCTGAACTCGTCCAGCCGATCCGCTTGGCGCACCACCAACTGAAAATAAACCAGCCGACGCTCATCTGGCCGCCATCTCCCGACCAGTTTACCATCTCGGCTACGGCACACACGCACACGCACACACACGCACACACACACGCACGCACCTCTATACAGACGTGTGACTTTACAAGCGTGAGGATGGGGAGTCTATAAATTAAAGAGTCGCGCGCTCAGCTGGCACTTTGGCTTTGAGTATGTCGCCGGATGGGCCGTCACGCGGTGGCAGAGGGCGCTCAGGGGAAGCGTTCACAAACCACGTGAGCTCCGAGCCCCTTGCAGGATGTGGGAGGGCGGTGCTGGGAGCAAGCTGTCGCGTTGGTGCGGACTCCACAGAGACTGCACAGACCTGGTGGGTTCGATTCCCGCAGACGGTTCCCACGCACTGATTTTTCGCGTTCAAATTACTAAAGTACCTTGATTACGGCCCCAAAGAGGCCGTGATGATACCGCAGAGAGGTCCTTTCGACAGTCGTCCATCGAAGTTCAAATACTAACAATCAATATCCATTCCCTAATAGAATGATGAGAGACAGCAATGGGCCTTACCTTTTGCGAGTCGTTGAGCCCCGACGAGGAGGCATCGGAGGAGGTGCTAAGCCTGCGCTGGGAGCCCTGCGGCCAGTCCATGGGGCCCATGGGGCTGCTGGGGGCGGGGCTCACGTCCACCGGCACGGCCTCGGCCCCGGCCTCCGCCCCGCTGGGGCTGCTGCCCGGCATCGCGGCGCGGCTAGGGCATCCTGGAGCACACAGAAACGGGGACAGGGTGAGAAACCGACATCTACGGGCACCAAAGTCTTGGTCATCACCCGAATAAGGAGACTGAGGAAGCTGTTTTGAAAACACAAAATTTAGATTCAAGAGTTGGATTCAACTTGGCATCAGGATTACAAAAATGTCGTCACATGACCTTTTCTGATTGGAAATGAGAAAGTCAGTATCTTCTGTGGACCGTGATCCATGTCAGTGTTCATTCTCAGTGTGCACAGAACAGCCCCAACAACTTTGTGGAGCGCACCCTGTATGCGATCAAACCAATTGCTGCAACGACGCGTTCAAGCGTCCCACTTGTTAACCTTCGCCTAAATTAGGGAGCGTTTTGCAGGGCCCGGGCCGCCTCCTCCACGCCTCGCCTCCGGTCTGGTGACCTCGACGCGGGAGCGAGGCGAAGAGATTCCGAGCCCGGCCCGGGCCGGCAGGCAGGCAGGCAGGCAGGCAGGCAGGCTGGCTCAGGCCCGCCGTGCTGTGCTGTGCGGTGCTGGCAGTATGAATGTCAAGCACGCCGGCCCGGGCCCCACTACACGCCCCATACGCAGGGCATGTGCTTCAGCCCCGCTCGGCCGCTCATAATGCCATGAAAACCGGCAAAAACGTTTGGATGTTTGACACATAAATGAAAACGATCAACAGGACGATATTCCACACGTTACGACCGCAAATGTATGGTTTTCTGCAGGGAAGACGCAGCCATCGTTGCACCATGATACGGGCAGGTGTGGTCACAATGGTACCTGACATTTGGCGGGTGGGAGTCGGGTGGGGGCGCGGCGCCGGGTGGCCCGTGTGCGAATCGGTCGGGTTGGGCAAGCCGAACACTGATCACTTGGCCGTCAGGCGGGCCGCCCGCCGCCTCCGGGGCCTGCGGGGCCTCCGGCAGCGCGGCCCTGAGACACCCCGCGCCGCCACGCCGCGCTCCATGGGGTCGGACAGACGTCAAAGATCTCGTTTCGACGCGACAATTGCTGCCACAAAGGATCGCCGCCGCCTCCAACAACGGAGCCGTCATCACCATCCACGACGACTTCATCGTCGCCGGTGTGTTCGGTACGGCGAGGCGGGGTCACGGCGGGGGCACGGCGGGGGCACGGCGGAGGCATGGCGGGGACAAGCGGGGACACGGCGGGGACACGGCGGGTGCACGGCCGCGGCGCCCCCCGCCAACCGCAAGCCTTAATTAACTCCCGCGGTTGACGACGCCCATATTTCGGGCTGCCTGCCTGCTGCTGCTGCTGCTGCTGCCACAGCCGCACTATAATAAGGGCGTACCTCGCTGCCTTACACAACTCGCCGCCCACACAGCCCAGGACAACACGGCCAGAAACAGGGCCTACTGGAGGCTGGGGGTGCTTCAGGAGTATCCACTCAGCTCTTTTGTATGTGTGTGTGTTTTTGTGTGTGTGTGTGTGTGTGTGTGTGTGTGTGTGTGTGTGTGTGTGTGTGTGACACGAGCAGCTGGCCGCACACCACACGGCCCGCGGGGATAGCGCCGGCGCCTCACGGAGACGCACACCAGTTCGCACACTGAGGGTCGACCCGGTTTTGTCCACGCCGCCCAATGAGGTAGTTTGATTGTGAGGCACGCGGAAGTAGCGTATCACGGGAGCGGCAAGGGAAGGGCGCAGGGCACTGCCGGGGCACTGCCGGCATGACGCAACCGCCAAACTAATAGGAGCGCGTGGTAGGCGCGTGGCAGGCGCGTGGCAGGCGCGTGGCAGGCGCACGCCACGCAGGCTGTTCCGCCTACTCCCGTTATGCGCAGACTCCACGATCAGACTCGACATCAATCGAAGTTGTATAGATGCAGCCGGTGACGGGGCCAGGCCGGGGCCGCCCGCCTTTGGGCCCCTGGCCGCCCCTGGCTTCCGCCGTGAGCACCGGAGCGCGCTTTGACACCTCCTGCACGGCCCTCGGCACGGCCCATTTCCAGGATTACGGCGGCGTCCGGGCGGCGCCGGTGCCGCTCCAGTCGCTGGAGTGTCTTGCTCCAGATTTCGCCGTGACGTCACCGGCGGCGGGGCCGGGCGCACCGCAGTGGGCTCCCGGCCCTCCCGGCACAGCACAGAGCCGCCGTGGCGCCCGGCCCGGCCCGGGAATGTCTCAAATGATAGATGCCGCCGCGAGGTGCCGCTAGGCGGCGCTAGGCGCGCCTACCTGTGCGCGCATGCACGCCGCCTCGTAACAATTCGAAGAAGCGGCGCACAACATTCTCATTAACACGTCCCCATCATCACGCGGTGGCGAAACGCCGCACGAGGAATAAAATAAAAAATGGCGGCCTCAACGTCATTAAGGTCCGCAGGGTCCGCCGCCGCTACCAACCCATCGCCCATTTTTTCTTTCCATTTCTTTTTTATTTCCATCTCGTTACCCGGCGCACTGTAATTGCGCAAAAATGATATTCACGTCCGTCATCATCCCCGGCGAGAATCGTACCGCAATACACTGCCAAAGGGACAGGACAGGACGTCCACGGGGCGGACGGCCACCGTGGAGGCATCACGATGTGCACCGGGCTGTACCGCAATACACTGCCAAAGGGACAGGACAGGACGTCCACGGGGCGGACGGCCACCGTGGAGGCATCACGATGTGCACCGGGCTGTGGCGGGCGCGGGCCGGGTATCGCTGCGCCGTGGCCGTGCCGTGGCCGTGCCGTGGCCGTGCCGTGGCCGTGGCCGTGCCGTGCCCGTGGCCGTGGCCGTGCCGTGGCCGTGCCGTGGCCGTGCCGTGCCGTGGCCGTGCCGTGGCCGTGCCGTGGCCGTGCCGTGGCCGCGCGCCCCACACCGTGACGACCCGCTCAAGCATTGTGACCTTCTTAGACTGTCGGCCCGGCTGGTCCACACGGAGGCTGCTGCCGCTGCCGCTGCTGCTGCCGCTGCTGCTGCCGCTGCCACTGTGCTGCCGCCGCACGCCCTGCCGTTCTTATGGACGTATAAACTAATCGATAAAAAAAAGTGAAATGATACACAATTGCACAAGGCTAGAATTGTCGGGAGGGAAAAAACGTTGAGAACCATGACAGGTTGGCGGCGCCGGCTGCGCGTACGGCGCCTGGTGGATAGGCAATCTCGGCCCACATCCACACACGCGCGGCGGGCGGGCTGGCCTACCCTGGCCTACCCTGGCGGCCGACTCTGCGGGCTGCCAACGTTTTCTTCATCGACGCGGGCAAATGTGACGCGTCGGTCGAACCAGAGTGTGAACGGTCGGGGTATTTGCCTCCAAAATGACCGGATGCCAGGAATAACATTGCTGGTTCTAACGAGAGTGTGAGCAGGACCGTCCCGGCTCCCCTTGGGCTCCCCTTGGGCTCCCCTTGGGTCTGCTGCCAGCCCCGCCAGCCCCACCGGGGCCCGGGGGCCCCGTGATGAGGTCCCGCTGCCCCCGCCCCGCCCAACCAGCCCGCGGGGTATAACCGTTTAGCGCCGGGGTCACGCGGGGTTCGCGACCAATGATTGAGCCGTTTACGAAGACCTGAGCGGCAACTCCCTCCGACAACACCAGCCTCTTCGGTAATTGTTCCTGGCCGGTAGAGGGTGCGGGCGGAGGGGGCGGGGAGGGGATCTTCTAGGCCCGCACGGGCCGCCGCAGGGCGTACGTGTGACCTCTGCCTGCAAGCGGGGAGTGCTGCAGCCGCTGTGTGTGAGGAGTGTGTGTGTGTGTGTGTGTGTGTGTGTGTGTGTGTGTGTGTGTGGGTGTGTGTATGTATGTGTGTGTAGGTGTAGGTGTGTGTGTATGTGTGTGTGAGTAGGTGTGTTTGCGTCGTTTGTGTTCATTCCTTTTCTCTGTCCATCCAGCTACACTCTGCAGTAAAGTGTTTTTAGTTTTTTTTTTTCTGTTTAAGAAAGAAAACGCCACGTGAATGACGAGTGCGGCAAGCTGAGGGCTGTGTGCGGCTGGTGCTCCGGGTGCAGCAGAGGCTGAGGATCCAGAAAACCATTCCGCGGCGCATACCTCCGCTGGTCAAGAAGCAACGTGTGCGAGAGAGAGAGAGAGAGAGAGAGAGAGAGAGAGAGAGAGAGAGAGAGAGAGAGAGAGAGAGAGAGACAGAGAGAGAGAGAGAGAGAGAGAGAGGGAGAGAGAGAGAGAGAGAGAGAGAGAGAGAGAGAGAAAGAGAGAGAGAGAGAGGAGAGAGAGAGAGAGAGAGAGAGAGGGGGGGGGGGCGAGAGAGAGAGACAGAGAGAAAGAGAGCGAAGGGAGAACAATGGAGAACAGCGTACAGTACACACCGGATGCGCCCAAACAGACCAGTGGGGAGGGGGGTACACAAGTATTACGGATACGGCAGAGAAGCGGTCAATTTGAACCAGATGGTCGCAGGCCGGCGCAACGGCCGCTGTGGTTTACTGTGCAAAGGCAGCAGTCCCAGCGCAGCGCCGCTGTGGTTTACTGTGCAAAGGCAGCAGTCCCAGCGCAGCGCCGCTGCTGCTGGGTGCCGTTAGCGTCAGCCGGGCTGGGTAGGCAATCTCGAGGCCGCAGCGCACGCGTGTTTAGCGGGTTCGCCTACCCAGCCAGGCTGCTGACAGAGGTGGGGGCACTGTGGGCCTTTCTCACCCATTCCTGCGGCGTGTTGTCGGGACTTGAGGACGACAACCGAGCACGCAAATCATCAGGCGCCAGGTGTGGACGGAGGCGTTGGCGGACAGCAGCACAGGCAGGACGCCTCACTCTCTGCCCCCCCACCCCCCAACCTTCTCCCCCAACACAAGCTCCACATCGACGTGGCCACCACGACCACCACCTTTGGAGAAATGAATAATACACGGTCCTCCATGTTGTCGACCCCGCCTGACCGGGCGGAACTCGAGGCCCCAGTCGCGTTGTCCGAAATGTCAAAAGTCACTACTGTCTCGCTCCCTCCGGAGGGGGGTCCCGGGAGGCCGCAGGGAGGGAGCGAGAGGGGAGAGGGAGGGGTATCGCAGACTAATGACGCCCGCTCGGCACCACCACCGGGAGGGGAATTGAAATAAACGCCCGACAAGTTGGCCGCGGTGCCGTCAGGCTGTCAGGCCAAGGGTATTCAGGGATGACAGGCATTGCCCTGGGACAAAACAATATTTTAAGGATCTCTACGCGGCATCCCTTCCAATTAGTAACAAAGATCGATTTCGAAGGCGCTAATTCGCCTTTAGCGCACGGCCGAAACAGAATGACGTCCGCGCATGCCGTACAGGGGGCAGCAAAATATTTTCCAGTCAATGTATACATATCCAATTTTCTTACAACACTTGTAATAAAATTTGTGTAAAATCAGGGTTAAGGCTCGTGGCTTGCACAGAAAACAAAAATGCCATACCTGCGATTTTTTCCCACCCTCCTTTTTTTTATTTGCACTTAGCCTACGTAGCCTACTACGTGTACATGTGTACGTGTACGTGAACTCACAGGGTCAGCAGGCCCCGCTGGCCCCGCCGTCCCCGCCACACTCGCGGCGATGGACTAGAGTCTTTAGAACAGACGCCATCAGCGCATCAGCTCTCGGCTCATACGTCGTACGGCCGCGGGGCGAGTTCGCACTAGCAGCGCGCGCCGGTCATAAAACTGGATTTGATCTCGCTCTGTGTGTTGCAGCTGGCCTGGCCTGGCCGGGGCCTGGCCTAGCCTCGAGTAGGGTAATTTTCGTCCCGTTACTACAGAGTGCGCGGAGTCTCTCTCGTGCCGGACTGTGCCAGGCCCTTGGCCAGGCCGGTCAGCGCCATTCCCGCTAGCCAATGCTGCCCCTGTGAGGTAGGCAGGCCGGCAGGCCCCATCGGGACCGTTACCCTGACTCACACACAGACACACACGCACAGCCGCTGCCGTCGGCTGGCGAGAGAGCGACCGCCGCAGGTCACCAGCCCCAGTCCAGCCCAGCACCGCATGAAAATGAAGGTGTTCGGTGTCAAGCGTGCAGGACTTTACCACGCCGACACCTGCTGTTTACAAGACGGAATAAGAGACAACAAATCACATCTACAAACTGTTTCTTATTTCCTATATACGACTCAATCCCGCGTTCCGTCTTCGGCTATTCCCAACTTCTTCCCGCGAATTTCGGCTCTATCGTGTTTACTTTTTTGTTTGTTTAGTTGTTTTAAAAGTTTCCTCGGCCGAGTTCCCAGTCCCGTCCGCACTGGCTGTCCTGGGCAGCCGCTGCCTTGGCTCTGCCCTGGCCGGGAGCCTCGGCCGTCCTGCCCGGACACTACAGCTTTACGGCGCACCACTTAAGTTGATGGGGTTGCGGCTGACGCCGGGCTGACGCTGGTCGGCCTGGCTAACGCACACAGCCCGGCGGCACAGCGTATCGCGGTTATGCGCCCTTGGGGAAGTAGTTACACGCGGGGCGCGTCATTTTTATACGCTCCCGATCCGATGTGGTCACAGAATTGAATAAAGGCACAGCTGTACGACCAGTTTACTACTGCGTTCACGCTCTGTGCCCGGCCGGGATTCAGCTGCCCGCCGCACTTGGGACGAATATATGAATGCGCGCTGCGTGGAAACGTTTTAGATCAAACCCCTAACGATGGTGAAGCTAGTCCAGCCACGCTGGCGCTCATTGCCACTTCACTGCTGCCGGCGCACTGCGGGCACTGCGGGCTCGGCAGCAGGAGCAGGACTCGTTGGCGGCCAATGCAGGTCAGCCGGCGAGCGGCCGCAGAGTTGTCGCAGGGCTCCGCAATACAACACACCACCGGCGGCCGTAACGGAATAAGAAGCGACCGCCGACCTTTGGCTTCCTCGTCATTAGGATCATCATCACCACCACCTCTGGCTTCCTCGTCATTAGGATCACCATCATCACCTTATGCTTCCTTGCCATTAGGATCACCATCATCATCACTACCACCTTTGACTTCCTCGTCATTAAGATCATCGTCACCATAATCACCACCACCTCTGGCTTCCTCGTCATTAGGATAACATCATCATCATCACCACCAACTGACTTCCTCGTCATCAGGATATCATCATCACCTCCGACTTCCTCGTCATTAGGATCACCATCATCACCTTTGGCTTCCTCGTCATTAGGATCATCATCACCACCACCTCTTGCTTCCTCGTCATTAGGATCATCATCACCTCTTGCTTCCTCGTCATTAAGATCACCATCATCACCATTGGATTCCTCCTCATCAGGATCACTATCATCAACATCATCATTGTCGGCTTCGTCATTGGGATCATCATCACCTTTGGCTTCCTCGTCATTAGGACTGCCATCACCACCAGTCATCATCCCAGTGGCCCTGCGCATCCGCCGACAGCCCTACTCTTTACGCCGCCGCGGCTGCCGAGTCACCTGCTGCTATCAATCCCACGATAGCCGCGCGGCCTCTGAGATAACGACTCTCACGAACGAATCCCACCGCCAAGTTTAAGCATCGCTAGGAGTGCCTGGACGTGCTTTTCTCCGCACCAAATTCCATTAGCACAGCATATGGCGCTAAAATCTCATCCAGAGAACGTACTGACACCCCGTACAGGGCGCACCGAGGGTTACACCAAGGTTACCGCCCGGCCGAGATAACGGATATCTAGTCCAAACAGAGCCTTCCTGCGGTGCGGCTGTACAGCACCTGCAGGGGGGTGCCACCCAGAGATGATGTGACAGACAAGATGACTCATCACCTGTGTGTACCGCCACGATCATCGTCCAAGTGTTGGCTGATTACGAACTTGAAGAGTCAGCTTTGAAAACTTGGCCTTACCATGGTTTGAGGCCAAGCGGCAAGTTTCCAAAGTGCAAAAATGGGATCACGCGATCTTTCCCGAAAGGAAATGAGAATTGGTGCACCCATGGCAAGCATCACCGTGGCCACACCGACTCACATCTTCCGCATTTTCTATCAGAAGAGGCCATGAGGCGCCCCTTTTGGAATCTGGGCGCCATGCTGAGGGTAGCCCAGGCCTCAAAACTTAAGTAAAACGGCGGCAAGTTTCCGAAACAGCCTCTTCGGACAGTGTGTTGACGGACTGCGAATGTGAATGTCAGCCGCCGGGTCCGTAAGCCCAAACAGATAAAGTGCAAAAGCTGAGCGGCGCTGTTGCGTCAAGCCGCGGCAAGCGGAGGACTTACTCGGCGATGCGCCTGACCTCAGCGGTGCAATATCGCCTCGCTGCCACGAGCCGCGCACAACAACGCGTCTTCAATTTCAATTTACGGGTCGAAATTCATGGGCGATAAGATAAAAGGGGGGGCAGGAGGCCATCGCGGCTGCGGGCACCGCCGGGGTCACCGCCGTGCCGCCGCCTCACACCCATAAAAATCTTTTCTTTTCGTCTGGTCTAGCTCATGTTAATAACCCTAGATTTAAATATTTTAAAGTCTGTTTACATAGAGACCTATTCTAAGAGTATTGCCTTTAGTCAGGTCGAATAGTCCTTCTTAGTCTAGGTTAACCTGTGTGCAGACCTCAGCAGGAGTACTCTGTCCGCACCCAAAGAAACAGGATGACCAAACCACACGTCTAAACGCTACTCGGTGTAAAATCTGACTGAGTGCGCACTGAACCAGGTCGCAGCCCTGGCGCAGCCCTAGCCCTGGCGCAGCCCTGGCGCAACCCTGGCGCATGGCGCAAACCTGGCGCAGCCTAAACAGCCCTAGCCCTGGCGCAGCCCTGGCGCAGCGAAAAGCCCTCAAGACCTGGCGCAGCCCTGGCGCAGCCCTGGCGCAGCCCTGGCGCAGCCCTGGCGCAGCCCTGGCGCAGCCCTGGCGCAGCCCTGGCGCAGCCCTGGCCAGCCCTGGCGCAGCCCTGGCGCAGCCCGCAGCCCTGGCGCAGCCCTGGCGCAGCCCTGGCGCAGCCCTGGCGCAGCCCTGGCGCAGCCCTGGCGCAGCCCTGGCGCAGCCCTGGCGCAGCCCTGGCGCAGCCCTGGCGCAGCCCCGCACTGTGTCTACGCAAGACCAACAACAGCACAGCCCGGCCCGGCCCGGCGCAGTATCGCGTATCGCGAGCGCGGATCAGCCGCGTTGTGTACTGTACGCCCAGCCCAGCCCAGCCCTCGGCCAGCCCTGCAGGCCCGGCCCATCAGAACCGGGGAATCAGCGAGCAAACGCACGTGCAGCGGACGTGACTCCCTTTTTATTTTAACGCACTTTTGCTTTTTGCTCTGTTCTTAAAATTGAAAAAGAATACACGAAAAATAAACAAAATGAAGATGCGCAGACGAGGAGTGACACAAGCGTTGCGGTGTAATGCGTTGTGACTTCATCGACTGTGAGGAACGAACATAGGACATCAAAAACGAAATGCTGGCCAGCGACACCAATATACTGGCATATTACAAGGGCATGTCGCAATAAGCACGCCACTATCCCCGGACGCCTGCGGCAGTGCAGCCCTGTGCAGGCGCTGTAGCCTTCAGGCCCGCGGGTCGGAACATTCAATTCCGAATGGTCCACAAAAATAAAACCCGAATCGACGATGACAAAATGGCATGATACGGGCGGTGTGGGGTCAGGGCGGCGAGCCCGCTGGCGTGTGGGTGGGATGGCATTGCCGAGGCATTGCTCACCCAGTGGAGGCGGAGATGGTCCAGGCCGGCCAGTGTCCCATCGCGGGCCGCGCGGGGCGGGGCCCACGCAGCATTACTGAGGGCCGGGGGCCGCCGGGGGCCCAGTCAGTTTAAATACCGCCACACGGGCGGGCTGCGTGGCTGCTGTGCCGGCAGGCCGGGCCGCGGTGAGCGACAAGATCGCCAAACCGGGTCCGAGGCGCTGCACTACGGGCCGCACCGCTCCGGCCGCGCGTGTCCAGGCCGGGCCGGGCAGGGCAGGACCAGGCTAAAGCACAGGCTACAGCACAGGCGCGGATCCAGGGGAGGGGGGGGGGGGGCAAAGGGTCAATTCCCCCCCCCCTAGGGCTCCCGAAGGGCGCCGGAAATGTAGGCAACCGGAATAACTTTTCCGCCTGTAAGTAGGCAAAAAGCGTGACTTTGCCCCCCCCCCCCTAAAGCCGCTCCTGGATCCGCCACTGCTACAGCACAGGCCCTCGGCCAGACCACCACATCTGATTCGTCACTTTTCATGTCCATGGGCCCTCTTGCCCAACGCCCCCCCCCCTCTTATTCTCTCTCTCTCTCTCTCTCTCTCTCTCTCTCTCTCTCTCTCTTTCTCTCTCTCTCTCTCTCTCTCTCTCTCTCTCTCTCTCTCTCTCTCTCTCTCTCTCTCTCTCTCTCTCTCTCTCTCTCTCTCTCTCTCTCTCTCTCTCTCTCTCTCTCTCTCTCTCTCTCTCTCCCCCTTCTTTCCCTTGCACTGTCCCTCTCCCTCCTCCCTCGCTTCATTACCAGCATATCGTGCATTTGGTTAATTGTCAGAGAGAGCGAGAGAGAGGCCTTGTTGCGCCACGACGCCAGAGATAATCAGTGTGCTCGGTGCCGTGGCGGTCCGGAGGGTCTGGAGGGTCCCTGGGGAGTCGTGGTGTGCGATGGAGGTCCTTGGAGGGGCCCTAGCCTCCGCTCGGGGAGCGCGTCCTGGACGGCCACCGTGGAGCTGCCACCCGTCAAGCCAAGCCGGAGTCATGCGGCAGCGAGCGCCTGCAAGCGCCCAGGTAGGCCAGCCCGCACGACACGCGTGCGGTGCATGACTCGAGATTGCCTACCCGGCAGGCGCTCTGTAAGGATGGTTGTCTGCACCGAAGACCGACACGTGTTCGGACGTCCTTCAGGGACGGTCCCCTACAGGACCTGTTGCGGATGCTGTCCAGAAGGCGTCGCCTGGACAGACAAGACAAGCAGGCGGGGGCGGCGGTGACACGGCGCGGAGGCAGAGGTGTCCAGAGGCGCCCAGAGGTGCGCGGCAGTGCATGGCGGCGGCGGCAGCAGCTGCAGAAGCACCAGCCAGCAGCCGGGCCGGGCCGAGACGGGCCACCGGGCCGCCGGGAAGGAAAATGGAAAAAAAAAGTAGAAAGCTGTCGATGTTTATGCTAGGCAGGACAGCGCAGCCATCTCCGCGCGAAGGCGGCAGCATTTTCACTCCCGAGATCGCATCGGAAGAACATGTGTGTGTGTATGCGCGCGCGCGCGCGCACGGGTGTGTGTGTGTGTGTGCGCGCGCGCACGCAGTATGTTCGACCTCTCCTCCCCGTCGTGACGAGCATACATGTGTGCTGGCATTCCTGGAGAAAGGGATCAACTTTCGCTTTTAACTGCAGTATCAAATAGTATCAACCTCAGCACAGAGGCGGTGCGCGGACGCAGACGGAAGGTCATGGCGTTTGCCTCTTCCTTATCACCGGCTGGTCCACAGCAGGGCAGTACGCCTCGCCGCACCGCGCTGCGCCACGCCCAGAGCCGCTCCCTCCAGTCTTGTTAAGGGCACATGGCCCTCCATGCACGCCCGTCCCGTCCACCCACATGACCGCAAGTAGGTCGGCCGTGACGAGGCGTGACACAGCGTGACGTGCAGGATCTGCGCGGAGAGAGAGAGAGAGAGAGAGAGAGAGAGAGAGAGAGAGAGAGAGAGAGAGAGAGAGAGAGAGAGAGAGAGAGAGAGAGAGAGAGAGAGAGGAGCCGGGGGGGGGGGGACTCGGGGGGGGCGGGGGGGCTTCAGCCGTCTGCTGCAGGTGTCGTCTGCTACGGGCCTCGTCTGCTCGGGGCCTCGTTTGCTGCAGGCGTCGTCTGCTACGGGCTACAGGTGTTGTCTGCTTCAGGCCTCGTCTGCTGCAGGCGTCGTCTGCTACGGGCTACAGGTGTCGTCTGCTGCAGGCTCCCAGGCTCCGTCAGCGCACTTGGTGCCGCACGCTGCACCTGCATGCGCACATCCGCCCGCCATCAGCCACGGGTGTCCTGCCGTGCCCTGTGTCACACTGTGAGTTTGCAAGTGAAATTGGCGTCTGTGCGGCGGCGAGACTGCAGCGTCAGCGGCCGCCCCCCGCCGGGCCGCCGCAGTGCCAGTCCTGGTGACGTCCCCGTCCGAGCGCTGGGTGCTGGGCGCAGGGCTCGCTTCTCCCTGCAAGCCTTCACCTGGGCCAAAGTAATTTATTCGGCCACAGCGTCGGAATAGGACCACGGCGTGGCGCGGCCCCCGAACAGGACCAGGTGGTCAGCGGCCTGGAGCCGGGCGGGGCGGCAGACACCGACTGTACCGTACCGTACCCGAGTCACTACGGAAGACGACCCAGAATGAACAAGCAGTGCGCTGCAGACGACGCCGGTACGCGACACGAGTGCGCCGCAGAAGAGAAGCCGAGCCGCGGCCGGACGGAAAATTCCAAGCAGCCAATTCGGGGTGCCTCGTCGCGTGGCGTGGCGCGTGCCGTGCGGGGCGGCGGCATAAATTTGGTCCAGAGCACGGCTCGGCGACAGCGGGCCGCCCCGGGCCGGGGGCCGGTGTAGGGGCCGGCACAGCAGGCACACCGCTTGCCCAACCTAACCTCAAATCTTTGAACAACGACGCCGCGTGGCGCAAGCGGCGCGAGCAAGCGGAGTGTGGGTGAGAGAGGCCCGGCCTGCCCCGGCCTGCCCCGGGGCGCACACCATGCACTCGGAAAATATTTCGAGATAACAACCCAACGTTTTGTAAGAAAAGAGATACATTCACAAGGCGTTGCTGAGACAACACGTTAAAAAATAAAATAAAGAAAGACACACACAACAAAGTCCCGAAGTGGTCTTTGTGTTGCAGCGGGCGAAACACAAACTGCATGCAGTCGTCACACACATAAAACTGTTGCGCCATGCCGGCGGCGCGGCGCGGTCTGTCACGGCTGCCACGGCTCATGATCCGCACGGAGCGGCGCAGCCCCTGCATAATTACCTGCCCGCTATCCGCAGTCAGGGCGGTGTTCGCAGACAGCTCTTCGCAGTCAGGGCGGTGTTCGCAGACAGCTCTTCGCAGTCAGGGCGGTGTTCGCAGACAGCTCTTCGCAGTCAGGGCGGTGTTCGCAGACAGCTCTTCGCAGTCAGGGCGGTGTTCGCAGACAGCTCTTCGCAGTCAGGGCGGTGTTCGCAGACAGCTCTTCGCAGTCAGGGCGGTGTTCGCAGACAGCTCTTCGCAGTCTGTCGCAGTCAGGGCGGTGTTCGCAGACAGCTCTTCGCAGTCAGGGCGGTGTTCGCAGACAGCTCTTCGCAGTCAGGGCGGTGTTCGCAGACAGCTCTTCGCAGTCAGGGCGGTGTTCGCAGACAGCTCTTCGCAGTCAGGGCGGTGTTCGCAGTCGCAGACAGCCGTTACAGCCAGTGTCCCGGGGCGCCCGGCTGCTGCCACTTTGTCCCCAATTTTGGTCGAAAAAGTGCTTGAGGAGGTTGAGTGTGGAACTTGCCGTTGCAGTCAAGATTTGAGACCTGACTTACACTCAGGCCTCGCGAGTTGCGTTCACGAGACACGGCACAACACGGCGACACTGTCGCGGTGTCACAACGCGGGCAAAGGTCGCAGCGCGGCAGCCCAGCGCAGCCCAGCAGCGCAACTGAGGCGTGTTTCTGTTTCTCATGGAAAGCGGGGACAATATGATATCCTGCATGCGGCTGTGCGGGGTCCGGGGGGCCCGGCGGGGGCCGGTGAGGTCCGGCGGGGTCCGGCAGGGTCTAGCAGAGCCGGCGGGGTCCAGCTGGGCCTGGTGGGGTCTGGTGCGGCTAGCCGCCAGGCGACACTCGATATAATCAGTAGACCATCCCGGCATTCCGATGCATTCCAATGACAGCAAACATGACGCGTAGCACAGCCGGAGGCCCGGAGGCCTCGGGGGGCCGGAGCTCCGGCACGGTCCCACGCGGCCGGCCCGGAGCCGCGGCCAGCTGCCCCGCCCGCCACATAAGGCGTCGTGCGGGGATTCAGTTATCCGAGTCGCTCACATAAACAGACCGGCGAACACAACGAGACCTGATTGACCTGCGCAGCAAACCACACACACACACACAAACATCGCAGCGCGGTATTAACGCCCAACGCCCAGGGTCGGGCTTTGGCTGGTCGTAAAGTGCAGGCAGGCCCCGCCACGCCCCACCACGCCGCGCCACACGCCGCCAGGCCGCGCCACACACCTGGAACGATCACTTTCAGAAATGCCAAACCGACCCGAATGCCGGGACCGGGACCACATCCGCGAGGCGGGCCCGGGGCCCGGGCCGAGAGGGTACGGCCCATTCCGACACCCGTAAAGCACCGGAGAAGAGAAGAGAAGACACTCTTTTCGTTTCCTTTTTCGTGTATGTTTTCCCCCGTTTCTTCCTCCTTTCTAAGGCCGGGTCAGGGGGAGGCGACGGGCGGCGGGTGCTAGGTGTCACAGTGTCACACCGCCTGGCGGCGCCTGGCCCGCAGCGGGCGGAGCGCGGAGCGGCCCTGACCTACGGCCGGTCCTACTCCTGCGTCTGCCGGGGGCTGCCGGGGGCGGCGGGGGCTGCCGGGGGCAGCCGGGGGCGGCGGGGACCGCCTGTATAATAACGAGCCGGGAGCCCGGTCACCGCGCGACGAACACGATTCATCCATTCCCAACAAACAGCTCAGATTCGGGCGATTTATAGAATCGGTGTTCTGAGATAGGCGGGCAGGCCGGTTCTCATTGACAGCCACGCAAAAAAGGAAAAAAGAGAGAGAGGGCAAAGAGAGAAAAGAAGTTTTGACTGCGCACATCTGGTGGTTTCATGGGTTTTGCTAGTGACCACATCGCAGCCAGCGGCAGTGCGCGGTTCATCCGTTCTCCACTTGAAAGCCATTCCTCCCAGCTTTGCATGCCTCGCATGCTCCGCCGGCAAATTCCGTGTTTGCGAGAGCGTGTCTCCACTCCACTCCGCGGCGCACTCTCCTGCCCACGAAGCGCATAAGCAGTGGCACAGCGCGGCACAGCGCGGCACAGCGCGGCACAGCCCGGCACAGCCCTTCGCTGCTCGACATAGGAACGCTCATTTAGACCTTCCTGTACTTTCTCCCCGCGGCGTCGTGGCGCGGCGGCGGACCGCGCGACGCTCTTCGGAACGCCAGCTACAGGCGCCAGGGGGCGTCAGGAGCCAGGCAGAGGTACCCGGGGGACCACAGCAGCATTTTCTATTTTTCTTTTTTCAAATAAGTAAGTCGCGGCGCGAGTCTTTCGTTTATGGTAACACATTGCATTTCGAAAATCATGTAGCTTTTGGCGGAGTAAATCACCCATCCGCGGGTTCGAATACCACCCGGACTCGGCCGCTTCCACTGGCATATACAGCGATCGGTGACGAGCCCGGTGGCGTAAGGCAGTGTCAGCACTATGTTTTTGGTGCGTGTGTAAGGATGGTGGCGTGCGTTTTTTCCTGTGGGCGGTAGGCTGTTTGTGTGAAGGCGCTGGCTGCTGGCTGCTCTGGCTGTGGTGCGCGGGCGTTGCCGAGGAGGGGGAGGCGGCGAGTCGTCTGCTCGACACAATCGCACCGACACGTTTCACAACGCATCACATCACACCCGTGTGCCGACGGCGGTGACACAAACCCACCGCCCGCCACAAATGTCAGAAACAGCCCTCAAGGAATGTTATTGTTTTTTTTTTTTTTTTTTTCAAATTTCCGAGGAAAGGAAATTTCTTTGCAAACTTACGAAAAGAAGGCGAAAGTCCGTAAGAAAGAACGTCCCAATGCCGCCCAATGCCCTCCTCCTTGCCAAAACGAAAACGAGAGACCGGTGACTCCTGGCGCCTGCAAACGCCTGGGTAGGCCAGCCCGCAGAACACGCGTGCATGGAAGGAGCCGAGATTGCCTACCCATCGGGCGCTAAGACGGGCCAGAGCAGGTTTGGCAGGTTCGCCCTCGCGACGATAATGGGACTTCTTTGAGGACGATCCCTACCGCATCTTGCATCTTAAAACTAAAACAGAATTGGGCATTCCAGTTAAAAAAAAAAAAAAACTGACTGGAAAAAGCACTTTATGAATGTGTTTCAGCGGATTCCACACAGAAAGAAAATCCTGAGCAGGCGACCAGAGGACAATGCTGGCGGAGCCGCCGAGGGCTGCCGACAGGGTCGTGCCCGGCCGGTTCTTTGCTTTCACTGACAACTAGTAGTAGCAGCAGACGCATCAAAAACTTTCACGCAAAAAGTGCACTTCTGCCCCGTCGTTCCCACCTGCTGGCAGTACGTTTTGTTCGATACTACCGTGTTTCGGTGTGTGTGCGTGTGTGTCCAATGACGTCACCGATGTTTGTTGTAAGTTACTAGATCATTAATTTTTATGAAATGATGATGCTCTCGGAAAGACAAGAATAACGTTTTTAAATTATTTTTGAAATATTTTTTTTTGCGAGGGGGGGGGGCACCTGGTGGGTGACAACCTTCGCAAATACACAACAAACAGCTACCACTACTGTCCACAGTTGTGGTTCCCCCCTGTTTTGAGTCCGCGCGGTAAAAAGTACGGCAAGGGCGCACACCCACACACGCACAGGCGTGCGCTGTGAGGTGCATCACACAGTCTCCCCGGCTGCTGACCCTGTTTCCAGCGCCCTATTACCATAACCCGTTACCGCCGCCACGACGACGGCGAAGCGCAGGCAAAGCGCAGGCGAGGGGGCAGGCGGGGCGGGCGGGGCGGGCGGGGAGACCACCGCGGCCAGCAGACGCCCCTTTCCTTCTGCTAAGCAGACGGCGACGTCGACGCGTCCAGCAAGGGCAGCAGCAGCAGCGGCGGCAGCAGCAGAGAGCGCCCTCAGTGCGGCGGCCGGTCCGTGCTGGGCCGGGCACACCGGACCGGACTGTGCCTCACGGCTGGGGGCCCCCGCCCCGCCCCGCCCCGCCCCGCCGGGTCACCAGCCCCAGAACCGGGTGGGCCCCGGCCGGCTTTGCCTCGGCTTCGCCCTGGCACGGCCACGCCCTGCTTTTACCGGGTCAAGGTGCGCGCGCGCGGGTGTGTTTGTGTGTGTGTGTGTGTGTGAGTGTGTGTGTGTGTGTGTGTGTGTGTGTGTGTGTGTGTGTGTGTGTGTGTGTGTGTGTGTGTGTGTGTGTGTGTGTGTGTGTGTGTGTAAAGCCCCTTCCTCTGTCGGATTAGTGGAGCTGCCGCCGCCGCCATATCGCCCTACAAACAGCAACAACACCGAAACTATTCCGGAATGATTTGCGCAGGGAGAATGTCGTCCGCTGTATTTGTTAGTGCACCGCGCTGCAGCGCTGCATCCACAGTACCACAAGAATGATTACTACTGGAGATGACGATACTGTCCGCGTGCACAACATGACACACGGGCAGACGTGCGCATCGGAGCCACTCCCCCGTGAGGTACGGCAACACACCTGCCCTACATGCGCACGGACCACTACCCACACGCGTGCGTACGCCCCCCATGTGGCCTTACAAAGGCGTACAATTTTGGACACGATTTTCAAAGTCGCCAAAAATTTTCCATGATATATATCATGCCGGCCAAAGCCGATGTGCCGCAGACCGCAGATATGTCGGCTGGATCCGATCCCACGGTGTTAGAGTTAGCTCGTGACAGACTTACATTAGCCGGAGACTCTCTGCCCGGCGGGCAGCAGAGCAAACACAGCAGCCGCGAAGCGTCGCTATATCCGATTTGTGGGCACCCTGGAAAAGAAGAGAGGCACAGGGTGAGCCTTGGCGACGCAGTGCGAGGCGGCGGGGCGCGAGCACGGCGCGGGGACGCTTTGCACACACATTTGGAATCGACGCTGTTTTGTAACCTGTTCGCGAATAAATTTGAATTTGATTATCACTTTTGCCGCCCCGCGGTGCGAAAATGGGGTTCCGCGCCGCGTAACGCGCGTGTCCAGCGTGCGTGCAGGCAGGGCAGGCAGGGCAGAGGTGATCCCCGCCCGCCCGCCCCGCCCCGCCAGAGTC
Organism: Odontothrips loti; assembly: GCA_038380765.1. NCBI lineage: Eukaryota > Metazoa > Arthropoda > Insecta > Thysanoptera > Thripidae > Odontothrips > Odontothrips loti. The sequence goes on from CM076243.1 coordinate 8,628,927, forward strand.
AATTCAATTCAGGCGGCGTGAGGCGTGCTGCCCGCCCGCTGACCGATCTGGAGCGAGCCAAGGTCCTGCCGCTGCCGCCTGCCCTGCACGGCCCGGCCTGCAGTGATTGGAAGCATTACATGGGCGGGCCGGCGGGTGCATGTGCAACTGCACTCCTCACAGAGGGCCTTGGCGGCCGTCCGCCCCCCCCCCCCCCCCCATCCCCCCACCAGCTCGGTTTTGTTTTTATACACATGAGGTAAATTGCCGCTGGGGAGCTCTCTGAGAGCTCTCTGAGTGGGCGGAGGGCCGGCGGAGGGGGTAATGACCAGCACACTCACCACCCTCACCGGGGGCCGTCCGTAACGGGCCGCTCACACAATGCTAGGTGTGCAGTACACGCCGATGGATGGGTGGAGGGAGCAGGAGGGAGCGTCAGAACCAGACCACAACCGACCGCGAGTGTCTCCCTGCCGCCGGGCGCTCGAGCGCGGGGTGCCTCCGGGAACAGCCGTCTGATACGGCGCTCCGTAGTCCATGGACGGCCCCGACCAGAGGTATCACAACTTGTTGGCCACGAGGCGGACAGTTCGCTGACAGTGGGGCGCGGCCGCGCTCGATATACATCGCAAATCGATTTCCATTTAATGCGGTATTTGTCAGCGTAAAGGGAACGGAACGCACGCGAACGCAACGCCAAGGCGCCGCCGCTCAGAGCCGCCCGCCCAGCGCCCGCCAAGGCCGGATGTGGGGGAGACGCTCTCATGGCGTTGTAATGACGGGTCAGGCACCCCGGCCACCCCCCCCCCCCCCCCCCCCCCCCCCCCCGGCCACACCCCGCACCGCGGCCTCCACTCGTACGCAGGCCCGGCAGGCCCGACACTGAGAGACTTCTCCTATTCTTATTTTCAGGTGCGAGCTGCAATACTACACCACAACGGCCAGCAGCAGGCTTCGTATCCAAGATTCCTGATATGGACAGGTACGTCACGTGCACAGATGGAAGAAAACATGGAGTCTGCCCCGGGTGTCTGCCGTGGGTACCTGTCTGCACCGGGTACCTCCTTGCTGGGTGCCTGCCTGCTTCGGGTGTCTGCTTACCCCGGGCGCCTGCCTGCTCCAGGTGCCTGCTCCGGGTGTCTGCCTGCTCCAGGTGTCTGCTCCGGGTGTCTGCCTGCTCCAGGTGTCTGCTCCGGGTGCCTGCCTGCTCCGGGTGTCTGCCAGCCCCGGGTGCCTGCCTGCTCCGGGTGACTGCTCCGGTGTCTGCCCCGGGTGCCTGCCTGCTCCGGGTGTCTGCCTACCCCGGGCGCCTGCCTGCTCCAGGTGTCTGCTCCGGGTGCCTGCCTGCTCCAGGTGTCTGCTCCGGGTGTCTGCCTGCTCCAGGTGTCTGCTCCGGGTGTCTGCCTGCTCCAGGTGTCTGCTCCGGGTGTCTGCCTGCTCCAGGTGTCTGCTCCGGGTGCCTGCCTGCTCCAGGTGCCTGCTCCAGGTGTCTGCCTGCTCCTGCCCCGCACAGGCGTCTGCAGCTCACGGCGCACAGCAGACCGTGACAGAGGCGCGTCACTGCCGTCCGCGTCCAAATATAGACCGAAGTGCCAAAGAGACTCCCGATCGCGGCCGCCGCAGGGGGAGCCGGGAGCCGGGGAAGGGAGGGGGCAGACAGTCTACACCACGAGGCTAAGGTATGGGTGCAGCAGCAGCACGGGCCACCTCCAGTCTTACAGACTCTGCTTGACATCTTTCACGTCGTCCATATAAAGTACGACCGAATTTTCGTCCATAACCCACATAACCACCACCACCGGCAAACGGCACCGCGGAAGCGCCTGCGAATGACAGGGTAGGCCAGCCCGCACGACACGCGTGCATGGAGAAATCGCGGCTGCCTACCCAGCAGGCTACCTTGGTGCCCAAACTGGCCAACCGGCCGACGTGTGCTCCATGCACATTCCCTTTGCAGTAAGACTGCCGGCGGCTCTAGTCTACCGGAGTGTACGCGGCGCCTTAGGCCGGATGCGGGCGTGCCGGGCCCCGTGGGGTACAGTGTACGGCGTGGGCACCGTACGGCGGGGCACGGCGTATCCTAGGATGTTTGTGTCGATGAGGCGGCGCGGGCTCCACTCGCACACGTCGGATGTCGTGTACATCGTTTCTCTCTGCGAGTCTCGCTGACGGCCCTGCCTCCCGGCCCTGCCTCCCGGCCCTGCCTCCCGGCCCTGCCTCCCGGCCCTGCCTCCCGGCCTGTTGGCCAAACATCTCAATCACATCACGTGACGCGGACGGTTAGGGACAGGACGTGCCGACGCGGCAACACGACGCATGTACGGGGCACAGCCGGGCACAGCCAAGATGTTTCGGACCGGCACACTCCCGATTTCATTAACTTCAAGACTTCGGTTGACTTTCAGCGCTGCACCAAACCGCAGCACACGCCTAGCATAAGTGCAGGTAAATAAATCACGATGAAAACACAATCCCGTGCAGGTAAAAAAGAAATCACACCCTTCTAAAAAATAGAGTTTTATCAGAAACGGACTAAATCACTATTTTTGTTGAGATTTTGTATCCATCTTGATTATTTTACCTGCACTTAGCCTGGGAAGTGTTTCGGTGCTCTTAGGTCACACCTGAGGCGGCCTCGCAGCAGTCGCCTTGAGAGCCCCGGCTTTTTCCTCTCTCGCTGGCTCTCATATCACTGGGCGGGGCACACGGCACAGCGCATTCTCACCCCAGCCACACGCCCATTCTGCGAATCTGCTCGAATTGCTTCTTCCTTCGATCGAGTGGCACATTAAGCAACACTGATAGAAGCGTCTCCGCAGGCACAAGAACCCGCAAAAGAAGCGTTCGTGGGTTCGGAGGTTTGAGATGAGAAAGCCAACTCAAGTGCCTTCCGTTCCGCGTCCTCTCCGCGGCCAGTCATACGTGCTGTCCGGCCGGCAGCGGCGCTAGCCAGCCCCGGCGGACCGCAGCGGACCGCAGCGGACCGCAGCGGGCCGCAGCGGGGAGTCGAGTCGGTCACTTCACTGTCCTTCCGGTAATCCCGTAATCCATTTTGCGTCATCCCATCACAGCGGAGCGGCGATCCGTCACCAATTCCGAGCCCCGCAGGTGCCCGCTGCCCGCCGCCCGCTGCCCGCTGCCCGCTGCCCGCTGCCCGCTGCCCGCAGGCCCTCACAGAGCCCTGGCAGCCTGGCAAGCGCCGCACGGAACGAATCGGCCACCCATCGGCCCGAGTCAGGGGATCCCCTTCACGGTCTGCTGACCACATCCATATGGCGAATGTCAGATAGAGGCGGGAAACGCCAGCAGAAATATGTGGTGTGGTGTTCGCCACTGAGTAAAACCCTACTCATTTATGTACACAGATCAGCAAGGCCACAAACGCACAAACAACACGGATTCGCGAAATTAACAGCAGAAAAAAAAAAAAAATCCGAATACCGGCACACGGGGAGCAGAGTGCTGCATACACTGACTTAAGTGCACAGACGCAGCACAACAAACCTGGAAATGAATGCAATGCAAAGTACAGGATGTGATCCAATTAACAGCGTGAGCCCCTCCCCCCCCCCCCCTCCCCCCGTACACTGCGCCGCGGGACGGGCGGACATGCTAGCCGCACCCCTCCTCCCTTTCCATTACCGAAAGTGAGTTAACTTGTAGCATATCCAGTGCAATCCAAACCGCGGGGGCCGCGGGAGGCAGAGGCCAGGGCAGGCCGGCGGGCGCGGCGTTACATCACAGCCGCAAATACACGCGGCTACCGCCACGCGCAGCCTCGCCAAACCCACCGGGCCAGCAGCTCCCAGAGCCCAGAGCAGGGCCGGCAGGGACTGACCACCACAGTTACTTAGGGAGGAGAGCCGGGCCGGACCGGGAAGCGTGGTGCACCACACCGCAGAAAGTGATGGCGAACCCGGCCCACTGATAGATAGAAAGGCACATCACATCGTGCGGTGCGGTGTTTGTGTTACCGGGAGTGGTCTGGTTAGAGTACTTGATGACTCGTACGGGTTTGAATCCACACCGTCCCTGCAGGGTGAGACTTTCCTCACCTGCGTTGTTTTCCTGGATGCGCTTAGGAGGGCCTCGTGAAAACGGCTCGGTGTCCGCAGTGTCGACCGCGGTAGCCGCGGGCACAGGCCGCAGGGAGCAGGAGGGGCGAGCAGGACACGGCTAACACGCGTTAGCGGGGCCGTGCCACAGCCGGCCACAGCGGGTGTGCTGCAGCGCGTGCAGCGAGGTAAACAACCTCAACAAGTGCGACGCGTCCCACTGCAGCCCGCGCAAGGGGCCCGCCGGGCCCGCCTCCCAGACACCACGGACTGGATTTGCATTGTGGCGGCCGTTCACAAATTATTTCCGTCGATGCGTGGAGCGCCAGAATCAGACAACCACCCGCGGTCTCCTGACAAAGTCAAAGGGGCTCGAGCGCGGGGTATCTCCGAGAGAATGTTTTTGCAGAGGTCTGCGCCCCGCGCCCCGTCGACAAGGGTTCCCAGTATTTTTTGGCCGGAGCATTTTCCCATGACTTTCCCATGACTTCCAATACAAAAATTTGAAAATTTCCGCGATCGTTTCATTGTGGATTGATTCTAAAATTATCTCGGTGGCCTACAAGTTTTTAAAAATATTTTAAAATTTAACGATTTTTCTATTTTTCGCCGACCACCCAAAAATTTCCATGACGTCCATAATTGTTTTTCACGGCTCTCCAGGTTTTCCAGACTTGTGGGACATGATGTTGTTTATGGACGACGCCCGATCGTATTGTGATTTGCAGCGCGCCAACAGGGCAAAGCAGGGCGGCTGGCCGTGGTCCGGGCAGGCGGCCGGGCGGGCGGCCGGCACACGGCGTGAGCCTGGTGTGAGCCGCCCCCACAGCCCACACCGGTAAGGTCTAGTCGGTCAGGGTCGCATTACGGAGGGAAGCCCTGCCGACCAGGGTAGCGTCCTCCTAGCCGGCCGCCGCGGGGGGCAGCGGGTCCCTGGCAGGGCTATTGAACCGGAGTCCGCCCAGCCCACACCACACACACCCCGCGCAGCGCACTCACGTGGCCGGGCGAATAACGTCAAAGTGACGTGGTGCCGCCAGTGCCACGGCCTGCCTGCGTGTTTCAGCCTTGAAAACTGACGGCTCCCGCGGTGCTCCGCGCTGCCAAGGTCCACACCACACAACACCGGCACCGGGCCGGGACCTCCGTCCGCCCAGGACCCCGCCAGGACCCCGCCAGGACCCCGCCAGGACCCCGGCGGCTGGGTCTGGGCTACGGCCGGGTCTGCGCGGATGTCTGGTAAAAATAGAAGGCAAACACAAGGAAGGGAAGGGGCGGGCCGGTACTAAAACGAGATGTATGTAAAAGTCACCACGCCGTCGGCGTCGTCCTGGCGGACGGCGGGCGCGGGGACCGCTGCACCGCTTGCCTGGCATTTTGAACGCCTGAATCGTGATGAACGCAAACAGCTTTCTGGACGCGGCGTCGCATTTCAGTTTCAGGAGGGCGGCGGGCGGCGGTCGAGTCGTCGGGACGGGCCGCCATTGACACCGCTGACGGGACGGGGGCAGGGGCCGGCAGGGGCCGGCAGGGGCCGGCAGGGGCCAGGCTCAGGGCCGTGTGCGGTGCTGGGTGTGAGCCCAATGTGAGTGGTGAATGGTGCCCGGGCGCCCCAGCTAGGCCTGGCCGATAACTGGATTTTCCTATAGCGAAACGACAATTTTTAGGTATCGATAAACAACGATAGTGATAACCCATATCACCCGATAAATTATCGCAATTCATCAGTCGATAAGTTAGCATTGTATCGCCCGATATATTATCGGGTTTAAAATGTGACAAATATCGCAAAAATTGATAACTTCTTTAAAGAAGCACTTCACTCCAGACGTGCGATGATTGCGATAACGCGATGCATGCGATATGTACGATATCCCGATAACAGCGACAATTTTTTAACGATATATCGATAATTCTAACAACTTCATATCGGTAACACTGTGTCATAAGAAAAATTATCGCGTTTAATTTTCGATATGCACGATATATATCGCCCAGCTAGCGACGCTCCACCCGGCAGAGGCTCCGCTCGACAAGAGTTGCTGGGGGGACGAGAACCCAAAGCAGCAAATGGGCGAAAGCTCGGGCCGCAGAGTCGACATTCGACCACAGGAATCAGTTTCCAGTTTCCGGCACTGCCGCTCGTGCACACGTGTGTGTGTGTGTGTGTGTGTGTGTGTGTGTGTGAGCCGGTGCAGTCTGTGTCGTCCTCGGCCCGCCGGAGCGCCGCTCAGCTCCCCCCCCCCTTCCCCCTCCCGCCAGCCCCCTTCAGCGTTTACAGTGTTGCCAACTGGCCAGCGCCGGACTCGGCCGGACGAACGGGTACGCTGCACACACACGCCATATGACACGCGGGCCTCCAGCGATCTCCAGGCCTAAGCGGATCATTTTCATCCAGCGAGCTTAATTGAGGGCGAAGCTTGGCAACACGGCGAGGCAGTGTGTCGTGGTGTGCCTCTGTCGGGACGCCGAGGTGCCGTGACGCCGGCCCGGGATGTGGTATGGCATGTACGTGGCTCAAAGGGTTCAAACCAGACCGGCCCACGGGTCAAGGGCGCAGTTTCCGCTCCGCGCGGCCGACGGGTAAGGGGATGCCTGTCAGCCTGCAGGGCCGAACCGCCGGAAGCCGTCTGCTCATCCGCGGCGGCCTCAGGACCCTCTGCGAAACAGTTCCGGGAGATTCCAGCGCGAGGTACCTCATCGGAAGGACACTGATGACATGTGACGACCATTTGGTAGGGGAAGTCTGCGCTGTGTGACCCTACTAAATAGTCATGACACATCGCCAGCGAGAGCTAAGCTTCCAAATTTTGGACGTTTGGCTCTTGGCTGACGCCGTGGCGGGTATATACTCTCTGCTGGGGTACCATTCGTGATACTCGCGTTTTGTTTCCGGTTTGGGCCGAAATGCCCTATCCAGGCGCGCCGCCCATCGGTGGGCGTTACGTGGTTTGTGCACGGCCCCGTGTCACATGACGCGGAGGAGCCAGCTCCTTCACTTCCCTCCGCGGTGCCGCGAAGTGGAGCCCACCACGCCGGTGGGGTCATTGTACCGGCGGAGGTCCCCCGCGCCCGCCAGCCCCGCTGGCTCCGCTGGCCCCGCTGGACGCTGGCTTGGCATCCGTTGGCTCGGCTGGCCGCTACGGTGCCACGCCCGGGTATTGTTTGTCCGAATGCTACAACCCTTCCTCGGCACATATCCCCGCCCCGCCCCGCTCCGCCTCACTCTCCCGCGGCCGCACGCACACAAGCGTGCGAGCGACGCAATATAATTCGAACCCAAGTCCCGAAATAAAACCACCGTCGCTGCGTCATCCGTGTTGTGTCGGCCGTCGCGGGGCGGTGCCCCGAGGGAGAGTCGAGCCGAGGGGGTCATCACAGCCCCTTCTCGATGCACACCGGTTGAAATCATAGCTATTCTTTTGATTTTATTTGATTTTTTCTCAACAAAATTAGTCTAGAATCAATGATGTTTTTAACATGAATTTGTTGTTCTCTCTCTATTACGATTTTTCTTAGGCATTTTTTGAACATTTTCTATCGAATAGCCTATGTATATATTTTTTCTCAACCTGGTTCGTTTTGATTTTTTTCTGATTTTTCTTTGCCGTTGTACGCCAATTTTTGTCCCCCTCGAACCGAGCGCCGTCCTCAGCGTCAGAACGCTGCGCCCCGCCGCCCTCCGGAATATGCCGGCAGCACTTCGGGGTCCAGGGGCATCCAGGCTTGTTCCGCCCGCCATCGCCCGCCCCCAGGGCTCTGCACGGCCGGCAGCTTCTGTGAACTCCCGCTCTGCTGCCCGATCCCATTCGGGCCGAATGCGGTTCGGGGTCGGCGGGGACAATGTCACTGGGACCCGACCCGGCAAGGACCGGGGCTGGGCTGGGCTGGGACCGATCAAGTGTGGCGATAAACGGGTTTGCCGATGGGAGAATGATGAGGCTGGTGAGGCAGAGCTCCCCCCCCCCCCCCCCACCCCCCAGTCGCAAACTCATTGTGGGGCGGATGCTCTCTGTGCGCTCGGAGGAGAGGCGCATCATCAGGCAGGTGGGAGAGAGACAGAGAGGGGAGGGAGGGCTCTCTCAGTCCCCCTCCCACGCAACACAATGGACGACGCGGCCGACCGGGGCTGCATATACGGCCGCCGTCTCAATGCGCTCTTCCGAGAACGGAGGTGACTTGTCGAGCCGAACCAGTACCCCGCCAGGACCCCGCCAGGACCCCGCCAGGACCCCGCCAGGACCCCGCCAGGACCCCGCCAGGACCCCGCCAGGACCCCGCCAGGACCCCGCCAGGACCCCGCCAGGACCCCGCCAGGACCCCGCCAGGACCCCGCCAGGACCCCGCCAGGACCCCGCCAGGACCCGCCAGGACCCCGCCAGGACCCCGCCAGGACCCCGCCAGGACCCCGCCAGGACCCCGCCAGGACCCCGCCACCCCGCCAGACCCCGCCAGCCCCGCCAGGACCCCGCCAGGACCCCGCCAGGACCCCGCCAGGACCCCGCCGAAACACCACCAACAGCCGCAGCCGGCACAGAGCCCGGCGCTTGACATTTGCAACATCCCTTTCTGGAATACTCCCTACTTCTCCCTACCGCATCGCGCTCGGCATTAGGAAAGCGGTTATTGCGGCCATTAAAAACAGATTCGGACGAGGAGAGTGCTGCCTGCTGCCCCGCCCCGCTATCCGCCCGGAGCACCGAGCTCCGCGCTCGCGTACGTTTTGCGTGCGATGCGGCGTGGACGTCGGTGCCGCTCCCCTTCTTGACGTGCGTGCGTGTGTGTGTGCGTGCGTGCGTGCCGCGACAGGACAAGACGCGTGACATTTTAAGAGGGCTTCATCACCCCTCCCCTTTTCTCTCTCTTCCCGCACAGCACCACACGTCGGGAGGCTCTAGACGGACTAGACTGCAGAAACAACTTTCTATTCGGCGCGTAGCACCAGCACCGGCAGAGCGAGGCGCAGCTCCCTCGGCATGCCTCGTCGCAGAAGCAGCAGAAGCAGCAGCGGCAGCAGCAGCAGCAGCAGCAGCAGCAGCAGCAGCGCTCGGGTCGGGAGTGGAGTCCCCTAGAAACAGTAACGCTACCGTCCCGTCCTGTCTCGGACTCGAGCGCGAAATTTCGCATGGCAGATAGTATAATACGTGATCGGAGAGACGAAGTGGTGCTGTGAGCGGGGCGAACGTCCGCCCGCCCGCTCCGGCAGGGCAGAGCAGCTCACGGTGCGTGTGTGTGTGTGTGTGTGTGTGTGTGTGTGTGTGTGTGTGTGTGTCTGTGAAAGCAACCCGAGCCGCTCTGGAAGGCCGAGCAGGTGTGTACACCCTGTGTACCCCAGAGTGTGCCGTGTTTTTTAGGCGGGCGCCGTGCTGATTCCAGACTGCATAACACAGCTGCCGCACTGCTCACGGCACCACGCACAGCACAGCACACGCACAGAGCGCAGCTCCCACGGAACGCCATGCAAGTCCAGGCGCAGCCCAGGCGCCATGCATCCATCACCTCACTGCTTCCCACGGCAGCAGCCGCTACAGCCCCGGCCGGCACCCGCCCTGCACCGCCACGCCACGCCACGCCATTGCGCAATGCGAGCGGGAGGCCGCACGGATACCGTACCGATGTATACAATGTGCACGTGCGACACGGAGACGCCTCACGGCCTGAGCAGCCCTCAGCTGCCCTCAGCTACAGCTACTACTTGTGCACGCCCCCGTTGCCCGCACCCACCTCCGGCCCGGCCCCCGCCCCGCCCCCGCCAACCTGTCCGTCCTGTCCCTGTACGACCGGTCGCGTTGCATCTGACGTGCTGCGGTGGAAATGTCCTCAGGGTCAGAAGGGAACACGAGACACCGCCGCCGCCACCACCAGCACTCGGACCGCCCCGCCGAAGGCCACACGTCCAACCAAGCCGCGCCCAGCCGCGCCCAGTCATCATAGCCATCTTTTACGCGTCCAACCGCACTTTCCGTTTCCGACCGCAAACACCGTTTTTGCTACCCCCATTTGCGGCAGCGGCAGCGGCAGCGCTCAGCCTCGGCTTCGGCCAGGTCTGGTCTGGTCTGGTCGCCGGTCGCGCGCGAGCACGAGCCGAAACGGGCGAAGAATGTTGCGGATAGCGGGGAGCGGGAGTGAGGCAGGAACAGTGTCTAGCTGCGCTACCCGACTGTCTCTCTCGCTCTCCCGGCCGTCGTGCCGCGCCGCGGTTAGGCACGGTGTGCTGCCGCTGCCGTACCGCGACTCGCGCGAGTCTGCGCGGCGGCGGCGTGCCACTGCTGCCAACCTAACCTAACGGGCCTCAGCCGGGGCAGCCGGGGGCCGCGGCAGGGGCTGGGGGGTCCGTAGGGGACCGTGCGCAGAGCTGGCAAGCGACCCCCGTGCTGTGCCCCGTGCCGTGCCGTGCCGTGCCGTGCCGTGCCGTGCCGTGCCGTGCCGCCCCAAAGCCCCGGACCGGACGTCACCTTCACCCGGGCTGAGTACAAGCCCGCCGTCCTGACAATGTCAGCAGCCGCCGCCGCCGCCCACGGCGCGTCCCGCTATGGCGTCTGCGGTCCGCACTGCCGCCGCCGCAGCGTCCCGGCAATAGAACAATGGACGGACGACAAGGGGCTTAAGTGTATTAGGCCTGGCCGGCTTAAGTGGCTTTAGTCGCCAAAAATTAGCCGAGTGTTTGAGGCAGGTCAGGTCAGACGGGGCCACGGGGCCGAGTCCGGCTGCAGACCACTGCCGACCGACCCGTGTCGCCAGGGAAAGTGTCGCGGCCCGTCCCGTCAGCAGAGTGCTAGAGTGCAGCCCGGCCAGCAACTGCCGGCAACCCCCTCGGCCTCGCCGGGCCACTTGCATTCGTGCGCGAAAAGGGGGTCGTCACTTTAAATCTGGTCCCAAACCAGTCCTAAGAGATCTCCGCCCGCCCTGCCCCGCCCCTCCGCCCCGGCCGGCACCTGTTCCTCTCTGCTCCACACAGGCCGCAGGTAGCCAGATGTTATCTCCACAACAAGCTCTTTCTCTTATTCTACCTTCCCTTCACCTACTCCGTCCCTCCCTCTCGCTCTGATACAGCCTCTCTCTCCCTCTCTTTCCTTGTGTACTACCGGTCCCCCTCCCCCCTCTCCCTCCCCGGGCGAAGTCTCCTCCCGAGATCGCTATCGTCTCGTGTACTGCACCACCGAGACGTGTGAAACCATGTCAACCCTGTCTAGTGTAGGACGGCGGCGGGCCGGGCAGCCGAGCTGGCAGCCCCCGTCAGCCCAGTCCTCGATGACCGCGGCGGGCCGGGCAGCCGAGCTGGCAGCCCCCGTCAGCCCAGTCCTCGATGACCGCAGCCGCAGGTCAGCGGTGACAGTTCTCTCTCCGACCTCCCTCTGCAGCACCCGCAGGCGGTGCTACGTATGTGTTATTGGCAGCACTGCCGTGTCCGTTCGAGGAGCGAATGGAGAGAGAGAAGTACTACCTTCTCGGCAGAGGCTGATAGCTATTGGTGATCAGCCCTATTTTTACAGCCTCGGCTAACAACCAGTGCTGCCAATGCACAACCGCGGTCGGGAACCCCCAAAGCGGCGCCAGCGGCGCCAGCGGCGCCAAGGCCAGCCTCCCCGGAGCCTGCCGGAGAGCGTTCGTCTGACGCGGCGACACCGAGGGGCGAATCACTAGCGTAATCATGTGTACAAAATTCTAGAAATTTTTAAAAAGAAATTGATAAAAATTGCGAATTTGAAGTTGGACTTGGACTTCATGCCGAAAAATAGCACCTACACACAGGCTGAAATGGCGAGAAAAGCAATAAAATTCTAAAATTCACGAAAACTACGGGGTGTAATCCGACGAAATCCTGAAATCTGTGTACACATTTTTAATGAGTGGTTGTCCCCTCGGGCGACACGGTATAGCACTCGTGCCGCTGGTGCTGGTGATCCGGTCCGCATCCGCAGCGCCGCATGTTCACCCCGGTCCGCTTAAGCGGCTTAAGGTGGGCGGGTCCTCCTTGCCCTTCCCTGTGACGTATGCGAAGCGTCCGGGCGTCTGTTTTGTTCTCGTCGTGGGCGTGAGAACCCGAAGGAGGGCGGCCGGCAGGACCTGCGGCTCCAGCCGAGGCCCGGCACCGCCCCGACACACACCTCGGCGCTGCACCAGCGCCCGCTCCCTAACGTGAGAACACGGGAGCGAAGCGAGGGGCGGGGGGCGGCCCGGCCCGGCCCAAATTCGAGGATGCTAAGCGGACTGGAACGGCCTGGGCGCTGCCGAGCCACGGCCGCTGCCTCCGCTGGCCCTCCTGGCTCTGCTGGCTCTGCCCTGCGGCTCCCTGCACACTCTGCAGCAGGTGACACCACCCACTTATACCAACCCTGACGTCCTCACGGGGTGTAATTTTTCATTTCATTTCCTCGCGGATAGGCTGTTTGATCGGTACTGTACGTCCACTGCAAGGATTTTACTATTCATAAGTAATAATAACAACGCACTTACCTCTGACTATCGCGTAGGGTAATCCAAAGTCCGTGAACACTGATCAGATACACACATACACACACATACACTCACTCACTCACACTATCCAATTAAAATACGTGAGGGTTCACTCATCACTTGCACTCACTTCACTGTACAGAGGCGTACTACTTTAGCCGAGTGGCGTGGGCTTGGTGTCGGAGCGGCGCGGGTCTGCCCTCAGAGGTGCTCTGACGCATACTGCCTGCCTGCCTGCCTGACGCTACACGCTACGCTCGCTGACGGCCCGCCGCCCCGCCGCAGGGGCCGAAGCGGTGCGCGACGCTAGCGCTGCGCCGCGGCGCGGGCGGGAAGCTCAAGCGCGCGCCACGCCAAGCAAGGAGATCGCTCGCTCGCTCGCCTGCTACCCGCCGCCGCAGGTCCCGCTCCCGCAGGTCCCGCTCCCCTGATCCGGCCCCGGCTCGGCTCGGCCCGGCCGCGCGCGACCCGGCTCTGCGCGGCGCTCGGCTCGTCTCTCGGTACAGGCAGCTTCAGGACAGGACGCAGGTGCGTGGCGTGGCGCTGCGTGGCGCAGCGTGGCGCAGCGCGGCGCGGGATGTATCATCAGGTATAGCCTCATCTGACACGGCTGCAGTCGTGTGATACGTGCCCACTACTACAAACACCACGGATAGGAGCCCGACAGACAAAGGTGCAGGGAACTGTTCAATATTACACGGAGGCCAGAGAAATCGAAGATCTCCAAGTTTAGGACTTGTGCTGCGCAGTCTGGCTCTATAGCCTGTCTCAAACAGGTGGGCACCCAGACAAAGAACCAGTGTCTAGTGTGACGACAGGAGTGATGTTGCGTGCCATAAGCAATTCACCGGCTGGAACCTGCTTATAGCGCACACATCTCCTGCATTCATCTGCAGCTGCATTCTCCTGTAAAACACTACATTTTCGGCAGCAAAGGTCTGTGTCACAGACAGCTCGTGGCCTTGGCAGGGCCGCAGGATGGAGTCACTTAGACGTCCCTTACCAACGAGGTGCGCTTCACCACCCACGTGACCAGATGGATGGTTTGGTTGTGTGCCCGTGGGAAGAGGCCTCGTTACCATGGAAACTAGAATCCGCCTGGCAACAAGAGGAATGGAATGGACGGACGGGCCGCTGTCGTTATTGCACCGAAAACATCCTTTTGGGAAGAGTTCGGCCGTCGGACATTCCGAAACAGGCGGTTCTGGTGCTGGAGCCCGGCGCAGCGGCGGCGCAGCTACGTGGGTCCTGGCTGCCGCGGGGCGATGCACTCCAGGCCCCCCGAGGGGTTCTAGTGGTTCTGGAGGCGGTGGTTGGCCATCCTGGGGGTTTGCGGCACGGCCCCAGGGCCCGCACACGACCCCGCTGTCCTTGACGAGGTCCTGCAACACTCCGGGAGGACGACATGGAGGCCCTGGCTGGGGCAGCATGAGAGACAGAGGACATTGTGTAGCAGGAGAAAGGTGTCCCATGAGGTGGCACTGGCCAGTGCTCTGAGGTCTGCTGCGAAGCTTGGTCGCTCGTGCGGTCCACGAGACTAACGGAAACACCGGATGATGGAGAAGAAACCCTTTGCCGAGATGGATGACCCCGCATGCCAAAGCTGGCCGGGGTTACCTAACCTGTCCGAGACAAAGGCTCATCATCTGCGCGCCAGTTTCACCAAAGTGACTTCTGTGTTTCTGCGGCCTCAGTGGGCGGGCACACCATGGGTGCACAAGGACGCCATGCGATGCGTGCCCTCTCGGTGCTGTCGGCCTTGGGACATTAGTGAGACGTTAGGGCAGCATGCTCCCTCGGCTCCCTGGGACCGGACCGGACCGGCTTCTAATCTAGTTCGTGTTAGAATCATCACCAGCGCCATCGTCAGGCCTGACAACGCAATCAAAACAAATATTTTACACTTCGTTTACTTTTATTTTTTCAAACTGACTGCCTCGATGACATTCGAACACGCCAATTATATCCAGGTCGCCCCTCTGGAGTTGCCTTCAGCAGCGGGTCCAGTCGTCTGCCCCGCCTTGGAGATTCCTCACGGAGCGGTGCCAGCGGATAGCTTTGGCAGCCGGGGCAGCCGTCGGCAAGGGCCTAGGTTGGTGCCTCTGCGCTGGTTGTGGCCATAACAAACACGTTCATGTCATCGTGCAGTTGGTAGCGCCGATAGCACGCCTGTGGCACGTCACGCATGTGGCGGCCGCCGCTGGCGCTGTGTAGTCCCCATCCGAGGCAATGAACCGGACTGTTCATTTCGTTGGAGACGGGTCAATTGATTTTTCGTTTCTATCAAACCGGTTTTTCCCGCGCGCACGAAGAGCGGAGACGACTTGAGTGAACCGATTCTGAGCAGCAACGGCCCCAGCGCCAGGCCGCCGCGGACGGGGGGTAGAGTATGGCAAGTTCAAACTTTAAATCCACCCAAAACGCCAGCGCAGTTTCTCACACCGGCGGTGCCGAGTGGTGCCCGTAACTGAACTCTTCGGCCTTCTGCCTTCGAATACACCCGGCCTCGGCAGCGGCAGCCTCTTCGGGCAGACTCAAGGTCGTCTGCAAGGTCGGTCGGGGCCGGCCCCTCTGAGGCGGGAGGGGGAGGGGGGGGGGGCACACCTGGCCAGTTGGTGTGTTGTAGAGCACCGCGCGCCTCCGTTACAGAGCTCTGCTGCTGTACCAATCTCTTGTTTTTCAGTCGTTATTTACGTAATTATTAACTTTGTTCCTTATTTTCCACGTTGCGGAATGGTGTTTGCGGCAGAAAGAAAGAAACAGAGAGAGAGAGAGAGAGAGAGAGAGAGAGAGAGAGAGAGAGAGAGAGAGAGAGAGAGAGAGAGAGAGACAGACAGAGAGAGAGAGAGAGACTCACCGCTAGCGACAGGCCTGGCTGGCTGGTGGCTTTCACGGTCGCCTGTCTCCGCTGAGCTGCGCGCCGCCGGCCGGACAGGTCCGACTTTTATGAGGCTAACTGCAAAGTGTGTAAAGGAGACGACGCACGCAGTTTCTTCGAGACGGACAGAGACAGAAATGAGTGCGGCGAGCGGTAATGGGCGAAGCGGGAAGGGGGGGGGGGGGGAATATAAGACGGTATGCTAATTACGGAAGCGTAAGGGCGTTAGGCATGACCATAATTTGGGCACAAATCTGTGGCCAGAACCTCACTAAGCGGCGTAAAAACCACCCTTTTTCTACTTTTTGTCGATTTCACGGGGCGGTCCGCGGTCACCAGCGCGGCCAGGCCGCCGAGTCATTGCAATGTCATGAGAAATGCCGCGGTCGTAACGACAAATACAGTGTGTTGGTGCCAGACGCGGCATGAGCTCATGGTGCTTTTCGGGCGGAAATCCTGCCATGACGAGCGGGGTTATGACCCTAGCGGAGCTCTCTGTGGTCAGGGGGAGGCCACAGGCCGCCGTAGGCCGCAACAGCCCGGGAACAGCCCGGGAACAGCTCGGCAACAGCCCGGGAACAGCCCGGGAACAGCCCGGCAACAGCCCGGGAACAGCCCGGCAACAGCCCGGCCGGTCAACGCACCACGGCCACCACGCGCCGCCCCAATAAACAAATACAGCGTGCTGCTGCTAAACTGTGCGGCATTGTTGAGGCTGCTTCGGGCGCAGCCAGTGCAGCCAGCGCCCCCGTCAAACGGATGCGCTCCCCCCAACGGCCACACCCCGCCACGGACACGGAACGGACACAATCTATCCAAACTCCAAAACCCAAACGCCGCAAACTCCTAGAGCGTCTTGAAACGGAGGGCAAAAGCATCAGAACATCTCCCGCGCGAAGACCAGAGGGCCGTTGACAAATAGCGATGACAGCGGGGCATAAGCAGACTGCTCTGCTGAGGGTGGGCTCCCCTTGTGCTCCCCTTGGGCTCCCCTTGTGCTCCCCTTGGGCTTCCCCTTGGGCTCCCCTTGGGCTCCCCTTGGGCTCCCCTTGGGCTCCCCTTGGGCTCCCCTTGGACTCCCCTTGGCTCCCCTTGGGCTCCCCTTGGGCTCCCTTGGGCTCCCCGAGCTGCATAAGCTCTAGAGGGCGCAGCGAAGGCAGTATGTCTGCTCATCCCAATTAATCCCGCACGCTAGTACCGGCCGTTACTCACCAGAGGCACCAGCAAGGGAAAGAGATTTTGCGATTTTGCATGCACGATTAGGATCAAACAGGAGCAACAGCTAAGCAAAACAATCCTACTGGTGTGTGTGTGTGTGTGTGTGTGTGTGTGTGTGTGTGTCTGCGCGCGCCACGAATTCCAAAACATTTCAAAAATTCGAAACAGTATACGCACTCGCACTCTGCTCGCACTCGGTGTCCCTGCCCTGACCATCTAGATCATAATTTTGATGGGACATTATTTAAAACGTCGTGGTGGTTTCTTTTGAGCTCTCCTAATCAGAAAGATCATCTCAGTTTTGGACTTAAATTTTTCATTTTTCAGACTTGGTGCGTCCGTTTCCGTTGGCTGCGTACGGTGCATTACATGTCAGACATATATCATGTCGTTTTCAGAATTATTTCCTTTCAGCAGATTTCCAGTTGTCTCCGGCCGCACTCTGTTCGCCGGCCCGACCCATGGCTGCTCATGGCCCATAAGTTTGATGAGTCGCTGTTGACGGCCGTTTGACGCCGGGCCGGGTCACCTGTGCGTGTCTCCGCTGCCTGCGCTGCCACCGCTGCCACCGCTGCCCCCGCTGCCTCCGCTGCCTGCCCACCGCCGCTGCCTGCCGCTGCCTCCGCCTCCGCCCGCTGCCCCGCTGCCACCGCTGCCCCCGCTGCCCCCGCTGCCTCCGCTGCCTCCGCTGCCTCCGCTGTCTCCGCTGCCTCCGCTGCCACCGCTCCACCGCTGCTGCCGCGCCGCAGCCGCTGACCCGGCCGGCCGCCGCAAAGCCCTCTCTTTAGGATGCGCGTAAATTCCCATCCTCGCTGCCATCAGCCCCTCTAGCAGGCGATAACTATCTGGCATACTCTAATGCGGCTCCGGTGGTCGGCAGCCGGGCGTGGCGTGGCGGCGCGGCGCGGCGGTGCTCTGAACCAGAGGCAGCTCAACTTTTTGAGTCCCAGACCGACATCGGCGCATAATAAAAAAGCGCGGTTAAAAGCTCGTCCCGAACGACCTCTGACCTTCTCTGTTGGCTTATTGTTATTATTGTGCCTTTTTTGTTCCCGTCGGGTCCCTTTTTTTATGCCCTCCGGATTAGTTGCTATTTTATGTCGACGTTATCATAGTCTGCTTGCGAAAGGGACGGGAAGGAGTGGAGGAAAAGTCATTACCGCAATTTGCTTTTCTCGGGATCAGGAAGAATAATCTTTTGTCTTGTTTTATTGCACGGTAGACCTGGTGTGAGTAAGAGAGCGATATCGCGAAAGATGTTCGGATGGCTGCGCACATCGCCTTTTAAGAAGGGTTTACACATACACACACACACACACACACACAGACCAGATGCACAACTTTATATCAAGTGTGTACGAGGCTGACCTTTAGCATCATCATTCCAGTGCAAAATGTTATGGCCTGAGAATATTGGAAGCGGCGCTGAGCCGGACGGAGCCCGAGGCAGAACCCGCGCTCCGCATGTGAGGCGCAGCCGGAGCAGCCGTGCGGTGGCGGTGGACGTGGACCCTCAACGGAGCTGCTCGCTGCTCCTCCTATGAATTGCGTTCGAGGGGGAAACGACGGAGGTAATCCGGCTAACATCGATTTTTCATCCGGGGTAATCCGGGGTAATCCGAGGTAATCCGGGGTAATCCGATGTAATCCGGGGTAATCCGGGGTAATCCGAGGTAATCCGAGGTAATCCGGGGTAATCCGAGGTAATCCGGGGTAATCCGGGCCAATGTTTACGTTTTTGTGTACCCCTAATTAATTTTATTTAGTGTAATCCGGGAGGAATCCTGGAGTAATCCGGGGTAGTCTGAGGTAATCCGAGGTAATCCGGGGTAATCCAGGGTAATCCGAGGTAATCCCGGGGTAATCCGGGGTAATCCGAGGTAACCCGGGATAATCCGGGCCAATGTTTACGTTTTTTGTGTACCCCTAATCAATTTTATTGAGTGTAATCCGGGAGTAATCCGGAGTAATCCGAGGTAATCCGGGGTAATCCCCATCCGGCTGACACAGAATTCGTCCGTCGTTTCCCCCTCGATTGCGCTACTGACGATGAAAAACGTTCGCCTTGCCAAAGAGAACGACGAAGGATTCCCAGCCCCCAGCCCGGTGTAAGAAACTATAAGGAACGCAAGGAACCAAGTAGCAGCCAGAGCCACGGATCTGCGTACCGCTTTGTACCTACATATCGCACTGTGTCGTGGGCATAGATACTTTTTATAGAAACGCAAGATTTTGTGTATGTGTAGCTGCTGTAATTAATTAGGCACATTTTTGCTATTTTAGTAGTCTGATTTCTGGTTTGAAAGCAAAGAAAGAAACGGAGATACCCGCTGCTCCATTTTTTAAATCTTTTTTTTTTTTACACGACGATGACTTTCCGAGTTGCGGCGAGGTGTCGTATTCCCTCGCAAGGCGTCGCAAGGCCTCCCTGTGTGTTTCGCGCGGTGCAGCGTGTTGCGCTCAGCTAATGTCAGAAGACCTGGAGGTCCGAGGCTTCACCGGCCCCAGCCCCAGCCTGCCCCAGCCCCAGCCTGCCCCAGCCCCAGCCCCAGCCCCACGGGCCCCACGGGCCCCACCTCTCCCTGCGTGTAACGCATATGTTACACAAATGCACTCAGTGGGTTTTCTTTCTGCACAGCACTATTTCATGCAGACCCGGTGAGTTGGTGAGACTGGCCAACGGTTACACCGACAGATGCATTCTGATACGCACACTTCGCCTTCACTGTTATCGACACGATTACAAGGCGGAGCTGCTTTTATCCGGACAGCACCTGACCAGGAAGTGCGTCTGTCTTTCTTCTCTTTTTATAGTCGTGATTTGGAAGCAGCAGTGCGAATCGTGTAGCAGTGCTCGGGGTGGAGTGGCGCCGCCAGGCTCCTCCGCGTGCACAACTACTGACACGGCTTGTGTGCCGGCCGATCCCCATGGGCCGGCCCCCCGCAGAGGAAGCAGGCCGTGAGCCAACAGCCTGCGGAGTCTGCGGATTACGTGGCGCCCGCGAAATTCAAAAGCGCGATAAACAATGTGGAGGCCGCTTTATTACTTATTACGTTACTGCGCACCAATTGCGCACTTAAGACTATAACGCGGGTATCTGCGCCCAGACTCACAGGCGGCTCCGCTCCGCCGGCCTCCGCGGGCTGGCTGTCTGGGCTAGAGGCCACCCCATTGGCCTAATTCCAGGCCGGATCCCCACCGATGCCAAATGCACATAGAGGGATGCGGCAGGTACGGCGGCTCTCATTGGCTAACTACGTAAGGCACTGTTGACTGCAGGTCTGGCAGTTACGTGGCTGTGAGTGACGGGCAGCGGCAGCGCTCGGTGAAAGAGATCCGAAGAGACTGGCTGTCGAGACAAGTGCAATGAGAAGCTGATCTGCTTTCACTCCTCCGTTGCGACTGGTGCACGCACGCACACGCACGCACGCACACGCACTCTCACGCCACATGCTACACACGGCACTACACCGAGCGCTCGCCGTCGGCACGACCGCCCCACTCACCCGCTAAGGCTGCTCCCTAAGTTTTAGCACGTACTTTTCGTTCAGGAAGCAATATGGTGAAGACGACTCCAGTAACACCTTGCACCCGCAGGCTCAACACTACTTTCTTCTTGTTCCACTGCTTATATTCTTCTTCTTCTTCTTCTTCTTCTTCTTCTTCTTCTTCTTCTTCTTCTTCTTCTTCTTCTTCTTCTTCTTCTTCTTCTTCTTCTTCTTCTTCTTCTTCTTCTTCTTCTTCTTCTTCTTCTTCTTCTTCTTCTTCTTCTTCTTCTTCTTCTTCTTCTTCTTCTTCTTCTTCTTCTTCTTCTTCTTCTTCTTAATTCTTCTTCTTCTTCTTCTTCTTCTTCTTCTTCTTCTTCTTCTTCTTCTTCTTCTTCTAATTCTTCTTCTTCTTCTTCTTCTTCTTCTTCTTCTTCTTCTTCTTCTTCTTCTTCTTCTTCTTCTTCTTCTTCTTCTTCTTCTTCTTCCACTATATCTTTGCGTTCTTTCAGGTCAGCATCTTGTTCTGTGAGGGCGCCTCGCAGGTGGCAATCTCGCCAGAGAATGGACACGGGTGCGTTGCAGTGTTGCCTACCCTGAGGTTCACAGGCGCCAAGAGGATCGACATTGCCTACATTGCCTTATAGCCGCTCCGTGATTCCTTGCGTTTTCTTAGTTATTTCTCGTTATTTTGCCCCCTTTTCGTCAACCCGCCATCCTCCATGATCCTGCTGTGATGTGTCTGCTATACAATCTCCCTGGTAGGCGGCACTGACGCCGCACACGGCGTTTCCCTACTACATAGTAACTGTCGCGGCGGTAGCTGCCGTGCCCCGTGCGCTTGCGTGCGTGTGTGTGTGTGCGTGTGTGTGTGTGTGTGTGTGTGTGTGTGTGTGGCCGCGTGCGCATTCTGTACGCCGCCACCCACGCCAGCGCTGCCTGCGGGGAGGGGCGGATGAGAAGAATTAGAAGTACCAGAATGCGTACGCGGGGGAAGTGCGCGCGTGTGCGTGCGTGTGTGCGTGCGTGTGTGCGAGTGCATATTTCGGGACGCTACTCTGTGGCGCTTACTTTGCGCCCCTCCCCGCCCCGCCGCGTGGTCCCGCTCTGGCAACGACTGAGACTGACTGCACCGCGAGAGGTCGGAATGCAGCCCCAGCTAGGGGAGAAAGTCACCGGCCCTCCCGCCCCGCCCCGCCCCGCCCCGCTACCCCGGCCGACGGCAGCCCTAAGCACCCGCAGGGCCCCACGGCCCCACGGTCACCGCCGCGCATCACCATCAAGCCAAAGGCGCGGCTAGATAGTGCGAGTCTCGGGATGAGAAATACAGTGCACCCCACTGACAGCAATCGCTATGTGAATATGAGAAATTGAGACCGCAGTGAGACTCGGTGACGATAGCTGCGGACGGACACGGCGACATTCAAGACCTCCGTGTGCACGGCGAGGCGCCGCCACGGCTCCGCGGAGCTCCGGCCGGGACATGATCGTTTCCACGCAAAATCGTTAACTCATACCGACATCGTCCTCCCCGGCACTCTGGAGGCGGACTCTTCCTGTGCATGGTTGTGTAAGTGTGTGTGTGTGTGTGTGTGCGTGTGTGTGTGCCGGGGAGGGAGGGGCATCGTATATGTAGTATGATTGCGTGTGTTGGAGTTCCTGCTTTTCCTCCATTTTTTCCCAGGAATTGAATCCCTCCCCGGAGCGGCCGGCTGCCAGCACGTGTGTGTGTGTGTAGCAATCCGAGCGTGCCTGTATCCAAACTATTTTATAATCACCATTTCACTCATGAGATAAGCGTGCAGGACATCAAATTGCTTCTTACCGCGGGTACAAAGCAAAACATCTTATGCGCACTCATGTTACCCGTCGTCGTGATTCATTAACTCCGACATCCCATCGTATTCTGCTGAAGACTGTCCAATAATGTGAAAGCGAGAAACCTCACCACTACATCGCATCGGGGGAATTTTCTCCCTCAAATTTGAGGTTATGATGTTTTCTTCACCCAAATTCAGGCGAGGAACCCTTCCTGCCCACTGCCCAAAGGGCTCTCCTCACCAAAATGTCTGGTGAGGTTCCTTGCTTCATTTCCTTCTCTGTGAATATACACCGAAGAAGCACACCTGGAGCCAGCGTTGCAAGGATGTGGCGAGAAGCCCACAGAGAGTCGTCGTTCGTCGCGAAGAAAAAGAGTGCAACAGCGGAGAGCTAATTAGTTATTCGGTGAGGCGCGTTGCGTGTGCTGCTGGCGCCCTTACTCCGGCCCCCACCTCTCACGCCCCGCGGACATTGCGTCAGGATATATGTCCCAGCAGGCGGCGCGCTGCAGTTAGGTTGGGTTAGGTCAGGTGGGTTAGGTGGTTTGAAGCTTCGCAAAGCGGTTCCCGTCGGCATATTAGAGGGTTTGCTCGGGGTTTGCCAGCCGCACTCGCGCCTCTAAGTCCCCGAGGGGTGTCTTGGCAGAGCCGCCCCGTCATCGTTGTCGGTGGTTTGGCCAAACGCGTCCCCTATTGAGAGGAGCCCTCAATATCAGCGGAGCCAGTGGAGCGCTCGCCTTGCCAGAAAGCCAATAAAAGCAGCGGCATGCTTTGGAAAGCGACGTGGACGTGCGGGGCTGTGCCGTGTGCCGTGTGCCGTACTCCGGCTGAACGCGATTGGTCGTCCGAGGGGTACTTAAGGACGAGGCTGGCAGCGCTGCGCTGGCAGAGTCCACCTCCCGGCCCGCGGCCCCGCCCGGCCCCGCCGCCCGCTCCCGGCTTGTCCAAATAAATAAGCGGGTCCTTCGGGCGCCTAGCCTTATTCGGGACTTCGGGTCGCTGGCGCCGTGTGACCGCCGTACCCACGGGCACGGGGCCGCGGGCCGGTCCGGGGCGGGGCGGGGCGGGGCGGGGCGGGGCGGGGCGGGGCGGGCGGCGGCATGATCCACCTGGCCGCGCCCCCGCGCCCGCCTGCCCCGGCCGCCGCGCGGCTGCCAACTTTATTAGAGCTCCGGATTCTCCCTCCTCCCCTCCCTCTCCTCCCACTCCTCGCGGCCCCGCCGACCCCGGCCACTGAGTTATGCCAGCAGCGCGCGTTTGATATTTTCATGTAGTTTGTAAGGGCGACCTGAGGGGGAGGGGGGGGGGCGTACTGCGAACAATAAATTACAATCAGATCCCTACTCGGCTCGCCCTGTCCCCTGATTGGTATGATGATGTTTCCCGTTGAGAATGGCCGGCCCTGGCGCGGCCGCGCTGGACAGGGCGCCATTGGCATTGCCATCGAACCATTCATTAGACTCCCTACACTGCGGACGCCGGCCGGCGGACGCCGAAGGGAAATGCAGCGCTATCACGGCTATCACTCACCGTGGAAAAAAATCAGCAGCACGGCACTGCGAAGACAGTCTCTACTTCTCCTTCTGCCAGTGCCGGATGGAATGGTGCGTGTCCAGGGTACTGCAGCGGGGCCGGGGGCGGCCGGCGGTGCGGGGGCGGTCAGCAGGGCCGGGGCGGCCGGCGGTGCGGGGGCGGTCAGCAGGGCCGGGGGCGGCCGGCGGTGCGGGGGCGGTCAGCAGGGCCGGGGGCGGCCGGCGGTGCGGGGGCGGTCAGCCGGAGGGGCGTGTCGGGGGCAGCGGGGCCGGGGGCGGCCGGCGGTGCGGGGGCGGTCAGCAGGGCCGGGGGCGGCCGGCGGGCAGCGCCGGTCCGGGCCGCGCCTGCCTCACCGAGCAGTCTCTACCCATGCAGCCTAGTTCCTCCTCTTTCCCATGGAGGAGACCACTTACTTTGGTCTGCGGCGGGGAGGCATGTCGACAGAACAGAAGAGCAGCCGCGGACGGCAGCCCCTCCAGCCCCCGCAGCCCCCGCAGCCCCCCCCCCCCCAGCACCATCGGCAACACCATCGCCTGGTAGCTGCTTCCTCTCGATCGGCCGCGTGTTGGGGCAGGGAGGGGTGTTCTTGGCCAGGACCGGCCCCTGCCGCCTCCCTCTCCCCCCCGGCTTCCGCCCGCCGCCTCCCGCCGCCCCCCGCCGCCCCCGGCGCCTGCAGCCGGGGTGTCGTTCCTCACATCGCGCGTTCTAATTTTCCGCATTCCTCGCCCAACTGCGTCGCAGCGACGGGCCGCACGGTGAGCGGTGCGTGCACAGCGTGCGGCAGCAGCGGTAGCAGCGGCAGCAGCAGCAGCAGCGGCAGCAGCGGCAGCGGCTGACCCACATGGCGGGGATAGCACCGGACCACCGCGGCGGTCCGTCCCACAGGATCCTCTCCCGGGATCCGCCCCAAGATTCCCTCCCCAGAATCTGCTCACGTCTGATCCCTCAGGATCCGCCCCCAGTAGCCCAGCAGGAAGAGGAAGTTTCTCCACAACAAAGCTCTGGTTGTGGTGCACTACGTCGTCGTTTACACCTCTCGCAGCCTTGCCTACGATCAACACTATATATACAGGCGTGGTGTTGCCTGAGGCTTGCCCATCGCTGGCAGCACCACGCGCTTCCGTGAATCTGTGTGTGTGTGTGTGTGTGTGTGTGTGTGTGTGTGTGTGCGAACTCTATAAAACAATCCTACTGGTGGGGATGGAAGTGCTGGCGGTGGTCGCGGTCGGTACAATTACCGATATGGATGGCGGGGCGGGGCGGGGCCGTGCCGGCTGCAGGGCTGCCACCATGTCGTCGTGTAACACGCGTACTGCTGGGCTGAGGCTGAGGGAGTGCGGCGCCACGCTACCGCCATGGCCTACTTCGTTTTTTGTGTTTTTTTTGGGGTACAAAAACCCTTTTGTCTTGCTGGTGCGGTTGCGTGTTT
The DNA here is from genome assembly GCA_038380765.1 of Odontothrips loti. Lineage (NCBI taxonomy): Eukaryota > Metazoa > Arthropoda > Insecta > Thysanoptera > Thripidae > Odontothrips > Odontothrips loti. The sequence goes on from CM076243.1 coordinate 8,653,782, forward strand.
GTGTGTGTGTGTGCGTGGAGGGCTTACGCGCACTCGGCGCGTCTCAATGCTCGAACTTCTGCAGTTCTCTTGCGCTCTGTGCTTTTGTGCGGCTTCCCGTCTTCCATTTGCCGCTCGTCTTCTCTCAAACCTCATCCTTCTCTTCTGGACTCATCTTTCTCTTCGTCGTTGTGTTTGTGCCTCTGAGAACGGGAGGCACGATACCATGCAGCCATTGAAGCGGTCCGCGCCGGTGCGGGGCCGTCCCGAGGCTGCCCCCAAAGACTACTCTGCAAAACAATCTTGTCAATACTTCTAAAATTATGAAGCAATCTGCTGGGAAGTGAAGAGAGAGGGAACGGTAAAGACGTGTTAGCCGCGAATGGTGAAGCGGAGCGCCCGCGAGGGCGAGGGTAGGCCAGCCCGCACTGCACGCGTGCATGCAGTGGCCATGGTTGCCTACCCAGCAAGGCGCCATGATGACAAAATTAGGTTTGCCCTTGCGACCGCTTGCCGCAGTGTCGTACTTCGTATACTCAATGGCAGTGTGTGCGAAGCTGTGAGGGATCATCATCAGACACCGGCAGAGCAGTGAGAGCAGTGCAGTCCGCGGGTGGAAGAGCAGTGAGAGCAGTGCAGTCCGCGGGTGGAAGAGCAGTGAGAGCAGTGCAGTCCGCGGGTGGAAGAGCAGTGAGAGCAGTGCAGTCCGCGGGTGGAAGAGCAGTGAGAGCAGTGCAGTCCGCGGGTGGAAGAGCAGTGAGAGCAGTGCAGTCCGCGGGTGGAAGAGCAGTGAGAGCAGTGCAGTCCGCGGGTGGAAGAGCAGTGAGAGCAGTGCAGTCCGCGGGTGGAAGAGCAGTGAGAGCAGTGCAGTCCGCGGGTGGAAGAGCAGTGAGAGCAGTGCAGTCCGCGGGTGAAGAGCAGTGAGAGTGCAGTGAGAGCAGTGCAGTCCGCGGGTGGAAGAGCAGTGAGAGCAGTGCAGTCCGCGGGTGAAGAGCAGTGAGAGCAGTGCAGTCCGCGGGTGGAAGAGCAGTGAGAGCAGTGCAGTCCGCGGGTGGAAGAGCAGTGAGAGCAGTGCAGTCCGCGGGTGGAAGAGCAGTGAGAGAGCAGTGCAGTCCGCGGGTGGAAGAGCAGTGAGAGCAGTGCAGTCCGCGGGTGGAAGAGCAGTGAGAGCAGTGCAGTCCGCGGGTGGAAGAGCAGTGAGAGCAGTGCAGTCCGCGGGTGGAAGAGCAGTGAGAGCAGTGCAGTCCGCGGGTGGAAGAGCAGTGAGCAGCAGTGCAGTCCGCGGGTGGAAGAGCAGTGAGAGCAGTGCAGTCCGCGGGTGGAAGAGCAGTGAGAGCAGTGCAGTCCGCGGGTGGAAGAGCAGTGAGAGCAGTGCAGTCCGCGGGTGGAAGAGCAGTGAGAGCAGTGCAGTCCGCGGGTGGAAGAGCAGTGAGAGCAGTGCAGTCCGCGGGTGGAAGAGCAGTGAGAGCAGTGCAGTCCGCGGGTGGAAGAGCAGTGAGAGCAGTGCAGTCCGCGGGTGGAAGAGCAGTGAGAGCAGTGCAGTCCGCGGGTGGAAGAGCAGTGAGAGCAGTGCAGTCCGCGGGTGGAAGAGCAGTGAGAGCAGTGCAGTCCGCGGGTGGAAGAGCAGTGAGAGCAGTGCAGTCCGCGGGTGGAAGAGCAGTGAGAGCAGTGCAGTCCGCGGGTGGAAGAGCAGTGAGAGCAGTGCAGTCCGCGGGTGGAAGAGCAGTGAGAGCAGTGCAGTCCGCGGGTGGAAGAGCAGTGAGAGCAGTGCAGTCCGCGGGTGGAAGAGCAGTGAGAGCAGTGCAGTCCGCGGGTGGAAGAGCAGTGAGAGCAGTGCAGTCCGCGGGTGGAAGAGCAGTGAGAGCAGTGCAGTCCGCGGGTGGAAGAGCAGTGAGAGCAGTGCAGTCCGCGGGTGGAAGAGCAGTGAGAGCAGTGCAGTCCGCGGGTGGAAGAGCAGTGAGAGCAGTGCAGTCCGCGGGTGGAAGAGCAGTGAGAGCAGTGCAGTCCGCGGGTGGAAGAGCAGTGAGAGCAGTGCAGTCCGCGGGTGGAAGAGCAGTGAGAGCAGTGCAGTCCGCGGGTGGAAGAGCAGTGAGAGCAGTGCAGTCCGCGGGTGGAAGAGCAGTGAGAGCAGTGCAGTCCGCGGGTGGAAGAGCAGTGAGAGCAGTGCAGTCCGCGGGTGGAAGAGCAGTGAGAGCAGTGCAGTCCGCGGGTGGAAGAGCAGTGAGAGCAGTGCAGTCCGCGGGTGGAAGAGCAGTGAGAGCAGTGCAGTCCGCGGGTGGAAGAGCAGTGAGAGCAGTGCAGTCCGCGGGTGGAAGAGCAGTGAGAGCAGTGCAGTCCGCGGGTGGAAGAGCAGTGAGAGCAGTGCAGTCCGCGGGTGGAAGAGCAGTGAGAGCAGTGCAGTCCGCGGGTGGAAGAGCAGTGAGAGCAGTGCAGTCCGCGGGTGGAAGAGCAGTGAGAGCAGTGCAGTCCGCGGGTGGAAGAGCAGTGAGAGCAGTGCAGTCCGCGGGTGGAGCAGTGAGAGCAGTGCAGTCCGCGGGTGGAAGAGCAGTGAGAGCAGTGCAGTCCGCGGGTGGAAGAGCAGTGAGAGCAGTGCAGTCCGCGGGTGGAAGAGCAGTGAGAGCGTGCAGTCCGCGGGTGGAAGAGCAGTGAGAGCAGTGCAGTCCGCGGGTGGAAGAGCAGTGAGAGCAGTGCAGTCCGCGGGTGGAAGAGCAGTGAGAGCAGTGCAGTCCGCGGGTGGAAGAGCAGTGAGAGCAGTGCAGTCCGCGGGTGGAAGAGCGCGCAATGTGAGGCCGGAGCCAGCCGCAGGCAGCGGGTCGTCCGCTCTGGCAGCTTCGCCAGCTCTGCCCTGCTTTGCTCTGCTCTGCCCTGCGGCCTGTGGACTCCGCTGGACACCGAGGGGGCTAATTATTGTCGCCGTCGTCTCCACGGGAACGGCTGCCCCCGGCCTGCCCCCGGCCTGCCCCCGGCCTGCCCCCGGCCTGCCCCCGGCCTGCCCCCGGCCCCCGGCCCCCGGCATCGTGGGGGGAGCCGCGAGCCGCGAGGGCAGCGTGCGCCGGGCAGCGGCGGGCCGCGGCGGCCTAGAAGTAGGGCGAGCGGGAAGCTACAAGCGGCAAACTACATACGCTGCGAGACAAAGACATGCATAACACCGCATGCATCACACCGTGGACGTACAAGGCAGAGGCGGGGTTCCATCATCACATCACTCCAGCCGGGCCGGCCGGGCCCAGTCGGGCGGACGGCAGAGGGCCGAGCCGGTGCATGGCGAAATCCCAGCGAACAGCCCAGCGAACGTGAGCGTACCAACGTTTACAAATGATCTAAAATCTGGACCAGAACAACGACGGCGGCTCTTTTTATTTTGTTATTCGGTTTCACAAATTCGCCGAATCGAATTAGACTTTGCTACGGCAGGGCGGTCCAGCGGCAGTCCAACAACGGAAGTCCAGCGGCGGTCCAGTGGCAGTCCAGTGGCAGTCCAGCGGCAGTCCAGCGGAAGCCCAGCAGCAGTCCAGCGGCAGTCCAACAACGGAAGTCCAGCGGCGGTCCAGTGGCAGTCCAGCGGCAGTCCAGCGGCGGTCCAGCGGCAGTCGCCCCCGCGGCTCTTGGCGCGTGTCGGAGCCGGCCCTGTCAGGTGAGAGACAGAGATGCAAGATAAGCGCCGTGGGCCCGCCCTGCGAGTGCAGCGGAGATGCATGATCTAGCAGGCGCCCAGCCCGGTCCGGGCCGACATACTATCTGATGTCCGCGCGGGGACGTCAGTCACTCGGCTCAGCGCGTACATTTCCGGAATCGCTCAATTTGTTAATTTTCAGGTAGGAAATTGCCCTGGATGGGGTGCTCGTGGTGGGGCCGCCACAGGCAGTCGGAGGCCCGCAGCAGCTGATGGCGCTGGGCACGGGGCGGGGCCGGAGGAGGGGCCGGAGGAGCGACCGGATGGGCGGCGCGCACAGGAGCGCAAAAAATCGCACCGGGGAAGTCCTCCCCCCCCCTTCCCCTCTTCCCCCTTTTCCTACGGCCGCTTACCTTTCAACTCCCACGCTGGACAGAGTGGACGCCGCCTCTCCCTTTGTTTGGGCTGAGAACTTCTCTGTGGGCGGACGTCCTAGATGTCCTGCGGGACCTCGAACCCTCCGGGCTAGGGAGGGGGCAGGGCCCAGGACCCAGCCGAGTGTGTGTGCGTGTGCGCACACGTGCGTGCGGAGAAACAGTGCCAAGAGACCCTGTGTCGTCTGCTTGTACGGGGAAAGTGCACTATGCACTAATTTTACACGCCACTCATTCCTTTCACTGTTTCTTGACGCTGCTCTTGTGTGAACGCGCGGAAAAACAAGGGCACACTTATGACCGCGGTGCGAAAGTATTTTCTCCTCCGATCACACTGCAGCAGCGCACGAGAAGAGACAGTTGTTATTCCCTCTCGATTTTTAATATTGATTCGATAGAGAAATCGATATGAATCACTGTTCTTGATTCGAGTTTTCACTGCTGCGGCGGGTAGCGCGCGGAGAGCGCCTGTCACGCGTCACGATAGGCTGTCCCGTTGAGCGCGGCCGCCGCGCGGGCTTGCCTACCTGCCGGGGGCCCGGCCGGCTCGCCTCACTGCAGTGCAGGCATGTCCTCCACCACCGCAGCTTAGTCCCTGCTGTGCTGCCGAGCACGCTGGCGGCAACAGCAGCGGCAGCGGCAGCAGCGGCGGCAGCGGCGGCAGCGACGGCAGCGGCGGCAGCGGCGGCAGCGGCGGCAGCGGCGGCAGCGGCGGCAGCGGCGGCAGCGGCGGCAGCGGCGGCAGCGGCGGCAGCGGCGGCAGCGGCGGCAGCGGCGGCAGCGACGGCAGCGCGGGCCGCAGAAGAGAATAATCTGTCTCTTAATGATGGCACGCCTGCGAACTCCTGCGAACGCCCGCGAACCCCTGCGAACGCCACGCCACTCGGAAATAATTGGCCGCATCACGCTCTGAGGCGGCGGGCTCCGCATCGACAGCTATTTTTCGCCTCCTCTGGTGTACCTCACCCATCTCGCCCTCCTCACCCTTCTCTCTCTCTCTCTCTCTCTCTCTCTCTCTCTCTCTCTCTCCTCTCTCTCTCTCTGTCCCCCCTCCCTCCCCCACGTGAGGCATGTGGATGAGACGCTCCTCTATCCTTTGTCCGCGTGGGTCGGTATGGTGCGGCGGCCGGTGCACTGGCATCTTGCGTCTCAAATATTGGTGGTGTCCTCCCTAGTCAATATTGGGTCCCGTGAAAGGTTCCTCTCTCTGTCTCTCTCTGTCTCTCTCTCTGTCTCTCTCTCTCTCTCTCTGTCTGTCTGTCTCTGTCTCTCTCTCTCTCTCTCTGTCTCTCTGTCTCTCTGTCTCTCTCTCTCTCTCTCTCTCTGTCTCTCTCTCTGTCTCTCTCTCGCAGAGTCCAGCCTTGCACATCCTGTATGCAGCAGCTATGCGGCTCGGTCTCCGCCCGGCTCGGCTCGGCTCGGGGGTTCGTCGTCAGCGCCGCTTATACCGGCCGCAACACGTGTTTCACAAGGCAGCGGCCGCCACCCGGAGCACTCCGGCGGCACGCACACACACACACGCACACACACACGCACGCACACACACACACACACACACACACACACACACACACACACACACACACACACACACACACACACACACACACACACGCACAGCAGCCCGAGATCTCTTACTACGCGTCGTAACGACCGCGAGACAAAAAACGGCCGCGCCGTCCGCGCGGATCGAACCGCAATGCAAGGCTGTGGATGCAACTCGCCGGGCAGACACCTGTGGGGGGGATTTCATGCCCGTTGGCGGTGTGTGCGTGTGTCGGTGGTCGGGGATAGAAAAGTGCAAAAAAACGACGAGGGGGAAAAAAGGTAAGTAGCGGTGAAAACGCTACAGCGCCGTAAGGCACATGGACCACCCACACGCCGCCGACATTACCGCTCCGCGCACGGGCAGCCAAGCCTAGAAGCTGCACACGAACGCCAACAGCAAAAGTCTACTACTTCCTCGCCGATGAAGAGAAGGGGAAGAAAAACGGATGCGATGGTGATGGCGTTTGTTACTGCTGCGGCTTTGTCCGGGCCCGTCTAGTCCTGCAGTGGAACAGTGCCGAAAGACGAAAGGTAGAAGCGCGACCTCCTTCAAGCTTTAAGTTGTGATTAATTTTTTGTGTGGTTAAATATTTAGCCGATTTTCCGTTTTCACTTTCTCCTACTCGGAACTGCCAAACGTTTCCGCAGCGGCGATTTCTTTCTTTGTCCGGCTCGTGCTGTAACTCTGACAGTGAGACCGATCAAATGGTGTGGAGGTGACTGTATTTTCTTCTTTCACAGGGGCGGGGGGCGGCAGCAGTAGTTGTGCGGGAGTGGGCGTTGTAGCTGCAGTGGGGACTGCTGTAGCTGCAGCAGCGGGAGAAGGCCATAGGTGCTGTAGCTGCAGCAGCGGGAGTAGGCCATAGGTGCTGTAGCTGCAGCAGCGGGAGTAGGCCATAGGTGCTGTAGCTGCAGCAGCGGGAGTAGGCCACAGGTGCTGTAGCTGCAGCAGCGGGAGAAGGCCATAGGTGCTGTAGCTGCAGCAGCGGGAGTAGGCCATAGGTGCTGTAGCTGCAGCAGCGGGAGTAGGCCATAGGTGCTGTAGCTGCAGCAGCGGGAGTAGACCATAGGTGCTGTAGCTGCAGCAGCGGGAGAAGACCATTGGTGCTGTAGCTGCAGCAGCAGGAGGTGTTGGAGCTGCAGCGGTGGGAGTAGGTGTCGCGGTGCCGTCACAGTTGCAGAGGATCGCGCCCGCTCCCCGGACAGCCTCTTTCCCTGCCTCGCCGCGGATGCACAGTCCACTCGCGCCGTGCTGCCTCTGTCAGTGTCTCGCTCACAAAGCGCACACAGGCGCCAGCATCCGCCTCTGCAGCAGCAAGCAGCATCGTGCCCAGAGCCACGGCACTTCCATGAGAACAGCGTTGCAGTCGCGGAGAGGGAAGGGGGATAGGGAGAAGGATATAGAGGGAGAGAGAGAGAGAGAGAAATAAGGGGGGCAATAGGTGAGGAACGAGAGGGAAGAGGGTTAGGCAGTAAGTGGGGACGGCGGAGTTAATGCCCGGGCTTGTTAACACCCCCACCAGCCCGCTCTGAAATCACGAAGACGTCTCTATTCGTGTGCCGAGCTTGGCCCCGCTTGGTCCCGCTTGGCCCCGCTTGGCCCCGCTTGTCTCGGGGGTCACTCCCCCTCCGCTCCACCTCCCACCCGTGCAGCTGTCGTGAGTGAACACCGCGTCCGAGCTACGTCCGCGGGTTCGACTCCCGCGCACGCCTTTCGTCCTTTTTAGCAGATGATACCTCTAAATAGCACTAGCATAGCCTAGCTAAACTAAATCATATTGAAGAAAGAGGTGTCAGCTAGCTTGTACTTTCATTGTAGGGGGAGCCGCGTCCGTCTCGGCTGTCTGCCAGCTTTGCCAGCCCCGCCGCGCTCCCCACCGCACCCACCGCAGCGCGGGACGGCTGAGAGGGGGAAGGGACTCGGGAGAGAGAGAGAGAGAGAGAGAGAGAGAGAGAGAGAGAGAGAGAGAGAGAGAGAGAGAGAGAGAGAGAGAGAGAGAGAGAGAGAGAGAGAGAGAGAGAGAGAGAGAGAGAGAGAACGAGACGGAGTTAGCCGGACGGGAAAGGGAGAAGGAGGCGTATGGGCAGACACAACGTCGTACCATGACGCAGGGGGGCCATTTTCTGTTCCTTCTGTTTGTGCATAATAAAAAGTGGCGGCGCATTAAGCGCAGGCAACATACAACACATTATCTGCTGCCCTGCGATGAGCGTTGTCACACTCCCCCTTTCATGAAAGTTGGCTTTTACAAATATTAGTGGAAAATTAAATTGGTAGGTTCTTGCTGTTTGACCAAAACTTGGGGGAGGCACAAACAATGATAATAAATTAAAAACTCGCACCATGAAGGAAAGTAGGAATAAAACCAGAGTATCATCTGCTTTCATGACGGTTTTGGAATCGTCCTTTTTTTGCCCTGGTTGCTGCGGCGGCGCAGACTAAGCGAGAAACCCAGACTGAGAAGAATGATGCAGATGAGCGGGAGTGGCCGCAGTGTCGGCAGTGGCCTACCTGCGCCGCTGAAATAGGCCGCCGCCGCCCGCCGCCGGCGTGGGGCCCTCACTCCGCAGTGGTATGGATTTATTGGGTGTGGTCGTTTGTACGTTCCGAGCGATAGGATAAGGATGCTATAAATTTCGCCTCACTTGTCTCTTTTCCCTTACCACCTCTCTCTCTCTCTCCCTCACGAGGCGTGGCCTTTCCCGCCGTCTCGGGGGGCAAAATTATATTACGACAAAGTTATGTTGTGTTTACTCCAGAGAGTGACCACACCCGCCGAGCCGGCGAGCTGCCGAGCCCGAGCCGTCAGGGTTGACATGAGAGGCGATCCGACAACTCCTGACTGATCACGATCTCGCCTTCGGATACACGCAAAAAAATTAATAACACACCGTACGGCGCCGCGCGGCCGGTGGGGGCATGACTTCACAATCGGCACAGCCGTGTTTCTCCTGTTCTGCTTCAAGGTGTTGCGGTGTTTTCTCCGGTGTGGCCGCGATTCTTTTCATGGTGTTAAATGCAAATGGGCGTGGAGCCGTCGTCAGCGCCGCCGGGCAGCCGTGGGCACCAGGGGGCACCGGTGGACACCCCACGCAGCTACATGTCGGCCGGTCCCGACCACTATTCGGCACGCACACCGTGGCCTGCGCACAGGCGGCCTGTCCAGCAGCTTGGAGGGGCCTCCCAGATCACGACGCTAATCCGCAGCCTGCCAAATCATTTAGGCGCTGACCCTCTCAGCGTGCTGGGTTCGCACGGTGGCCACACCTCCAGGCAGCTGCGGGGAGCCCCTGGCAGGGTAGGCACTGTGCACAGCAGCTAGGCGGGTTCTGCCCACCCGGCCAGGCGCTCTTCGTGCGAGTCTGTAGAACGCGATGTTCCCACAGAAAAACCGTATCTCAGGATTTGGATGCTCGTTCCTGCACTTCCATATCCAGGCAACACTGTGAGCTGGGTCCGGCTGGGTCACTGTTGGTCATAGCGACCGGTCACACACTCGGGATGGCTAAGGGATAATGAAATGATGTCACTTCCGGATACTTTGAAACGCAGATCATTCGATGCCGTCACTCACCATGTGAAATGATTCCAAACTCAAGTCCTTTTCCGGGCTGAAGTTCTCAGCAGAGGCCGCCTCCCCAGCAAAACTCACCGTCCGGCCTCAAAAGATCCTCGCCTCCTGATCGACAGTGGCCATTTTCCTGCGCAGCGCCCCCCCACAACTGTTACGCAGGACCTTTGGCCTTTCACGACGGAGGAGACTCTCCCAGACCGGGGTGGTGCCAGCAACGAGCCCCTGGCGGGGTAGGCCACACGGGCTGCGGCTGTGCTGGGCTGTGCTGGGCTGTGCCGGTCCACCCCGCGGCGCCCCCGTCACCAAGTGCACCTGCGGGGCCCGCTGCACTCACTCGCCTTTGTGTGTGGCGGCCGATTCCTCTTTGTTCCGTGAGTTGTGCGCACCGCTCGCAGCAGCTTGACCAGCGAGGAAGCTAGAGGGGGCTGCGGCTAGCTGCGGCGGCGGCAGCGGCAGCGGCAGCGGCAGCGGCAGCGGCAGCGGCAGCGGCAGCGGCAGCGGCAGCGGCAGCGGCAGCGGCAGCGGCAGCGGCAGCGGCGGCGTGAACTTGACCTTGTCAGCATCGCGGCCCGAGCAGAGCCTCGAGCACACGGATGGCGCGCGCTCGCACACAAACACTTGAAAATTGCAGCAACGTTGTTGCTCGGCGTTGAGAAGGGGATCACCTCAAGTCAGTCCGCAAGACGAGCTAACGAACGTGGCCTCAACATGCACCATGTCAAAGTAAAGAAGCACACTCGATGGTTTTGGCCGGCTCTCAAAGGAGCAGTGGCAGAGGCGGCGAGGCGCGGCGCGGCGCGGCTCCCATGCGGAGAACATTTACATGGCAACGTACAAGGCGACGACAGTCGTTGTCACTAACGCGTTGGCTGGAGCGTTGGCAGAGTCAAGCCTGTGCGAAACAGAAGACGGAAATGAGTTTTTGGTACTGCTTCCTCGTCTTGATGTGAAGCTGATCGGTTTGAGTGAAAATGAAAAATAAGTCATGAACATCGCTCAATTGTGGACGCTACAAGGGGCTTGAAGTGGCTGTCTTGGAAACATCCTGCCCGTTTCATTTTTTATGTTTCAGACACATGGGGTGGACTCAGATGGGTGCCAGGATTTTAAATGACCCTTTTTGACAGAAAAGATGCGAGTTGTGATGGTCACGACGTGGTCATACTAGGCTGCCCAAAGGCCAATCGCGGGCGAATTTGTGTCACGTGTTTCGAAGTGGTAGTTTTAGTCCTCTAGGGAGTTCAAAATTCGCGTCGCTCGCTAGCTTGATTCTAATTAATCAATAAATATTCAAGAATTTATTATGCTACAATAACAATATTTCAGTTATTAGTTTCAATCATCGCGTATAAGGAACGTCACAGCTGATATGCACCCATAAGGCGGTGAGCAGGGGGCACACAGTCCCTAGGGCTGGTGTCGGCTGGTGTGCCCCCAATGAGGCGGTCGGCAGGGGGGCACACGGTCCCTAAGCGAGGGGTGCATCACATGGCAAAGTCACTGTACACCTAACGGAATAGTGTCATGTGCAATCACGTCCAGTCCCTGCCCAATCATTCCAATCACCAGACACCGAAAAGATTCCGAAAAAAAAAATTCAGCGAGAAAAAAAGCCTGATGGGATGTTTGACCGCTATTACAAAACCTATGTCGTCCCGGCTTCCGCCAGGACCCTGCCTTCAACTTCGGTGATCTTACGGGAACCGGTGCTTTACGGCTGCTAGTTGGCCCCGGGACACAGCACTAGAACCCGCTACCCGGCTTGCGCCGGACGGATCTCCCGGCAACCCCTAGCCCGCGCCAATGCGCGAGGCTCCCTCCGCTAACCACGGCCTCCGGGACTCCATAATACTGTAGTGCCCTTCAACCGCAGTCTGGTTTGGCCCCATTAATCATGGGAGTCCGCCCCTGCGAAGATTTGGAGGACATAGGTTCCCTTCGTACACGGCCGAAGCCGCTGTACTCTACTCGCTACGTACCGAGTAGCGGCATGTCCGCACCTGCCAGATTCAGAGAGAGGAAAACAGAAGCTTCGAACCCTAGAAGCTCCTGTACATCCCCCGAGTCTCCCCCCGGGATTGCTCCCGAGGCACAGAACGCCCCCCCGGGCGGGACCCTCGAATCTAGGGAATCGAACCCTAGACCCTCGGGACCGGGGGTTTGTGCCGGCGGCGCCTTAGCCCGCACGGTCGCTTGGACAGCCATGCCTACGTCACGTTCGGAAGTATATTTTAGGCACTGTCCACCAAGCTGTGTCACAAGAAAAAGTTGAGCGGCCGGCAAGATTTGAACCACAGACCTGTCGGTTTCCGGCTGATCCCCTAACCCATGCGGCTACCGAGCCACGGTGTTGGCCGCTGCGCTCCCGGCAATCTAGCTCCACAGACTAGAGCTGAATATCCAGAAAAAAATTTGGAGGCGTTGGCAAGAGTTGATCCCGGGACACCGTTTGTTAGAAAACAGCGCCTCAACCGGTACGGCTACAGCTACTGCTACCACTACGCTACCACAAGAAAAAGTTAGGAGGCCGGCAAGAGTTGAACCGCGGACCTGTCAGCTTCCGACCGGTCCACTAACCCATGCGGCTGCCGAGCCACAGTAGTAGTTTGCTCCGCGCTCCCGGCACTCTAGGTCCACACAGTAGAGCTGAACATCGAGAGAAAGTAAAATGGAGGCGTGGACCTAGAGTGCCGGGAGCGCGGAGCAAACTACTCCTGTGGCTCGGCACCCGCATGGGTTAGTGGACCGGTCGGAAGCTGACAGGTCCGCGGTTCAACTCTTGCCGGCCTCCTATCTTTTTCTTGTGCGTAGTGGTAGCAGTAGCTGTAGCCGTACCGGTTGAGGCGCTGTTTTCTAACAAACGGTGTCCCGGGATCAACTCTTGCCAACGCCTCCAAAATTTTTTTCTGGATATTCAGCTCTACTCTGTGGAGCTAGATTGCCGGGAGCGCAGCGGCCAACACCGTGGCTCGGTAGCCGCATGGGTTAGGGGATCAGCCGGAAACCGACAGGTCTGTGGTTCAAATCTTGCCGGCCGCTCAACTTTTTCTTGTGACACAGCTTGGTGGACAGTGCCTAAAATATACTTCCGAACGTGACGTAGGCATGGCTGTCCAAGCGACCGTGCGGGCTAAGGCGCCGCCGGCACAAACCCCCGGTCCCGAGGGTCTAGGGTTCGATTCCCTAGATTCGAGGGTCCCGCCCGGGGGGGCGTTCTGTGCCTCGGGAGCAATCCCGGGGGAGACTCGGGGATGTACAGGAGCTTCTAGGGTTCGAAGCTTCTGTTTTCCTCTCTCTGAATCTGGCAGGTGCGGACATGCCGCTACTCGGTACGTAGCGAGTAGAGTACAGCGGCTTCGGCCGTGTACGAAGGGAACCTATGTCCTCCAAATCTTCGCAGGGGCGGACTCCCATGATTAATGGGGCCAAACCAGACTGCGGTTGAAGGGCACTACAGTATTATGGAGTCCCGGAGGCCGTGGTTAGCGGAGGGAGCCTCGCGCATTGGCGCGGGCTAGGGGTTGCCGGGAGATCCGTCCGGCGCAAGCCGGGTAGCGGGTTCTAGTGCTGTGTCCCGGGGCCAACTAGCAGCCGTAAAGCACCGGTTCCCGTAAGATCACCGAAGTTGAAGGCAGGGGTCCTGGCGGAAGCCGGGACGACATAGGTTTTGTAATAGCGGTCAAACATCCCATCAGGCTTTTTTTCTCGCTGAATTTTTTTTCCGGAATCTTTTCGGTGTCTGGTGATTGGAATGATTGGGCAGGGACTGGACGTGATTGCACATGACACTATTCCGTTAGGTGTACAGTGACTTTGCCATGTGATGCACCCCTCGCTTAGGGACCGTGTGCCCCCCTGCCGACCGCCTCATTGGGGGCACACCAGCCGACACCAGCCCTAGGGACTGTGTGCCCCCTGCTCACCGCCTTATGGGTGCATATCAGCTGTGACGTTCCTTATACGCGATGATTGAAACTAATAACTGAAATATTGTTATTGTAGCATAATAAATTCTTGAATATTTATTGATTAATTACAATCAAGCTAGCGAGCGACGCGAATTTTGAACTCCCTAGAGGACTAAAACTACCACTTCGAAACACGTGACGCCAAGTGAGGGCACACCAGCCTTAGGGACTGTGTGGGGTGCGGTGAGGCGGTCAGCCGGGGGGCGACCACAACTCGCCGAAAAGTGTACACTGATTGTCCTCGTGGCTCGGACTACATAAGTCCCGGTGCCTGCTGGGCTCGGCCCAGCCAACTCAGTTGAATTACCAGTTAGAAATGTTGCATAACTAACGTTCGGGAACGTTTCGGAAACTATCGGGAAACGTTTCGGACCGCCTTCTTGGGGGCACACCAGCCCTCGGGACCGTATACCCCCCATCCTACTGCTGACCACGCAGGCTTACCGCTGGCTGGGCGTCAGCCGGTGACGAACGGACAAAAAAAAATTCGGTCGCTGATAGCGCTCCGCCTCGCGGTTCGCAAACGCCCGCCCGCTCGCTCCGCAAATTATGACCCAACTTTTGAAATCCGGTCTCAAATCTGAAAAGTGGGCCAAAGTTTTCAAAACAGCCTCTGCAGTTTCCTTATCGCCCACAGCTGGGCGATGCTCACGACGTTTTTCATTTTCCAGTCTCTGTGTTGCTCCTTAGGTGCATACTTCTGTTGACATCGTCTGGGGCGCTATGTGGCCCTATGCAGTGAGGGGCGGGGAGCAGGCAGCCGGCCACAGCAGGCCCGCAGGAGCCCGCAGGCCCAGCCCGTGATTGCAGCCGGCGGTATTAATCGAATCGCTCACGAAACGGGCGGCGGGCAGGACAATGGCGGTGTGTGGCAAGTGCGACCCGCAGGACCTTGGCCGGCGCGAAAGATATGACCTAGACGCGGGCCCGCACGGCCCCGCACGGACCCACACGGACCCACACGGACCCACACGGACCCAGGGTCATGACAAGGCGCGCTAATGAAGCTGTTTTATTTATACACAAATCGAGAAGGCGGAAGATGCCAGCGGCGGCAGAGAGGTCCAACGCCGTGGGCGACGGGGCGGGCTACTGCCGGCTACTGCAGTTGGCGGGGACCGGGCCAGGTGCTGTGCCGTGAGCTCCAGAGCGTGATGCACTGCGCAGTTTGCCCCTCTTCGTCCTCCCAGTTCACGAAACTGTTTGTTTTGTTTATCAGCTACTCTTGAGCAATGGCCACAAACTTGGGTCAGCACGACGCGTCATTGGTTGCATGCAGGTATGGGGAGCTGACCACCATCACCGGCTGCCCGGGATTAGGGTGGCGAGTGTGGAGCGGGGGCCGAGGGGCTGCCGCAGTGCCGCTGTCCGCTGCCGGGATCGGCTTACTCCTCCACGCCCGCTGCCCACAGAGCGGCGCAGAGCGGCCTCGACAAAACGGTAAAAACTAGACTGATATCGGGTGACGGCACACCAGCCCGGGCCCGGGACTGCCGCACAGCTCGGCGACCTGCGCACTTCTGCGGCCCCGAGCACGTCAGTGTCCCCGAGCACGTCGGGGTCCCGGAACATCGGGGTCCCAGGCACAACGGGGGCCCCGAGAACATCGGGGTCCCGAGCACGTCGAGGACCTCGAAAACATCGGGGGCCCCGAGCACGTCGAGGACCTCGAAAACATCGGGGGCCCCGAGCACGTCGAGGACCTCGAAAACACCGGGGGAACATCGTAGAGCACGTCAGCGTCCTCATGCACTCGTCGACGGCCTCGCGCACGTCAGTGTCACCGAGCACGTCGGCGGCTCCGAGTGGCCCCGCGCCGCCCGACGAGCCGCGAGGCGATGCGATGCGATGCGTAGCAATGCGACCGCGCCAAAACCGCAGAAACGGCAAGAGCCTTAGCCTTAGCCTTTCCTGGGTGAGACACTCGGCTGAGCATCATTCTTAGGCTGCGTTCGAAGCGTCAAGATGTTTCGCTATTTCTGTCTAGTTTTCGCTTCATTTTTTTTTCTTCGCCCCCTTCCTTCTGTCCCTGTGTACGGCTCCCTGTGCTGAGATATGCACTATACTCTGTCTATTTTAGGATGGCAGTCGGCCCTCTGCCTGCATGGCAGTGCTTCGCCAGCAACTGCAGCAACACCACCTGGAGCTAGGAGCGACCTCAAGAAATCAGGTCGAGTTGCCATAGTTCCCGTCGGGAGTACCTTTCATTTCAAGTACTTGAAACACTCGCCCAAGTTGTGGCAACTTCACTAGGAAGTCTATGGGGTCCAGTGCTTTGTTTTCCACCTAACCTTAACTGCCCCCTCCTCCCCTCTCTGAATCGCCGAACAGCAGCGTAAACACCGCGCCCTTTGAGAAGGTAATCCCACATGCACGCTTGTACAGCAACGATTGGAAAAGTGCAAGGGGCGAGCGCGCGCACACGCACACACACACACACGCACACACACACACACACACACGCTGCACAACAGCGCACCGGTACTATAATTGTGCGGCCCGGGACCTTGACGACAAGTTCCGCCGTCTATTTCAAGTGTGCGCGCTGTCGCGTTCGCATTCTCGGGCCGGGCCGGGCCGGGCCGGGCTGGGCGGGGCGGGGCGGGGCGGGGCGGGGCGGGTCGCCTAGGCGCGGCTAGGCGCCACACCGTCGTCACCACCTCAACGTCTGTACGCACCGGGTGGGGCCGCTGGGGCCGCTGGGGCCGCTGGGCCTGCCGAAGGGATGCCAGCCCGCCTTGGCCCGCCTCAGCCAGCCTCTGCCCGCACCGCACCGCACCGGCGCAACGCTTGCACTTCGGGCTATATTTACGCTTCGCCCTTCGAATACCGAGCGTTTGGACAATACATGTCTCTCGCCCCGTGTGCTTTGGCGCGGGCACGTCGGTGTGTTCGGGTACATAGTTGACTATTTCGAATCGAAATAGCTATGACACTGTATAACCGATTGTACTTCTCTTACAATGTTCCCGAATCTTTCCTCTGCAGAACTCCACCAGTGGCCTACTGCGCAGTGCAGGGGGGATGACTCACAGGTCACGCGCGCGCACACACACGCGGTGTGTGTGTCTGCCGCGGTGGGTATCGGGGGCGGGCGGATGTATTGCCGACGCACAGAGCCGCCGCCGTGCAGGGCCGTGGGGGCTTTCAGCTGCTTACAGCCCAAATGACGGCGCGGCCTCGGCTATCGGCCCGGCAAAGGCCCGTCTTCCCCAAACACCTCCGCTCCGCTCCGCTCCGTTCCGCTCCGCTCGGCTCGGCTCCTCTCGGCCATCACTCGATGCAGCGCTTTAAACAGGATGTGTATCACGCAGCACCAAACAAGCGTGGGTGCCGGGTCAGGGGCGGCAGGGGGCACCACATGCGGTCAGAGCAGCGGCCACAGGGCTGCTGGTTATTGCACTTCAGCGTGCGAAAGCCACGCAGAAGGGCAAACTGCGACGTCCAGGTACGCGTCCGAGTAGTTTCTTCTCCTATCGCAAACCGCGCCAACGGCGACGCCGAGCGCCTGCGAATGCCAGGATAGGCCAGCCCGCAGGCCGCGTGTGCATGCAAAGGCTGGGGTTGCCTACCCAGCAGGCGCCATGCGTGCTCGGACTGTCCAAATTATGGCAAATGGTGTTTTGGACTCACGACAAAGTTGTGAACGTTCTTCATAGTGGACGCCGGGCGGTGGGGGCGGCAGGCGGTGGGGGCGGCAGGCGGCGGGGGCGGCGGGGGGGGAGACGCAGCGGTTTGCGAGAAGCTCGGAGTGTCAAAGAGTCGCGCCCGCGTCCGTCTTTCCTGCCCCTCTTCCCCTGGGGCCGCCTGTCGCTGGCAGTTACTTGCTTAGTCTCCTACGCAGCGCGCGCAGGGCGGCGATATAGCAGGCCCCCGCGGCCCCGCGCATGAGGAGCCCCCCGAGGGGTCCTGGGTCCACCGCGGCCCCGCGCATGAGGAGCCCCCCGAGGGGTCCTGGGTCCTCCGCGGCCCCGCGCATGAGGAGCCCCCCGAGGGGTCCTGGGTCCCCCGCGGCCCCGCGCATGAGGAGCCCCCCGAAGGATCCTGCGTCCCCCGCGGTGCCCCCGCGGTACTTTTCCGCTACGTCGCTTCCCCCTAAAGTCATCCGCCCCGTCGCGCCAACGTCCTCGATGTGCGAGTCCTGATTACCGCACTATTGGCTCGTTGATTCGATTAGGGTGACGCAAAGCCTCGCACAGCCATTCTCGGGTGCACCGCGGTACCGCAAGCAGCTGGCCGGCTCTGCGGCCGGCGCGGCCCCCGGCCCCCGCCCCCGGCCCCCGGACCCCCGCCCTCCGGCCCCCGGCCCTCCGCCCCCGGCCCCCGGCCCCCGGCCCCCGGCCCCCGGCCCCTGGCCCCTGGTCGAACGGTGCTCGTCGGGTTGTCACGTCGCAGCCTCGCCTCCTGTTACAGAACTCATCCAAGTCCGACCTAACCTTTCCTGAACTTATCTAACCAGCCGCAACCCCAATCCAGTAGACTAACCTGCACGGGCACGGGCCGGACCTCGGCACCGGGGCTGCCTACCTGCAGGGCGCGGTACTCGACCCCGCGCACGACTCACGGCAGAGAAAGCCCCCCTGAGTGCGCAGCGCCCCTCGCGCACCGAAATGGCGTCCTAATATGACGCTGGAATCGGGAGTGAAAAGCCGAGCCCTGCCAAGCCGAGCCGAGCCGAGCCGAGCCGAGCCGAGCCGAGCCGAGCCGAGCCGAGCCGAGCCGAGCCGAGCCGCCTTGTGCGGGACGAGACAAAAGCCTGTGGCGCTGCCTTCTGCATCCGTTCTGCGTGCGCTTCGGGCCGCGCCAAAGCATTACTCTTTATGACCCGTCCACATCGGCCAGCCCGTGGCGTCGTGTTGCCCCCCGTCGTCCCCCCCCCCCCCCCGCCCCCCGGCCCCCGCTGCCCTCCGGCCCCCCGCCGCCCCCCCGAGGAAGCAGCAAAGCGAGGGAAAGTGTTGCAGTTTGGTGCCGCTGGGCAGAGCCCACAGCCTGGCCGGAGCCCCAGGGATACCATAGGCTGCCATAGGCTGCCACTGCCATTCAGGAGTGATAACTCAATAGCCATCGGCCAGCCCGGCCCAGAGCGCCACGCCGAGGGAGCGTCCATGCGTGTGGCGAGACGGCTGCTGAAACTGAACTAGAGCTACAAATATGTGGAGAGCAGCTTCAGAGTACCGAAGCCCGATGCGATGTTATCAACTCGTGAAGAATAAATTCAGGTGTCAGTTCCTATCCAGTCTGTGTATTGAGGCATATATATGTCATGCACAGACAACCACTTATCAGCCGCTGACAGAATAATTGCCGTCAAGTGAAACTTGGTTAGGTGCAGTTTGCAAACGGTCGACTTTCGTCGAACGGTCTGCGGTTGGTGGTGCTGGCGCGGCTGTTTGGTGGGTCCGTGTGTGCGAGGTGCTCTGCAGCGCGCACCTTCTAGGTGCGGAACAACGACTCATTACTCAAATCGTAAAGAGCTTTAAGTGGTAGCGGGGTGCGACGTGCGTGTGTGGGCGCGCGCTCTGTGGTCAGTCAGAAGCCAACCCTTTCTCTGACCCAGCAGTCACGCAGCACCGGAAATACCCCGCGCGTCCTGAGGATGCACTTCCCCGGGCCGCCGAAGTCTACGCTGTGTGACCCTACCAAAGGGTCGTGACAATCGTCAGCGAGAGCTAAGCCTCTAAATTTTTGAGTCGGCTCGTGGCTGACGGCGTGGCGGGCGCTGTGTAACTTTTCATACCGTTAGCTTCCGTATCCGCTTTAGTGATTCTTGTCTTCTTGTTTACGATCAAGCTCTACTCCGGAGTACCCTATTTCGAAAACAGTGAATGGTCAACCTCTGAAAATTACCAAAACGATCTCTCGATCTGTACTGCATTCATTTGCAGGAATGTGTATACTCTTTGGGCCAACTGGTATTTTGGTTGATTGAGTCGTTCAGTCATCGTTGTTGTTGTTGTTGTTTCTGACGTTGTTGTTGTCGTTGTTGTTTTTGGTACAGGGACTGCGGTGGTCACTGCGGCCGCAGGCGGCATTCGACCTTCTGCGCCCCGATTTGGCGATGCATTTCACATCTACAGCCACCGCAGCGGCAGCAGCGGCCGCAGCGGCAGCTGCCACCTGATCCACACGTCACCGCACCGCCACGCACCCGCTCGCACGCACGCCAGTACGACGCCTCCAGACTGATGTTGTCGGATGGGGTCCAGTAGGTAGGGGTAGAGCAGGGGAACTCGAAATGGGGCATTGGGCATTCCGGAGAAGAGCTAAACCGGACGGAAAGAAGAATCACGAAAACGGATACGGAACATGGCAGTATAAGTAAACTGCAAGAATTTTCTCTGAATTTTGTAAATTTTCAGTCGATATTGACCCGAGTGTGTACTGCTTGTACGGGTGTGCGCTGCATGGAATTATGAAAAGAGTTTTTATATGAGACTTGACCGAGAAGAAGGTATGAGATACTTGATCGGTCTTATGTGGATTTGGAGGCATAGTCCGATGTTTGTTGCGGCGCGTGTTTCAAGATTTCTAATACTATACCTCTGCTCTCGACTCTCCGGTCTGAAAGTATTTCATTTTCCTTCAGCCTCCGCTTTGCAGCCTCGTCTGAAACCCCCATTTCTTTTCTGCTGGTCGTTGCTGGTCAGAGTTTACACAGATTGGGCAGACGCTAGTCGCCGTCGTGGACCCATCGGAGAGTTTGTTGAGGGCATTACAAGCGGCTTATCCCCCCCCCCCCGCGCCACAGGAATGTCTGTCTGGGGCAGCCGATGATCGTGAATCCATCTCGAAGCCGTCTGCCGCCTGGCTCCGCGCGTGCGCCGTGTCCGTGGGGATGGCACTGGGGGCGCCGCCCGCACCGCGGCCACCTCCCAATCCCCGGACCACGCGGAACGGAATGAAATCCCCCATCTCATCTCGGCAGCGCGTGAGAATAAAACGGAACGACCGCCGCCCATTGCAGCGCAGCTACGGCGTTCTCCGTGCAACCCTCCCCCCCCCCCCCCTCTCTCTCTCTCCCTCTCTCTCTCTCTCTCTCTCTCTCTCTCTCTCTCTCTCTCTCTCTCTCTCTCTCTCTCTCTCTCTCTCTCTCTCTCTCTCTCTCTCTCTCTATCTGTCTCTCTGTCTTCTGTCTCTGTCTCCTCACACACAGACCGCATATCCTCGTCGCGCTTTGGTGTACGGTCCACTGTGCTCTACGTCCTCCGGGGCCCCACGCTTGGCCCCACGGGGTTATAATCTGCGAGCACGTTGATGCAGAGGCCGCCTGGGCGGCAGGCCGCGGGCAGCCACGGGCCTCGGGGCCGCGGGGTCGGGTAGCCGGACGAGGCCTCGGCCAGGCCCTCAGCCAGGCGCGGGCAGCCACGGGCCTCGGGGCCGCGGGGTCGGGTAGCCGGACGAGGCCTCGGCCAGGCCCTCAGCTAGGCGCGGGCAGCCACGGGCCTCGGGGCCGCGGGGTCGGGTAGCCGGACGAGGCCTCGGCCAGGCCCTCAGCCAGGCGCGGGCAGCCAAGGGCCTCGGGGCCGCGGGGTCGGGTAGCCGGACGAGGCCTCGGCCAGGCCCTCAGCCAGGCGCGGGCAGCCACGGGCCTCGGGGCCGCGGGGTCGGGTAGCCGGACGAGGCCTCGGCCAGGCCCTCAGCCAGGCGCGGGCAGCCACGGGCCTCGGGGCCGCGGGGTCGGGTAGCCGGACGAGGCCTCGGCCAGGCCCTCAGCCAGGCGCGGGCAGCCAAGGGCCTCGGGGCCGCGGGGTCGGGTAGCCGGACGAGGCCTCGGCCAGGCCCTCAGCCAGGCGCGGGCAGCCACGGGCCTCGGGGCCGCGGGGTCGGGTAGCCGGACGAGGCCTCGGCCAGGCCCTCAGCCAGGCGCGGGCAGCCACGGGCCTCGGGGCCGCGGGGTCGGGTAGCCGGACGAGGCCTCGGCCAGGCCCTCAGCCAGGCGCAGCCAGGCCAGGCGAAGCAAAGCAGATCGGTCCACATTCTGCAAATGCCTGCGCCGGTGAACCGAGCAGTGAGGCGGTGCGAGCCGAGCAGGGAACTGCGACCGAGCCGGGTCGGCTCACGCGCCCGGTGCCGAGCCGGAGCCGGAGCCAGTGCTTTGGTGGCTGCGACGGCCGCTACCATAGCGTTGCTCATCCGGTCAACTTTTATCCTGTTTTAATTAACGATTTAATGATTTTAATGGAATTAAACCGCAGCATGTGCTGGCGTAGCGAGGTGGTCGGCACAGTTTGTCGCAGTGGTGCTCCGGAGGTGCTCTTGGGCAGGCTGAGACGGAAGTGCGCACGAGAGTGCGGCCTCTCTCGCACATTTGCAGCACCCGCAAGATGCCCCTGCACGCACCGTTTTTGTTGGTTGGCATGCAGATTGTGGTTGGTGTTCAACGGGGTACTCGTCTCGTGTCCAGCGACCTGATTCCCGGCCCCGATTGGCTCTGGCAGCCTCTGGCAGCCTCTGGCAGCCTCTGGCAGCCTCTGGCAGCCTCTGGCAGCCTCTGGCAGCCTCTGGCAGCCTCTGGCAGCCTCTGGCAGCCTCTGGCAGCCTCTGGCAGCCTCTGGCAGCCTCTGGCAGCCTCTGGCAGCCTCTGGCAGCCTCTGGCAGCCTCTGGCAGCCTCTGGCAGCCTCTGGCAGCCTCTGGCAGCCTCTGGCAGCCTCTGGCAGCCTCTGGCAGCCTCTGGCAGCCTCTGGCAGCCTCTGGCAGCCTCTGGCAGCCTCTGGCAGCCTCTGGCAAGCTCTGGAAGACGCGCGCCGCCCGCCCCCCGCCGCAGTTGGCCGGCCGCACATCCGCCACTTCCGGAGCCGAAAGGGCAATCGATGTAAACTCCAATGCAACAATTTAGAGCGCCGAGGCATTCGCGTTGCCGCGGGGCGCCCAGCGCGCGCTCGCTCCCCCCCCTTTCTCTCTTTCCCTCTCTCTCTGGATCAGAGAGGACCGTCTTTGTGGATGCAAATTGCCGCGCGCGCCGCGGTCCACGGTGACAATTGAATGGCTAGGCGGGGCGTGGCGGAGCGCGCGTGGGCGGAGCAGCAGGTGCGAGAGAGAGAGAGAGAGAGAGAGAGAGAGAGAGAGAGAGAGAGAGAGAGAGAGAGAGAGAGAGAGAGAGAGAGAGAGAGAGAGAGACAGACAGAGACAGAGACAGAGAGAGACAGAGACAGAGACAGAGAGAAGAAGGGGGGATTTGGCGTCCATGGACGTGACCCCTCACACATTAGCGCACCGGGAAGGAAAGTGTTGTTGATGATGTGGCCCTCCGCTAGCGACACTAACTGCATGTGAAGGACCCCCGCCTCGTGCCCCGCCCTGCCGCCCCGCCCTTCCACCCCGCCCCGTCGCCCCGCCGCCCCGCCCCAGCAGCATTTGCATTCGGTGCCGCGTTCGCCGACACATCCGACCGCTGTTTCCGGCCCGACCTCTGATGCCGCTCGGACGGCTCATGCCACTCATGCCGCCTAATCATGGCCGTCAGATGTTGTAGGAGCCGAGCCGAAGCGGCGCCCCGCGGAGCAGCCAAACCGCACGCGCGCGCCGTTCTGGGCTTCCGAAAGCCGTGAAGAAGCGCGGCGACGGGCCGGCGGGCAGGGCGACAGGACAGGCCGATGGCCGGGGCCGGCCGGCAAAGCACTGACAAGGGGGAGCCACCAAGTGTAAATTAGCAATTTGGCTCATACTTTCAAAATCCTTTGTACTAGGAATGAATGACAGTCATAGAGTTTTCGGCGTAATTTAATTTTTTGGCCGTTTTTGGAAACATAAAAAAAAACAAAAAACAATACACCTTTGCAGAAGTCGAAAACACGAAGAGAACAAATGGTGAAGATTAGAGAAAAAATTCCATTCATTTTCCTCGTCAGATGAGCCGTTTGGAAGAAACACGCGTAAATCGCACCATTTTCTGAAAATCTCAAAAAAACTTCGAGTTTAGTGAAGAAGAAAAACACAATTGTCTCCAAAAATAGAAAATTTTGTGATTTCTCGACGTTATATGAAGTGGAGAAGCTTTTTAGTAAGAACATTTTTTTTATTTTTTTTTATTTTTAGTGTTCCCAAAAACGGTCTAAAAATCAAATTACACCGAAAACTCTACGACGGTCATTCATTCCTATGATAGTACAATGGATTTTGAAAGTGTGAGCCAAATTGCTAATTTACACTTGGTGGCCCTCCCTTCTGAGACGCCTATGCAGTCTTCCGACCATTCATCCCTGTGCAGAGCGGGGCGGGCCGGGGCGGGGGGAGGTCACGGCGCACGCAGAGCGGTCCTTACATTCCAAGGCGCCCTGCGGCCGGTCGGGTAGGCCAGCCCGCACGACACGCGCGCAGGCAGAGGCCAGGGTTGCCTACCCAGCAGGCGCTCCGCGCCGGCCGGGCCTCTGCGGGGCTCTGCAGGGCTCTCTGCGGAGTGTGCGGGCCTCTCCCCGAGTGTTGGACCCGTCCCTCATCACATGTCCCAGAGTGCTGTCCGCGATGGCGCCCATGTCGCCCATTTAGGTGCCGCGGGCGTGCTGTGTACAGTCACAACACAGCGCGGGTTCGAGGAACTTGTGCCCAACTAGTCCGCCTTGCACCGCAGCCGCCGCCGCCGCCGGCTAAATGGCGTAGTTACGTCGGTAACAAGGCGGGGGAGGAAGCCCCGCAGCCCCGCCGCTGGCAGCTCTGACAGGGGTTATGTGCCACGCACACACCGCAGACCGCCGGCCGCCCGCGTTACACCAGAATCAGTTCGGTTTGTTCGTCACCCTCCGCGGTTATGGTTTTTTCTGCGCTCCTGTCACCGGGGCTGGTCCACTCTAGACGCACTCATTAAAAAATGATCGGAAGGTACCAAAAGCGCCGTTGTGTTGGAGATTCCTACTCCTACCACCCAGCTCCACTTAGCGTCCGACCAGAGACGTCGTGGGGAGATGCAGAGCAGTGCGCTGAGAATGAGAAAACGATGAGCGGTTCTCAGCAGCGGCCAAACACCCGACAATATTCCCAACAGTAGACGGAGTGGAAGACAAAATTCGCATTTCCAAATCATTCATCGCCGAACTCGTACATTATGGAGCCAGAGTCGGAACACGTGACGTGCTGTGACAGGGGCGTGACACGGCGTGACACGTGACGTGTTGTGACAGCGGCGTGACACGGCGTGACACGAGGCGGGCAGGCAGCTGCGGGAGAGCCATTGGCCAGCCCCCCGTCAACACGGAGGTCACGTCCGAACCGCAACGCGGACGTCCCGGAGGCGGCCGCCCTGCTGGAGGCCCCCGAGGAGCCCCCGCGGCCCCGCGGCGTGCCAAACATGCAGGAATGCCGGCGAGGATGAGCCGGCGGGGGCCCCTGCAGCCCTGCAGCCCTGCAGCCCTGCGGTGTGGGCCCCGCCGGCCCCGCCACGCTCCGCCACGCCAGCCGCTGTCGTGAGCGAATCAGCCGTTAGCCTGATCCGTTCCGTCAGGGTGCCGGCAGTGCCGGGCCGGGACTGACTACCGAAATGACAGCCACGCGGCACTACAGCAGACGAACGGGGTCAGTTCTCCTCCTGCTGCTGCTGCTGCTGCTGCTGCTGCTTCGCCGTGCGCACGGCCGTCCAGGTGGGGAGGGGGGAGTCCGTGGCGGTGCGTCCTTGCTGCTATGGAGGCCACAGGCCGTGTCCGCTCCGAGGCCACACCAGGCAGGCCACACAGCGGGGTCGCTGAACCCCGCCGGCAGAGCCGTTCTTGGCGTTGTTGTTGTTACTATTGCTCATGTTGTTGCCACCTGTTGTTGTCGTTGCCACTGCTCTGGGTTCATGTATTAGAACTTGCATTTAGAAATGCGTTTATACATGTATACGTGCAATTTGCGCTCTGAGTATCCTCCGTTGCGTTTGACACTGTTGAGTGCTGTCGTGGCATTTGCCCAAGCCCATCCAGCATTTGTTGTCGTCGCGGTCCTACCGCAACAGCCCCTAATAACACACGGGCGGTAATGTCTGGGATCCACGCACAAGTGGGTACGTCAGGCACGCAGCACGTCGTCCCAGCATCTCCCCGAGCACTAGCTTAAGGGCACCTCGGAACAAATCATCTCGTGTACTAGTTGCGGGCATACCACCCCGGACAAAACTTCCTTCTGGGAAATGTTAAACTGAGCCAACGCATGCTAAACGACAACAGTCAAAACATTCCGGGGTAAGTGGCGCACCGAGGCGTCAACCAAACACATTACCAATGCAAAACAGGGAGCCGCATTCGTGACCGTTAAATTTCTCATATTTACCACTGCCAATCAGGAGTGCCTCGGAGCGAGCGGGCTCCATTCCGAGATGTACCGCACCCCATTTTCTAAAATTATAATTTTCATTCGGAATAAATGACATGGCTTCGGGCTGGAATGCTGATACAGTTGTTGGCGGTTTTGTGATGCTCTTCTCTAGCAGTTTGTTGCTGCGACTCCCTAATTCCTCCCAAGCGGCACCTCCTCCTCTCTCTCTCTCTCTCTCTCTCTCTCTCTTCTCCGTCGTCGCCTCTCCCATTCTGCGCTTGCTTCACGCTGTGCACTGGCCGCTAATTTTCACTTCCACCACCTCTTTCACTGCAATTTTTGCGGTCGTTGTTGGAGCTGCGTGTCTCGGCCAGGCTCGACTCGTCCCTCTTCGTGCCCGACCATGCCATCTATGAAAAGTTTAAGTTTTACACGGTATCCAGAAAAGAACAGAGTTTTATCCACAATATTTTTAATCTCTGTGTAGGAAGGACGTCTACAAAGACTTAATTTTCTTCGTGCTACGATGGCTCTCTTCGTAGGACTTTCACTGTGTATCCGAGCAGTCTCAGCCGGCCTCCACCCACGCACATTTAGATCGCTGCCTCGGTACATTTAACCTGCAATGCAACCGAAGCATCTCTTTTGTCGCCATCCCCGCGCTCTACCGTGAACTTGAAACGTTCATAAAGGCCCGTGTGTGCGGCGCCCTTGAGCTGCCGGGGTGGCCACACCGACAACTGTTGTTGGTAATTGAGCCGAACGCATCCTTCCCGTTATTTATGCGTCTGACCCCTGCAGGCTCCGCAGGTTCTGTAGCCGGCCAGCGCAAATAAGATTCCGGCCGGCAGCCCAGCCGTGACGGGACACTGCCCAAGCCTCGGCACAGGCGGCCCACCCTTTTGTCGTCAGTTACACTTTGTGTGCATATGTTCCTTGGCGTCTGCGAAAAGATCGCGCACTCTTCTCAAAACGTCAGCAGTTCCAAACCGTTCAGCGTTTTATGGGAGTGTTAAAAGGCTCGGTCAAGTTGAAGGTCGCCGTGCCATGAAGATTACCGTTACATTACCATACCACTCGTGTGGTACATGTGTCTTTTTTGCTCGGTTTCCGTTGCAGGTGTATTCTCGAGACACGCAAGCATTTGGCAGAAAAGAGAGGGCCACAACAGCTCTACAGCGTCCACTCGACAGTCGAAAGTTACTTTCCTGACCACCTGCATACTGCATGGAAGGCGTATGGGATAACAACAGAGGGTAACAAAGTGTTTACAACCTGCAAAGTGCCAGTGCGGCACTAGAAAGTTAAGGTGACTACCGTTCCTCGGAGCTCCACGCCATCTTTCCCGATCGACAGGTGATGGGTGGGGGCACTGGTACTGCACTCACTGAGTCCGCAGAACTATAAACTTGTGTTATATCATCACATTGGGTACTTTGAAAGCGAAAACTCTAAAGCCCCGCGCGCCGTTTTCTTCTAGAGCAATTGTGCAGTTTCCCCTCGGGCATCAAGCCAGCCGTGTTGAAGCACGCGCCCAGCGTTGTAAAGCAATTTGTAATTGCAGTCCAAACGAGACGTTTATTGCTGGCATCTCTCTCCCACAAGGACTCGGCCGGCCCCGTACCGTACGCCGTGGCGTCGTGTTGAGCCGGAAACATCGGCCATTTTCCTGCCGTAACGTGAGAACGTGGTCGCCACGTCTTCATCTCCAGAATCGTATGAGACATGCAAGATGCGGTTTCAGGTAATGTTTTCGTCACAATCAGCCCAGCACTCCCCGCCCGCTGAACCGGAACTCACGGGACTGTCCGGATTCGCGCCGCGGAGACGCCTCCAAGAGTCACAAAAGGGGACCGCTTTGACACGTCCCGCTGGCTGCACAGACTGGCCCTCTGACTGGGCGTGAAAGTGCACAACAAACGTGTCTGTGGGCGATCTAGAAAGTCCTTACGGCGCCGGAAAATGTGAGCGCGCAGGCTGTGCAGGCTGTGCTGTTTGTTTGTGATAAGCGACAAGGTCCCGACGCGGTGTATCCCGGTCACGGATCTCAAACATTCCAGGCATCTTGCCCCTCCGAAATAGTCTGGAGTGACTCGAGACGTGGCACCGAAACGAGGCTTCCGCTGAGCTGGGCTAGCATGCAGGACCGGACTCTAACGACAACCATAGTCCCGGCAATGGCGATAATTACTGATGGCAAAAATGGTCCCCGTGACCTCCTCAGCGCATTCTGACCTAACCACCGGCATGAGGCCTGGTTTTTAAGGAAGGCGGCGAGCGCGGCGCTGGAGAACGGAGGTTAATGCCGTGTAACTGCCGCCAACTGCC
Organism: Odontothrips loti; assembly: GCA_038380765.1. Lineage (NCBI taxonomy): Eukaryota > Metazoa > Arthropoda > Insecta > Thysanoptera > Thripidae > Odontothrips > Odontothrips loti. Next base: position 8,681,450 of record CM076243.1, read on the forward strand.
GCGTACCGAGCGGCCCATACCCGCGGCGGCCTATACTGGGTGGCGAAGTGCCGTAATCTGTGAGGAGGAAACAGAAAACGAGGGAATGTAACTGCATTCGCCACCGCAGGTCCCGCAGGTGAGCGTGGCGGGGCCGGGCGGGCCGGGCGGGGCGCTCGCTACGTGCCGGGGCGTGGCCGAGCGTGGCCGGGCATGGCGGGGCGTGGCGGAGGCAAAGGACCGTCTTCGCGGAGGCTGTTGGAATGTTTCAAAAAACATTCCTTCAAAGGGAGAATAGGTTTTGAAAAGCGCGCGCGATTAAGAAATGTTCGGCTCCAAAAGGACACTTCTGTCTCCGCTATTAGTCCTCCAGTTTTCGCATTAAAATGCTAGAAAAATTTATGCACTGAGGGGGCCGTCGTTTGCCATGTGGTGGCCACTGCTAGATTCAATAAAATTTCTTTGAAGATTCAACAAGCCCAACACAGTCATATTTGGGTCGACAAAGAAAAGGTTGCACTTTACAAATCGCTTTCACGGCCAGGTAAAGGCTGGGGCATCCCGTCAGATCTCGGAAAGCTTGTCGAGGCCCGCAGCACGTAGCCGGCGCTGGGAGGACCGCTAAAACCGCCGCATGACAAACCAAACCGCACGCCACTCCCGAAACAATAAATAATTATTAGGCAAGCTGTGTTTTGTGCTGGATGGGCAGCCGCAGCCACGATGAGATGAAATAGGGACCCTGTTTTTTGAACCTTCTGAGTCTACCGTCAATAATAGTTCACCAACAGTGAAATGATTGAGAAGGACTTTGACTGCTGGACAAACAGCAGGGGAGCCAACGGAACCTGCGGGGAGGTGACTCCAGCAATGTAAAACGGAAACAATTGTGGGAACGCCTTGTGGTAAAACAGTAAGCAGCTCGGCATGCACGGAAGCCGGGTCGGAAGTGACACAACCAGAGCCGCCATCGGCCGCCATCGGCCGCCATCGGCCGCCATCGGCTGGCATCCCATCGACAAGATGGACTGAGAGATGGCGCTACTAGGCGTGGCGTGAGAATGCTCGCGCCCAGTAAGTGGTAGCATGGCGTAGCATGGCCTGGCATGGCCTGGCTGCTGTCGAACGATGAACTGAGATAGCCATCGAGTACTCGGAGCCGCCCGGCGGTGGAAAAAAAGAGTGTATCGTCCAGTGGCGAAGAAATCAGGCGTAAAACTCATGGAGCTGGTGGTGGGAACGAGGGAGCCACAGGGTCACGATAGTGGTTATTACTGCTTGTCCACCTACATCACTCAGCCCCGGCCTTCCGGCGAATGAGTGAAACTGTACGGCTGTTTCTATTTGCCCCTGCCTCATAATAGTGATTAAATCAATGCCTGGACTATCCTAGTGGCGAAAACAAGCGAAATAGATTACGCACTGCATGCTGGGGAGAGACAAGGTGATTCTACACGAGGCTTTGGCGAAGTAGTCTCCGAGTCTCCACCTTTTCTTCCTCTGGGACAAGAGTAGGGGTAAGCCTCGTCTCCAAGCGGAATGAAGCCACCGACGACGACCAGGCGCCTGCAAGTGCCGGGGTAGGCCAGCCCGCACGGCAGGGATGCATGCAGGTGTCGGGGGCTGCCTACCCAGCAGGCGCCCCGCTTCGATGATATCGCGGACGTATCGCACGGATGACCCCCGCCCCGCCCCGCCCTCCCGCCGCGCTGCCGCCGCAAGAGGTTACGGAAGGCCGTGCGAAGCGGTGCCAAGCCAGACCGTCCCACAAACTTGACACGGCGGGGGCGCACGAGTCGCCGTATCGGCGCCAGGATCTGGCCAGCGGCGATCTGTGTGGCCGGCGCGGCCCGGCCCGGCACCTCTCACGCAGTGTGGCGGAGGCTAGTCGTGCAAAGGCAAATCAAAAAAGTTAGCTCATTAGGAGGATCGCCCCGCCCCCCGGGCAGTTAGAGGCCAGCCATGGGCTAACCATGGGCCAGCCCGTATAGGCGTGACTCGAAACAGTTTCGCCCCATAATAGGTCTACCACCACCGCTGCCGCTGGTCAGGCCGGGATGCGTGCGGGTAGCGGCTGCAGACTCCGCAAACACAAACCGGGTCCAGCGGACGCGAGCGGACGGAACGCTGAAGGTCAGGCGGGGTCACGGGAGTCCCAAGGGCCCGGCACCACCGCTGCAGGGCTCACGAGTAGTTGAGCTCCGGTTCACCTCCTGTTCTCGCAAACTGGAAATGGCTCCCTGCTGCAAATGCCTGCGCCTTCACGATAGACTCGCCTACTCAGCGACAGGGAGGCGGAGGGCCGGTGCTGGGAGTCCGTCCGAACACGTCGGGCACACAATGCTGGCCGTGCTGAGGTAGGCGAGGGGAGGGCGCCGACCTTCGCCCGGCCCGGCCCGAGTCCCGGACAGGACCCTGCCCGGTGGCCTGGCGTCTCGGCTGGCGTTGGCCGCGCGACCGTCGTGGCGCTAATCAGCGATTGTGCGCAGCGATTCGGCTGCTCCCGCCCGTTCCCGCCCGTCCTGCCGCACCGCGAAGACGCTGAGGCTCCACTGACACTGAAATAAAGTCATGACCATCCCCAAATTTTAGGCGATCAGCGCAGAGACCTAAAGACGCTGTTTCGAAAAGAAAAAAAAATATCTTGAATCTACATTGACGCTTTTGAGACCTGAGTTGGACTTGGCATGGTGCCAGGATTCTTAAAACGTGGGTCACATAGCCCGTTGTGGTTGAAAATGCGGGAGGTATGAATTGGAGTGGCTGCGATGAGGCCTTGCCACTAAACTTCCTCAGTTTCCGTATGAAAAGGTCAAGTGAATTACTTTCGGAATCCTGGCCTGGCACCGGGCTGGCTCTAAACTTAAATATGGAATGCAAGGCCAAGTTTTCAAAACAGCCACTGCCTGTCCCTGATCGGCCAACACTGGGTGATAGTCATGACTCTTCCATTCTCAGTGTTTCCCAGCTCGAGCTCCCCTTGAAAACAATATCCCCGGTATAAAAACCGTTCTCTCTTACCATCACACCTCACTACTTCCTTGTACCGTAAATGGATGTACAAAAAAATACGGATGCCGTTGCTGGCTGGGTGCCGACGATGCTATCGGGCGTGGCGGGGCGTGGCGGACGCAAAAGGACTCGTAAATCCAGCGCCAGGAATTACAAGACAAGCGGACTGCTACCGGCGGCGTGCCGGGATGACATAGCTGGAGCACGCCAGCAGCCCCGGCAGCACGCATTTGCCACCGCCTTCAGATATGCCGTGCGAAAGCGAGAAGGGGGTGTTCTGTCGGTGGGCTGAGCTGCGGCGTGCACGCGCACGTGTGAGTGAGTGAGAGGGAGGGGGTCACTGCTATGGTCGTGCCCTGGAGGTGATTTGTTTGTTCGAATGTAGTAAGGCATTATCACACATGCGTGCAGACCATGTCTGGATGTGTGTGTGTGTGTGTGTGTGTGTGTGTGTGCTCGCAGCTTATTTACATGGGTTGCTGAGAGTGAGTGATCTAGGCCTGTGGGCACTCCTACTTAGTGTGTGTAATTGGCTACTCGCAACGACAGGCGCGGATCCAGGAGCGGCCCAAGGGAGGGGCAAAGTACCACTTTTTGCCTACTTACAGGCGGAGAGGCTTCGCAGGTTGCCCACCTTTCAGGCGCCCTTCGGGCGCCGATAGGCCCGAAGGGGGGGGCACATTCCCCGTGGCCCCCCCCCCCCCTGGATCCGCGCCTGCAACGGGATGCGGTACCCAAGGGTCATCAACTTCACGTTTTGTTGTACAATGAATATTGAATATCATGTTTGAATATCAGAGTAATGGTGGTCAAGAGCCCCTGTAAAACTCTAAAATAGTCCGGATTTGAGCATTTCTCGCTTACATCATCTTTTTAAATGGATATTTTCTTCAGAATTCTAGAAAACGTCCAAACAATATGTGGTATAAATACCGCAGATTTGTACAATTAATATAAGAAGTTGATGACCCTTGGCGGTACCGCCGGAGGTCCCAACGACTCACAACCAGATCGTATGGGAGAGACACTGGCGGCCGCAAGCCCGCCGAGACCAAGTAGTCCTCCCCTGCCGTCTGCCTGCCCACCGGAGCAGCTCCGTCCTGCCAGCCGAGTTGTATCCGGCCCAGCCTCGAGAAGCCAGACTGTCTCCTAGTGATGCATCAACACCCGACCAACTTTGTCTTGAATTTAAACCGCCATGTTCTTTCATTCCGGCGTCCATCTTTCTACTAAATCAGCCATTTCACCACTTCCAAATAACTCAACATTCCCATGCGTGCATCCTGTGGCTGCCCATGGCCAGCCCCGCTCCGGCCCGGCCCGGGTCCAAGAGGTCCTCCGTCGGCGGCCCGCCGTGGCCCGCCTTGTGTCAGTAACACTTCTTGCCAACGAGCAGCCTGACAGCCATTGTGGACGACGGCAGAGAATGTGGCCACAAAATAACAGACATCACCACCACACCGGAATTACCGCCCCACCCGCTCCTCCCCTCGACTTCTTTTACCTTATATCTTCTCTTTTTTTTCCATCTTGAAGCTTTTCTTCCTTTTGTCGTTGTTAGTTCCTTCTATTGCTAAGATAGAGAGGGGAGGCGGGGGGATAATCGCCGGTTACGTCGCGCGGTCCCAAATAAAGCTGTCTAAGGAAGCGGAAAATTGCCGAATTGGTTGGCAGCAGTTACACGATACACTCCACACTCTCCGGCCGCCACTGGCCGCTAGGAGCATCTCGGCTGCTGCGCCCGCTGCTGGACCCGCTGCTGCACCTCCACCCGCTGCTGCACCCGCTGCTGCACCCGCTGCTGCACCCGCTGCTGCACCCGCTGCTGCACCCGCTGCTGCACCCGCTGCTGCACCCGCTGCTGCGCCCGCTGCTGCACCCGCTGCTTGCCCCCTGCTGCTGCTGCACCCGCTGCTGCGCCCGCTGCGCACCCGCTGCTGCACCCGCTGCTGCCCCGCTGCTGCACCCGCTGCTGCACCCGCTGACTGCACTCTAATCTTCGGCCGGGAACTCAGAAATGGACGGCCCGAAATGTAGTTCAAAGGCCCAGCGAGGGCGGCCGTGTCGGGCACAGCGGCACAAGTGCTCCGTATGAGAAATTAGGTAGGATGGAGGCCGCTGCCCGCACTGACCCCGCCGCTGCGCCCCTCCGAATGCGGCAGCAGCAGCGGCAGCAGCAGCGGCAGCAGCAGCGCGCCCCCCGATGAGTGATTGCCGCTCGCCGCTACCTGCGTTGCGCAAGCGGAGTGCACGGGGTACGACACGGAGTGCGCGGTGCGGCCGCGTATGGCCCCCGATTGAGCAACGCTAACGCCTCACACCGCACCGCGCCGCGCGCCCGTTTTGGGAGGTGTCGTCGCGGTGCTGATGGGCGGAGCCGGCCGCCGGTGCTGGTGTCCTACAGTTGTACACCCCCCCTAAATGAGAGCTCCTCGTCGCTCCCGCTTCGTGCAAAACACTACTCAGTTTGTAGTTCCCAGCTCGCTTAGCGGCGCTAGCGGGCACTGCTTTGTGGTCTGCCGGGCCTCTCGGCGAGGACGGTACGTGTGGACCACAGAGGACCTAGGACGGTACGGTACTTGCGGTGCCGGTGGGCGTCCGCACAGACTGCCCGGGCCCTGCGCGGACTGTGCGGAGCCTTGTGGCTGCAACAGCAGACAGGGAGATATGTGTGGACGCTTTGGGTCCTCAGTGCTCGTGTGATCACGGCAGCACGTGAAACAGAGCTGTCGCAATAACCATAAAATTGACCTCCACGCCCTGCAATGACCTGCAACGGACACAGCTGCTATGGACCTGGCACAGCATCTCAGGGAAGTATGAAAATGGACCGTTCCACCACGGACAGCTATTTCAGTATGAAAGAGAACAGAACCACAGAACGGAAGGCAAAAGAACGATACATGCCGAATCCCGGACTCATTTACTGTATCGAATGCTGTGATTTGTTATCAACCAATACGGTACCAGATTTTTAAAAGATATGAAAATCAGAGTTTTGGACGTGCTGCAGACAGTGGCAGAGGCGAGCACCGCGGGCCGGTCACCCGGGACGGCCGGTCAGCACTGCAGGCTGTCGGGGGTCGGCCGGCACCGTGCCGCGCCCCGTCCGGGCAGGCTGCGGCAAACATGTCCTTATGGAGCGAGAAAGTCCATCGGTTGCCGTGCGAGAGGGAGCGAGACAGAGCGATGCGCACGTAGTAGGGAGGGAGAGAGACAGTGGAAGGCGTTCATAGTCTCATTATGTGGCTTCAGGCTGGCCAGGTCGTGCGGTGCTGTTATGCGCCAGTGTCGGGCCCGCAATCTTCTTTGCGCGTCGCGAGAAGGGAACCCGGAGGGCGGTCACCGCCGTGTGCGACAGGCGATCTGAAACGGGAGTCGACAAGACCTAAAACAGAGTGAGGAATCTGTCACAGGCATGGACTACACGCCCAGCAAACACCAGAAATCCCACCCTTAAAACCGAATGTAAGGTTGCGGTTCTCCCAACGAGGGAGAACCCTTGAGATTGTTGCCATGAGCGTTCTTTCCGTTTTAGAAGTTGTTTTCGAGCACCATTTCGATTCTTCTACCTGAATACACCTTTCTGGAGGAGGGTCCGGCCGCGGCCGAGGCAGGGATTGACAGCAGCCGTGGAGACAAATGCACCATATATTGGCAGCACCAGAGCCGCCGATCCCCGACCCCAATAAGACCAGGCCACATTCAATCCATAGAGCACGACCCCGGCAGCCCGACGCACCGCGGCCCCCGAGGCCTGGATGACAAGTACGAAAAGTGAGAGTCTCATGGCCCGACCTTGGCGGCATGACATCAATGCTGCACAGCAGTTCGGTGTGACGGGGCAGCAGGCGGGGCAGGCGGGGCAGGGGCAGGGCCTCTGGGTGGGGAATATCGAGCGGACCGGAGCGGCCGGCCGGGCGCAGACATTTCGCAAGCCGAATAACCTCCTGATAGCAGAGGCGGTATGATCATCAGCCTCTAGTCACGTTCATGTCCCAGGAGGGTCAACGTGATTCGCTTTCAAAACAACGACGCAGCAGTGGCTATGCAGCTGATACGGCCCCTGACCCCGGCCCAGCCCAGCCCGGCCCCAAGGGGAGGCAGCCAGGCAGCGGCAGCACGTTACATCACAGCGGCCGAAAGCACTGCGAATAAGGGGGCACCATGCTGTGCACGACACTGTCGCTGGGACAGACAGCGCCTGCTGCGTAGGCAGCCGAGGCTTCTCCATGCACGCGTGTCGTGCGGGCTGGCCTACCCTGGTCCTCGCAGGCGCTCGGCCGAGGCTGCGCGCTGCGCGGTGGTGGCGACCACTCGCAGCGCTCGTCAGTGAAGACGTCCGAGAGGAACGGCGCGGGGCGGCGAGGATGTTGCACGTCGCCGCCAGCTGCCCCTTTCTCGCGCTTTCCTGCCCCTGTGATCGATACGTTTCGTGCAGCGCGGTGCCGCGCGGCGGTGCTCTGGGCGGCGTCGCGTCGCCGTGGCGCTGCACTTTCTCTGGCGCCGGGTGCGCGGGGCGGGCGCGTGTCATGCGCGTGGCGGGCGCGTGCCGTGTCGGGGCTGCGCACGACCTGCGGCCCGGCCGGGCCCGGCTCACCGCGCGGCGCAGCGGGGCGCGGGCCACGACCACAACTTGGCAAGCATCTTGAATCTTGATCAATAGGCAAATAATTTACCAAACGGTTTGAGAATGTCTCGTGAAACCGACGTACTTTGAGGTCGACCCTGATTTTGATTCGGCATAGTTTTCCGAGTTCTCTCGTGAAAAGCGAATTTTCGGCTGCCTCTGATTTAATGTGTTTCCCTCCTGACCTTAGGCAAGGTAAACTAAACTTCTATTGCCGCGACCGACCGACCTAACGGCGTGGGCGGGGCCGGCATACTGCGGGGCGCACGGCGGGCCGCAGCGGCGTCCAAACAGGATGTGAAGGGCGGATGGATGTAAAGCAGATCGCGGGGCCGGCGGGGCGGCGCACATCAGCAGGACCAGGAATAGGACGGCGCTAGGTGTCGGCCGGGGTCTGCAGGGCTGCGGGGCGGCAGGACAAATAGCAATGAATATGTTCCGACGTTATACAAGGCGCACGGCCGGGGTCACGACCGCGAGAGCATGTAAAGCGATACACGGCCGTGCGAACACACAGATACCATGTGATTGGTACCGCTAGTGGTGAAAATATGACGACAGTGAAAAATATTTAACTACTGCACTCAAGTGCACTGTCAGGGTTACGGTCGCATGAAAGGCAAAACATCTCAGTCGATTCATAAAAATTGCTGATGATTTGCAGAGCTCAGGGTGCGTGCTCCTATTGGGGTTCGCCCTTGGGGTTCGCCGACGCCCCAGAAATAGTGCGACATCCGTCAGGACTGAGAGCCCACTGAAGTGATGGGCATCGGCTGACGACGGCCCCGCCCCACCCCGCCCCGCCCCCGGGCACGGGCACGGGTAGCCGGGGGAAGGGACAGGTTTGCCCTGATGCCCTTGTCACCCTTCCGCGCGGCTGAAGGTGCCGTGAAAGCCAATCGACCTGCTGAGAGACGAAATTAGGCTAAACCGTTACTGCAGCCGGGAAAAGAAGGGGGGCGAAAAGTGAAACAGGAGGGGAGCGCGCGGCCATCGTCGTGCTGACAGCAGGTGTAGCTACACTGCTGGGAGGGTGTTGAGCGAAGTACGAAACAACAACAAACCACTCACCGGCACTAGCATATGTAAACCTTGTACTTCCCCCCTCTTCGTCTGTACGAAAAAACGTACAGTTCAGCTTTACGATCGTGAGTAGTGGCCACGCACAAAACAGTGAGAACTAGGGCACGGAGGGTTGCAGTACGTTTTTAATGGCGGTGAAACTGTCCTAGTGCAGCAACAGTGTGTTGTTTGTCATGACAAACATGGTCTCATGCAGGGTGCGTGCACACACCCCGTAAACACCCAGTAAAATTCCTCCGTCCAGTATTTTGTAGACTGCGGAAAAATTCCTCGTAATAGGAAGGAAATGAAGTCTTCGTACGATTCTTCGAAGCCGACGGAGAAATTCTTCGGAGCACGAATACGAATTCGTCGTCATCTTTGGTAGGATTTTTACAGTGCAGCAGATTGTTGCCCCGTTCGTGCACGGCCACACACGCGGCGCCGCTCCTACTTGTCACTAATGTCATTTCGCTAATTCCCGCTGCATCGCCAAGGCTTCGCGACGCGCGTCCAGCCGAGCGAGTCGGCTCGCGGGTTTGTGTGACTTCACTCGTACGAGCCTCGTCCCTCCGGCCGCCGCTCGGCCGCTCCTCTTAAGCGACACGAAAGACTCCCGAACTGGGTCACACTGCAAAGTCAGCTGTCTGTCTATACGGAGCTGGTGCGCGAGCGTGCAGGATGTGCTCCTGACAGCTCATCTGCATTTGGCGCAAAACTCTCCGGCGATTTCAACAGTTTCTCTGGGCGTGTCGACGTCGTGTTGCCGGCAAGAGGAGCTAGGGAGTGACGGGAAGAAATGTCTTCTGCTGGAGAAACACTCTCGTCGTCCTGTCTACACGTGGGTCACTCTGCCCGCATGCTTGTGTGTACAACACAACTCCTGGGGTTCGACTAACGTAACCTTATGCGCAAACAAATTTTGCCGCCATTTTGGTCCGTCTAGGCTGCTAGGTTAAGGCTCGGCGAAGAGCAGCAGCCGTTTAGAGCCCCTGGGCCCGCCTGGACCCGGTAGTACTGTACGGTGCTGTACGTCATTTGTGGACTTCCCCCACAAACTGCCTGGCAGGGAGTATTGCAGCACTACTCCGTGCTCGCAGAGCCACGCGTGGGGTATCTGCTGCGCGGGGTATCTGCTGCGCGGGGAGTCGCGCGGCTCCTGACGCGGGGCATCGACGCGGACCACTTCCCCCTCCACCTCCTCTCGGTACCACGGACCAGCCCGACGACGCCATGAGCACCACGAGGATGAATCTGGCCGCACGGCCATCCTGGGCCGCAGCCATGAGGCAATGGCGGCATTTCGCTCATGCTTTAACGTTTTAAATGTTTCTCGCCTCACTGAATGCAGAAATTATACCAGGTGTATCATTGGCCCCGGGCAGTTTCGGTTTTAGGCAGTCCCGCAAAGCACCATCTCCGTCTCTTTCTGTCTCACGCGTCTGGCCGAGCCAGAAAGAGACGGAGATAGTGTGTTGCGGGACTGCCTAAAACCGAAACTGCCCGGGGCCAATGATACACCTGGTATAAATGTGAACTAATGTGAGACTTGTGCCGCGCAACGCCCCGCCGCATAGCGCCTTTCTTCAGGTTAGGCAGGACTAACAAACCCGGTATTTGAACCCACATTTCCAGATCTGGTTTCTAGCGAGGCCACGAGCCCCTTCAACAACTGTGGTAGCTGTGATGACGGCTGGGCGTGCGGCGGGGTGCGGCGGGGTGCGGCGGGGTGCGGCGGGGTGTAGAGGGGTGCAGCAGGGTGCGGCGGGGTGCGGCGGGGTGCAGCAGGGTGCGGCGGGGTGCGGCGGGGTGCGGCGGGGTGTAGCGGGGTGCGGCGGGGTGCGGAGCGACTCGTGCCGCTGCAGTCCGCATCATTGTTCCTCCGACAGGCGTCTTGTCGCGCCGTGCCGTCCAATCCCCGGAAGTGCTTCTTTTCCCTCCTTTTCGCCGCATTTTCGATTCCCCTTTGTCAGTGTTATAACGACCGGCTTCCTGCGAGGCGGGGCTCTCCGAGGCTGGGCTCGCAGCCAGACTGTATCGATCGATATGGCATTCAGCGGCATTTCTTCGTTATTTAATTTGGTACAACCGATATCGAAATACGACGATTTTTTCAGAATGGATGAGGGGCCGAGATCGTGTCAAGATGAGAGGTGTCGTGGCCGTCGAATATACTTATTTCGCACGGGGTGCACAGCGCCGCCTGTCAGAACGAACAACGTCGCTTCCACGTCCTCCTCATGGCACCAGAGCGCATGGACAATGGTGCGTGGAGATCTCCGATAGGGGCGCTGGTGTCGCAGGTGATGCAGGTTAGCGCTAATTGGGGGCGCCCCGTCGGGGCATATGATCCATCTGATAGAGCGGCCCCACCCCCACACAGAGAGGTCACTGACGGCTCCGACACACCTCTTTTTGTGCCGAGTCACTCGGACAACACACATCTCTCTCTCTCCCACTGAGGAGGTGCCCGGAGCTGGCCGGGCCCAGCCGTCGGATACGGGGTTCCTGCCGCCCCGCGCCACTCCGCACCCAGTAGTCCGTCTGCGGCCGTCATCGTGTTTTAGAAACACCATCATTGTGTCTCGCCAGTCGCCCAATTAGGGCAGCGCCATGATCGCTTGTGTGGAATAATGGCGGCGTAATGACTGTGGACATAACAACGCCAACGTGGCGATGGACTCCCTGTGGCGGGGCGGGGCCGCGGGGGCTGCGGCCGGCGTCAGGTGTGCCGAGCGCGCGTCAGCCAGCTGCTCTCCCGAATCGATAAAGTGTAATCCCAAACCAACTGCCTAAACACAGTTTATCTGTGGTCAACGCGCACGCCCCAGCTGTGGCTGCGCGGTTTTTCACTAATGTAGCAATCTTAGCCGCAATGCAATATGCACAAACGCGATATGAAGCTCCATCTGCAATCTACAACACAACTTATCTGTGAGAATGCCTTTGCAGATAGCAGCTGCGGTCACAAGATAGAGCGCTCCTGCTTGTGTCAATACGTGGTTAGGTGTTTATTCACTACCGCTAAACGAGTTGAATTCACAGTAACTAGCGAACTGACAATTAATGTGTGACACACCAGGCCAAGCGTGTGAGTCAAACATATAACATTCACTACCACATCTAGAGTGTTATCTCCCGCATTTGTTCTGATTATCATTGCTGAGCGAAGCGAAGCTCACTGTGGGCTTCTGCAAAGAAGAAAAGTTACGACCCCCCCCCCCCCCCCCGGATACCTATAGTTAAGCATAGGTATCTTACTATTACTATATGTCTTCATCCTATCTTTGGCTAGATTTAGCTATATATATGTATATATATATATATATATATATATATATATATATATATATATATATATATATATATATATATATATATATATATACCTATCATCATCGTATCTTTGTCTATCCAAAGGTTAGGTAAGGCTAGGTTAGGTAAGGATAGGATAAGTTTTAGTTAGGCTAGGTTAGGTAGGTTAGTTAGGCTAGGTTAGGTAGGCTAGGTTAGGTTAGGCTAGGTTAGGTAGGTTAGGCTAGGTAAGGTAAGGATAGGATAAGTTTTAGTTAGGCTAGATTAGGTTAAGTTAGGCTAGGTTAGTTAGGCTAGGGTAGGTTAGGTTAGGTAAGGATAGTATAGTGTAAGTTTTGGTTAGGCTAGATTAGGTTACGTAGGTAAGGTAGGTTAGGCTAGGTTAGGCTAGGTTAGGTAAGGATAGGATAAGTTTTGGTTAGGCTAGGTTAGGTCAGGTTAGGTTACTTAGGCTAGGTTAAGTGCTTAACATACAATTACTGCAAAGGATTCAAAATGTGCAGCCGCATATCTATCAGCACATGTATGTCCCTCTTTTATCTGGCTGCAGCAGCGAGCGCAGCTTTAGGCCCGGCGGGCCCTGGCTAGTATACGTGAGTGCGCATCGAGGAGCGCAGCACCTGCACGTCTAGAGCCCGGCCCTCCCCCTGCGGCGCAGCGTGTGCAGCAGGGGATGGGGATGTGGACCTTGACTGAGACTCCGCCCCGCAGCCGCTAGTCTACATCTCTAGGATCGCGGCGCGGAGGGTTAGCGCGCGGTTACACAGGTCCAGGAGACAAGACGCTAGGAATTAAAACGGGCTGAAGCGGCCTAAGCTGCAGGGACACGAGCGGCTGCGGTGGCTGGGCGGGGCCGAGCCAGCTGGGGCTGCGAGGTGCTCAGAGTTGACAGACAGTTACAATGACTCCTTAAATTTAATTTGCAAGAATGGCTCTCGAGAGGGGAGCCTCGAAATGGCCGCACGGGCCCGCCTCCGCCCGCCTCCGGCCGCCGCGATCAGCCCCCTGGCTCTCATTTGCTCTCGAGGTCTCTCTGCGTTAGACCAATCAGCAAGATATTATTTTACCTTAAATTGGGCCGCCGGAGGAGACGACGGAATATAATGGGGCTGTGGAGAGGCGAGGCGAGGCGGGGCTGCTCCAGCAGCCCGGAGGAACCGGAGGAACCGGAGGAATGCCCGAGTGGCAACCAATTTGAATTTTTGCTCAGAGGGCGCGCTTTTGAAAAGAACAGGCAGGGCAGGTCGTCGCTCATTTGTCTGGGAGAGTAACCATGACCACAGTGGGCACAACGTATACGACTAGCATTGTTTTTAGTGCTTTTACTTTGACTTTTTGCACACCTGGGCATGTGACACCTGCCAACGCACCTGCACTGCGCATGTGCTTGCGGGTTACTGCCGATGCGCGCGGCGCACGGTAAACGCGATATAGCGTCTTTGTTTTCTCACACCTTTCCCTTTCGCCCCGCTCGTCCCTTCAGAAGGGCCTGGACAGCGCTGCTCCGTGCCGTGGCCGTGCCGAGCCGGGGGCAGCCCTTCAGCACGTCTGAGTCCCGAGCCACTTGACGTCTGGAGGGCTGCTCGCCGCTCGCCTCGCCCCTGACAACCCCGGCCCCGGCCCTGCCCGGCCCCGGCCCTGCCCGCTGCTGTGCCGCCGGCGGGGGTTGTCGGGGTGGCTACACAGCGACTCGCATTCCGTCGGCCCCTTCATACTGCGGGGGACACTGATGATTCAAGTCTTGCCTAATGGCGACTCCAAAGGATCCACACTTCTCGAGGTGCCAAGTGCCCGCCCAGTGCGCCCCCCAACCGCGCGCCGCGCATACCCCACATATTTTCGAGCACGGTTTCGATCGTGTGCTAGAGGACCGGCGACTTGCTTCGGCCTGCCATTTCGCGAGTATTATACAAAGTTTTTATTTTTAATTTACTTTCACTTAAATTTCGCTCTGGATCAGAGCGGCGTAACCAAACAACCCTTACTGAGGCTGACTGCATACGTTTCCTTCCCTTCCCATCCCCTCCGCATCTGTCAGGCTCTTCATGGCGTAGGGCAGCACCCGGCGGCACCCGGCAGCGTATCGGGACGCGTAATCATAACGACCCGCGGTGCTTCGCGGAGCCTTGTTAGGGTCCGTCCACAAACTGTGTGACGCCTATCAAAGTCCCCCGCTGCTGGGACAGAAGCATCCTGTGCCCGAGCGCCCCGCCGTGCCGCCATGGTGGGCAATCGGCCGGAGTGCTGATCACCACGGAGACCGTGTGACGTCATTTACGGCCGGTCCCCTACCCACACCGTGGCCTCCCCGCGCGTGGCGACGCATGGCCACCGCCGCCGCCATGTTGTTCGCGCCTCGCTCACAATACAGCGCCGCCCGGCCCCGCCCGGCCCCGCCCGGCCGGCGCGCAGCGTTGACACAGAGATGAATATCGGAGTCAGATGTGTGACATCCCCGGCACCATGCCTATGGGACTTCATATTCATTCGGCGCGGCGTGCAGATGGGACTCGCAGGGGAGCTGTTACGCTGTCAGGCACACGCAATGGGGAGGGTGCTAAAACGCTGCAATTCCGCTGAGTTGTAGTACTCTCTTACAGGGTGTCCCATAAATCACGCCTGATTCATATTTTGGCTGCCATTCAGCCACTCGCCACTCGCCAATGCAGCATCCTGCGGTTTTCGCCAACGGACTGTGAATTGGACTCGCGATATCACCGCAGTGTACATGACAGCCGTCCTGGAGACCCGGTATGCCGTCCTCGAGACCCGATGCACATTTCTCGAGCGCCAACTTCAAAACGGTTCGTCCTGGAAAGGTGCTGTTTTCGGGAAAACTCAGAGTGGATTTATCCTAGCGTTCTTGAATGCTTTTAGCCTTCAATCCAATGAGGCCCATTCCCGATAACAGCTCCTTCCTAGGACGAACCGTTTTGAAGTTGGCGCTAGAGAACGAAGATCCACTTCCAGTCCAAGAAGGCCCTGTTTTGCCCACCGACACCTGCAGCAGCACCTTGGGAACATTTAAACTACTGCACTGGACCTCTCGACTCATTTTAGCCCGGGTCATTTTTCGGGGAAAATTTCGTATCCCCGTCCGAACTCGAGATTTACCTCATCCCTGGCGATCCCTGCGCTCACTGCAGGGATCTCCATAAGGCAAAAAAACGTCGTTGGTTTTCCTAGCCTTGAATCCACACTAGGCGTCGTAGTGAGATGCGGGGTCTGTACGACTAAAACTGGCTGAATGGCAGTCAAAATCGATCAGGCGTGATTTATGGGACACCCTGTATTTATCAATTAAAAATACAGTAACATAAACAGGTTTCCCGTTATTTCTGAATGGCATAATGCAACGTGTACACGTACATTGTCTCAGATATGTGGTTAAATTTTGATAGGCAACGGATTCCGTCATGGGAATGTGTTCCCGATTGCTCGGCAGTACTTGGGATGGGCGCCCATAGGGAGGCGTATCGTCGTGGTCGGAACTTAGTCGATACCAGACGTCACCAGGTGTGGTTGGTGGGCTCCGGTGGGCTCCCACACCGGTCTGCACACTGCCACATGATGCAGCTGCCAAGCACTGCCCCGCACACGCGGCAAGAAATGCGTGGTTGCATCTTAGTGTGTTCTACCGTCGTGGTGCAGGAGTGGCACTGGAGGGGGTGTCGTTCCAGGCACGAGTGAGTAAGGAGACGAGTGTAGTAAGGGTCTTTTGCTGACATTCGGTGGCGGCTGACAGCCTTCAAATCAATGTCCGGGCGACAGTGAGCTGAGATCGATACCCGGTGACCGTCCCTTGTTGGTTGGTGGCGATCAGTATGTATTCCGGCGCCTCACCCACACACACAGGCGTTAGACGGACTGTTCCGTCACCAAGGCTGTGGCCCCGCCGGCCCGGTTCACTTAATAAAGCGCAGAGGACGTGTCTGCGGTGGCAACCAGAGGCAACCAGTGGCAACCCTACACTCCCCCGACGGCGTGGCGGCCGCGGCGTCGCCTCGGCTGGCCGAGAAGGCTTCGCTCGGGGGCACGGAAAGGCCGTCGGACTTTACCGATCTCCCCTCTCCCTCGCTCTCACTGAAGCCACGACTCGTTATTGCGACGAAAAATTTGGGGTGTCGCGTCGGCCGTGTTCGGACGCGTCCCGTGCAGCAGGCGTCGAATTGCTGCTGGCGGCGGTGCGGTGGCTCCGCCAGCTCTGCACAGCAGACAGTGACACAATGAGGATGTCTAGACGCGTCACTCCCACTTCCCGCCTGTCAAATACCACACCCTGCTTATTTTTATTTCATTATTATATTCTCTCTCTCTCTCTCTCTCTCTCTCTCTCTCTCTCTCTCTCTCTCTCTCTCTCTCTCTCTCTCTCTCGCGCGCGCGCGCGCGCGCGGCGCGCGTCAGTGTCGCGGCCCTGCGGTGTTCACACCAAAACCAACATCATCCTGAGAGGCGCGAACTCGGGGGAAAAAAGTTGTGTGGCGTGAGGGATCCTGGGTGGAACATGTCTTGTGGAATGAAACCTTGTTTAGTTGTTGAAACTAATATTCCACAGAGCCTGCTGTCATTCATTCATTCATTCATTCATTCATTTATTCGTTTCATTCATTTCATTCATTTTGGTCATTTTCTTCATTTCATTCATTTCATTCAATTCGCTCATTTGGGTCATATTGGGTCACACATCCTAGACATTCTCACACGGAGAAAAATGGTACAGTTTTCTGTCAGAGACAAACATTTTAAGCGACTGTTCGTAGGACAGTTCGCAAAACTGAAGAGCAGTGCGACTGCAACACGAAGACTCCCGTGTCATTCGCAGCGTGCAAAAATATGGATGGAAAGTTTCGAGGAGCGAGCGGTGGGGGGGGGGGGGGGCAGCTCTCCGTTCCCCGCTCAGGCAGCCCCATGGGCCCCCACGGGGCAGTCGGTGCAGGGCGGGGGGTAGTTTGGATGGGGGACACTTGCCGCGTGCAGCCAACGCCGTGCTTGCATTCATCATCATTAAAAGTTTTGAGACAATTTTTTATTATTCTGCGCTCCCCCACTGTGAGGACGGCCGTAATGACGTATGCCGTGAGCAGCGCATCGTGCACCCGGGACACCATGGCGGCCGGGCCGGACAGCATCGGCTGCAGGCTACGCATGGCCGAGACGTCTGCAAAAGCAGTCCGGGCTCGGCCGGAGGACATCCGTATCGCCCATCCATGGAGGATCGTCAGCTTGTGAATGGCCTCTTACCAGCCCGAGTTCTATTCCGGGACCATCTCCCGTGCCCATGGAACGCGGGGGTGCACTGCCAGCAGGCCGTTCGCGTCGGCCGGCCAGAGTGAAAGGCGCCGAAATGGCGGCGCCACGCGAAGCGGCATTTCAGGACGGGGCAGCGGCAGCAGCAGCAGCAGCAGCAGCAGCAGCAGCAGCAGCAGCAGCAGCAGCAGCAGCAGCAGCGCAGCAGCGCAGCAGCGGCAGCAGCGGCAGCAGCGGCAGCAGCGGCAGCAGCGGCAGCAGCGGCAGCAGCGGCAGCAGCGGCAGCAGCGGCAGCAGCGGCAGCAGCGGCAGCAGCGGCGGCAGCAGCAGCGGCAGCAGCAGCAGCAGCAGCGGCAGCAGCACCAGCACCAGCAGCGGGGGCGGGGGCGGGTTATGCAGAGTTATGCAGCGCGGCCAATTACGGGATGCAGTATTGTGAGGCTGCTGCGCTGCCATGGCCATGGCGGCCGCACCCCTGCAGGCCGTAGGCCGTAGGCCTCACCGTAGGCATTGTGCGCGCCGCCTTTGTGCGCACTTTATTTCAGCGAGAAAGGGGAGGACTAAAGTGCAGCGCGTAATCGGTGTGACTGCGCGAGGCGGCACGCAGAAAAACGGTTCGCCGTCGCTACTGGTTCTACACCCACAGCTGAAAACACTAAAGACTTGAGTTGATCTAGACTCAGCTTGACGCTACGATTTCAAAAATGGGCTCACATGATCTTTTTGGGTGGGTAATAATGCCTAAGATACGAGAGGCCCGCCACTATGTACTAAACTGTACCCACATTTTGAAATCTTGGCGTCAAGCTGATGACTGAAATCTCGAGTAAAGTGTGTGTGCGTTGAACAACATTCATGCGCGTGAAACCGCTTTGTTTCCACACACTTTGGTGGCACTGCAGCTTGTAGCATTGTCGGATATTTTCATCGTGTCGTGGTACACATCGACGGTGACGCCGAGGGGCGAATCACTAGCGTAATCATGTGTACAAAATTCTAGAAATTTTTCAGAAGAAATTGATAAAAATTGCGAATTTAAAGTTGGACTTGGACTCCATGCCGAAAAATAGCACCTACATAGGCTGAAATAGCCAGAAAAGCAATAAAATTCTAAAATTAACGAAAACCACGGGCTGTAATCCGACGAAATCCTGAAATCTGTGTACACTTTTATAATGAGTGGTTGCCCCCTCGGGTGACGCAATGAACCACAGATGCAGAATTACGACGTTGTGGTAGCCAATATTGTTATTATTTTTCAGCGACGCATATAGAAGCTTTTAGAGCCATTTGGAAAGGTCGTCTCATTGGCTAAGGTGAATATTGGCTCAGGCTGCTGAAAAGTATGGTGTATATATTTTGTGGTGTATATAGGCTACCGCCCCCCGCGCGCACCGACCGGCCGGTGCCGGGCATGGAGGGCCTGCCGAGCGGCAACGGGGAGGTAGGTGTGTGTGTCCGTGCCGCGGCCGTGCCGGAGCCGTGCCGCGCCTGCACTGCTAGCGAGCTGTCAACGCGTCTATCAATTAACAACCCCCTCCCCACCCCTGCCCTCCCCACGAGCCATCAGTCAGTCAGTCATGCGCGCGCCGCGAGGGGGTCGTTACCGACCGGCTTTCATGTTCATCAATTTCGCTGCACGTCAAAGAATTTCCCTGATACACGCAGAGCACTCGCACGCCCAGCAGCGTGGTGCTCGCGGACCCCCCGCGGCGCCCGGAATTTGTAACGAACACGCACAAAAACGCGATGCGCGCTCCGCGCACTGTATCCGCACGTAATGCAGTCATCGGCGGCCCGGGGCACGTCCTGGCGGCTCCGGCTGCCCCGCCCCCGGCAACCCCCGGCAGCCCCCGGCAGCCCCCGGCAGCCCCGACCCCGTATTGCGTTCCGTTGACAATGGCGACCCCTCGCGCCATGCTCCCACTCCCCTCCCTCGGCAAATAGAGTTGTAGTTAGCCTTCTGTTGTGCGCTCGACGCCCCCTCCCCTCCCCCCTGTCCCCCTCTCCCCACCCCTATTGGATAACTCTCTCGTTGTTGCCTCGGGTTGCATTCGGGATAACGCGCTAAAACATGTCCGCCATTGTTTGCCGTTCAAAATGGCGTCGTCGTTTGTATATCGCCCGCGGGCGCCAGCGGGCGTCGCTGGAGTGTTATTATGTCGAGGGACACAGAGTCGGACCTGTATTTGACGTTTTGAGAATAAGTCCGTATCGCTGGTTTGTTCTCAAGACTTTTTCCGTGTTTTTCTGTTTTTTTTTTTCTCCCGCGATAACTCACGTACTGGTGTTACAGCAACTGTGTTCACGGCACACACGTAGTTGTCATATTATTAATTAACATTAGTGCTGTACATGAGGTACACATCCCATGCTCACTATCATCATTGACGATATGTTCAGAGTTCAGTAAATCTTTGCAACTGCTGGGAGGAGTTTTGATCATTTTCTTTGCGCCCTCCAGGCAACAGCCGACTGGAGATTTGTAGGGTAAGGGGTGGCTTTCGTAGGGCGGGTGTTCGGATACACGCTCGCGTGTCCTGAATGAGGGAGAAGGAGAGAGAGAGACAGAGAAAGGGAGAGAGAGGGAGAAAGAGAGAGAGACAGAGAGTCCCTGTTGAGCAGGGAGCCCCAGCACGAACGTGTTACACTACACACTCCGTAACTCCCCTCAACGAGACACTCTACCCCTCCCTCAACCCCTGCCCTCTGTTCTCTCTCTCTCTCTCTCTCTCTCTCTCTCTCTCTCTCTCTCTCTCTCTCTCTCTCTCTCTCTCTCTCTCTCTCTCTCTCTCTCTCTCTCTCTCTCGCTCTCTCTCTCTCTCTCTCACACACACACACACTCACTCTCTCCTTTCTCACGTGTCTTCGCGGGGCTGTTTCGTGGGGTCGATTCGCCTCGGGCTGTTCACTTCGTGTGAGACTCGGGGCCACTCAGGACAAAGCTAGTGTGTGTGAGAGAGAGAGGGAGGGAGGGAGAGAGTGAGATAGGGTGCGTGAGTGTGAGTGCGAGTAGGAGAGACAGGGTGGGGAGCAAAGCGAGCAAAAGAATCACCTCTCCGCCCCCTCCTCTCTTCGGTCGTCTCGCCCACCGAACCGCTGCAAGCTGTTTTCCCTGCTTGTGTACTCTGTTCCGCAGAATACATTTTGTGCATTGGGGAGACATTAGTACAGTAATTAGTAGCATGCAGAGAATCAGTCCCCATATTCCTTGCAGGGAATAGCCCGCAATAGTCCGCCTTCGTGAGCATCGCCCCAGTCTCAGGCACAAGGCGATCAGGCCCGATGTTATTGTCTGCTACGTTTTCGTTCAAGGTATCACGAGCCTTCAATCAGAGCTCTTTGGGACCTACCTAATCCCCATGTTTTTCTGACTGGTATCAGCATGGCCCTTTTCTTACCCAGCTCAGCTGCCCGCATCCTTCTTCCACAGAAATGGATATTTGACATCCCCTTTACATCATCCTTATTTGTCTCTTATAGGTCAACAAAAGAAAATGTGTCAACAAGTCCACGCACTTCCTACTTTTTTTTCCTGTTTGGAGCACTTCAAGTTTTCTTTGCCATATGGTTATCTTACCAAACTGATTTCCCTCACCTTTGTGCATTGTAATAAACCAAGCTTCGTTCACAGCATTATCCTAATGAAAAGGTGACGAAACTGTCGTGTACGAAAAACGTTTTACCGCAGTTAGTCGGCCCTAGGCATCGGCATGGCATCCGGAGTCTGGTTGCGGAGCGCCTCAATGGAACGGACGAGACAGGCACCCCGATGGTTGCGATAATAATTCGCTCGTGTCGCTTTGCCGAACCAGGCGTCTCCAGCGTCTGCAGTGAATACCCGCAGCTACGGAGGTGTGACCTGCACGGACATATAATGTTGCTGCAGGTTGAGCCGGGGTATGGGGAAAGGGGGGGGGGGGGCGCAGGGGGGCTCATGTTCCGGTGGTAATCGCCAGTGCGACGAGGACTACATGCAAAAGCAGCCCGGACGCGTGTCCGTCTTCCTTGAAGCAAATTGTCCGCGATAATCCGATTGTAGCAGATATCCCGTCCCTGTCTGTCTGCGTGATGATGTGTTCCCACCTCCTGCCTCCCCTCTCGTTTCTCCTCTCGTATTTCTTCTCTCGTGGCACATGAGGGGCCGTTCAGAAACCACGTGACACGCATCGAGGTACTTTGGTAATTTGGACAAGATCAGTGCGTGGAACCGTCTGTGGGAATTGAATCCACCAAGCCTGCAGCAGTCTCAGTGAGACTCGAGCCCGTTTGCTCTAACAGTTTGCTCCAGCACCGATTTCACGCTCTGCTGCAGGGGTTCAGAGGTCACGTGGTTTGCGTACGCTCCCTAAGCTGTCGACTGATAATTCATTTTAAAACACTCGTAAGTACCGCACATGGTCAAATAATTCGCCCGACACAAATTGAATTCCGAAATCTACTCTGATATGGAATTTTTCTTCTTCTTATTCTAGATGTCGTATTTACTGATTTTTTTTTACCGCAGTGAAAGGCTGACGTGTGCTGACGTCTGCCCAGGCTCATCACGAAGCTGACAGCATGTGCTCAGCTTCATGTGACGCGATCAGCGATTATACCGTGTTCATGTTGTTTTTTGTCATAAAGATGATCGTTGGACTGGCGGGCAGCTTGAGAAATGAAGCAGGTCAGGTACTCTCCAATCCACTAGTTCATTAACACACGACAATCAACGCGTCTGCCGGTAAAAGGGAAATTAAGGCATCCACATTTTCAAACAGAAGCACTTTGAATTTGCATTTTTAAACATGAAAAGGAAAACGCTTGGTCCTTTGCAAATCGTCGGATCCTAACAACTTTTCCACCGAAGGGGCCACTAAAAATAGGGCGCCAAGATCCTTGTCACTTCTACTGCACGGAGAGGCTATGTAAATGGACCTCCTTCTCGTCATTCAAATGGAAGCATTGCTGACCCATCTGTTCCTCCCGCAGATTATACACTTTCCCAAATCTTATCAACTCCGCAAAAAGGAGCAGCAGGAAGGGCGAAGTGCTTTTGCTGAAGAAAGAGACGAGGTGTGACAATCTAACTGGATTAAATTAGGTTGCGCGTGGGACTCGCCAGGCCCCGAAAAGCCTCAATGAAAGCGCAGCTTTTGTCCGAGAAAGTGTCCCCGGAATGAGGCTGGCCACAAAGGCGAGTTACATGAGGAAGGAGAGCGCTGAATAAACAAGCAAACAAACAGCGTGGCAACCTCTGCGGTGGTTCCGCTGCGCACCGCACTAGGTGTGGGTGCGGTGCGATAACGAGATCCTGTTCCTTTTTTCCCCGATGCACGCTTTTGTGCTGTGGCTCTGCTCCAGTTTCAGCCCGGCCGCTGTGGTCGGGAGCTGCGGGCTGCGGGCCCGGAGGCTGAGAGGTGTCATCGTCCTTGTCAAATATGATTAGGAACTGATGCTGTTTGTGGCCATGTTCTCCGTACTGGAGCGAGCTGCCAGCGCCAAGTCCCCGCTGTGAGGACGCAGTAACCATTCGCTATCGCGGTTCGGCCGTTCGTTACTTCCCAAGGCACGGCGCAGAAGAAGGTCCCGCCAATACCGGGAAATGGCCGCCCGGTTTCAATGGAGGGCCGCCGAGTTACCGGCACCGTCCATGGGAAGGTGGCCTAGGTAGCATTGGGATTCACGACACGCCCCGGTCTCCGGGACCCGGTCCCCGGCACGGTCGGGTTGGGCACCCTGGCACCCGGCGAGGGCGGAACTCTGCTGTCCCCATTCACGGCGCGGGCGGCCATGGCGGACCCGTCCCGTCCCGTCCGCACAGAGCGCCGCACACCGATGCCCGGCGCCACCGGGCCCTGCTTGTGTGCGGAATGAATAACCTGCCGCTTTATTCCGTCGTGCACCCCCCCCCCCTCCTCCTTCTTCCCGAATATGTCCAGACAAAAATTGGATCCACATTTCAAAGTTTGCTCGCAGTCCCCATCGTCTAGGCCCACCTCCTCGTGGAAGTGCGTCGCGAGCCACACGGCCGCCAGGGTGGCCCATCATGGGGTCATCATGCCACCGCGGCAGGCTGCGTCCGTGGTGCCAAAACCACAGCGTTACTCTCCCACTCCCCCCCCCCCCCTCCGCTCGGGCGCAGTAGTTGCGTTCATTAGCCATTCCAGACCCATGCACTGGCTGCTGCAACTACTCGCGGCTTGGTGGGCGGGCGGCGTTGCGGGACTGCCTGCGCCCAGACCGCCGTGCCGCGCCGTGCCGCCAATTGGTGACAAGTTAGCGCCCCTGCGGCCCCTGCGGCCTCCTGCGGCCCCTGCGGCCCCTGCGGCCCCTGCGGCCCCTGCGGCCCCTGCGGCCCCTGCGGCCCCTGCGGGCCCCCTGCGGCCCTGCGGCCCCTGCGGCCCCTGCGGCCCCTGCGGCCCGGCTGCGGCCCCTGCGGCCCCTGCGGCCCCTGCGGCCCCTGCGGCCCCTGCGGCCCGGCCCCTGCGGCCCCTGCGGCCCCTGCGGCCCCTGCGGCCCCTGCGGCCCCTGCGGCCCCTGCGGCCCCTGCGGCCCCTGCGGCTGCGGCCCTGCGGCCCCTGCGGCCCCTGCGGCCCCTGCGGCCCCTGCGGCCCCTGCGGCCTCCAGCGGCCCCTGCGGCCCCTCGCCGTGATGCGGCCAACGTGCCGGCGTGGGTTCGAGCCGGACCCCTGCCCGGCCAGCCGCGCCGCCGTGTCCCGAGGGGCCTTGCTGCTGCGGCCACTGCTGCCGCTACTGCTGCTGATACTGCTGCTGCCACCACTGCCGCCACTGCCGCTGCCATACTGCCGCCACATTGCCGCCACTGCTGCCGCCACTGCCGCCGCCGCCGCACTCTGCTCAATAGCGTCGCAACTTTGGCCCGACAGAGCCCGTCCCGGCCCGGCCCGGCAGTCCTCTCTGCATTCTGAGATACGGCGCTCGTGGGGCCGGACGATGATGGGGCACACAGGCGGCAGAGGCCCCGCGGCCCGCTAGGGGGCAATTGGCCGCCGTACTCATGGCCCCGCCCGCCCTAAACGGGGCCACTGAATCCGTACGGAATTCAATTCATTGGGCGGGTCCGGCCACGAGCACACACACTCACACACACACACACACACACACACACACACACACACACACACACACACACACACACACACACAGGTAAGCTCGGCTGACGCGGGCACAGTAAGGCGAGGTCTGCCCGGCTCTGCCCGGCTCTGCCCGAGACTGTCCTCTGGTCGGGTCCAGCCCGGCTCAGTCGTGGGCTCGGCCGGCGACACCTCGCTGACATCATTCCCTTATCATTCCCAGCCCCGGACCATCGGGCACCAACAGGGCGGGGGGTGGGCCCTCGGGATATGTGGGTACCCCACGCAACGACGTGGTGATACGAGTCCCAAGCGGGTCTGACAGAGATGGAGATAAGGCGCAGCGCGGGGATGTATCTTCTGCCAACGGCCTGTCATTCAATTGTAGGGGGGTTTATGCATCGACACGGACGTTGGGTTGGCCGACGTGATAGGAGCAGAGCCGCGCGGAGAAGTCGTGAGACCGATACTCCCGGCCCGGCGGCCCCGCCATGCTCCGCCGTGCGCTCAAGTCTCCCAGCAGGCGATGCACAATAATTTTACACACATCTTTTACCGCTCTCGTTTCTCTCTTTCGCTGTCTCTCTCCCTCCCTCTCCCCACAGCCTGACACAACGTATATAACAACGGGGAGTCGTCTCTTTATCTTGCATCGGAGGGAACGTGACATTTAGGAAATGTTGCTCGCGGGGGCCCTGCCGTGCTGGGCCTGGCTGTGCCGACTGTGCCGTCCCCACTGCTCGTGCTGCCGCCTCGCGGGGGCAGATGGCAATCAGGAGTGGTGACGATACCGCACAGAGTTTAGTTTGCCCAACCGCCAGAGCACACCCTGCTCTGATACATTTGCTTTCTCGAATAGGGTATTCCAACTAAAGATTTGGCCGGAAGTAGGAAGAAGAAAACGGCTTCTGAAACATGGTGGTTGAGAGTAGGGGTCAGTCGGTGTGCACAAGCGCGTTCACTGCCTGGTCTCTTCCCCCCCCCCCTCCACCGTCTTTTGGAAGTCGTTTCGTTCTTCTTACTTCCGGACAAATCCCTGGTTGGAGCACCTTATACTCCGATTTTTCATATCCTGGAACCCAGAAGAAAGTTCATTTGTAAAAAGTAAACGAAAGCAACACCTTTCGACAAAAGCGTAACAGCCCCATTTTACCCAGCATGTTACGCTCGCGCTTTTACGCATTGAATTCCAGTATTGGATGTTTCGCGAGGCCTTTTACTCTCTCTGTCTCCGGTAGCAAATCGAGAAAATCTATAAAATTAGATGTGTAGCTTCGTTGTCTAGTTAAACTTCTGGAGCGGCATTGTTGAATTTTTCGTGCTAACCCAGGAGGTGCCGTTCGAAGGCGCCGTTCCAAGCCCTTCCCGCTCACAACTTTCCGCGAAGAAAACAAAAGTTGCGCTTCCTTAAATAGCAGGGGCGTATCGCCTCTCGCTGGCAGGAAATACGGGACGTCCGCGGTATTATTCCGGGCTAGCGGCTGAAAGGGCGGTAGCGGCGGCAGCGGCGGCAGCGGCGGCAGCGGCGGCAGCGGCGGCAGCGGCGGCAGCGGCGGCAGCGGCGGCAGCGGCGGCAGCGGCGGCAGCGGCGGTGCTCTGCGTCCCTTCGACGAAACTTTCTTGTACAACCCCGGAGGCCCGGAGGCCCGGAGGGCCGGAGGCCCGGAGGCAGCGAGGCGGTCGCTACACGAGATGCTCGGCAGCGGGGAGGTGAGGGCCGGGGGAGGGCTGGTGGGCGGAGGCCGGATTGCCATTCCAGGGATGCCCCTCCGACAAAGACGCGTCCCCAATGCTCACCTGATCCCCCCTCTCCCTCCCCACCGCGGGTCCCTGCCGCCCCTGAGGCCGCGTGCCAACTCTCTGGGGCATAACCGTCAGTGTGAAGGGGTCTAGGGGCGTGTCGAGGGGGTGGAAGGGGGAGGGGGGCTCAGTAGGGTGGGTGTCGCTCTCATTGTCGTTAATGCGGAGGTGTGGGGCAGCGATCTGCCAGGGTTTCCACACATTCATCATCACTCTGCGCACTAACTGCAAATATGGACAACTTTTACATTTGCCATCACGAACACATCTCTGAGCGTATGTTGGATGAGTATGAATTCGTCCATTGTCCATCAAACACAATCATCTATTATACTACCAATGCACAAAACGAAAAATTGTGCACAGAAATAAGTCTGATGTTTTCACTGCTATGGACGAATTCGGTCATACCGATCGCTCAGACTGTCCCGAGAGATGTGCCGTGAAATGTGGAAGGCATATTTTTTTTTTTTAAACACCGGACAACCCGGTTTTGAAAGTTCTATCGTAGCGATATCCTTCCGCTGGGGTTTCCACTTGTGAATAATAACATTTGAACAGACCTATCGCTCCTTCCCCGACAGCTGCCGGTCGGCTCCCGGGTCGCCACAGTGCTTTGCTGGCGTGCCTCGGGCCTCACAGTGTCACCCATTTTCATTTCACCCCGCGTCCTGGTAAAAAGTTGGCCCGGGGCGATCCTCCCTTGCTTTGGTTCGTTCGTGCCTCCGCAATAATTGCTTCAAGTACGCGGTCGTCGTCGCACTGCTAACACTTTCACTGGGAAAAAAATTACCACCAATTCCCAGCAAAATACTTAAAATTCACAAAAATTTCCCGTTAAAACAGCGAGAACAAAACCATTCACTTTTGAGAAACACAACGCTGCAAGTAATCCATTTATTGCCGAAAAATACTGGAATATCTTAGAATAGTTGCCAAAAAAGTGACTGAAATAGTTTGAAATGTTTTAGTATGACTACTCGAAAAACATTCCGTATAGTCGCAAACGCGGCACAGCATCACAGCACATCAGCAAAGGCTGGCAAAATTCTAAAGCCAGACGGAGTGGAGGGTGAGACGAGAAACACATTCGCCCCGAGGACGTTTGCGCCCCCCTCCCCCCTCTTGCAGCTGCTGCGCATTCCCATTGTTTTTAATGAGCGCGAAAGGGGCCCATTGCGAGATCTGACATCACAGCACTATCATTCAGTGTTCAGATTGCATGCACATTTCTTAAAACTGAACAGATACGCCCTTCTATGCTCGATCAAAACAGAACCAGGTGAAAAGATCGATCAGACTTCACTGTAATAACAAGACAATCACTCCTCTCTCCTAGTGCGACTACATGCGGCGGCCGCGGCAGCCCTGTGGGTGTCTCCCTCCCCGACCATACAAATGGCGGCGCTGCCGCCCAGCCGCGGGGTTGATTTGACTCCTCGAGAGCCGGGCCATGGCCGCGGCTGGGCTGGGCACTCACCACAAGGACCCGCAACCCTGCTATGCTTTCCACGTCACCGCCTCCCAGCGCCGCGCGAGTGGAGGAGGAACGGAGCAATGTCCTCTGATCGATTATTTCAATTCATTTTTCGTGAAAGTGAGCCGTAATGAAATTGTCGCTTAGGAAGCAAACCTGTTTGACTACATCACAACGGGCTTCGTATGGAGAGTTTCCAATAGAGGTTTCCAACAAGGCTCAGAATCGGAAGCTGAAGAAAAAAAAACATTCCGGACCGGAAACTCTCGAGATCAGGTATGAGCAATATCGACGCGCACAAGGGCCTCGCAAAATATGGGAACTAACCTCCAAATTCACTGAAAACGCCATTCAAGTTTCTCATACCTGTTTCCGGTCTGGAAGAGCTTTTGTTCTTCAGCTTCCGTTTCCAAAGTATCATTGGAAACCTCTATTACATGTTCGAAATGTTTCCGCAATTTTTGCTGGGATATGTATTCCGAAAAAGTTTCAGCAAAATATCAATACACTGGGTTGAGTTGGTTTGTTCTGAGCGGGGGCATGCGACACCTTTCTGCGCCACAGCAGGCTGCATGCAGAAACAGTAGATCACCGTCAGGACAGCCCTCCTGCTCGTCGCCCGGCGCCATCGCAGCTAAGCCACCCCTGCCTTTCTCTGTCTGCCTCCCTCTCCCTACCGCTCTCGCTCCTCTCTCCCTCCCTCACTCGTGGCCTCCACTCGGGAACCACTGCCACGACCACCACCGCACCAGCAGAGCTGCCAACTCCGGAGGAGCCACGTCGTCTCCCAAATTGATGTCACTTATTTATTTCAGTGAAAAGGGATCAGGGAGACACGTGCTGCCTGAGGAGAAGACGGAGAAGTAGTGTGAGGAGGGGAACGTGGCCCATCACAGTGACAGAGCGCGCATGGCGTTGGGGAGGATATTCTACCTTCCAGAGCGGTACCACGCGAGAGGGTGGTTTCGGCTTTCCGATTCAAAGCCGTTTGGAACTCTTATTGTTTTTTTTTCCACACAAAGTTGCGTGTGCGCGTAAAAAACGATGAGAGGACCTTCATTTATGATTCGTACGCAACCTACAATGGTGCATTGGCTGATTATTTTCCTGGACATTATGGTTTTCCATCCAGCGTGCGTACGGGTGGGTGGTACTCACTCCGTACATAGCACACAATCGAAAGTAATTTTCCTTCCTATACCCACTGAACGGTTGGCGGTGTACGGCCTGCTCATTGAAGTGCGCGCAGCACGCCACGCATTACCGAATTGCGTGTGCGTTACGGAGAGGGGGGCGTGGCTCATCCTGCCACCCCTCGTCGTCCCCACCACAGATGTCACTTTCGCCTCCCCTTCCCTTACATATCCCTTCACAACACCAACGAGCCCGGTGGCCGCCCACCCCCACCAGAGGTCCCGGCCTCAGTTCATACAGCATGGTGAAAAATTGTTGTACGCACTTTATCAACAGATTTCGCTCTCTCTCACTTTCTAGAGGGTTGTTTCCTGTCTGCTGATTAAAAGTGTCACAGATGCGCGCAGCTCCGTGTCTCCTTGGTCGCATTTAACTCTCTCAAGTATGAATGCTTGATTTAAGCATATTTCTTATTCGTGTCAGATGTGTATTTTGAATCAAAAAGACCTTTCTGTATTTAGGACGAATGCTTGGTTCTATCATACTTTGATTCAAGTAAGTCTTATAGGAACGAGAAAAGGTTCTCACATCAAACATATTCATGGGAGTGAATATCCATTGATGCCGAGGCGTCCTTATTCATGTCATTCTTCGTTTCTATCATAGGAAAGGATACTGTATCTCGGTACCAAACCCGCATGCTTTGGCACACGCCAGTCCTCTCAGACTGTCCTGAGGACACTGCGGGGCACGCGCGGCACGTGGGCTCCTCACGGATCACGTGGTCGAATAATATAATAACGAGAAATGTAGGTTCGTTGCCCGCAGCTCCTACTGAAGAGCCCGGTTGCGAAGCCGTTTTTTTCTGCGTCACGCACACAGAACTTCGTAAAAACAGCAAAAAGATTCCTGCCCTTTGTGTGGTAATAGCAGTCCAGTTTATCGAGAAATCCGCGTGCTGCGCCAGTAGAGTAATATTTGTGTGGACCATGGCGGGATGGCCGGTGCCCCGGTGCCTGCGCTGGCGGGACCCCTGACACGGCGCTGCCAGTGGCGCCCCCACGGCCGCTGCCCCATTAGAAAGGGATGATGCTGCCGACAATAGCGCCCTATGGTCACGGGCGGACTGGCAACGCTGATTGGAGACTCCATTAGCAGATCTCCCACGAGGCTACCACGACGAGAGGTCCTTGTTAAGGACACGGACGGAGGGGGAGAGGACACGCCGAACATTGAATTGGATCTGATTCGAGGCGAGAATCAGCGCGCGCAACGGATAGAGCACCGATACAGTAGTACTCCTTGTGGCCTCCACTCCGAAGCGCAGGGACGGCAACCAACGGCCTCATTTACCCGCAACCCCGCAACGAACTGAACCGCCATCAATAACTTTCGACGCTTGAGAGGAGCAGTAAGCTAGCTACACAAATTGCTGATGATATTTTGCACAGTTGCACTTTTTTTTGCGGAGTGCGTAGTTATGGCTTTCTCACAGAGATGACTCTTGTGTTCTCGAGTTGAGTGCTGCAAACAGGATGCCGGGCTGAAGAAGCCGCTGGAGTTTAAATAAAGAATTAACCAGAGAATGTGCGTCGGTAACTCCCGCTCCCGTAGCCCCAGAGCCACCGAAGAGTTTCCCATGGCGCATCTCCGTATCTCCCTCGGTTGATCTCGTGTACTGAAAGGATAGTGGGTTCTCGAAACGCTAAGACGGCTATACACCTTCTCATCAGTGAAAAGACTTCGAGAGTTGTCAAACAAAGAGTCGTTGCGATGTCGTATCAGTTTCGGGCATTTTGTGTTGGTTCGAATCTCAGCGCTCGTAGTCGTTGGTTAGTTCCTCCTACACTGCATATGTTCATATTCATATGTAAGTACGACAAAAGTGCACGAACATTTTAATTGAAGTTATTATTAGAAAAGAACTAGGAATTTTGAATGTTGCATTCCCGATCCTTAAAAAAACCACGCGGCTCATAATATTTTTACGCAGAAATTGTGACGGTGTCGCCGTCGTGTCGGCATCGTCTCGTTGTGCCGTCGTTGAAACCGTTTCATGAGACACCATGGGAGATGCTTGCTGGCCGTGGGACGGGCTCCGGATGGCTCCGGCGTGAAGAACCAGGATGGGATCCCCTCAAACCGGCCACCACACCACAACAGGCGTCATGGTCTTGTTAGTGACCGTGAGTCGGCGAGTCAGTCAACTGCCCTACCCGCCCTGGCGCCATGCGCCTTCGTGAAGAGACAGAAATAGAGATATCGGTGATCCCATACATCCCATGCGGTGAGAAGGAAACGTCTGCTCGCTGCTCCTTTCCTCTTCGACTCTTCTTCGTTCCGAAATTCTCTTCAGACAAAGACGACCCCATTTTAGCCAGTTCACAAAGTCGAGCTCTCGTCAATACAAGCTGTCCGGGTCACATTCTGTAGTTTTGCGGTGTTCTGCATATTTGTATCAGTTGCGAATGCCACTTGCCACCGGATCAAACAAACAACGGATCTCAAGCATGGAACTTGGCAGCTAAGGATCTGGCCAACAAATATTATCTTTTCTTTCAGGTTCGTGGCGCCCGACGGACATAAGCACAAAGTCATCGTCCAGCCGTTTAGGCCATTGCGAGCGTCAGTGAGTTGCGTTTGTTTTCTGGACAGACACGGATACAGGCACACAAACTCAGTTGGTATTCATGCACTACAAAAGGACCAGCCAAAACTGTAAGCTTTTACTGGTCGTGAAACGCCGCCACTAGCCATAATTTATTTATTTGTAACGTTTGTTGTAAAAATATTCATCTTGTGTTTAAATGTCTGATTGTTTTTTTCTGGATTACGAGCAGAAAAATATTTTAGCCTTGTATCAGAAAGAAAATTTCAAAGTGATGAGGTAATTACCATGTATGCCCATCTGGATTTGACATTCTGTAAGCGATTGAGATTTTTTGTAGGGTTATACAGCGTCATCCAGCTTGGTATCACAAAAGATATGAGGCCTGCTGTATGTAAACACAGCTCCTTTCAACGCATTAACTAATAAACAACGCACTTGACGTCTGACTTGTGCTCGAGCTTCTTGAGTTGGTCACGCCTATGAAAGTCGAACGCATCACGGCTCCTTTTTTTCGGTCTAACATTCTTTCCTCACCCCGTTCTGTCTGTGCTAGATTCCCCCCTACGAGAACAGAGGTATGGCAAACGCTGCACGCTGCAAGCTACCGGGGACAGCAGCACAAAATACCTGGGCGTGTTTCTTCGTATGTACATCCCCGAAACAGCTGCGAAACGTCTGACAATACTCGCACACCTGCCAAACAAACTGCTCCGAGATACGTGGCCTCACTGCCGATGACTGCCGGTATGTCCGATCCGGTCCGATCGCTCTGCCCTGATAGGACGTCCACGTGACACGCCCCCACATCTTAGGTATTTACCCCTCAAGTGATGGCCCGGCCCAACAACTCCTTCCTAATTGGTTTGGAATGAGAAGACCAACCGACGGCTCGCGTCGTGTGAAGAGAGTCAATACGTCGACGTGGTATCAGCACGTCGATGCTGTGCACACAGGTACAGGAGCCGTGCATTCCGGGATTCATCGCGCGATGAATGTTGTCACAGAACCTGTGCGCGGCCGAGTCGTGCATTGTGGGTGTGGGTCACGTGAGCTGGCTCTGGCTCCGCGGAACGTCGCCGCCGCCGTCGCAACGGTTCGGCCTCGGGGGCTTCCAACACAAACACCCTTTCGGGCCATTATCCCCAACTCCCCACTTTCGGAAGGGGCGGAGCCTGGCCGCGGCGGGGGGCGGGGCCGGGCGGGGCGGGGCCGGGTGGGGCGGGGCCGGGTGGGGCGGAGCCGGCCGAGCCCCGATGCACTCCCCGGGCGGCCAGGCCTGGCCGGAGTGTGCTGACCCCTGACGGCGGACTCCGCAACGGCAGCCGAGGCGGCAGTCGAAGCGGCAGCGGGCGGCAGCCGGCAGCCCACGCACCGGCACCGGCACCGGCACCAGTCACCAGTCGGGGCAGCGGGCGGCAGCCGGCAGCCCACGCACCGGCACCGGCACCGGCACCAGTCACCAGTCGGGGCAGCGGGCGGCAGCCGGCAGCCCACGCACCGGCACCGGCACCGGCACCAGTCACCAGTCGGGGCAGCGGGCGGCAGCCGGCAGCCCACGCACCGGCACCGGCACCGGCACCAGTCACCAGTCGGGGCAGCGGGCGGCAGCCGGCAGCCCACGCACCGGCACCGGCACCGGCACCAGTCACCAGTCGGGGCAGCGGGCGGCAGCCGGCAGCCCACGCACCGGCACCGGCACCGGCACCAGTCACCAGTCGGGGCAGCGGGCGGCAGCCGGCAGCCCACGCACCGGCACCTGCACCGGCACCAGTCACCAGTCGGGGCAGGGGCAGCGGCAGCCGGCAGCCCACGCACCGGCACCGGCACCGGCACCAGTCACCAGTCGGGGCAGCGGGCGGCAGCCGGCAGCCCACGCACCGGCACCGGCACCGGCACCAGTCACCAGTCGGGGCAGCGGGCGGCAGCCGGCAGCCCACGCACCGGCACCGGCACCGGCACCAGTCACCAGTCGGGGCAGCGGGCGGCAGCCCACGGCAGCCCGGCACCAGTCACCAGTCGGGGCAGCGGGCGGCACCGCACCACCGGCACCGGCACCAGTCACCAGTCGGGGCAGCGGGCGGCAGCCGGCAGCCCACGCACCGGCACCGGCACCGGCACCAGTCACCAGTCGGGGCAGCGGGCGGCAGCCGGCAGCCCACGCACCGGCACCGGCACCGGCACCAGTCACCAGTCGGGGCGGCGGCCTACGAGCCCGCGACCCGCGGGGCCCGTAGCGTGGAGCCTACAGCCTGCGGGCCGAGCTGCCACCGCGTACGGCCGGCCGCACTCGCGGTTCGCATATGCGACCCGCGGTAATAATAAAGGCATCTATAAGCCACGTTAAGCACCGCGCCGAGTCCTGCCAACTGCTCTGCAATACCATCCGAGACGTAACTGATATTGAAAGACGAGGTGTCAACCCGAAAAGAAGTGGCCAATGTACGACGTGCGGCAGGAAACAATGAACAGGCCCGGCCTATCTTGTCCGAATGAATGAATGAATGAATGAATTGACAAATGAATGAATTGACAAATGAATGAATTGACAAATGAATGAATTGACAAATGAATGAATTGACAAATGAATGAATTGACAAATGAATGAATTGACAAATGAATGAATTGACAAATGAATGAATGGACAAATGAATGAATGGATGGACAAATGAATGAATGGATGGACAAATGGATGGATGGATGGATAAATGCATGAATGAATGTGAATGCATGAATGAACAAACAAATGAAATAAATAAATGAATGAACAAGTGAAAGAATGAACAAACGAATGAATGAACAAATAAATGAATGAACGGATAAATGAATGAAAAGATAAATGAATGAACAGATAAATAAACGAATTCCAATAAATTTCAAATAGTCTCTTAGATTTTCCGATGGGTGTCTAATTTGTGAACCTACTTTTGCGTCACCATGACAGCCCCTCCTCACTTCACGCTCCTCCAGAAGGCATGTGACGTCCCCCCGGCGACAACAATATTGTCCTCCTGCCACCACCATATTATCTGATGCGCCCAGTGCGATAGGCCACATAGAAGTGTAAGTTGGCACCCCTGCGGGCCCTTTGGGCGTCAGGCGTCGCTGCGCCTTCGTGTCGCATTGTGAGTTTTCCTTTTGTGCGCCTATTAAAGGCGCTTTGTCATCCCAGTGTCTACCCCTCCCCCCTTTCCCCCTCTCCCTTGCTGCTGGCAGGAGGCGTGTACGCGACATCATGCTGTCTTCCACGTACTCGAATAAACCGACGTAACTACCGTTGAGTTCGTAGCAGTCATTACGATTATACCGCTGTCTCGGCTACATGCGGCCGCGTGACATGACGGGGAAATACCGATTACACAATTCAACTTCACTAGAAATTTCCTAGCTGGAGACTGGAGACATTTTGTGTTATTCTCTGGATCTCAGTATATCAAATTTGACCGTTTGTACTTTGTGGACTTGACTTCTTCGTATCAAATGCACATGCAGGCAACGCGCGACACAGTCGTTAGTTTCATTAATTTTTTTTCGGAAAGTGACGGAGATGATATGAGACACATCAACAGATGGCCGCTCCGTTTCATCCCCACGAAGTTCTGCACATGGCCGGTCGCGAGCGGGTTGCGCTGTACCACCATTGGGGAGCCCACAGCGACGAAGTTCAGTCGCGCGCCGAGAGAGTGCGCCAGTGTCTGCGTCGGGCTGCACCACGCGCGGCGTGCCTAGCGGTCGGGGTCAGAGATGGCGCACCGGTCCCGGGACGGGCGCTGGGGGGTGGAAGCCAGTGCCATGGTAGTGTCATCGCTGGACAACAGCCAGGGGGCACAGATGGTGGGGCAATGCACGGTCGAATAGAGGATTTCGGTGACGGTTGTTGTTGTTTGGGAAGGCAGAGGAGGTACTTAGAGCGAAAGTAACATATCAGCATCCTCTTCGGTTTCTCTTTTTATTTTATTCTTCGGGCTCCGTTACCATAGCAAGCTGTGCCGTGTCACACTAACATGAAAAATAAATAATTTTATCAGGCTCATGTCTTGCATAAAACTTATTACTTCAGCTAGCTAATAAAAAAAATCACTAATCGCGAACACGTGTTTTTTTACAAGCCTGTCGACGATGGCCACGGATTGCACGCAAAGCAGGACAGGCTCACTTAACAATACATAATGCTGTAAATAAGTCAAAACTGTATGCATTACTCGGTATCAAGTTGACCGCTAATACTGCTCTTCCTTCATCCGAACCCCCTACGTTTCAACTGCCAGATAAGCTTGTGCCAGCAAGGGGATTGCTCTCTCTCTCTCTCTCTCTCTCTCTCTCTCTCTCTCTCTCTCTCTCTCTCTCTCTCTCTCTCTCTCTCTCTCTCTCTCCCCTCTCTCTCTCTCTCTCTCTCTCTCTCTCTCTCTCTCTCTTGTCGTGTTGATGTTGTCGGAGCCAGCCTCAAATGAGGTGGCACTAATCCCGGGCTACTCGTCTCACTCCGCTACCCCCCCCCCCCCCCTCCCCAACCCCACCACCACCATCTGCCCCTCCCGCGCATTGACCGCGCCTGCCTGCCAGTGGTTACCCCTTTCAGTGCTGCCAAAAGGGTAACAATATTAATAATCCATAGTTCATCCTCAGAACTGTGGTCATTTCATGATGCCACGGAGACGCTGCCTAAAAGGTAAATAATATATCTCGTCTTGTCTTGTAGTACCATAGGCCTCGTAGACCCTTAGGTGAAACCGTCAAGGGATCCGACACACCCGTGTATAATCTCCAAATTACAAAAAGTACAAGGAATCTTTTAAATTGAGAAACAAAAAACAGAAACAGTGAAGTAGTTTCTATACTCCAATGCAACTCTTATTCCTATATCCGAT
The DNA here is from genome assembly GCA_038380765.1 of Odontothrips loti. Classification (NCBI taxonomy): domain Eukaryota; kingdom Metazoa; phylum Arthropoda; class Insecta; order Thysanoptera; family Thripidae; genus Odontothrips; species Odontothrips loti. The sequence continues at coordinate 8,717,658 of CM076243.1, forward strand.
AAGTAATCGAGTTGTGATGCCCGATGCCCCGTCCATTGGACTTGCGCCGGTGCTGCCTCACCGCCGTCGCCGCTCCTGACGGATGTGATATACTTCGCCGCCACCGCTCTCCAATAGCGCCCCTCCATCCAGCTCAGAATGAAATACACAACACACACACACACGTCTCTCTCTCTCTCTCTCTCTCTCTCTCTCTCTCTCTCTCTCTCTCTCTCTCTCTCTCTCTCTCTCTCTCTCTCTCTCTCTCTCTCTCTATCTCGCTCGCTCGCTCTCGCTCCCCCCACTTTCCTCTCACTCTCTCCAAGGGATTAGCGACGCCTCGTTTGTCAACGCGTCAACACTCGCCACACTCTCGGCAAGGAGGAATCGTGGGGTGGGCGTTGTCCGCCGTGGGAGGGGCGACGGAAGGTACTATGCTATCTGTCGCGCTGTTGTGGTGATTAGTATTAGAAAGGGGTCATGTATAAATTGGGAGGTAAAATCTTGTATCCCCAAAGTTTCCACGAAAGCAGGACTTGTCTGGGCAGACCGTTGCGTAGTCAGAATGCAAGTTATATCTTTTTTTTTTTAGCGTCTCTTTGCCTCCACTGTTATTCGTGCTTCTATTGTTTTTCTCTCGAGAAAGTGTTGCTTTCTTTCTCTCGGTGGCAACGTCGTCTCTCATGTAGATGCGCTTTGCTGGAGTCTTTTCTGTCGCCGTACTTTTATTCTGCCCAACGACAACTGTTTCCAGTTTCCGGAGAGAGCCGTTATTGTGTCTTTCCGAATGAATTTTTCAAGAATGCAAACATCGGCCGAGACGTGCTACGCGGAGTGGTGCATGGACACGGAGGGCCCGGCCTGGGAACTATTTCCATTCTACGGTTACCTCGGCATTTTGTGCGATCGCCGACCCACCGTCTGATATGACTATCGCGCCTACCACTACAGCCCTTCTAACAGTCCTCACCGAACCGTACTCGCGCCGCTCGTGTACCTGTCAAGCCAATCAATACACCAGCATCAACAGCTGAATCATACGTACAAAGGATGGGCACGGCCTGGGCACAGCCTGGGCACGGCCTTGGACATGTGAGGCTCTTCGGTCCGCCTAACCCTTTCACACGAACTGTTTCACTTCAGTGCTAAGTTAAGTTGATGTTTCCTTTGCACCGACGACTTCTTCAGTTTGAGTTGCAGTAAGCCTGCCACAATATCACCCCCCATGTATGTCTGTGGAAAAGTAGTACGTACTCTGTGCTGACGGAAAAAATTGTAACGCTTATGGATCAGCAGAATTGAACCGAATTTGTTCCATGGGCACGCCACGATTCGGGGGGGGGGGGGGGGGGGGATATCGTGTGCCTTTACCCACACGGGCTGACGTGTGCTCACCGCAGCGCTCGGCCCGCGTATCATTTTAGAGGCCTTAATGCTCTGCGCTGACATCTCCGGAGTGATAAAACCACTGTTTGTGGAGACACAAGAAGGAACACTTACTGGAGCGGTCATTATTAATTATGCCTGGTCGTTATTCCTTTTCCCCCTTTCTCCTTAATGGGCGAAGGGGGCCCAGATGGTTATCCGAACCGCTTGTGGCGGCGCGCCGTGGTGCCCCTCGGGCCGAGCTCGGGTACCCCGGGTATCCCTTCGGGTGCCGATTCGGCAGGAGGCCCCGGGAGGAGTACCACTACTTTGATAGTTCCAGCCGCCCCGCTGCAGAGGGGCGCCGGCCTCGGCCCCGCACGGCCCGGCGGTCGGACGACGTCGGCCACCCCCAGAGTGCGCGCAGCGTCAAATCTTGCGTGATGAATCGCCATCGTCTCGCTCTAATGTGATCGGGCACCATTATATATAGAGTGTTTTCCTGGCGGCTCCGGCGGCCGCACCTTAGCGCCCCGTGCGGAACGCGCGGAACATCTGCAGCAACACCTCCGCCCGCACGCCCCCGGCAGGGGGAGGCGCGGCAGGCCCTCGTGTGTCGCAGTAGGTGGACGCGAGAAAACCAATTTCCCAGTTCCTCTTCGCTTCACTCCTTCCCCGGCCGCGCCTTATATCTACTTACGGCCGACTGGAGACTATGCGCACGGTGGCTTCCTTCTTCTTCTTCTTCTTTCCTTGCTCTTCTCTTGATGAGTTTAAGAATGCTTTCAAGTTTCCCCTACCGATGAAGACATTAGCGACTTCTGCAGACGGCCTGCGGGCTCGGTTCACTGACGTGGGTGGTGCTTGCAGGGAGTGGCCTGGAAGGCCTAGCTCTAGCCTGGGCCTCAGCCCTCAGCCTGGGCCTAGGTCTGCCTGCGCACGCCCCGGGCCTCGTGGTGTCACTCTAATGGGAATAGAACAGCCGTGAACACTGGAAACGCCGCCGAATCGTTTCCCCAGGGCGTTCCGCTTTTATTGCGGAGAGGGCGCTGCATTCCGATCAACGAAAAGTAACATTCCCTGGGGGGATTTCCGGGACGTGTGTTGTAGAGTCGATTCCCGGAGTGACTGTATCTCTCCAGCCGTCTTGCTGCAGGGCCATGGCGGGCCCGACACCTGCTACACTGACACGCCCAGAACAGGAAACACCCCCGCCGAGCAAACACTAGGCAAGGCAAACTGGCTGATTCCCTCTTTGGCTTTGCCAAAATACTGAGCTAACGCGGCGCTCAGCTCGCCCTCCATCGCAGCGCGCCGCGAGGTCTGTCGAGGTTTATGCTAATTCCATGTTGCTGTTTATATGAAGAGTAAACACTGAGTTATGTTTCTGCGTGGCTCGTGGCTTATCCGGGATCCAGAGATGGGGGTGGTTGGTTGGTATGCCGAGGCGAGGCGTGGCTTTGCGGCCTTTCGGAGGGTGATGTTGGTGTTGGTGGTGGTGGTGGTGGTGTGCCTCTTTGAAGCAGGGACAGCAGGAGGGATGCATTCGTTGGTAGGCGGGGGGTTTCTTTCTTGCTTTTTTCTCGCAGCAGTGAGGGGAAGGAACAAGTTGATCTTCTTCCCGCAGAAAACTGCCTGAACCAAGAAGGGATCTCGGCAGAAATATGATGTACAGACTCCATAAGGAGAAATGGTTGCTGCCCCCACAGCGTCAGCCTGCTGGACGAATGTCCAAAACGAAATCACGCAGCGTACGGGGCATACCGGGGCATACGCATTCCGAGCATCTTTTGTCCGGTCCCAGTTATCGATCAACTCACTCCCTTACAGCGGCAGGGCCCGCTCACCTAACGGCAGAAACGCCGCCCCAAACACCACCACTCCAGTGCTGTAATACAGAAGATGGACACCTTCCATACCTCTTTGCGGCCGCGACATTCCCGCAACGTAATTCTCTCATTAGTGGGCGGGTGGCGCTGTTAATGAGAGCATTAAGGGGGTGTGTACTATCATGCCGACAGCCATTCGTCGCTGTCAGAGGCCGCCGCCACCAGCGCCCTGCCCTCTGCGAGCGTTCCGCCAGAACGCGCAGGGCGCGCACACGTTCTCAGGAGGGAAGAATTAAATTGACCCCGTTGTTCCCCGCGGTACACCGTTGGCACACCGTCGGCACACCGTCGGCACACCGTCGGCACACCGTCGGCACACCGTCGTCGGCACACCGTCGGCACACCTCGCACGCCATCCCTTGGCGGCCGGGTGGCATATGTGATACGGGGGGTTACTACCACCGAGCCATCGAACGTAGAACTTGACTTTTGGGTAAATTCTTGGTAGCGGAAAAGTGTTTTCATAAGAAATGCAGGAGCGGGCGATCCTGTGAGTCGTCCCCGGCCGTGTGGCGGGCACGCTGCGCGCTTTGCGCACGCCGGGTCACAGGCGGTGCTCCCATAAAGGGCTGCTGGTGCGGCAGAGCGGCACAAAACCGCAGGCACGGTTTGAAGAGATTGCCTGGAGCCTGTGTGCGACGAGGAAGGCTGCAGGGCGCCTTGTGCCGCCGCGCACATCCTCCCAGCCGTAAACTCGGACACTTTACAGCGGCGGTGACATACCAGGACCCAGGAGGCACCTCAGCGCGTTGGTTGGCAAGTGCGATGCAGTGCGATGCAGTGCGGCTCCCCTGTGTCAAATGAGGCATTCATCTCCCGCGGGAAATGCGACAAAGCGGGGCGCGGTGACAAGGCAATTAGAGAGATCACGGCAGAGAAGAAGGGCAGCAAAACTTCTCCCGATAGAAAAACACAATGAGATCTATTATTTTAGGACGATGGCGGCAGTTCGGCACCGTTCATCAAATGACCCAGCGCCTCCGCCACCGAACATGGCATCGTAAACTTTGGTCAAACGTGGACACGGGAATCATGTGCTGTTGCCTGTTCCGTGTGTGCGGCGGCAACGGCTCTATTGGTGTGCTCCCAGACCCCAAAACCTGAGGCATATCTCATGCGCGCACCGCCACAACTAGTAATTTTGATGTGGTTGCCTGAGCAGAATGAGATACACCTCTAGCAAACGAAGTTTCCGCTGCGCGGTCGCTTACCACCTCCCCTATATCTTCAAAGCCAGTAGACCGCGCAGGCTGGCTCTGTTTACTAGAAATTTGCAAAATTATCATAGGCTGTTACAGCAGCACCCATAGTCCCGGGGTCCCGGGTGGGAAGCGAGCGGACGGCAGGCGTGAGGCGTGAGGGGTGGGGAGCCACCCGAAGACCATAAATTTGAAGCCGTACCGTCGGATCGGAACGGACAAACGCTTATTAGGGGGAGAGGCTCGTAAGTCAGCACAGGTGTGAAGGTACATGAGCTGACCTGTTGGTAATGGCTGGTGTGGTGCCGATACAGGGACCTCCGGGGGGGGACCTCCGGGGACCTCCGGGGGCCTCCGGGGACCTCCGGGGACCTCCGGGGGGGGCCTCCGTCCGCCTCGGAAGGCTGAAACGGATCCGGCATCGAGGATCCGGTGCACAGGACGTTTTACTCTCTCCTTTCTTCCTCGCTGCAGACTCGATTATGCACCATGTTTTGAATTTCATGTGGAATGTATCAGATTTAAATTTTCACGAATAAAGAACGCAATAACGACTGACGTGCGCAAATTATCCTTTTGTACATCCGCAGCAGCGGCAGAGCAGCTGATGGCCTCTGGAATGGTATCTCGCATCTCAACGGCCTCAGAACGAGGCGGTGCGGCCACCTTCGGCCACCTTCTCATGTAGCGCGCACCCCTCGGGGGCAGCCCGCGGCAGCCGGGCAGGAAAGTGATAGGTCAGCGATCACTGCCTTTTTATGTTTTAATTACAAGAGCCCTTTTGCCGGCCCTGTGGCCATGCAGGGCCACGGCGATGCCCGGTGGCGCATCGTCTGCTCTCTCCTCCGTGGGTACAGTCCCAGCCAGGGCAGCCGGCGGACCTGGGCGATGCGGCTAAGCTCGCTGGTGCGGCTGAAAAGCCTTCTCTCTGCCGTGCAACTGGCCTTACCTAACCTTCTCACAAACGCTCTAGACTCAGTGGTCTTTTCCAATTTCTCCCCCCCTCCCTCTTCCTGGGATAGTTCAGTCCGCTAAGGCGAGGCTGAGAGAACTCATGACATTCAGTGTCATTCTTTGACTGCATCGAGTTCGGCCAGTTCTCCGTGGCTCCACTGTGACTCTAACTATTCTATGAGGGGACCTTGTCCAGACGGCCGAGCGCTGACTTGGCGGGCGGAGTGTACTTCTAATGGATGATATCTATATTAGTCGGACTGTAAGCGAGCTGCTAAGTAACTACCGGCTGCCCCGCCCAGGCCTCGGCCAGACCTCGGCCCGGCCGTAGCCAGCCGCACTCCGCCACGTCCCAGATCGGATCTGGGCTCCCAACAAATCAGCCAACATGCCACGCCGCCCCGCCCGCCCGGCCCCGCCCCCTCCGCAGTGGTCGGCCGGAGGAACTCGGAGGTGCTCAACAGAATCACTACCTCACCATTACATTCATGTTCCTGATGCATTTCCACGCGCACACACACACACACACACACACACACACACACACACACACACACACACACACACACACACACACACACACACACGGCGGGGTCCTTGGCGTGTCCGAGCATCATGGCCTGGCTCGGGTCGTGACCCCAGTCCGGCCGATACTGAAGCCCCCTCGGAAGGCAGTCTCGTCAAGAACTGCCTCCATATGCCGCCGCTGCGCCGCTCCGGGCCTCGGCTCCTGGCCTCGGCTCCGGGCCTCGGCTCCGGGCCTCCTCTCCGGGGCATCAGGGCGGCCGGGTGTCCGGCGCCCTGCCCACGACAGCGCGCCGCCCGCGGCCGCCGCGACACGTGCCCGCCCCGCCCGCCCCTTTATTCTCCTTGTACCAGTCGATCGACCAATTTTTTCAAGAACCCCATCGATACAGAGCGGGGGTCGTCGGCATTAAGGTTTGACCAGGGAATGGGGCTGGCTGGAGCAGCGGAGCAGCGGAGCAAGCAGCGGCGGGGCGGCGGATGACATATGCAGCGCACGCAGGGGACAAAGTCCATCTGGCCTGACCCTTGCCGCGCTGCGTGCATACAAACTACTGCGGTCGCCAGGCCCTCAGCAATTTTCAATTTTGGCCCGGGGGTGGCCAGAGGAAGGGAGAGTGGAGGGAGGGTGGAGGGAGGGCGGAGGGAGGGTGCAGGGAGAGTGGAGGGAGGGTGGAGGGAGGGCGGAGGGAGGGTGCAGGGAGAGTGGAGGGAGGGCGGAGGGAGGGTTGGGCCGCGCGTGCGCCTGCAAACCACTTGCCGTCCCTACCCTGCCCATGGCCCATGGCCCTGCTCATGGCCCTGCCCATGGCCCTGCCCATGGCCCTGCCCATGGCCCTGCCCATGGCCCTGCCCATGGCCCTGCCCATGGCCCTGCCCATGGCCCTGCCCATGGCCCTGCCCATGGCCCTGCCCATGGCCCTGCCCATGGCCCTGCCCATGGCCCTGCCCATGGCCCTGCCCATGGCCCTGCCCACCCCTTCCGCTGAACCCGAGGCTGAACCGGCTCAGGTCGGGCCGAGTCCGTTTCGGCAGCAGAGCCAGCAGAGCGCCCCCAGCCAGCAGTCCGATATCGGGGATATGTCCGTCGATAGAAGTACGGCGGAGAAATGCCGATGAGGAGAGGCAAACCAAGGGCACAGGAAAAGCCGAAAGATACCGGGCGCAGCTGCAAGGGTCGTCCACAAATGACATCACACCGTCTCTGAGACGACCAGAAGACGCTGTTTAACATCGTTACGTTATTTGTGATTGGTCCTGGCGGCGGCTCGCTATCGCCACAAGGCGCGCCGCCGCCGCCGTGTAACACAGTGCTGCGGCATCGCACCTCCCTGATGAGCCCCGGCAACATTCACGCCGTATTTCAGCGCTGGGCGTGGCGGGGTGGAGCGGGGCCGGCCAGCGGCTGCCGTGTGGGAACGACATTCGGCGCGCTGGGCACAGGCATCCGCACATGCCGCCGCACATGTGCGGTGCAGCGGTGCACCACCCACATCGTGAATCAGTCAATCCCGGCGCACGGGGCGCCGTAACCTGCGCGGACGGACACTTTAACGACTCCGGCGGCAGCAACACGGAGCGGCCGGGGAGTTTTCAGGTAGTTTTGTTTCCGAATCGTATGAGCGTGGTAATTCAATTAATTTTTGCCCCGCTTTGCTATGTGTTGCCTTTCGTGGTGCTGAGAAACGACGTACTCGCGCGCGGATGCGTGTAAAGTCGTCATGGAGACATGCGGAAGTCGGACCTAAGACACGGGGTAAGTGCGGGTGAAACAAACACGGCTGGAAGAAAATCACAGCACAGCAAGAAAAAGTAACACACTCCAAACTATAACAGCAAAGCAATATAGAAAGAATTGCGGGTGAAGTAACTTTTGAGAAGTTCCTGATATTTTTACTTGAAGGTGATCGGTGTCCCAAAATAGCTGTAGAACAAGTGCGCCCACTGATCGACTAGAGTCTGCGAAATAGAGTACTCCGGAGAAGCTCAAAACAGCAGTAAGAAGTCGTAACGAATAGAACAAGAATGCAAGGGGAAGTATGAAAAATCAGGTATTTCGGAACACGCCAAAAACCACGCCAGGGTTCTTATCTTCTATGTTACGACTTCTTATTTCCGTTTCGGGCTTCTCCGGAATTCTCTACTGGGGTGTGTGTTTCTGGCAAACTGCATCCACCTCGCAACAGCAACAGTGGGCGATCGGAGTCCCCCAGAGATTTTCATGTGAGATATGGCAATATTTTCATTCCGCCTGGTGCATTATGCCCCCTTGTACCGGACCCAATTCCAAAGCTGTGCCGCCCTCCCCTTTGCCGGCTTCTGCTTGACAGTTCAATTCACACTTTCCGCCGCGTGGGCCGGCTGCAGCCCCATCCCGTGCGCACGTCAAGATAACTCACTCAAACTTCACTCTGCTCGAGTCTCCCGCGGCAGCCCACGGCAGCCCTGGTGCGCTGTGCTCTGCTACTTCTCTCGCGAGGCGAGGAGAGGAGAGCTCTTGCGGGGAGCTGACCCATCGACCTTTTCGGAACCCGGGAAGGGAATATGCGAAACGTATGTGTGGTGGGCGGCCGGGCCGGGCCGGGCCGGGGCTGGGCAGGGCGGCGGCACAACAGAAATCGTTCGTCGTGGCAGCTCGGCCGCCCCCGCCGGACCCACTGAGGTGCTCGTGACCTGGCATGCCCTGGGCAACCTCATCCCGCTGAGAAATCCTCTCGCACGCTCACACACACACTTACATCCGCGTGAAAGTACGTGTATTTTTATCGGTCGATGCCAACAAGACGTCGCGCTCGGTTGCTGGTGGGTGACAGGCACAGAAGATGCGTCGGGACTTTTGGGTCGTTTGGAAAGCGTTTCAAGGCCATAGAGTGAAAAAGAAGAGCTTAAAAAAGGCTCTTTGAAAATGTTCTGCAATTCAAAATACTGCACAGGAAAATACAGAATCCCTAACCTAACCCTTCAAAACCCTCCCCAAACATAGATACCAAATCGCCTGTCTTTTGCTTTGGATGTAGAGGCGGGGAAAGGGGATGCCAAGATGACTGACCACCGCCTTTCCCTTGCCCTCTGTCCGCTGCGGCCACTGCTACGTCCCCTTTCCGCCACAGCGACGGCCACCCCGCCGTACTATCCGTGCTCTCTCTTACTCCTCTCTCTTTCTCTCTCCCTCTCCCCGTCCCTTCCTGTTCTGCGACTTGGCTCCGGTCCCGGCAATAGGCCCTCTGGCCTCTGATCGCACCTACAACGGCGACCAGCTTGGCGAGACAATTAAGCCTCCAGAGAAAAAGGCACTCCAAGAAATGAGTAGCAAAAAAAAAGTGGGGAAAGAGAATAAAGGAGAGGGGAAGGGCGACGCGGCGAGGCGGATGGCAGGTGAAATGAATTAATGGTGGAGGGGACAGCGACAAAGAATTAATGGAAAACGGAGGAAACGCCAATAATGGCCGGCGATGACGACCACCCGATAGGCCATCTGCAACGCGGACAGACGAGGGGGAGAGAGAGGGAGAGGGAGAGGGGGGGGGGGCGCTTCCAGGTGCAGCCGAGCCCCGCGAGCACGCGCTGTGATCTGAGACAGCGGGGCACAGCGGGGCACAGCAGAACGGAGAGCACCCCGGCAGCACGGACCGGCAGGGCGCTATGCCGCTGCGACTCTAGCGTTGCGATGTCTCGGTTAAAAAAAAAATAATGTTTTTGGACTCCTCATAAAAAAAAATGTAGTTCCGATATAATTTAGAAAATTCATCCAAATTTTCGGACAATGCAAATTGTGTTGCTGAATCACAGCATTCCGGGCACCTTCTTTCCCCATATGTAGCCAATAGAAGTGGAAGCGCCTCTCTCTCTCTCTCTCTCTCTCTCTCTCTCTCTCTCTCTCTCTCTCTCTCTCTCTCTCTCTCTCTCTCTCTCTCTCTCTCTCTCTCTCTCTCTCTCTCTCTCTCTCTCTCTCTCTCTCTCTCTCTCTCTCTCTCTCTCACACACACATGGATGCGCGCCGTTCGAGTGGCGGCGAGTGGTGCGTGCTCCGGGTGGGGTTAGATCTAGGGCTTGTACCTCTCCCTCCCTCTCCCTCCTGGCTCCACCAGCAGCGGCTCCACCTCTCTCTCTCTCTCTCTCTCTCTCTCTCTCTCTCTCTCTCTCTCTCTCTCTCTCTCTCTCTCTCTCTCTCTCTCTCTCTTTCTCTCTCTCGTGTCACGTCGCCATGCCGCACGTTTTTCCTCGACGACACGACGTTCAAGGAGATGCGTCATCTCTGACATTCTCGTCGAGGGGGAGGGAGTCGAGCGGAGCAGAGGACACACTAGAGCAGTGGCAGCAGTGGCAGCAGTGGCAGCAGTGGCAGCAGTGGCAGCTGAACTACTATGTAAAGGGAAGTCCCCGCGGCACTCGTGAGGCCCGGCCGGCCTGGCCTGGGGGGTGTCACAAGTCGATGTTATCTCCCACACTCCAATCGGCCGTTTGCAACATTATTGGCACCCCAGGCCGCGCGCTGCTCACCGTGCGGGGGCCGCTGGGGGCCGCTGGGGGCCGCTGGGGGCCGCTGGGTAATCGGAGCGGCCGCTCATAAGTGACGCTGTTTTCCATCCATTTACATCGAGATGAGTCGCGGGCGCAACAAGATTGCTTCTCGGCGGCTGGCGCTCTGGCTGCAGGGCTCCGCGGGCTGCGCGGGCTGCGGCTGTTGCTCGGCGGGAAGCGAGCCGCGGTTTCTTTTACCCCGCTAATCCCCACTGAAAGCTGATTGGGCGGAATGATTTAACTGCGCTTTCATTATCCCCGCCGGCTGATAAGTCGCCGATCGCCGCGCCGCTGTCCTCGCGCTCTAATCCCGCGTCCTCACACCACCCGCCCTCCGCTCAGCAACAGCGTCAGCAGCTGCTGGGGGGCCGTCCTCAAGGACATGAACGTCGGGATAGACTGGCAAGATTGTCGTGAATTCTTGTTTAACTTCCTGAACACGCAATCCTTTTTATTTATCTTGTATTTCCGAGTGAATTTATTTGAAATTAAAAATGAGCAGCATCCCCTGCACTGTCACGCGGTCTGTCCGGCCGCGTTCCCAGCTAGCGGCTGATGAGGGACCGTGGCGGGGCGGAGCGGGGCGGAGCGGCGGGGCACTTAATTTCCAAAGCGCAGCAAAGGGCTGGCGGCCGCGGACTCACCGTGGGTACGGATTTCTGCGACTCGTAGTAACAACAACTTGAGTGAGTCGTGATTCAGAGGGGACGAAGAGGAGCAGTGCCGGCCGCGCTGACGGCAACGGAGTCACGTACCCTTCACTGTATTGCGTGCATTCTACGTATCAATACTGCAGTACGCCGATGCCCAACACGGAAGAAAGAGGTAGTAATTTAGAAGAAAAGGAACGCAATGCAGTATGAGATAAATCGCGGGTTTGTAACCTCGATTCACGTTCATTTTTCTGCGAAAACCGCGCGATATCTAGCGTTAGTCTTCGTTGAGACTTCTTACTTCGGTAACAAACACAACAGATCCCGCCAATCGGATTGAAACGCGTGGAAACGCGCAGCGCTAGAAGCGCGCTCGTCGGGAATAACGACACAGGTGTGGTGTGGTGACAGTTCCACCGCGCCAGGCCGGGCTTCCCACGAAGGGGCCGCCAGGACGGCGCTGTGGTGGATGCAACAGGAAGGAGCGCTTGGTCAATAATAGGCATGTGGAGACGTGGCCGCGCCGTGCCAAGCCGTTCGTGGCGCACCGGCGGGGTTTCCTCACCTCCTTAAAATGAGCACTCGACGGTAAACGCTTCATTGTCTTTCATGTGTTGTGTTATTTCCCGGCGGCGCGGCGTTAAATCGTAGGCGTCAGGGCGGCCGGGGCCCTTTTCCATGACATCCGTGGGAGCCGAGGCATCACGCTCTCCAACAAACGTTGTCCGGAATTACGGAGGGCTCCGAGTTTGTGTGGTTGGCGCCGCCGTGGTGCTGTTCGGGGATCAAATCACGGCGCCGGTCGTGTGACGTGTGACGGTCGTGTGCAGCCCGGCCCCGCGGCCCCCGAGGCCCCCGCAGCCCCCGCTGCCCCCGCCGCCCCCGCGGCCCCGGCACTTGTTGGGGCGGCAGGAGAATTGTCTCTGACACGCCGCCCGTCTTGCGGCCACAACGAGCACAATCCTGGTCCGAAGGTTGTTGGCGACTAACACGAGCGGGCAAGAAAAAATAATGTTAATGTGTTCATGCAATAATAATTTCGACAAACACGCTTATTTGCCGATCGAGAATTTCAGAACTTTCCAAGTATAGTACTGACGGGTGGGTAGCCAACGAGTGCAGTGTGCGACAGAGACAGATGGTAGTGAAGTCCCGTCACGTGGGCGCTGCGCAGTGCTGCCTCTCACCGGGTGCGATATGCGGCGTGGCGTGGCTTGGCGTGGCGCAGCACGGCGCAGCACGGCGAGCCGGGTATCGATTCCTGTCCATCTCACTGTCGGGCCGCGTCCGCGATGCCCCCGCCCTGCGCTCCCGTCCGGACAAACAGAGCCAGCTGCCGACGCGGACGCGGCCGGGCGGTATGCTAATGCTCGGTAGCAGCCGCAGCGCTAAAAGCTTTCAGGGAGTAATTGACCTGCGGCGCGGCCGGTTTGTCTTTAGTCTCGAATCATCGGGAGATGAATGAGGAAGAAGTGCGCTGGCCAGGTAGAGGGGCCGAGAGGCCTCTCTCTCTCTCTCTCTCCTCTCTCTCTCTCTCTCTCTCTCTCTCTCTCTCTCTCTCTCTCTCTCTCTCTCTCTCTCTCTCTCTCCGGAGGCTTGTGTACAATACTGTAAACACAGTACTTTTACAAATACTTTCACACCACTGGGTTCGGAGGGAGATGCCCTTGTTGCCTGCATTCATCAGGCTGTCACGTGGGTTGCCTATCTTGTGGGAAGGGGACTTGAGACTGCGCTCCTGACTCGCCCATGCAGCCTGTGCACTGATAGCCGCAAAGGGTATACAACGTGTGCTGTGTGTTTCAACGGGCCAGTTTTGTCGTTTTGAATGTGTCTGGGCCATGAATGGAGCGTGAAGGTGGCGGTGCTTGTTTCGGGACCGTCCACCACCTGCTTCCCACAGGCATCAGGCACCCGCCGGGGAACCCATCGCCTGTCGCCTTTAATCACTCAGGTAAAACGCACAACACCAATTCATTACAAAACAATTTTTCATCGCTCGCCTCTCACATGCAGCAGTCAGCCCTACACGCCCTTTCAAAGCGCGGGGGCCAAACTCTTTCGGGACGACCCACGGACGGCTTTCTTGGCTCATTGTCTTCTTTTTTCTTTCCCAAACAGGTGGAACGATAAAGGTGGGTGCAGCTACTAATATCTCATATAATTGATATGTTCTTCGCAGTTTGACACGCCTGAGATGACACAGTGAACTTTCTTTTTTCTTTAATATTAAAGTGTTACACAGGACAAAGCTGCAAAAATTAACTACTGGCAACTATCCGACGTTCCGCTGCAACAATTGCAGGATAATGTTTCCATCCACTGCTGTTGGGCGGTGCAAGCAGTGCAAGGAGACGGCCCCCTCGTCTTTACCTTGAGTTGAGATGTCCACGTCACCATGACAAGATGCAGACAAGCCCCCACAGGAAATTACAACAACACCGGCGAGCCGACCAAACGCACGCACTCGCTCGCAATTTCTATGACATCGACTTCTTCCAAGGTACGAAGCTCTAGAGCAGCCCGCGCTTGGGAACATTATCAACGGCACCGCATCTCCTGCTTCCTCCGGTATACACGAGAAATAGGACAAAAGATCCGCGTCATGGTGATTTTCCAGGTCCGGCCTCGACCGCGCGCGCTGCGAGCCGCGACACTCTGCTCTATAACTCGTTGACTATACAATGTCTGTGGCTCCGGCCCCTCCAGTCCCTCCAGTCCCTCCAGCCCTCCGGACCTGCTGGATGAAGACGTCTTGGAGCGTGGCAAAGAGCGCGCGCGGAGCGGCGGCATGTTGCCGCTGCTCTAATTCAATTAGGCCTCCCAACGACTTCCTTCCGACGACCGGCCGGCCACACGGCGGCCCCCGTGCTCATTACTCCTTATCACTGCGATGGCGATCAGCAGCGGGGCCGCCAAGAGCTGCGGCCGAAGCGCTGTGCTCGTCTCTGTGAGGAAGCTGTTGTCTCCATGTGATCACGTGATGTCACTGGGAATGACAGACTATCATCACCCAATTCTGGGCGGGAGCTGGAAGAGGGTGTTTCTAAAGCTTGCCAGAATTTAATTAAGAATCCAGACCGAAGTTGAGCTCAGCTTGGAGCCAGGATTCCAAAATCGACGACATTTTCTGATGGGAAATAAGACGATAAGTGGTTGGCTTCATCTTCCGCATTTCCCGTCAAAAGAGACCCCATTTTTGGAATTCTGGCACCAAGCTGAATGCAACTGCGGTCTCAGATCTTGTATCTAAGGCCAAAGTTTTCAAAACAGCTTCTTCAAGTTCCCTATCGGCTGAAATTGGGCGATCATCACGACTGTTGCACTGACAGTGATCATGACGCCATGGTGCCGTGCCTCCGTGGCGCCGCACGTGTCGCCGAGGCGCACTCTGCGGACGCAGCCGGACGGAACAACCAACTCCTCTTTTTCTCGGTATAAAGATTTCGCCCGAAGCCTCTGCTACTGCCGCTATGCCGCCATGCTCTGCGGTCCGCGACGCTGGCCGCCGCCAGGGCTTCCGATGTTCCGCCCATCCGCTCACCCCCGGCAGCCCGGACGAGCCCGGAGCTCAGCGACACGCGAGAGACTTGCGCGCTGGAGACAGCGCCAGGCTTATCCATCACGATCATAGTGCGGCTTCTGCTCTCTGATAGGTCAGCTTTGTAAACGAGTGGGGAAGAGAGTAATGTCTGCGTTCGTCGGCCTATGTGCAGTGCAGTCTACGCCTAAAATTCGAGGCGCCAGGTGTGGACAGGTCATCCGCCAGCACAAGGGCCTAACCATGCCTTGAAGTAAAGTCGGGTTGGGCTGTTGCGTTGGTTTGTTCCCCGCTCCGTCCACAAGGGTCCATATGGGGCCTCGGAATCCGAACGGGATACACACGGATGATGGGAGGAGGCAGGCAGTCGGTACGTGACAGTGCTACTGTTGGCAGTGTGAGTCATCGGGCTGCCCGGCCCCCTCCTTTAGGCCCATGCTTGCGTGTGAGTGAATCTGATAAACGTGATTGAAGCGCATTGTCCGGGATCAATTCGAGTGATGCTCCCCTTCCCGTGTGCGGTATGAGGTGTGGAATGTTTTGAATCGTCTGCGGCGGCGGACGACAGCAGGAAAATAGGCCAACTGCGTGTGCTGCGCGAAAAATGTATCTGTAGCTCCTTTTTTGTGCGTCTGCTTCCCTCTAAACTTCCGGTTGATGGGAAGGTTAAAAACCTGGGGATAAGTTTGTCAAACCTGAATGGTGTTCGCAGTGGTTTGTGGGTTACGTCCATTCCCAGAAAAATAAAATTTAATTGATCAAGATTCTGCGTCGAGCTGATTTTCTGTTCAATCGACATATAATCTTGATCAAGTGTGACATTTCTTAGTCGATTTAATTCTATTTTTCTGAGAGTGTTCAATATTTGACAATAAGTGTACTTTATATTATGCAGTGAGTGCTTTTGTTTTTGGACTATTTTACCATAGGCATTGGAACAGTGTGGAGGTCCTGTGAACAAAGCGCACCGCATGTTCGTATTGACATGCATCGATCGCCATCTTGTCAGCGTGGAACAGTACTCGCAACATCTGACGACCTCCCAAACTGCCAAACTGTGGGATGGTACCGTTCACGACGTCGCCATTTGTTTGAATTGTCAGTTGGTTTGGGGGAAGCTCTGCTGTGAAATACCCATAACGTTGAGCTTCGCAAGCTTTCAACTGTGTGGGTAGCTTTAACTCACAGGGTGTTTGGACGAAAACAGGTAAGCCCTTCGACAACGAACACACCTCAACGGAGGAAGTCTTGAGAAGGTTTCGGTAGCGTACACACCGAATATAGCCGTGATGTGGCAGGTATCATGTCAGCCGGGCCTCGCCGGGCACAATGGAGATATCCCCCTCGGCTAATGACCACTGCCGAGCAGACGCTATAGTTGCCACGTCATCGACAAACGAGGTAACATATCTGACAACACAGACGGACAACTGGACGATGTCTCACCGACCCCCTTCGCTGGTTACAGTTTGGTGGGAGCGGATTTAATTGCCCTCTTGTAAAATCGTTACGTTGTGCTCTCCATGCCAAGCGGGTAGCGTTATTTTGGTTTCAGGTCATCTTTTGTCAGCGCTCATGAGAGCGTAGCCGTGGAACCATGTTGTCGTTCAACGCTGCTTCCGGATCTGTCTAGAACGGATAATATTGACCCTGTTCGGGTTGGTGAATCACCTGCGCATTCCGTCACAATAGCCTCTTGAAAATCGTTGAATTTTTAATGGTTTCGTATCATTGCGAATTGTTCTTTTTTTCACAGTGTGTGGCCGCTGCCCCGTCATCATTGCGCCGTGCGGTACCGTACAGAAGCGTCCCAGCAGACGACAGACACCGAGGCGGCCCGATTGTTTCCTAGAAGGCGGAGCCACGGCCGCAGCAGCGGCTGCAGCGGCAGCCCACCTGAACCGCGAGGCACGACCGGCGGGCAGAAGTGACGGCCATCCGTCTCTTTTTCACCTGGGGTCTAAGAGAGTGGGTTACAGGCGGTGCAAAGGGGAAAGGGGAGGGGGGCGGGCAGCGCTGTTCCTTCCCCGTCTGTGTCCTGGCGGTTGGAAGGGGAAACGTCAGAAAGCTGTCATTCAGCAGGACACGACGGCTGGTGACGATTCCTTCATACAAAAAATATTCCATCGTTTTCATTTTTGGGTTTTAGTATATATATCCACTGTGAAATGTAGTTGGAAGTTCCTCATGCCCAACACCCACAAGGACATGGTTTAGCCCTGGCCGCGCACGACTGCAGGCGTGCGTCCCGCTCATGCGTCCCGTAATGCGCACACGCCAATGGCACGCCGCGCACGCCCTCCGGCCCACGGCAGCGTGACGGCACGGCTCGGCACGGCACGGCATGGCGGCCGAGGCCATGGCACACAGGACAGGACAGTGACTGATGTCCCCATTACGGTTACGTTATATGGTTCAAATGCCGATAATTTTCGGTTTCGAAAACATAAATCATTTGTGGCGAGTATGTGACGTGCGCAAGACCGCTGCTGCAGGGACACCTTAGCGTGGCCGACATGCTGGGGGGGGGGGGGGGGGAGGCAGCGATGCCCGAGCCTCCACAGCCACCCCCGGCCTCAGCAGCTTACCACTCGGGCTGCGGGGATCTCTCGGAAAACCGCGTTTCCGCCAGGAGTTAGGCAGAAAGCTGTCTGCTGGCGGCCGTGGCATTCGCGGGAGTCTCACAATGGAGACACCGTGCGCCAGGCGACATCCGCCGTTCACTCTTGACTGGCAAAACTCCAGGAATCGAAACGCGGCGCGGCTCCGAGCGGCCCCACTCACGGGGTAGGGAGTAGGGGAGGGCGGGCCGGGGGGTCGGGAGGGGGGGGGGGGTTGATATTAGGCCGCAGCTCGTTATCAAGTGTCATGCGAGAGCGCATTGAGACATCAGAGTGACGGCCGGGGAGGAGAGAAGCGGCGCTGCGAAGGGCCGAAAAAAATCATCCCTGCAATCCGCAGCCAATCGGGCCATGAGCTCCGCCGCTCCGCCGCTCCGCCACAAGCCGCACCGGCCAGCCCAGCCCCCCACCGAGGGCCGCCGGCACACGCTTCCTGGAAACCAATTTGTGTTATTGCGTTGTTATTGTTGTTATTTAGCCTCATCTGTCTCCGCTGTCATCGCCGGCCACCGTACTGTCAGCACGAAGCAGCAGCGCCATACCGGCCGCGTGGCGTGGCGTGGCGTGGCCCCGGCACGGTGTGGGCCCAGGGTGTTCGAACAGACCAGTGCCATCCGAGTACCGTGTGTGACGCGCCGCTGCCATTGGGAGAAGCGCAGCCTCTGGAACCCGGCCAACACGCACACTGAAATAATTGAGCCTCGTAACACCCCTAGCAGCCACGCACTCCCATCAATCCACGAACGCTCGGGTATTGACAGAGCAGACGACCATACAATACGCGATCGAATGTGTCAGGTAAAGCACAGGCACTCTGCACTCTCAAAAATGAATCCTTGATTCAAAGCGATTTTGATGCGAATCTTGTATTCTTGTGGGATTTTGTTGATTTAAGAATCATCTGCGTACATCAACCGTCTGTATGCTTGGCACTAGCATATGATGCTTGAGGCACGTATTGTATTCTTGGGACAAGCATATAGTATCCCTCAATCACGCATAATGTGCTTCAATCAAGCATAATATGCGTGTGGGATTATTGGCGTTTCAAGCATGAAATATGCTTGACTTTAAGCATTTTATGCTTAAATCGTGCATTCATTTTTGAGAGTGTGGTACGCCAGCACAAAATCGTGTCAAACAGCCGGTACGGCTGCTGCGAGCTCTGTGCGAACCGGAGTTTGCTAATCCAAATTTAGAAAGACGCGCAAGATCGAGATGGACCAACTCGTCGAGGTGACACAAAGCACAGCGACCACAGCCCCCGCGGCGTGTCCGCGCCGTGTCCGCGCCGTGTCCTCGCCTGCCGATGAGTCTGCTGGCTGCTTGAGTCACGAGTGTCAAGCAGGAGGGAGAGGGAGGAGAAGGGGGGCGAAACTGTGTGTCATGTTCAGATCAGTGGCCAGCCAAGAGCGCTTGGGCCAACGAAAACAAAGGCACAGCGACTTCATCAGCAGTGCGGGACGGCTTACTACACCACGCACGAACATCGCAAGACGAAAATACATATATCCGCCAGCGCACCAAAGGCGGAGGTGTTTTGAATAACCCGTTTCCTCTCCCATAAAAACCAGCACCTTCCTGAGGTGGTGTTGCCATAGAGGCCAGAGAGGTTTATTCCCAAAACAGCGAAAACGGTTGCCTTTCACACCAAGGGCCAGCAACGGAGATGCTGCACAGCAAGTGGTCCGGCTCGAGCAGTGGTCCAGCTGGATGCTGCTACCGGCCGCCATCCGGTTTTCCGGCCCCGTCTAATGAGGCTGCCTGTTTGTTTTGCCTTTGGAAAATGAGAGTGCATTCGTCTCTCTGCTGGTGGGCAGCAGCATGGAGCAGCGGCACGACGATCGGCTGCCGTTTTTGTCCGCCGCCGCGATGCGAGCCGAGCCCCAGTGGGGCCGAGGGCACCGGCACCGGTATGGACGTGGCCGACGGACGCATTCGGGTAGCGGGAGCGCTTCATACAGCAAAAGCTTCTCTGGAACCACATCGTGGAGGAGAAAAAATAAAAAGTCATGAGCTTCCTTATGTGAGTGTGGGAGCATGACGCTGGGAATCGCCATCCCATCGGCCCCGTGCTGCGAGACAGACGGCGCCATGAGGCGCGCAGGCGTGCCCATAGCGGCCATAGGCGGGCCACAGGCCTGAGCTCCCCGAGCCTCACAGCGGGCCAGCCGGGCCAGCCCACGGCAGAGGGCGCGCTAGCCCCACCAACCTATTTTACCATGTAGATGACGTCCTGACGCCAATCAGTGTGATTCACAGGCTTGGACATTTTTCAGAAAAAAAAATCGCTTTTTGGCACTCTTTCCCGTGACAGCCATGGTTCGATATGTGGCACGTTTCTTTAGATGTAGGCACTGCGAGCCGAGGTGCGAAATAGACACGCTATTTCGACAACCCTCAGTCTCGACACACACTCACACATGCACACAGTGAGATGGGGAGGAGGGGGCAAAAGGGAAGTGAGACAGAGCGGGAGAGGGAGGGAGAGAAATAGTGGCATCGGCCGACGGACGGGCGCCCTGTGAAGCGGTCCACCTGTGCGCCGGCCCGGCCCGGGCGGCTCCTCAGCTCGGAGGACGAGACGTCCCGACCAGACCCCGGCCCGGCAGACCCCGGCAGACCCCGGCAGACCCCAGCCCGGCAGACCCCGGCAGACCCCGGCAGACCCCGGCAGACCCCGGCAGACCCCGGCAGACCCCGGCAGACCCCGGCAGACCCCGGCAGACCCCGGCAGACCCCGGCAGACCCCGGCAGACCCCGGCAGACCCCGGCAGACCCCGGCAGACCCCGGCAGACCCCGGCAGCCCCGGCAGACCCCGGCAGACCCCGGCAGACCCCGGCAGACCCCGGCAGACCCCGGCAGACCCCGGCAGACCCCGGCAGACCCCGGCAGACCCCGGCAGACCCCGGCAGACCCCGGCAGACCCCGGCAGACCCCGGCAGGGGTGGAGAGGACGCCGGGACGACGAGCCCAGGGGGCCAGAGGGGCAGAAGCAGGGGACCACGCGTAGATATTTCTTTCAAGATGCCGCGTCCCCGATATATTTTTCGGCGGTTATTTTCTTCTCGGACGCGGCGCGCGCCCGAGACCTCTGCGGTACCTCTGGGACCTCTGGGACCTCTGGGACCTCTGGTGTCTCGTCAAAGATGGGAGCCCGCGACGCCACGCGGTGTCGCAGGGTCAGCCGACAGCGCACTGCTCACACGCCCGGACACTCCTCTGTCCCCGTGACTCACACACAGTGACAGACTACAATCACTACCTTTTCTGTATCCGAAAAGATGCTAATATGCATGCGTTTACTGCCTATTCCACATATTTCGAATATGTATGTATAGTACGTAGTTACTTTTAGTTTTCTAGAGTGTCATAGGAAAACATCGAAATGCTTCAGCACTCAGTTTTTCTATCGGATTCGGAGTGAAGGTATTATGCGTGTTACCGAGAAGGATGCCAGCTGGACCAACACGTGCCTGAGAGAAAGAGAAAGAGAGAGGGAGAGGGTGAGGGGATGAAGGGAGGGGAGGGGGAGAAAGGGGGAGGGGGTGGGTAGGCCGGTTTTCACGCCAAACCAAAACATTGCGGTGATCTAATCGAGCTAGGAGCCGCACCGGTCACCCTCCCCTAACCCGCCCCCTGCCGCACCCCCTTGCGCTTTGCACAAGTTAACCAAATTCTGTTTTCTCTACAAACAAAGCGGGCAGCGTGGCAGCGACAGGTTAAGAGCATTCTGCGGATCCCTGCAGCCCTGGGCGGGCCCATGGATGGGCGTGGAGGCCTAGACGGGCCTGGAGGCCTGGACGGCCTGGAACCCTGCCGGAGCCACCCGGAGTCCGCGGGAGCACGGGAGGCGGCTCTGCAGGAGTACACGGAGAACGAAAGATCTGTCATGACTCGAGCCATGACCATTGCCCGATATTGGGCAACAGGGAACAAACAAAGCTGTTTTGGAAGCTTATGTTTTCGGACTCAAGATTTGAGACCCACGAGCGAGACTCAGCTTGACGCCAGGAACACCAAAAACGAGAGAACAGGTCCTTTTGTAAAAAGAAAGGCCAACTTTCTCATTTTCGTTCACAAAAAGTCATGTGACCCCATTTTCGAAATCCTGGCGTCAAGATGAGTCGAACCCAGGTCTCAAATCTACATAAAAGTGTAAACCTGTTTCAGTTATTACTGTTGGCACCCTACGCATATTTTCATGCATCAATTCAAAGCATTCTGCAATATCGTATATACATTATATCCGACATTTATCGAACACGGGAAGGAAAACAGCGCCGACTGTATTCACAGCAGCGTATCTGCGGGTGGATATAACTCCTCCAAGAGATATCGACAGAGCGGTGGTGTTATGGAGCGGCGCGCGAGCCGCGAGCCACTCCAGCGGCATGGCGGGGCGGCTGAAGAGGTGCCGCTGCCATTATGGACTCGAGTGTTGGTAATGTGACGGAAATGTTTATACGCGCTGGGCATCCGCACCAAGCCGCCCCGGGACCGGGGTGTTATTGGAGCAGCGTGTGCTGCCGTGCCGCGGCTAATGCTGAAGCAGTGCGCAGCGCGCTGCATGTGCCAGGGGCGGCCAGGGGCGGCCAGGGGCCATTGTGTTGGGAGTACAGCTGCGGGCGGCGCATCGTACCGAAGCAGTTGGCACAGAAAGCGGTACAAACATACAAACGAAATGAAGTCTATCAACCTTTAATGTACCGTAAACCGCAAGGTTAATTTTGAATGAAACTGACTGAGGCTATGACAGCTTCTTAGCGTCAAAACCAATGGGAACAGTTTTAGTTGCTTTCAGAGGCTCACACAAGCAATGATTGCACCTAACGTCGCCACACTACGAATCTGTAAAACTGAAATGCGAATCTTCAGCTGAAGAAATTTTTCGGGGGCGATTGGTTGCCGGTGCTTAAGAAGGGAGGCCGGCGGGGGCGGGGCTGATGGCGGTAGCTCGCCGCGGAAATTTAAACAGTATACACTTACTATACTCGCAAATCCTATCGCATGGCGGCGGGGCTGCTGAAAGTCATGCCCATTACAAATGCAGAGCAGCCGATCGGGGCACGGTGACTATGAGGAAAGGATGATGATGAACAAAGAGAGAGGCGGGCAAAGACGAATGACGGGAAGGAGAGGAAAGAGAGGGAGAGGGAGAGAGAGAGAGAGAGAGAGAGAGAGAGAGAGAGAGGGGGGGGAGGGGGGGGGAATGAGACGGCTCCAGACCCCCCTGCTCCTCTTGATTGTAGCTCGGTTCATTTGCCATTCTAAACAGAGCGGACCAGGAGCTGCTCCCCCCCCCCCCTCTTCTCCGGCGGGAGATAGGCGGCCACGGCACGCCACGGCACGGTCGTCACACTTGGCCAAGGTGAATAAACTAGGCAGGATAGGATGTGTCAATCCCCCCACCTCCTGTCGCCGCCTGCGCGGCCCCAGCGGCCCCGGCGTAGTCGGGCAGGGGGCAGGTAGGCCACCCGCACGCTCCGGCGCTGAGCGGGGTGCCTATCCACTAGTTGGCAGGCGCCAAGGGGAGGACGAGCACGAGCCCCGGAGTTCTCCCTTCTCTCATCGCCTGGCCCACGTGCCTCGGCCCTGTACAGCAGTATACACACGCGCTCCAAACGGTAAAGTGAGTGGATCCAAGAAGCAGGCAAACGCACTCCGCGAAGGGGTGCAGAGATTTGCCTCCCAGCCCGCTGCGTCAGGTGGTCCGACTCCTCGCCATGAGTTCTCCATCACAAAAGCAAGTGTTGACCGCTGTTTCAATCATACCGGCCCCGCCCCGCATGGAGAAAACAGACTCGGTTCCAGAGAGGCTTTTCCAGATCCGCGTGTGCTCTCTGGACACATTCCACGCCGGGCCGCGGAATGAGGGGTTTCTTCTATTCCCGCGGCTCCAGCGGCTCCAGCGGCTCCAGCGGCTCCAGCGCACGTCTGGCTGGAAGCGCCGCGCTGCCCTGCGTACTGCCGCGGATGACAGGCTAGGTGGTGTTTGTACGGCGAGATAACGAGATTCAGCGCGGGCTTCTGCTGCCCAATTACACCCCCTACAGCTGCCACCCCCTCCCCCTCCCAACCGCTGCTCGGATAGTGTTTACATAAGTAATACCGCTCTGGGTGTGCGCGGCGCTGGTTGGGGCGAGGGGGGTGGTGGAGCAGAGGGGGAGGGGGGCTGCCCGTCTGCACCCTTCACCCCACTTAATTCCGCCATGGAGGACTAAATTCAGCCCTTTTCTCTTAAAGTTGCGCTCGCTGGCCATGCCTGCCTGAGGCCTATTTAGCATACTTTTTGCGGCGAGAGAAGAGGTGGCGCCCCCACCGCCTCCCGCGCCGAAGGCTGTGGGGCGCTGGGGCCGCCGGCCCCGGCGGCCTCGAAGGAGGTATAGCGACGAAGGGAGTGGTTCTGGCTGTGGACGCGGTAATATACGTAGTTTTCTTGCAAAGATTTAGGAATTTGAACCGTTTGTTTTGTTCTTTTTTTTAGTACTATATATGTGCGCTTGATACTAAAACCTAGAGCGTCTTGTTTCAAGCTGGTCGCGAGATAGTAGATCGCATATCGCATCGCAAAGTGCGTCGTCAGTGCAAAGTTTTGACGACTCGAGATGTTGATGCGCCAAACGATGAAAGAAATGCCTGAAACGCCGAGAACTGTCATTCTCTCTGGTGGGTGGCCAGACTTTCGCAGTTACGCAACGGGCACTTTCGCAGGCGACACGTTACGTGGCCATCTCACACTGAAAGAATGAGACAGTGTGGCTTTCAAGGACCGCACTGGGCCGGAGGTACGGGGATGGTGAAGTTTGATGAGCAGGGCAACTACTTTTAGCGTCGGATTCGCACACCTTTCACCACCTGGCTGTTGGTCCGGGGCAGTGGCCACCGAGGCCCTCGCCGCCCTCGCCGCCCCCGCCGCCCCCGCCGCCCCCGCCGCCCCCGGCGTCGGCAGGGCTGCGGACCGAGGGCAATGCTGCCGCGGCCGCCGCACGGGAAGGGAGATATTCAGATTGAGCGGCGTGAAAGCTCTCTTCCTGTCGAACATTCTTTGTCCCGGTGATCCCCATCGCCGTCCCGATTCCGTTTCGCGCGCACCGTCCATCTCCACCTTTCTCTCTCGCTCGCTCCCTCCTTCCGCGTCATTTTCCTCCCTCCCACTCCCCGCATAGCCCGTTGCTCGCACCCTCCTTTTTCCCCCTTTTTTTACTTTCGTCCTTTTCCTTTTCCCCGCCATTTTCAGTGGCAGCAGACCCTTTTGTTCAGCAGGAAAGGTCATCCTTTTGTGCGTCGTGGCCCCTATGCTGCCCGCCCGCAGCCCATGGCGGACCATGGCGGCCCGTGGCCCTCGTGGTGACTGCAGCGGCGTACAGCGCGCAAGTGGAGAGGCGGGAAGGGAGCGGGGGCGTGACACCGCTCACAGTTTCACAAATGTTTCCCTCCGGTATGGATTAACTCGGCGGTGGATGTGGCAGCAAGCCGAAGGAGACGCCGCGGCGCAGGGTAGTTAGGGCTTACTCCACTCCCCGCCCTTCCCTCCCCCCCTCTCCCTCCCTCCCTCCCTCCCCCCCCTCCGACAGCGGGCTGCTTTCTTCCGGCTCTATGGAGGGATCCGCGGAATGGATGAGGAGGGAGAGCCCCGGCGACGAACCCCGCTCCCATCCACCCCCGCATATTTTCCCCTTTTTTCTCTCATTTCTTGTATTCGGAAGTCGCGAAGGAAAGGGCGTCGCGCCGGGGAGACGCGATGAAGGAGGCCGCGGTTATCAAGGATTTCTCATTCTAAATATTGCCTGTAATCTTCATTCCATTTCTGTGGATGGATGGTGTATTTTCGCTCCTTCGCGTTGCGACTTTTCTGCCCCCCCCCCCCCCTCCTTCTTCTTTTCTCTCTTTCCCTCTGGTGCGCGCGCCAATTTCCGACCCATCTCTTGCTCTCTCTCTCTCTCACTTCCACCGCGCGTCGTTCGTCCAATCTCAAGATCGTTGAGAGATTAAATTCTCTCTGTCCTGGCGGTGAGAGGCTACGAAGAGTGACAAAAGATTCCGTGTCGACAAAACGAGAGAGGGAAGAGGGAGGGGAAATGTCCTGTGAGCACGTGAGAAAGATAGAGAGAGGGAGAGGAAGAGGAAGAGAGAAGGAGGAAGGCTCGCCTTTGCCACCTTCGCCATTAATTGATGCAAAAATGACAGTCGCAGTCGAGTTGGAGCGCCCAGCGAACGAAGCAGGCGAACTCGGGGAATTACCTCCACTGCAGTGTGCCCGCAATTACGGTGTCCAACATTGTCCCCCTGAAATCACTTTGTGCACGCGTGTGCGCGCGCGCGTGTGCGTGTGTGTGCACTCATTGTTCGCCGATGGAAAAGTCAGGGGCGCACGAGGGCGCATGTTTTTTAATTTTCTTTTCCCTTCAAAACCCGCTCCCTCCCTCTCGCTCTGCGTGCACTCGCTGCCGCACACCGCCGTGGCACAGACAGAGACAGCAGACGGATATAGAATTCGATGGCGCGCAGAAACGCGAGATGGCGGCGGGCGGCAGCTAGCGGCGGCCCTGCGCCGTGCACCCAGCCCCGCCCCGCCCCGCCCCGCCCCGCCCCGCCCCGCCCCACGCCGCCCTGCGCGGTTCTTTCTGCTGTTTACGCCCGGTCTGTGTTGACCAAAGGCCGGGCCGGCCTCCAGTACCTCATTTGGGAGAGAAAGGGGCGGGAAATAAAAAGAGAAGAGCTGAGTTATGCACGCCCTGCATGTGTGTGTGTGTGTGTGTGTGTGTGTGTGTGTGCGCGCGCGCGCGTCTGCTCCGACAAAACACCGACCTAAAAGGAATGACCGGGTGCAGAGGCCTTTCGGGACTTTGTTCCGAAAGCGTCACATTCTTTGTAGCTCCAAAGGGCTCTTTTACACTCGCGACTATTTTCAACTATTTTCTGTTCTGAAAAATAGTACAGGTGTTCTGACATCGAGGCGAAGTAGCCCGTACCGGACACTTAGTCCGCCGTTCTCCAGGCGGTAAGGGGTTCAACCAATTTTTTCTCAGATGTCTGCTCTAAAGAGGGCGAGGGGGTACCACACCAACGCCGATTGGGTCGCGCTGAGAACCTCGTTCAAGTCGGTGTTGAGTCCGTGGCACCCGCCACCCGCCTGTCACCTACCAGTGGGCCACCACGCTGCGACTCGCGGCGAGCGGCCCGGCTGCCTAGCTGACCGGCTGCCTGGCTGACCGGCTGCCTAGCTGGCCGGCTGCCTGGCTGACCGGCTGCCTAGCTGGCCGGCTGCCTGGCTGACCGGCTGCCTAGCTGGCCGGCTGCCTGGCTGACCGGCTGCCCGGCTGCCTAGCTGGCCGGCTGCCTAGCTGGCCGGCTGCCTGGCTGACCGGCTGCCTGGCTGACCGGCTGCCTAGCTGGCCGGCTGTCTGGCTGACCGGTTGCCTAGCTGGCCGGCTGCCTAGCTGGCCGGCTGTCTGGCTGACCGGCTGCCTAGCTGGCCGGCTGCCTGGCTGACCGGCTGCCTGGCTGGCCGGCTGCCTAGCTGGCCGGCTGGCCGGCTGACCGGCTGCCTAGCTGACCGGCTGCCTAGCTGGCCGGCTGCCTGGCTGACCGGCTGCCTAGCTGGCCGGCTGCCTGGCTGACCGGCTGCCTGGCTGGCCGGCTGCCTAGCTGGCCGGCTGGCCGGCTGACCGATGGCTGCAGGCGTGCGGACGAGAGACTCCCATGCATTATGGGAAAACCGAACGCGTATTTTCCGGCCGCATGAATGGCCCGGCGGCCGGCGGCCCCTCCCTCCGCCTCCCTTCACCGCAGGGCCCCGCCGGCCCCGCGCTGTCTGAGGCGGATGTGACGTCACACACCTGCGCCGCAGCGACACAATCGGGGTGTCACCGCAGAGTGGGCGTGACGCGGCCGCCACCTGTGCCATGGAACATGCATCCTGCCGGACACCGCGTTTCATTTCGTCTGCTCATATTTATCCACACCAGACGTGTTCGTCCTTCACTACCACAGTAATTTTTTGTTCTGTGTTGGTTTGTCTGCTTCAGTATAGGCGCCAGGAAGCGCAACAGACCTGGCTGCGTGTGTGACCCTGATCCGCAGAGTCTGCATGGAAGGTCTGTGAATCCATCGGGGGCGTGATGTAAAAGAGGAAGAAGTGCAGCCGCGAACCAAGCGGACGTCGGAACACGGCCGTAGAGGGGTCCTCCCCAAGCAGCCCCGCAGCCACTACTCCGCAAAAATATATACCTCGCCGGGCCCGTTGATGTAGTATTTTTCTTCCCCGTTGAATCGATATTCGGGGATGGGAGGAACGGTGCAACAGCAGATGGGCAGTGCAGCAGGCCGCACGCGAGAGCAGCCTAGGCCCCTGCTGCCTGCTGCCTTGCCTCAGTCCGCTCCAAATTGGTCCCACTGGGCGGGCCTGGTGTTGGGTTTCCATCCTCTGACTGCAGAGCTCTGCTGGGGAGGGAGAGGGGGGGGGGAGGGGGGCATTGGTTGCAGAAGGGTGAAGGGGAAGACGGGCGTGTGGGTGATTGAAGGGGAAGGGGTATTCGGATTGCGGTCTCTGTCTGTGTGTCTCTCTCGCTCTCCATCCTGCTCATCGTCATCCACATCCTCTCCCTCCTCGTCGTCCTCGTCTCACCGACCGCAGCCTAGCCCACAGTTGTCTACCTGGCGGCTGCGGAGGGCGCAGGGGAGTGGTTCCGAGCCCTGCTGGCCCTGCTGGCTCTGCTCAACGATTCCGTGAGACCCTGTGAACGGCCTCTGCTGAGTGTCTTCCGCTGAATTCGCATCCGGAGAGTTACAATAACCGCCCGTCCCGCTGGCCTGGCTTGGCCGGGGCCCCGCCGCCAGGGCTCACCGCCGCGCTCGCCTGCTTGCGGTCGGAAGGGGCGTGGCCGGCGTGGCCGGGCCGTGACTGCGCCGAGCAGCGCGGCGAGGCCATGGGCGTGGGGCGGCGGCACGGGGCGGGGGGCGGCGGTGCAGCGTGGCGGGGCGTGGCGGGGCGTGGCGCGCCGGATCCATAACACAGCTCTCGCGCGATTGGCCAGCCGTGAGACTGACACCGCCAACGGGCCAACGGCAGCCAACGGCAGCGACTCCCACCAGCGCGTGCTGCGGTGAAAGGGGCCCGCCGGCCGCCGGCAGAGCCTCGGTGTCGGCAGGCAGCGTGCGGCAGGCGGCAGCGCGCACCAAACATGATGCTGACACCGTTCTCGATTCTTGACGGATGATACTTGTGGTCCCAAACAGTGTGAGCCCGCCGAGCGCCTGCGAATGGTAGGGTAGGCCAGCCCGTATGACACGCGTGCATTCGGAATCCGCTGTTGCCTACGCAGTAGGCGCCATTGCCACCCACTAACCGATATCGTGCACGACCAGAATTTCAACGGCAGTCCGCCAAAGGCCCCGCCGAAGCTCTGTCGGGAAAACTCATTTTGACGGGAAAGAGCGGCGCAATGTTGAGCTTGAACGGACTTCGACGGCGCTTCGACGGGTGCCTGACGGATCGTTCCGTCGGGGACCGCGTGGAACAGAAATCCTGGGCGTGCGAGGAGGAAGAGAGCTGCTCTGGGGTGGCGCGGTGGGAAGGAAGGCCTGGCGAAGATGGCGAGGAGAGGAGATGGAAACAGGGATAAAAGACGTGTGGGGGAGGGGGAGGCAGAGAGAAGGGGGTTGGTTGGTTTGTGTGGATTTGACGACAGCCGCTCTGCCGGGAAGAGCTTTGGGAGAGATTGGGGAGGGAAGCGGCACGGAGGGGGGCGGGGCGGGGCGCGGGCAGGTCGAGGGGGTGTGATCGATATCTCGCCGAGGAGAAGCGCGACATTATCCGACACACATGCGGTTTTCGGTAGCCCCCCCCGCTCCTCTCGCTCTCTTTCTCTCCCTTCTCCTTTCTTCATTTCTCCTTTCGCCTCCGTTTGTCTCCATCCACTTTCGTGGGGCGACAAAGACCGTAGGAAGATGTAGGAGGAAGGCGTGGCAGCGGAGGGGCGTATATACCGCCGAAACCTCCGCCGCCGGCGCGGGAGAGATTTTCAGCACCTGTGTCCCGGAAAGCAAACGCTACGGCGTACGGCGTGTGGCGAGGAGTGGCAAGGCGTGGAGGGGGCGGGATGAGGAACACTCCCGAACGTCAACAGCAGGACTAATGCTCCTCGGCATGTCCTGCTTATCGGGCCTGTGCCTCACCAGCCTATCCTATACCTGAAATTGTACCTCAAGTGAAAACTACGCACATATGTCGGCTCCTGAGAATTATCTTGTCGTATTTCGGGAGGTAGAATCTGTTAGTCACACTTTGCGAATGGCATTTGTTCATAAAACGTACGCCGTCGTAAATAATTTTTGGAGAGTTAAAAAAAATTGGTTCTGTTGTTGCTTTAAAAAAAAAATTGTGAGGGGGGCAAAATTTAATGTTGATCCCACTGTTCAAATTCACCGCCCTGAAATACGACAGTACATGTATAGAGTTCTCGGCTGCCGAAGAGTTGCGTATTGTGCGAAAAGAAAAAGAAGAAAAAAGAGCTCTTGTGTTTCGCGAAGAGATGACGAGATCGCAGCACCCTCTTGCATCTCGCATGTAACTTCTGACATACGAAAGCAAACACACACACACACACACACACACACACACACACACACACACACACACACACACACACACACACACACACACACACACACACACACACACACGCACACAGACATCACGCACACTGCTTTTGAAGTTGCTTAGAATCCGAAAACAGAAGCGGCAGCGCAGCTACGCGTGTGTGCGTACGTGTGTAGGCGTCTGTCTCCCCTTGTTAACTTTCATCCCCGCCAAAAAAGGCTACGCCCCGCCCCGCCGGCGACGCCCGCTGCTTGGGAATCAATCCCAGCAGCTTTCCTTCTCCCCTCCTCTTCCTCCTTTTATCTCATTCTGCTACTCCGTCCCTCTCCTTCTGCACCCCCCCCCCCTTTGTTTCCTTCCCTATGAAGCTTCTTCTTTCCCTTCTTCTTCTCCTCTCTTGGCACGTGTTCCAAATCCGCGTCCCTAAGCCACCTTGGGCGCGTCTCTGCATATGGAGTTGGGTGATGGAGGTATCGGCGGAATAACTTTATACCGCCGCCGCAGAGCAGCCCAGACCGAGCTACACACTACAGGCCGGGCTGCGCACTCCCGCCGCCGCAGAGCAGCCCAGACCGAGCTACACACTACAGGCCGGGCTGCGCACTCCCGCCGCCGCAGAGCAGCCCAGACCGAGCTACACACTACAGGCCGGGCTGCGCACTCCCGCCGCCGCAGAGCAGCCCAGACCGAGCTACACACTACAGGCCGGGCTGCGCACTCCCGCCGCCGCAGAGCAGCCCAGACCGAGCTACACACTACAGGCCGGGCTGCGCACTCCCGCCGCCGCAGAGCAGCCCAGACCGAGCTACACACTACAGGCCGGGCTGCGCACTCCCCGCCGCCGCAGAGCAGCCCAGACCGAGCTACACACTACAGGCCGGGCTGCGCACTCCCCCGCCGCCGCAGAGCAGCCCAGACCGAGCTACACACTACAGGCCGGGCTGCGCACTCCCGCCGCCGCAGAGCAGCCCAGACCGAGCTACACACTACAGGCCGGGCTGCGCACTCCCGCCGCCGCAGAGCAGCCCAGACCGAGCTACACACTACAGGCCGGGCTGCGCACTCCCGCCGCCAGCATCGAGCTCCGAAGCCACGTGAGATTCTTAAAATCATTTCTTAGGCGGGTCTCGCTGCACTCTAAAAAATGAATGCACGATTTAAGCATAATAAACTCTAGGTTAAGCATATTTTATGCTCATGGAACATCAAAAATCCCAAGTGTACACGCACATTACGCTTGAATGAAGCATATTATGATTGATTGAGACATAACACCATATGCTTTCCCCAAGGATACAATACGTGCCTCAAGGAGCATACGCTAGTGTGAAGCATACGGACAGTTGGTGTATGCCGATGATTCTGAAATCTAGAAAACCCCACAAAAATACAAGATTCGCATCAAAATCGCTTAGAATTAAGCATTTTTTTTTAGAGTGTACGTGATGACCCTTTGCAAGTGCGTGTGGGTGCACAATTATTCAACCAGCTGACTTAGCCGCCTTTGCGGTGCCGTGTCCAGGCCAGTGCTGGGCCAGATAGCTTTGCCGGGGCTCTCCGTTGTGGCTGGATGTGGCTGCTGCCTGAGGCCGCTTGTGGCCTGGCCGGGCCCG
Source organism: Odontothrips loti (assembly GCA_038380765.1). Lineage (NCBI taxonomy): Eukaryota > Metazoa > Arthropoda > Insecta > Thysanoptera > Thripidae > Odontothrips > Odontothrips loti. The sequence continues at coordinate 8,749,123 of CM076243.1, forward strand.
GCTGCTGTGACTCGCCATCGCCCGCCACACCGCCCCACACCGCCCCCGCCACGCGTGCCCCCACCACACAGCTGCACGTCTCCCTCGGTGCTCGCGCTCTGTCGTTCTCCGCCTAGAGTACGGCAGATATCTCTCTCTCTCTCTCTCTCTCTCTCTCTCTCTCTCTCTCTCTCTCTCTCTCTCTCTCTCTCTCTCTCTCTCTCTCTCTCTCTCTCTCTCTCTCTCTCTCTCTCTCTCTCTCTCTCTCAGCCTGGCCAAACTCCTGGACAGAAGCTTGGCAGCAAATCGCAGCCACTACCGCCGGGTAGACGCGGCTCGGCTCCCCCGTGTCCGACTATCGCCTCTCTCGTGTGGATTAGGGGTCTCTGCTGCGGCGGCCTGCCCGCGGGCCCAGTGGTGCCCAGTGGTGCCCAGTGGTGCCCAGTGGTGCCCAGTGGTGCCCAGTGGTGCCCAGTGGTGCCCAGTGGTGCCCAGTGGTGCCCAGTGGTGCCCAGTGGTGCCCAGTGGTGCCCAGTGGTGCCCAGTGGTGCCCAGTGGTGCCCAGTGGTGCCCAGTGGTGCCCAGTGGTGCCCAGTGGTGCCCAGTGGTGCCCAGTGGTGCCCAGTGGTGCCCAGTGGTGCCCAGTGGTGCCCAGTGGTGCCCAGTGGTGCCCAGTGGTGCCCAGTGGTGCCCAGTGGTGCCCAGTGGTGCCCAGTGGTGCCCAGTGGTGCCCAGTGGTGCCCAGTGGTGCCCAGTGGTGCCCAGTGGTGCCCAGTGGTGCCCAGTGGTGCCCAGTGGTGCCCAGTGGTGCCCAGTGGTGCCCAGTGGTGCCCAGTGGTGCCCAGTGGTGCCCAGTGGTGCCCAGTGGTGCCCAGTGGTGCCCAGTGGTGCCCAGTGGTGCCCAGTGGTGCCCAGTGGTGCCCAGTGGTGCCCAGTGGTGCCCAGTGGTGCCCAGTGGTGCCCAGTGGTGCCCAGTGGTGCCCAGTGGTGCCCAGTGGTGCCCAGTGGTGCCCAGTGGTGCCCAGTGGTGCCCAGTGGTGCCCAGTGGTGCCCAGTGGTGCCCAGTGGTGCCCAGTGGTGCCCAGTGGTGCCCAGTGGTGCCCAGTGGTGCCCAGTGGTGCCCAGTGGTGCCCAGTGGTGCCCAGTGGTGCCCAGTGGTGCCCAGTGGTGCCCAGTGGTGCCCAGTGGTGCCCAGTGGTGCCCAGTGGTGCCCAGTGGTGCCCAGTGGTGCCCAGTGGTGCCCAGTGGTGCCCAGTGGTGCCCAGTGGTGCCCAGTGGTGCCCAGTGGTGCCCAGTGGTGCCCAGTGGTGCCCAGTGGTGCCCAGTGGTGCCCAGTGGTGCCCAGTGGTGCCCAGTGGTGCCCAGTGGTGCCCAGTGGTGCCCAGTGGTGCCCAGTGGTGCCCAGTGGTGCCCAGTGGTGCCCAGTGGTGCCCAGTGGTGCCCAGTGGTGCCCAGTGGTGCCCAGTGGTGCCCAGTGGTGCCCAGTGGTGCCCAGTGGTGCCCAGTGGTGCCCAGTGGTGCCCAGTGGTGCCCAGTGGTGCCCAGTGGTGCCCAGTGGTGCCCAGTGGTGCCCAGTGGTGCCCAGTGGTGCCCAGTGGTGCCCAGTGGTGCCCAGTGGTGCCCAGTGGTGCCCAGTGGTGCCCAGTGGTGCCCAGTGGTGCCCAGTGGTGCCCAGTGGTGCCCAGTGGTGCCCAGTGGTGCCCAGTGGTGCCCAGTGGTGCCCAGTGGTGCCCAGTGGTGCCCAGTGGTGCCCAGTGGTGCCCAGTGGTGCCCAGTGGTGCCCAGTGGTGCCCAGTGGTGCCCAGTGGTGCCCAGTGGTGCCCAGTGGTGCCCAGTGTGCCCAGTGGTGCCCAGTGGTGCCCAGTGGTGCCCAGTGGTGCCCAGTGGTGCCCAGTGGTGCCCAGTGGTGCCCAGTGGTGCCCAGTGGTGCCCAGTGGTGCCCAGTGGTGCCCAGTGGTGCCCAGTGGTGCCCAGTGGTGCCCAGTGGTGCCCAGTGGTGCCCAGTGGTGCCCAGTGGTGCCCAGTGGTGCCCAGTGGTGCCCAGTGGTGCCCAGTGGTGCCCAGTGGTGCCCAGTGGTGCCCAGTGGTGCCCAGTGGTGCCCAGTGGTGCCCAGTGGTGCCCAGTGGTGCCCAGTGGTGCCCAGTGGTGCCCAGTGGTGCCCAGTGGTGCCCAGTGGTGCCCAGTGGTGCCCAGTGGTGCCCAGTGGTGCCCAGTGGTGCCCAGTGGTGCCCAGTGGTGCCCAGTGGTGCCCAGTGGTGCCCAGTGGTGGTGCCCAGTGGTGCCCAGTGGTGCCCAGTGGTGCCCAGTGGTGCCCAGTGGTGCCCAGTGGTGCCAGTGGTGCCCAGTGGTGCCCAGTGGTGCCCAGTGGTGCCCAGTGGTGCCCAGTGGTGCCCAGTGGTGCCCAGTGGTGCCCAGTGGTGCCCAGTGGTGCCCAGTGGTGCCCAGTGGTGCCCAGTGGTGCCCAGTGGTGCCCAGTGGTGCCCAGTGGTGCCCAGTGGTGCCCAGTGGTGCCCAGTGGTGCCCAGTGGTGCCCAGTGGTGCCCAGTGGTGCCCAGTGGTGCCCAGTGGTGCCCAGTGGTGCCCAGTGGTGCCCAGTGGTGCCCAGTGGTGCCCAGTGGTGCCCAGTGGTGCCCAGTGGTGCCCAGTGGTGCCCAGTGGTGCCCAGTGGTGCCCAGTGGTGCCCAGTGGTGCCCAGTGGTGCCCAGTGGTGCCCAGTGGTGCCCAGTGGTGCCCAGTGGTGCCCAGTGGTGCCCAGTGGTGCCCAGTGGTGCCCAGTGGTGCCCAGTGGTGGTGCCCAGTGGTGCCCAGTGGTGCCCAGTGGTGCCCAGTGGTGCCCAGTGGTGCCCAGTGGTGCCCAGTGGTGCCCAGTGGTGCCCAGTGGTGCCCAGTGGTGCCCAGTGGTGCCCAGTGGTGCCCAGTGGTGCCCAGTGGTGCCCAGTGGTGCCCAGTGGTGCCCAGTGGTGCCCAGTGGTGCCCAGTGGTGCCCAGTGGTGCCCAGTGGTGCCCAGTGGTGCCCAGTGGTGCCCAGTGGTGCCCAGTGGTGCCCAGTGGTGCCCAGTGGTGCCCAGTGGTGCCCAGTGGCCCCGGGCGTCCAGCGGCCGCAGCCCGCTAGGATAAGCCTTCCGCTGCGGCACGATGGGACAGCCTCAGCCCTCTCCGCTCTCCTGCGCTATGCTCCTCGCCGTGCGATTGCAGCGCTGGATAAACAATGGTCAAACGGGACCGGATCGTGGCTGCCGCCTGCCCTGCCGAACAGCTGACGCGGCTGACGCTGGCCGGGCGCGTGGGAGAGGCGGCGGACGCCCGAAACAGACTCGGACCGCTGCTCGTAGTGCATGTCGGGACAGAATCGTCGCGCATCTTGGAGATTCGTAATGGAATCAACAAAGCAGCCCGACGATTTGAATGCTTGGCGCGAATTAAAATGCAAGGGGAGTAGCGGCGAGCCAACAATACCGCGCCTCCGATAAAGGCGGGATTAAAAGCGGCCCAGCGGACCCCGCCGCATCCTACAGCTACAGCCTGCAGCCGCGGGCCGCAGCGGGCCGCCGGACGGAATGGATTGTGATAGGACTTTGATAAGGGAGGGAAGGTGCGAAAAGGAGATGCCCGAAAGGTGTGAAGGGAGGAGGGGAGGGGTCAGGCGGACAAAGGCGGCCGGGGGGAGGGGAGCGGATTAAATGACATGGCTGCAGCGTGTGATACGTGTGATGGCTGCTGCAGTTCACATCGGATACATTCCCTCCCTGTTATTGTGTGTAGAGATGAGGCCCGAAAATCTGCTGCACAGCGACGCAAACATCCCTCAGCCTATACAGTGTGTGGTGGTTAGTAATCGTATTAGGATATTGACAGTACACGGCAGCTCCGCGAGAAAGTTTCTCCACGATTTGGTTGGGGTTTCGGGAACAAACACTTAGGAAAACGGCCAAACCATGAAAAAAGTATGATTTGGTATACATTTTCGTCTGCATGTTGAACTGTTGGGTGAGGAGTAAAATAAATAGATCTGGCCGGGCCGGGCGAGCTTTCGTGTTTTCAAACTTACTTGTTTGAAAACAAAACATACAAAAGATACCGCAGTCAAATGCAAGACTGCCTCAAAATACTAATCACCCTGCAGTGGACACTAGCGAACGTGGTCGCGAATATGGAGTTTCAATCTGATGAGGTATTCCCTCCATTTCTAATTCGCCGTCGGTGATCGTATGAAGCTTTTTCTCCCGTGTACCGCCTGTGAACTTCACTATCCGACAGTAAGCCTCGACGTGTTGGTAGACATCACACAGCAGCTTCCTTCTCAGCCTTGAAGAGAGCATCAATGCCTCTCAATGCAGGGCATTCTGTCCTTTTCACACACTCGACGCACCCTTCCCAGAACTGTCGATTGCACGTCGCCCACAGCAGAGGTGAAGAAGGGAGGGACCATCAAGATAACCGCAAACTGAATCGCAGTTTTCGATCCATAATGAATGGCAGAGCTGTATGTTTCAAGGAATCATCGCTTCTTTGCTGCCGTGATTGTTAAATACCTCGAGAGGCTTAAATCAGATTGGATGTAAGGAATTCTGATTTGTGAGACAAAGCAATACACTCTTGAAATAATGAGCTGGACTTCGCAAATTTATTATACGCTTTTACTATTTACAATATATAGAATCCATTTTAAAAGAGCACATAGCACATATACAGTATCTACAATATATAATATCCATATTATATACATCGTTACATCAAATCTCTCAGTTACATCATCAACAACTTGAAAATTGCAGAGGTGTTGCTCTTTACAGATAATATTCGTTTAGCATTAGTGACTGTTGCAATTCTGCAGGCAAAAAGGGAAGGTGTCTCGTTATACATAAAGAAGACTACGTTATGAGGTGCTTACTTCACTTATCTGAGAGCTTAGACATGAGTAACATCTTCAAATATCACAAAAAAATCCACACTCGGGTTCATAGGTTGCTATTCAAATTAATAAAATGATTTGTTCTGCCTTACAAAGAAAACAATTCGACACTTTGTTATGTTTAGTATTTGTGCTATTAGACAAGGAAATAATTTACCCAAAACATATACATTTGTACAAATAAATGGTCATTTTATATTGCACTATAATCATAAATTCTTTAAAAGTGTCTCCAAATACTTGCTTTAACAACATAAGATGATGTTGCCTAGACAGTTATGAAGACAGTTACTTGCCAAAAGCAAATCATAAATCTCAAATGAAACGGAAAACAGAAGATATACTGATCAAAATCACAATAACTATATTGTTTACAAAACAATAACAAAATATAATGAATTAATGCTATACTTTTTCGTGTGTAAAGGTAAAGATTGCTCCAGTTGCGTATCCAAACGCAACAACGGTGGCATCTTGAATATCCTGCTTCTTTTCTGAACACACAAATAATTTCAAATGTTTAACAAACAGAAAAAGAAAATTGCGAATAAAAACAACCAGCAGAGGGCCAGATTACACGGGAGATTCAAAACGCCACCATAGTGAAAGAAGCATTCACATTTTTTGGCTATCATATATCTAATTATTTAATACGACAGCATCACATTTTACTTTGTGAGCCTCACACATAGAGAAACATAGGACAACGAAATTTGGTAATGAAGACTGTTTTCATGGACGCGTTTCGAATTTGATCGCCTCAGCGCAGGTTTGGGAACATTGATTATCACGCAGTCATAATTGGTATCACACAATTGTAAACAGTCAATATCACTTTTGTACCTATATAGGCGCACTCATTAAATTCTATGCCCTGAGCTTCTTTAGTACTCTACTTGCCGAGAAGTTCTTAATTAGGAAAGGTCACGCGGAAAGCGCTTGTCCAATTTGGTAAAATTGTACTGACAGGAAGCGTGATGCTTGTCCACCATCATTCAAACTTCACATACGTATAAAACTGAACCAGTCATTTGACGACGTGGCAGAGCAGCACAAGACAGAGGACGACGCGCTAACACTTTTCCCGCCCCGGACCATCCGAGGGTGATAAACAAGAAAAAAACGATCTCAGATGCCCCGGCAACCGGAAAAACAAAACACGAAAAACCACAGAGAAAGTCTTTAAAATAGGAACACAGCCTGACAAGCTCGTGGGGCGGGTGGGTATCACGTGAGTCTGGGCGGCGAGAAGGGCCGGTGGAGGGTGCGCGGCAGCGGGCGTGCGGGCTGCAGCGTCATGGCCGGGCCCGGGGTGGTGAGCACGGGCAGCCCCGAGGGCAGCCCCGAGGGCAGCCCGCTGGAGATGGGCGGCGGGCTCAGCTGCCGCAGCCGCAGCGCCGACCCCACGTGCAGCGGGGACATGGTCCGGGGCCGGAAGCTGGGCGGCGGCGACCCCGGCGACGAGTCCGTCGACAGGTTGAGGCGGCCGGGCGACGGCGGCCGTGGCGGGGGCGAGTGCGCGCCGAAGCGCATGAGGGACAGGGGCGGGGCCTGCGACAGGGGCTGCAGCATGTGCCGGGACATGCACAGGGCCGACGCGTAGCTCGAGGGCGGCGGCGAGGCCCCCCGGCCCACCAGCCGCAGCGAGGACGCGAAGTCAGCCGGCGGCGGGGAGGGCGACGACCGGCGGTGTGGCGACCGGCTGTTGTTGAGCGGGGACCGCGACCGCGACCGGGACCGCGACCGCGACCGCCGGTAGGGCGGCGAGTACTGCATGTCCGGCGGAGGGGTGTTGGCGCCCAGGCTGATGTCCGAGTCTGAGTCCGAGTCCGGGGCCGGCGAGTGGGCGTCCCCGCTCCGTCGCGAGCTGCCGCTCGAGTTGGCCATCTGCGACGAGAGCTGGTGCTGCTGCATCCTGGAAGCAGACGGAGGCAGTTTGTTAATACGCGTCACAGTTTCCGGGCTCCCTTTCAAACCGATACGTAAAGCTACGCGCCGATTATGTCAGCCGCGCTCCGAGAAATATGTCACAACAAGCCGAAGCCTCCATTGCAACTTCATTGGCAACGCCACACTCCCCACCGCACGATAATAATAAAAGCTAAGCCGAATAATCCGCATTACACGAATTCCCTTATGAAGTCTGTGGAAAGGTTTCGCAGCGCATTTACATGTAAATGGCCGCACGTCAGGAGGAGGCAGCACGCGCAGTGATTTGGGTGAGCAGCGGCGGCAGCAGCGGCAGCGGCGGCAGCGGCGGGGATGCGTAGTGTTGCAGTGACAAACGCCCGGCAAACGCCCCCACCCCGCCAACGCCATGGCAGCGCCCCACTTTCCAAACAAGAACATGTCCGGCCCATGGCTGCCGGGCACATGCAGTTGCGTGGCTGTGTCGCTGTGTAATTTACCACTTTGTCCTCCACAATGGGCACTCTACAGGAAGCAACTACAAATAATAACATGATAACAAGGCAAGCACGGGGCCGAGGGGGCCCAGCAAGGCTCCAGCCCTCCGCAAGCAGAGAGCCCCCTCAGGAATGAACCTATAACCGGCCAGTTTCACGAGCGGACATAAGGAGGTCCACAATACGAATTCCTCAAACACCGAGTCAAGGGTTTGAATAACAACAAAACAAATGCAGCCCCGGTAGCTCAAATTTACTTATTTGTCATTCAGCCCTTTCCCACGTGTAGCATCGCTGTGGACAAACAGGCGCAGCGCTCGAGCTGCGCTACACTGCTCTCCCACTGCGCTCGCCGTGTGGGAGGCATTATGGCCGCCTATCTGCATTGGCGCTTTCATTCCGAGACGCCATGCTGTTGTTTGTTGTGGGTGGCGGTGGACGTCGTCTGCTGCATCATTATCCAGTGCTAGAAGGCCGTGATTGTTTGACTCCGCCCACCGCCACCACATTATCCTGTCGCTTTAGCGTCGCAATGCGGACAGCTGTCACTAAAACAAGCGGGAGATTTGCCCCCCCCCCCCCCTTCTCCTTCCCACCGTCCCCCTTTCCAATCTCTCTCTCTCTCTTTCTGTCCTATAACCGTTACATGCAGCGCAGCAGGAGCGACAGAGATGGAACATTACGGCGTTTTCAGGTTGAAAAACGATTCATGGGACCACAGTGACAGTCTGAAGCGGGTCAGTGTACATTTCATTTTCTCCTCGCAGCCGCAGAACTCTCTTCCCACTGTATTTGCCGCGGACTCTCCCAGTAATAGCCGTGAGAGACTAAACAACACAAGCCAGGCCGGGCTTAAAGACCTCTTTCACATCGATTACTTGCGATGATGATCGCTTTGGATAGTCGCGTTTTCAAAACCTGGCTAGCTGCATAGTAAACAACGCGCCTTTCGTCCAACCGCGCCAATCATTTTCCCAGTTTCAGGCAGTCCGCGCTCCACACCAGCCTCGCGCATTCATTGCCGCTGTATATTATATTGGAGCCGGCCGCACAACAATCACACGAAAATGTGCACGCCTCGCGTATTTACTGAAAATACACGGGCGCGCGCGCGCGCACACACACACACACACACACACACACACACACACACACACACGTCACATAAAAAAGGGGCAGGATACGCGGCGGATGGCTGACTGCGGCGCATACAGCCGCGCGCGGTGGCGGCGCGGTAGCAGAGCATATTTTTCCACATGGATGGCTGGCTACTATGTTTATTCACTCGAACACCATCAATGTCAGATGGATATCTATTCATGAAACTCCGCCAGAGCTCGCCGGGCCCGCGTTTGCTGTCAGGGCCGCCGCCCCCGGCCGCCCCCGGCCGCCCCCGCCCCGCCCCCATCGGGGCCATTGATAGAATCGCGTAATAGCAAAGCCCGAAAGGCACCAACGCTCCGACGGCCCAATAAAATGGACGCCACGGTGGTGCGATGCGAGGCGCCGTGACACCCCCTCCTCCCCCCACCCCACGAGGGGGATACTTGTGCCACTTGGCGGGGTCCGTGCGAAGGCCGTGGCCGGGCCGTGGCGGAGCCGTGGCGGAGCCGTGGCGGGCGGCTGCCTGGCAGATTGATTGCACGGCTTGTGGAGTGGCGACTGACTCGGGATCCCAGTCGGGCATATAGCCGATGTCCGACGGCCGCGGCGGCGTTGTGGGAGAACCAAGCACTCCTCGCTGCGAATGTATACTGCTTGCGCTTGGCGCGTTCTCGTGTGACGACGCGGAGATTACTGGACTGGTGATCTTCATGTCGGAGGCGAAGAAGATCCCTGTAATGCAGCCGGCGTGCGCCGTGATCGGCGTCCCGGCGAATGCCTGCGGATGCCCCTGGCTATAAGTAGCCGGGCGGGCACGGGCGGGCAGCAGCCGATACTGTACCCGGGCGAAACCCGACACCGCCAAGCCAGCCGTATCGCTCTGATCTTCAATTATCTTTGTACACTGCCTCGAATTATCTATCTATGACCATCTATGATGATTGCTATCCAGAGGGTTTCGCTTTGGGAAGACAAGTATGAGAAATGTCTCATGAAGTTGGGCGCTACGTTCCCAGCGGCAGCTCGCTTCCTCTATGACCGTCGTCAGCACGCCGCAGGACGTCCAAGGGAGGACGTCCCAAAGTCCACCCGGTAGCCACTCTGTGACACCCGACACCGGTGCCGGACACGAGCGCGCGCACCGGCGTGTGCGCATCATCCCCAGGAATGTCTAAGGTGTCCGCCCGGCCGGTGTCTAGGGTGTCCGCCCGGCCGGTACCGCACGGTGTCCGCACGGTGTCCACCCGATGTCCGCACGGCGTCCGCGCTCCTCACAGCGACACCTTCACATCACCCAGCCGAGATAGCATCATCGCCAACTTCCGGTGCCTCCGGTGCGCGCCCGCCTATGGGCCGCCTCGTCAGGCTTGTTATTCCTCCTTTTCCGCGGGCGCGCGCGAGTGGGACAGAGAAAGAGAACGGAAAACCAAGTCGGAGAGAAAAAAAAATTGTATCACAAGTAGGGGGTTGGTATTGTATGTGTGTCCATTAATGGGAGGCAACTAAATACAGGAGCCGCTCGCTGACAGCATTAATATGTTGTAACAGTCCTCCCCATTGTGCCGGCATCATCGCCTCGCCGTTATCAGGTCATCGGGGTCCAGTGGCCCAGCGGAGGCACAGCAGCAGCCGGCCCGGTGCCGGGACCGGTGCGCATGGCTCCCCGCATGGCTCCCCGTGCGCAGCCGCCACCGTGCCCACCACCTTGTAGGAGGCGGCAACATATGGGCAGTAACCTTCCAACCGATCCGGTTTGAAAAACTGATCCTTTCCAAGAAAATAAAGGAAATCGGAGGAACAATATTAGCCGTGCGCAAAAGTGAATAAACTTGAGACAAATGGGACGTTTTTACAAAGATAGTGCGCCGGTGCCAGGGGTGGCCCAGCCCAGTCCCGCCCAGCCCCGCCAACCACCCCGCCGCGCTGCGGGACCCACTGGCCGGACTGGGCCGGACTGGGCCGGACTGGCTGCCGCTGGGGGATGGATATCACATTTCACTGGCACCAGCCGCCTAATAAGTTCCGACTCATTACACCCACGGACCCGGTGGTGCCCGGCCGCCTCAGTGCCGCACGGACTGCCAAAGCCGCACTTCGGTCACAACTGTGGTGGATTCCTACTGCCGAGTCTCGCTGCACACAAGGTGTGGCTGTGCGGGCTCTGCGGGCTCCAAGTCAGGACGGTGCGACATCCGATCCCATTCAGAGGGCCCAGGCTGCTGCTGAACCGCCCCGCTTTCCCATTCGGGGGAGACAGTGTCTCGCTTTGCGGGGATGAGGATCTGATTGCAAACGTAGTTTCATAAATAAACACAGACGGTGTTTTTTGTTTGCCCGTGGCCCGCCGTGCGGCCCGGCCCTTCCCTGGCGTCTCTGTGGCGGGCCCTCCGCTCCGGGAGTCATTTGAGTCGATCTGGGTTTGTTGGTTTTGCCCTGACCGGGCCCCGGCGGGGCTGAGCACTGGCGCTAGAGGCATTTCCCACGGAAACTAAAACAGCATCAGTACGACCCTCCAGATGCGTCGTGTCCCCTCAGGTCCTGTGCACATGCGCCATCCGCCCGCACAGCGTATCACTGCCCTCGGTGTCTTCGTGCAGCTAATAAATGAATCTCGTGTCTTAAACACTAAAACCACCTCCCGAACCCTGATGGTGAACTCTAAAAGTCGTACACACCTTTCGTCGTTGGGGTCGTAGTGCAGCCTTCGTCTGGAACAGAGGAAATAAGGGGTTAGACCAACGGACTCTTAATCAACTCCTTGAAGCCAACACGCTGCCGGCCCGCAGACCCGCCGGCCGCCACATCCTGCCGTTGGCGCCCGCGCGCCCGCGCACACACAATCGTCCACATCCTGCCAAATCAGCAGCATCATCCGACATTAGAAGGCCCCCGACCACACAGTAATTTGACGCCCTCAGGTACCAAATAATATGGCGGACTGTGGCGCCGCCTAGCCCGGCCCCCTCGAGCCCCCTCGGCCCCGCTCATGGCGGCGCGCAGGCCCCCCGGTGTGGGGGAACGACGCCGATCTCTCTCCGTCCCTCTCTCTCTCTCTCTCTCTCTCTCTCTCTCTCTCTCTCTCTCTCGCTCCCCCCTCGCGTCACACGTGGCGTGATGGACAACTCGCAGCGGGGGAGCGAGAGAGAGAGAGAGAGAGAGAGAGAGAGAGAGAGAGAGAGAGAGAGAGAGAGAGAGAGAGAGAGAGAGAGAGAGAGAGAGAGAGAGAGAGAGTGGGAGACAGGAAGGGCAGCTTGCGGATAACTATGATTTTTTTTCTTGGATTGGTGAAGGGGGAGGGGGGAGAGAACGCGGGGAGCAGGAAACGCGAAGTCCCCGTGTAGCGCCTGCCGGCGGCGGGGTAGGCAGTCCCGCACGACGCCGGCGCCGCGCACCGCCGGCGGCTGCCTACCTCCCGGGCGCCAGCAGGGCACAGACAATGCGCCCGCCTCCTGCCTGCTCCCTTTCGGCCGCGCGCTGATGACAGTTGATGATAGTGCGGGACGGGACGCGTCGGGGACGAGTCGGGGACGAGGGCATGACGCAGCAGAGCCGATCTAGTGTGGGAATGGAGGCGGCCCCGTCAGCCACCGCCGCTGGCGCCACACAGGTACGGGGTACGGGGTACGGGGTACGGGGTAGGGGGTACGGGTTACGGGGTACGGGGTACGGGGTTCGTGGTACGGGGTAGGGGGCACGGGGTACGGGGTACGGGGCACGGGGGGTGAGGGGTAGGGGGCACGGGGTAGGGGGTACGGGGTACGTGGTACGAGGTACGGAGCACGGGGTACGGGGTACGGGGCACGGGGTAGGGGGCACGGGGTGCGGGGTGCGGGGTACGGGGTACGGGGCACGGGGTACGGGGCAACGGGGCACGGCTGGCACGGCTGGCATGGCGGCCGCGGCCGACGGCTCGCACGGCAAACAGTAAGAACCACAGCGCTCTGATCTATCCCGCGTCGGCGATCAAGCCGATCAACACATCACGATGTCCGAGTCGTGCGTGCGTGTGTGTGTGTGTGTGTGTGTGTGTGTGTTGTGTGTTTAGACGTCCGCGTGAGAGCCTTCAGCCCGGCAAAGCGAGTGTGACTCAATCATAGTTTGTCGTACAGCGCCGAGTGGGCACGCGTCCGTGCCAGATTCTAATCCGGCCAAACTGCGAAACACTCGCATGTCTCAGTCCTGTGGAGGTACATATCCCACTACTTTCACTTATTCCCCCGCACCACGTGGACCTCGGCGCACACCTCATCCTCATGATGATGGTGGTGGCAGCAGCCGGAGGCAGCAGTGTCGGCCGCCATGGCGCCGCCGGGCGGGAGCCAGTGAGAGCCGAGGGACCATGTGGGACACGTCAAGCCTAGCGAGGCCCCCTGATGGGGAGGGGGAAAGGAGGAGGAGGGGGCCTCAAGCTCAGCCGCGGCGAGGCAGGCGGGGGCCGTCGGGGCCGTCGGGGCTCTCAGGAAGTGTGCCCCTGCCGCATACGCCCCCACGGCATCCGATAGTGTGTGAGCGAGTGTTTGTCCCCAGTGTATTTTTACGGCATTGTGTGTGTGTGAGCGTGTTTGCCGAATCATTATCTCCCTTTGAGTTGTTCTCCGGAAGGCGAGGAAAACAATGGCGACGACATGAAGAGGGCACGCCGATAGCAGCAGGAGACAGGGTCCTGGGCGTCCTGGGCCCCGGCGCCATCAGGGCCAGAAGGTTGCACTTGACAAAAGGGAACAAAAGGTGGCAGCGTTCGATCCCGTGCAGCAGCCAGCCGTGCTCGTCCCGTCCGGCCACTGCCCGCCACGGCCCGCCACGGCCCGCCACGGCCTGCCACGGCCCGCCACGGCCCGCCACGGCCCGCCACGGCCCGCCACGGCCCGCCACGGCCCGCCACGGCCCGCCACGGCCCGCCACGGCCCACGGATCTGTCCCCAGCGGGCACCGCTAGCAGAACCGACAGCCCTCACACACCTACTCACAAACATTTTGTAACAAATGAATGTGAGTGTGGGAGAATGTGACCAAGCTGGGAACTTTTGAAGCGAATGTGGAGTGAGCGGAGTGCTGAGCTTCAACCTGGGGGTACATGGACAGGACGGGCAGCCGCCAGACATTTCTCAATGAGACATGCTAAAATCGGCGATAAGCATCGCAAAGTACGTGTCACAAACTTTTTTTTTTTTTTGAGAAAATTGTTTAGCCTTTCTGAGTGAGATGAGAGGCATTGAAAGTCAAGCTGTGCGAATGAAGTGTTGTCTGGTTGGCCGGAGGGCAGCAGCAAGGCCGCAAGGTCATTCGAATGGAATCGAGAAACAGGTGCTCGGCACGGCCGGCCGGCTGGTGTGCGGGTCGAGTTCGGAAAAGAGGCGCAGGCTATTCTCACTCGCACTCCCTAACGAGGGCCACTCGGAGAGAGAGAACCGGATCGGTTTGGGAGGGATGCAGGCGTAGCCTCTGCCAAAACCAACAAGGGCTGACTGAAGGGCTGGCGGCGGGGGGCGGCGGGGGCAGCGGGGGCTGGCAGACAAGGGCACGCGGGCCGCCACGGTCCGTCGGGGCCACGAGCAGCAGGCGGCCGCTGACACGAATTATGCACTTGAAAGCGGCCAGCGGTGCGTGGCTCAGGCGGCCCCGGTGCAGCAACACGCCAGCAGCACCGAGTGCAGCGCTCCTGCACCCGCGCCAGTCGCTATTTTGACACGTATAGCAGTAAAACCGAAATAAACGCGCGCCACCGCGCGGAGTCGTACGGGAGAGTGTAGAGAGATCAACGTTATTTCCTCTTGTTATCTGCGCGGCGACCGCGTTGTTTTGCGGCTGGGAACCCATTCTCGGAGAATATATCGTTAAATGTATCGGCAAATCGGCCTTGATCGATAGGCGGCAGGTGTCCATCGGGAAACGGAGCCGCTGCGGCGTGGCGTTGCGAAGCGGAGCCGTGCCATGCCGTGCCATGCCGTGCCATGCCGTGCTTTCGGGTTGTGCGCGGGCCGGGCCGGGCTGCCTTGTGGTCGCTCACCTGTCGTGCCGCACGACGGCCCAGGCAATGGGCCGAAAAACGCCGCCCGCGGATACCTGTGTCACCACCATGGGTGGGAGTGTGGCAAAGAAAGAAAGAGAGAGAGAGAGAGAGAAGAGAGAGAGAGAGAGAGAGAGAGAGAGAGAGAGAGAGAGAGAGAGAGAGAGAGAGAGAGAGAGAGAGAGAGAGAGAGAGAGAGAGAGAGAGAGAGAGGGGGGAGGGGCGATCGAGTTACGCGACAACCACCTGCGACACATGTACCGTACGGCAGAACACACATACGCACAACTTTCGGAATGCTGCGAGGTGGATATAAAGATAAATATTCCCCCTATAAATATTCCCTAGGTATACCCCCCCCCCCCCCCCCCCTCATCTTTTATGCAGTGATTGGTTTTCCATACCAACAGTAGACGGAATGCTTCTCCTGTCGTATAACAGTTGCGCTCCTTCACTTTACCCCACACATCAAATTACCCGAAATTAGTGCACGATATATCTAAGACCGCGATTGGCATATATGTGGCTCGCGGCCACGGTAGCAAACCTAGACGACGATTCTCCATGTGTCCAAATGACCTTGGTTCCACGGCCGGCTGCTCCCATGACAACGTTCCATATCGCACCCACCTGCCCCTCCCCACCCAAGTGTGCGTGTCCGCTGGGGCGGCAAGAGATGTGATGTGCATGGCCCAGTTCCACAGGACACATGTCACGGCCCTCCTATCGGGTGCCGGCGGGGCTGCACATGCGGCCCCAGCAGCCTCGGCCCCAGCAGCCTCGGCCCCAGCAGCCTCGGCCCCAGCAGCCTCGGCCCCAGCAGCCTCGGCCCCAGCAGCCTCGGCCCCAGCAGCCTCGGCCCCAGCAGCCTCGGCCCCAGCAGCCTCGGCCCCAGCAGCCTCGGCCCCAGACACCCAACAACGACCTCGAAGACGGTCAACGGGAAACTAACTATATCGTTTTCTGCCGAGGCACATCGCGGGACAGCATCGCGCAATGTCTTAATTTTGAACCAAACACCACCAAGGTACAATCTAGACAGCCTCATGGTACTAGTGTGCAATTTCAACATTTTGTACCGTTCATATAATTCGTACTTTCCCGTCGTTTCATGATTTTAGTGTGGGACCGGCTGCAGAGAGGTCTCACTAGGCCGCGTCTATAGACCGCCTCTCTAGCCCACCTCTCCAGGCCGCCTCTCTAGGCCACCTCTCTAGGCCGCGTCTCCAGGCCACCTCTCTAGGCCGCCTCTCTAGCCCACCCCTCTAGGCCACCTCTCCAGGCCGCCTCTCTAGGCCACCTCTCTACGCCGCGTCTCTAGCCCACCCCTCTAGGCCACCTCTCTAGGCCGCGTCTCTAGCCCACCCCTCTAGGCCACCTCTCTAGGCCGCCTCTCTAGGCCGCGTCTCTAGGCCGCCTCTAGCCCGCCTCTAGCCTGCCCCACCCCGCCCCGCCCCGGGAGACGTATCACGGCGCTGCGGAGGAAACCGGCGGCAAAACGGTGAGGCTGAGGCCGCCGCGCCGCGCTGCTAACCCAATCACTCCGATATGCATTATTTACGCCAGCCGGGCGGAGGGCCAGGGGAGAGGGGGGGGGGGGGAGGAGGGGAAAGGGTTGACACTGGCGGCGCCACGCCGGGCTGTGTGCTCTCCGCAGTGCCGGCATCCCGGCCGAATATCAAGTGGCCTCCAGCCAACCCCTGCAGCAGGGGATGCGCGCGCGCGCGTGTGTGCGTGTGTGTGTGTGTGTGTGTGTGTGTGTGCGCGCGCAAGGGAGAGAGGCTCGAGGCAGAGAGAGAGAGAGAGAGAGAGAGAGAGAGAGAGAGAGAGAGAGAGAGAGAGAGAGAGAGAGAGAGAGAGAGAGAGAGAGAGAGAGAGAGAGAGAGAGAGAGAGAGAGAGGCAAATGAATTCCAAAACGTTGTCGGCTTGTTAAATAGACCATGGCCGCTTTATATTGTAAACGGTTTAAGCCGGTGCGGGTCGCTCCTCTGTCCTGCGGCCCCTGCGGCCCCTGCGGCCGTCCTCACAGCGTCGTAAGGTCCGTGGCGGTGAGGCCTGTGGCGCCTGTGGCGCCTGTGGCTGTCCTCTGAGGAGGGGCTGCGGGGCCCATGGGGCCTTCCCTGAAGCTGGGCTGGCCTCGGCTGGCCTTCAAAGCGGGCGGCACGGCAGCCGGCAAGCGCCCTGCGGCAGCGGCGCCTCCACCCGCCCCGCCCCGCCCGGCTCCTCGGCCCCACACCACACCGGCTCCGGGCGGCAGCAGGGCGATACCAAGATGTGACCACACACACACACAGCAGCCGGGGCTGCCAGGACACAAATCTCGTTACTGTCGGGGTTAACTCTGGGGATGCGCGGCCGAGGCTGCTGCTGCTGCTGCTGCTGCTGCTGCTGCTGCTGCTGCTGCTGCTGCTGCTGCTGCTGCTGCTGCTGCTGTTGTGGCTGCTGCTGATGTTGAGGTTGCAGCAGCAGCTGATACTGCACGATCTGCGATTGCTGGGTGAAATGCCTCACTTTGAAGGGCAGATAGTGGAAACCCCTCCTCCAGTCCACCGGTGGTGAACCCCTGCGCTCGGCGCGGGATTGAAAGTCGCACATGAAATATTGAGAATGCGCGTATTGAGTGTCAAAGGGTTGATTCAAGACGCTCAACACGCGCACAAGCAGGCGGTGGCTGCGATGAGAAAATCGTCGGCACGCTCCGGCGGCACGTGTATGAGAAATGCAGCGACCCACGCAACTCGGCCCGCGGCACGGCGGGGGCAGGGACGGCGCGGTGGCAACGGCTTGTTGATCGCGTTACAAGTCATTGTCCGTCACGAGAGGAGACCCGCCGACCCGACGCGGCGCTGCGCGGCGCCCCGGGGGATTTGGGGGAGGGGAGGAGGGGAGGAGGGGAGGAGGGGTTGGGGCGGGGAGGTTCTCACACCCACGCGGCACGACCTTAGGGGACCTATTTGTAGCAATGGCCCACCGAGGCGGCCGAGGCGGCGGCGTGTCGACTTGCTTTTGTGACGATCTGCTACCCCAGACCGCCCCGGCGGCGGCAGCGGCGACGGCAGACGAGGGGTGAGTAGACGGTAAACATGGGGACGGGGATGGTGGCGCGGAGCTGCCAGGCCGGGGGCGGCCGGAGGGCGAGGCGCGCGGCACGGCACAGCACAGCACAGCGGCCCGACGCCTGCCACCCTGTCGGGTAGGCAGACCCGCCGGACACGGAAGGCGTCGGGCTGCCTACCCGAGGTTTGCAGGCGGCCGCACACCGCACACCTCCGACACCCCGCGGGCCTAATGCTTCCTCGGCACGATCTGTAACGCGCACGGACGATCCCCCGGCACCCCCCCCCCCCCCCCCCGCCCTCCTAGTTGTACATGTTTTATGGCCTTATCTCCGCGAGATTATCAGAAGGCGTTGAGATGAGAGGGAGTAGCTGCCGCGCTATGCTGCCCAGCCCTGTATCATTACTACGATTTCCAGCCCGCTTTTGTTCGCACGTCAGCGAGATCCTGTAATCGGCGACACTGGTCCGGCGGGGGGCGAACATGATACGCACTCTGGGGGTGAAAGGGGGAGGGAGGGGCGGGGGCAAAGGTGCAGTACAAGTAATGGAAAAACACGGAGATGGATACGTACTATGTGTTTTAAGTTTAAGTCAATTGGCCGCATTTCCCTGGAATTTGGTTTCCTTCAGTTACTGACACCGTGCAATCATCTTTCCTTTTTTTTTCTTCTTTTAAAATTCATATTTCCTTTTCTTTTCTTCAAAATTTTAAGCAAATTAATACGTGGGGAAGGGTCGCCGGGTTGTGTCGGGGGAGTCGGCCCCCCGATTTGTTTACTTTGACACGCGATTGAGTTGTTGTAACGAGATGCAGTTGTTAGGGGCGGGGCGGGCGAGAGAGGGGGACTCCGTTTATCCTTGGACTAATCCTTAAACTGCGAGACCCTTTGGGGCGAGCCGCCTGCAATATCATTTGCTCGTGCATTTTTAATGCACCCGGACAGACAATCAGCTGAGAGTTCTCACTGCTGACGTCCAATTCAAATTCAAACAACAACGACGGCTATTTTCAGGACCGTGTGTTGAGCAGATGACTATTTCGTTTCTCGAACGTGCCACAGAGGCTCACCCGAGGCCGGTCTCTCTCGGCACGGAAAGGCAGCCGGTGAGAAGTGCCAGGACCCACCTGCAACAGGACCAAAGGGAAAACATGTTAAAACGTTGTCTTAAAATAAGAGTCGAAGATGACAAAAAAGCAATAACGATTTGCGCTAATCATATTACAATAAATTTCACGGTTGTGTGGGCAGCGGCGGCAGAGGGCGAGGGTGCAGGGCGGGAGTTTTTTTGATTGGAGGCCCACACATCACGGAGGAAGCCGTACGAGGCACGCCAGGCTGCGCCACAGGCCAAGGCGGGTGGGTCGGTTTCAGTGGGCCGCCACGCAAGGCAGCCGGCTGTGGGGACCGGGACTGGCCAGCAGCCGCCAGCTAGCACGCCCTGCGCTGCCCTGCGCTGCCCTGCGCTGCCCTGCGCTGCCCTGCGCTGCCCTGCGCTGCCCTGCGCTGCGCCACGTCTGAGGACCGTACCGCCGTCTCGGACCAGACCAATAAGGT
The DNA here is from genome assembly GCA_038380765.1 of Odontothrips loti. Classification (NCBI taxonomy): domain Eukaryota; kingdom Metazoa; phylum Arthropoda; class Insecta; order Thysanoptera; family Thripidae; genus Odontothrips; species Odontothrips loti. Next base: position 8,768,147 of record CM076243.1, read on the forward strand.
TCGATGCTTTGACGGCGGCGGTGGCCTGCCGAGGCCCGCGGTCGGTCGCAGCGGGCGGTGCGGTGGCGGGGACGGCGGGGCCGCAGGGTGACCAGCCGCGCCGCGGGGAGCTTTTGTCATTCCGTGCTGCGCGGTTGGCAGCGCCGGAGGTGTATATAATAACGAGTGCGAGTTGATAAAGAGGACGATAAGGGAGAAGAGGAGGGGGAGGCCGGCGGACGCTATGACGGCCGAGTCTAGCTTCTCTCGAGCACCTCGTCGCAGCTCGGACTCGGGCCCCCCGCGGGGGCTCCCGGCTCCCGGGGCCTGCGGGCCTGACGGCGCCCTGGCCAGCTCCGCGAACGTCGTTTTGTCAAAATTCAATTAGGGGCTAATTCAGTTTGTGTGGCCGTATCTGCCTTTCCCACAACACGCGGCCACCTGTCTTCGTTTCGCGCCTTAATTGCAATTTCTTTTTGTTATCGAGCAAAATTATATATGAATATATAAATATTTAAAACATGAACAGTGTTTGAATTGTGTACTGTCTAACCTCTCCTCTGTTTTCACAAAAATAAAACAGTTTTTTTTTTAAATGGGTAAAATGCGTGCATTTTTTCTTCCATCTCGTAGTGTCACACTCGCTGTATCCGCACGGAGGTGTTAAAGGCAAGGCAGGACGACCCCATGCTGGGTCCGGACAACAAAAACATCCACGGCAGAGAAAACCGCACCGCTTAGCCCGATACTTAGCAAAACCACAGACAGATAAAAAAGAAGGAAAAGGAAAAAGAGAGTGGAAGGAAAGAAGAAGGAGGATCATCATCCCCAGCCGGAGCTGCTGCTAGCCTCGGGGTATTAGCATAAACCGGATGTGGGGCTATATGACAACATCCACGGCCTTCTGTGACAGCGGAGGGGACGTAGGAAGTGGGGAGACGGAAGAGGTTTCGATCCCCCGAACGCTCTCAATGGAGTATCGGTTTTCGTTCTGATTTGAATTGTTGTCCCCTGGCCCGTCCCTGATACAGGATAGCCGGCGTGAGTGCTTTTGGAAAACGTCCTCATATGTATCACATTGCCGGACCGTTTTCCCCCCTCCTCCAGGCGTGCAGCGTATTTGCCACCCAAAATGTGTCGGCAAATATCGTATTAATGTGAGCAGGGGGCGAAGCGCAATTTATAATCCTCCAGATAAGGAATAAGAACCGAAGAGTATTGTAAAGGCATTCCCGATTTGTTTCCTCTACACATGACCAAACACGTACGTCAAAATAACACGGCTGGGCATGCCAATGCCGTTGCATGACATCCTAAAAACCTCCTATGCTTACTCCCGAAATAAGGCAAAGGGGCAAGAAGAAATTTTCTTCTACAAATCGAAATGTATATCCAAATAGATATACGAAACCAAGCGAAGCTGCCCCCCCCCCCCCCCAAGTTGTTTTCTGCACATTTTTACGCTGCAGCCTTGTCGAAGTACCGCTCAGTTTGTGCGCCGCAGCCCCCCGGCAGCCCCCCGGCAGCCCCCCGGCAGCCCCCCGGCAGCCCCCCGGCAGCCCCCAGGCAGCCCCCCGGCAGCCCCCAGCAGCCCCCAGCAGCCGACACAGAGATTTGTCACCGGGATGAATGGGGGCCGGCCGGCAAATCCGACAATCTGCTGAGGCGGCCGCACCGTCCCGGCACACCGTCCCGGCACACCTCGCACACCGTTAGCCCGCAATGTAAATAGACCGTCTTTGGCGGCTTATGAAAACACGCGCGCAGCGTAGGGACTCGGGGCGGTAGCTGAGGGCCGCCGCAGGCCGAGATGCGTGGATATGTTCGGGGAGGGGGGATGAGACGGCCAGGCCAGGCAGGCGACGCCAGAGGCGTGAAGAGTGAGTGACCAGCCCATTCATCGAAGGCGGTGGAGCAGAAGTGGCAGCAGCGCAAGGCAGCGCGCCTAGCGGAGGGCGGAGGCGAGCCGGGGAGAGCTAAATGGACTCGGTGGTCTTCTGAGGAGCGACCGCGGTGGTGCGCGCGAGCGTGCGTGCGCTTGACAGTGTGTGTGTGTGTGTGTGTGTGTGTGTGTGTGTGTGTGTGTGTGTGTGTGCGTGCGTGCGGTGGTCCCGGCTATCGCATTTCCGGCGAGCTGCATATGCTTCGCTCTGTGCTTCTGATACTAGAATACCTCCGTCGCCTCTATCCGTCTTCCCCCTGCCGATTATTTCGTCATGTGTGCGACTGTGCAAACGAGATGCGAAATAGGTAATTAACGACGGCGGGCCGCAAAGAGAAACAGCCATCGCGGTCCAGTGGCAAATAGTAGAAGAGTCCCAGCAAGCAGCAGAAGAAGAAGAGGCAAAATAAGCTAATTTGGCTCGTACGATATCGATCGAATATCGATGCGTTTCACGGGCGTTCGCTTCGCATCAGCCTCAAAGCGGGTCTCGGCCGCCTCAGAGCAACCGATACCCTTCTGGCGTGCCGCCGCTGGGGGTCCAGCCCAGTCCGGGCAGCCGCCTCGGCCCAGCCTCGGCCCGGCCGCCGCGTCCCCTACGAAATGTCAGGGGAATTTTGGCTACCACGTGAAACCGAGCGCACGCCGGGCCTCCGCGGCTCCCCGCTGGGGCCATTTCCCCCCCCCCCCCCCCCTTCCCAACAGGTTTTTATAGAAATATGGACTTGAGGCAGCGGGCTGGATCGCGTTACGCACCAGATGCACTACTGTGTATCGGCCGCCCCAGGTAGAGGCCACAGGCCGCGCGGCGGAAAACTCAGAAACCCTTTGGTAAAGTTTAAACCCTTCGATACAAGGCGTTGCGTTCACGAAGATTCCTCGGACACCCGTTGCGGAGGCTAACTACACTCTGCGGGCGCAGCTCTGTACATGAAACCGGAGCCGGCTGGTACACACCGACATGCGCTGGTGTGCTGCACATCGGGAGGCGCACGGCACGGCACGGCACGGCACGGCACGGCACGGCACGGCACGGCACGGCACGGCACGGCACGGCACGGCACGGCACGGCACGGCACGGCACGGCGGGCAGCAGCTCAGCGGCTCCAGCACGACTAGGGCCCGTAGAACAATGTGGCTCTCGGCGGGGAGCGCCGTGTCCTGCCCGGACCAGGCCTCCGGACGGCCGCCCTTACGGCTGCAGTGGAGGTGTCCCTTGCAGAGGTAATTAGGCGGTCCGCGGGTCACCCGCTGACTGTGCTGGCTGTGCTGGCTGCGCTGGCTGTGCTGGCTGTGCTGGCAGCCCCACGACACCTCTGCTGATGACTGCCGCCCCGCCCCGCCCCGCCCGGCTCCCCGCCGCCGCCATGAGCTGAGACACTGTGAAGACGCCCACCGGCACCGGCCCCGCCACGGGCCCGGACGGCAGCACACAAATCTCCTCTAATGCCGTTCCGCGCTGAGCTCTTGCAGGACGCGGCCAGGGAAAGGAGAGCGCGGCGCCATCTTGACGACCGAGGGGGGCACTGACGGAGTCCACAGTAACGGGGAACGGGCAGGACCGTCGGAATCGTAAAATAATTCGCGGTCTAAATCATTCCGCGGGAGACACCACTCCGTCGTTGATCCTCAAAGCCCCAGCGGGTACCAGACTGTACCGCTCAGCACGAGGGGCTGAGGCCCGACACCCCTGACCTGACAGTGTGGCTGCAGCACGCACAGCAGCCCGGGCGCCTCACAAGCCGGCCTAAGGGGGTGGGGTAATTAGGCGCAGAGAACGACGACTGACAAATTGCTTCTTTTTTGTCATCTCGTAAGCGGAGATACCCCGTCAGAAACACGAAAAGTATAAAACGCTGCTTCAGCTTCCGTTTTAATAAGACCCCTTTCCAAACTTTGTGTGCTGTTTGACGTTGGAGAGGTTTACGGGGCCCTCTGTGTCAACACCTATGAGATCGGAACGAAGGTATGTGGCTCAAAACGCCACAACAAAACACACACTCACGCCCCCACCCCTCCCTCACACACTCACACCTTTCCCCTCCCGACCGACCGCCCTCCCTCGCTCTCTGATGGATCATTAATCCCGCAGACACGTCATTTGACACACATAGAAGAGACACGATGGCCCTGGGATTGTGCGAGCGTCCGCGCGTGCGTATGGTGTGTGTGTGTGTGTGTGTGTGTGTGTGTGTGTGTGTGTGCGTGTGTGTGTGTAGGTGTTGGGATAGTGTAGGTGTACGTGTGAAAGGAGCAAAGATGGGATCAATAGGATCAATTAGTCTCACCTCCACACACACGCAGCTTTCTAATTCACTCCTTTTATTGTGTCCTTTGTGTGTGTGCGTGAGCGTGGTTGGACACACACACACACAGGCATGCGCGCGCGCGCGCGCGACTATTTTTGAGTTGGTGGAAAATAAACGAGTGCATGTGCCGTCTGGCGCGCACAGCGGCGCACAGGTATAATTAGAGCCACCGCCGTGACACATTACCTGTCGCCCCTCCCCCGCCGCGGTGTGTGAACCGGTGTAAACGGCGCAGGAATTGAATTCCACGGTGAGCGGCACGATTACGCGCGGCCCACGACACCGGCGCCAACGACAAATCAATACGAGGATGGGAGCTGCACGCTGCACAAGCTGTGTGCGTGCTGCATCACTTATCTGTAATGACTGACAGACAGACAGACTGGCAGACAGACGACACGCTAGGCGCGGCGAAACGGGGGAGGAAAACGCGGCGCCGATTAGGATAGCAAGGCTTGAGTTACTGACGTGACGCGCTACCGATCCGGGCCGATCCGCGGCCCGCGAACGTACTGATAGCAGGCTGTGCCGGGCTGGGCTGTGCTGGGCTGGGCTGGGCTGTGCTGGGCTGGGCTGGGCTGGGCTGGGCTGGGCTGGGCTGGGCTGGGGCTGGGCTGGGCTGGGCTGGGCTGTGTGCTGGGCTGGGCTGGGCTGGGCTGGGCTGGGCTGGGCTGGGCTGGGCTGGGCTGGGCTGGGCTGGGGGCTGGGCTGGGCTGGGCTGGGCTGGGCTGGGCTGGGCTGGGCTGGGCTGGGCTGGGCTGGGCTGGGCTGGGCTGGGCTGGGCTGGGCTGGGCTGGGCTGGGCTGGGCTGTGCTGGGCTGTGCTGGGCTGGGCTGTGCTGGGCTGGGCTGGGCTGGGCTGGCGGGGGGCTCCGGGCTGAGCTGTGCCCGCCAAGGCCCGCCAGGCCGTGTGAGGCAGCTAATTACAGGGCGGGGGATGGGGATCGCGTCTCAAAGGCACACACGGCGTGTGTCACAGACCGAGAGGGGTGGAGAGTGGTGAAGAGAAGGGAAGAGAAGAAGAGAGAAGAGAAGAGAAGAGAAGAGAAGAGAAGAGAAGAGAAGAGAAGAGAAGAGAAGAGAAGAGAAGAGAAGAGAAGAGAAGAGAAAAGAAAGAAGAAAGAGAAGAGAAGAGAAGAAGAAAGAGAAGAAGAGAAGAGAAGAGAAGAGAAGAGAAGAGAAGAGAAGAGAAGAGAAGAGAAGAGAAAAGAGAAGAGAAGAGAAGAGAAGAGAAGAGAAGAGAAGAGAAGAGAAGAGAAGAGAAGAGAAGAGAAGAGAAGAGAAGAGAAGAGAACAGAAGGGAAGAGAAGAGAATCCTGAATGGCTCAGCGCTGAGGACTCCATCCGCTGCACACAATCATCCATTTGCTGAGATTGCATCTGATCGAAGCGAGGAAGGTGTGTCCCCGGCGGCAGCTGCAGCGGTGTCAACACCTCCCGGAGATTATATTCGCACTTTATTTTCGCCAGCGCTACCACTGCACTCCCCACAAGGCCCCCCCCCCCCCCTCCATCTCTCTTTCTCTCTCGGTTCTCCTGTTCCCTAAACTAGGGCTCACAAAGTCTGTCATTACGCGGAGAACGCCTCGTTGGCGATAACATCAACCTCCCCGCAGGCCCACAGGGCGCCTGTGGCGCTCTCTCTCTCTCTCTCTCTCTCTCTCTCTCTCTCTCTCTCTCTCTCTCTCTCTCTATCTCTCTCTCTCTCTCTCTCTCTCTCTCTCTCTCTCTCTCTCTCTCTCTCTCTCTCTCTCTCTCTCTCTCTCTCTCTCTCTCTCTCTCTCTCATACCGCTAATTGCCCACCCGGTAGTCACAAGAAAAACGGCAGCAGGATGTAATGTAAAGACACAAGGCAGCCGCCACTCGCTGCTGCTGCTGCTGCTGCTGCTGCTGCTGCTGCTGCTGCTGCTGCTGCTGCTGCTGCTGCTGCTGCTGCTGAGCAGGTGGTGTGATTGGGCCCAGGCCACACGGTCCTCGGCACTTCGCTGCGCTGGAATTCCCCGTGGCGAGTCGAGGAGCAGCAAATCCCGGCGCGCGCTGGCCAGCGTCCGAGTCGTCTGGCATTCCCTTTGGAGGCGGGCGACTCTAATATTAATTCCGCCCGTCCCGGTGTCTTAGGCACCGCATGCGGCACCGCTCCGGGCTGACCGGGGCTGACCGGTGCTGACCGCACCGCACCCCGGACGTCCTGCAAAGCCGACGGTCTCCAGCAGAGCAGCCGGCATGAGCCCGCGGTATTGCTCCGGCCACGCCCCGCCACGCCCCGCCCGGCTAAATCAAACGCGACCACCCTTTGGCTCCGTAACAAACTTGGAACTCTTTTGATCCGCGGCCAGGTCGATTGGAAACAAATTTAAACGTATGTGCGCGGGCTATATCTCCGGGCAAACACGACTAGCGTCCCCATTTGCCAAATCTTGTTACCGAAACGATACAGAGCCAGACGGGAAAGGAGGCCGGGCCTTCGACGTCTGCGATCATGTAATCCAATATTCCGGCCCGGAAAAGGAGCAGGAAAAAAGGGAGACTAGACGCCATACGTACAAGCCGACCCGGCCCGGCCAGGCGAAACGTGAAATTGCGCTCGCTGATGAAACAACAAGGCTCCGGGATTGAAGACGCAAAACGGGCGGAGGGGCGGCGGAGGGGCGGAGGGGCGGCGGAGGGGCGGCGGAGGGGCGGCGGAGGGGCGGCGGGACCGCGGAGGCTTCGGCTTCATTGTTCTTACCGGCCTTAAAAAGCCAAGATGTTTGTCCGAAATGTTAAGCATCAAGGGGGCATGATATTATTCGATTACAGAGCTTGTAGCGCTGGTCCGGACACTCGTCCTTCTTTCTCCGGCCTCGTGCACTTTTTCCCTCCCTCCCGTTTTCCGCGTCGCCATTGTCTCCGGGGGCCGTAACGAGATGGCATATTGAGTTATGCTTAATTAGCAGCGAGACATTTCTTTTCCAGGCGCACAAACAGAAGACGCACCGGTGAGCAGCAGCGACGTCAAAAAGTGGACGCGGGAAATAAAGCCTTTGCAATAATCATGCAGCCTGCTCAAAAATTTGTACCAGTATAGTAATTTTGCACGAAAGTAAGCTGCGCAAATAGGACCAACGCCGGCCACCAACGCTGCTCTGCTGAGCTGCCATTGGCTGCCGTGCTGAGCTTCCCCTGCCGGCACGGCCAGGAGATCCGGCCAGCTACGTGAGTTCCTCACCGGACGACAAGTCACCCGTTGTGGGGGCAGTGGCGGCAGCAGTGGCGGCAGCAGCGGCGGCAGCAGCGGCGGCAGCAGCGGCGGCTGCAGCGGCGGCAGCAAGCAGCGGCAGCGGCGGTGCCGGGTGTCGGGGAGGATTATAAATTTGTTATGAGTCCAAACAGAGCGAGGCCAAGAGCATCACCACCCCCTCGAAATCCCCCTGGCAGCCACATGCACCACCGAGCCACCACCGGCCACCGGCCCCACCGGACCATGGGCCCGGTCCGACATCTGCCCCCGCGCGCTCGCATCAATATCATGCGTGTGTGTGTGTGTGTGTGTGTGTGTGTGTGTGTGTGTGTGTGTGTGTGTGTGTGTGAGCCTGAGTGCTGCGGCGCAGCCTGTGGATGTGTTTAGGTAGCGACCCGCCCACCACCGGACCAGGCGCCAAACAAAAGCCTAAAGTGCTGCGTGCAAAATGCGTGTAGAAACACGGCGTGTTAATATAGTTTTAGTGCTCTGGACAACAACAGATGATCGTTCAAAACTATATACAGGTTGCGTTTTGGACCATAAGCACGAACAAAAATCAGCTGCGGTTCAGTTTCGGGAGTGACGGAGCACGTTACACACTGCTGACAGATACAGTATGCACGGGACGGGGTAGCACTGATGGTGCCAAGGATTTGGAGGCGACGACGCTGGCAGAGCCGGCAGGGCAGCAGCGGCGGCAAACGGAGGCGCGTAGCGCGGCGCACTGCATCCCGCGGAGTATAAAAGCTCTAAAGTCGGAGAGGCCGGAGCCCGCAGACGGGGGCGGGGCGGGGGCGGCGGGGGGCGGGGGCGGCGGGGGCTGTGGGGGCCGGAGTCCCCGGGGAGCGGATTACCGCCGCCAAGACGGCGCACGGCAGCCCCCGTATAAACACACCCGGCCCGTGACGTCACACGGCGTCCAGATATCTGTCAGGCGGCGAGCTCCTCAAACCCGCTTCGGGTCGTACTACAGTACTTCCATTCGACCTTGGCGCGCACGGGCCCAGCAGAGCGAGGGGGGGGGGGGAGAAGGGAAGACGCTGCCGGATGAAGACTCACTTACCGCGAGACACAAAGTGCAAGCCAAACAAGCGCCGACTCGAGGCGGTGATGCCGCCCCGGCCTCCGGCCTCCCCCGGGCCTCCCCCTGGCCTTCCTCCCGGCCTCCCCCCCCGGCCGCCGCTCTCCAACCCCGCGCCGACCCAAACTCCTACGGGGTCGGCCTGCAAGCACCAGCCGGGCCGTGGGGGCCGCTGGGTGCTGGGCTAGGTGGGCTGGCTATGGGCTGGGCTGCCAGCCCCCGCCACCCCCACCACTTTCTGCGTGTGACACCACGCCATGCCAGCCATGCCCGCCCGTCCCCCTGCCGGCTAAAATAAGGACGCGGAGGTGGAAACTTTTACGCCCTGCTGCAGGGTTTCGCGTGGGAAGGTGACGTGACTGCTAACCCCGCCGGGCCACTGGACGCCCTCTCTCTCTCTCTCTCTCTCTCTCTCTCTCTCTCTCTCTCTCTCTCTCTCTCTCTCTCTCTCTCTCTCTCTCTCTCTCCCACGCCTAACTCCTTGCCCCTCGTCGCTTCGTCTCGTTTTGACTGCGCAAACAGACGAATAAACGAGACGGGTCCATTTGATTTGGCAGGGATCCCCGGGCGGGCCGGCGTGGCCCACAGCGTGGCCTCCGACAGGTCCCCGTCGACCCCCTCGGCCCCCGTCGGCCCCGGCCGGCAGTATCACGCCCGAGTGCTGGAGCGGCCTTTGTTCCTGTTTCCAATCAGACTCCCACGGCGGCCTCAGGGCCCTGCCGCCCTGCCTCTGATCCCCACGGCTCGGCGCTGGCGCTGCCGCTGGGGAGAGCAGAGCCAGAGCAGCCCACCACCGCGGCCGCCCCCTGCTCGCCAGAGGCACCCCAAGACAAGAGGCTCGGGATCGAATACTGACGACTTGCTGCTGCGTCAAGTTTTATTTTCGTCGAGAGCTGCAGCGGGCGCAGCACGGCACGGCGCGAAACACTTAGTGCCCCAGTAGGCCTGGTTGCGCACGCCGTGTGAGTGATACGGTATGAGGCGGTGATAATCGGTGTGAAGTCCGACGCGGTGATGAAGTGGAGACCGGTGGTGACCGTCCCGGATACGTCTGCTACCGGGCAGCGCGGCGCGGCGGCAGCACGGCGGCAGCACGGCGGCAGCGCGGCGGCAGCGCGGCGGCAGCGCGGCGGCAGCGCGGCAGCAGCCTCCTGCTCGGCACAAGCCATCACTGTCCTCTAATGGAGAACACCACTCTGTGGTAAATCACACTTTTATCTCTTGTTGCTGAGTCACAGCGGCGGCAGCGGGCCCGGCATGGCCCGGCAGGATTAGTGCCCCCCCCCGTTAGGGCATCTAAAAGTGTGCAGCAACGCGAAACGATACCGGCCCAGAAGACGCCGTCGAGTTTTCCTGGAGACTTTTTAGCCCGTCCCGACGCGTTTCTTTAGAAACGGCAGGAGCCGGGCTATAGTCTGATGCGTCATGTTCGTTCGTTCGGACGTGTGTACGCCGACTTATCGTTTATAGAAAACTTTCAAATTTTGAGGATCAACTCCTTTTTTTTTTAACGTAGAATGACGTGCGGTGGCAACAATTTTCGATTTGTGTCGCATTTTTGAGTACTGAAAATATTTCTGTTTTTGTTTTGTGAGGTTAGGGTTGGCCGCCGCCGCGGGAACTCGTTTTTCGATGAGAATCATGCGATTTCTCATACTTTCTCCGGCGTTCTTCTATTCGTTACGTCTTCCCTCCGTTATGGACTTCTCTATCGGCAGGTTTCAACCCATTCCGCCACGTTCCTCTTGCCTGCGCACATACGTCACAGCCAGTAGCCGCGTGGTAAATTACCCGCGAGGCCCGCCAGCGCTGCGTGCGGAAAAACACACGCAAAGAGCGCACCTTCATCCCAGAAAACCAGCGGAGGGACATTCGGACGCAGCCGACGCACGCGGTGGGCGAGCCCTAAGAGTGGGAGGGGCTCTGTCGTCTGAATTAATAAAAGGACAAGAGAGGAGAGAGAGAGAGAGAGAGAGAGGAGAAAGGGGAGCAAAAGGAAAGGCAGCTAGCCGGGGTGGCGCACATCGCACCTGTCCTAGCGAGCGGAAGCGACAGTGTTGCCAGATCCGTCCCAGATTTCTTTCTGTCACACCTTGAAGAAAAGTACAGAATAATAATTCTAGTCGCCCAGACTGGACAGATACGCCATTCTCGACTCGAGTTTTTTCCTCTGAGTGATTGCAGCGGGCAACCTTGTTTGTGTATCCATTGACCGGGCGCGGTGCGGCGGGGCATCAGGCCACCGCCGGCAGTTCAGTCAAGTCACTTTCCGAAAAAGAGAACCGATTGAAAACGACGCAACCACGGCGCTGAGGAGACGGGCGCGTCTGTTTGGGACGGGCGCGGGAGCCGTCAAGGTGACCGGGCCACGTTTCCGGCCGTGTCGCGCCCTTTTTGCAGTGTTGGCGATACGCCCTCCGACACGATGATACGATAGGGACCTAAGTGGGCGCCAAGGATCACCGGACAGCTTTGGCCGTTATTATTATTATTATATTCAAGCCGGAGGTTCCAAGGGAAAAAACCTTTTTGGTGGCGATGCTGAAGGGAAGAGAACCTAGAGAGTCGTGTACCAAGTTTTATCAAAACGCATCCAAGAATACCGCCGCGAGAAACGCACAAACTTTCTTATTCAGTTCCTGCGAGGAGGAGAAGAATGGGAGAAAAAGCGGCGCCACAATGGCGGTGGGTTGTCATGAGGCGATGTCTCGTTACACTTGTTCGTCTTAATCATCATCCCGTCACGACTCCAGCGCCCGGCAGGGACCGCAGGGACCGCAGGGAGGCGCGGACAACCACACTACCGGCGCGGCGGGGTCATGCGAACGCGGGTAGGTTCCTAAGGGAAGAACGGCACAGCCGGGCACAGGGCACAAGCACGCCGGAGAGGGCATTAGCGGCACGCGATGCCAACAACAATGCCTCGTTGCCACGTCCAGTGTCATTGAGCGTGAAGAGTGGCCATAAAATCAAGCATTGTGCGCTCAGAACGAGCCGGGATGGATGGCGGCGGTAACGAAGCGGCGCCCGGCGGGGTAGGCAGCCGTATAGGCAGCGCCGGCAGGCAGCTCGTGCGCCCCCCACAAATCACCTCATCTCTTGGGAATGCCCTAGAGATATCCGAGTTTCCGGAGACGAGCGGGGCGCGAGAACATAATGCTCTGCGTGATATTGTTGCGGCCAAGGGAACACGTCTTTCTGAACGCCAGCAGCAGGCTACAGACAACGAGGATCGGCTGGACAAACACGGCACGCACCTGCCTGACGTGCCGATGGAGATGTCGGACGACAGGCGGGGATCAGGTGCAGGATGATTGTGCACATTACCGCCTGGCGCCAGAGGAGCTCCAGGAGACTATTCCAGTTCACAACTTTCGTCTGTTATGGACGAACACCACCAGATCACAAAGCCGCATTGGTGTAATAATTTTAGATATTTCCCAGCGACGGTAAGAAGCGGCGGGAATAGTAGTCCAGTGATTGATATCACCGTGGCCGTTCTCGAGACTCCTTATCTGCTCATCATCATCTCCCCTTCCCTCCTTCCCCGATCACAGATTGACGTGAGAAGGCAAGTGAATGGAGTCCGTCGTAGAGGCGCCCGCCTGACAGGCGCCTGGCCTCCCGGCTGTGCTGGGGGGGGGGGGGGGGGGGGGGGCTCTTGTCCGGCCGTGGAGTGAACGGCTGGCCCACAATGGCGTCAACCGGGTGGACGCACCCGCGGTCACAGGAACAGGACCCGGAGGGCCACGGCGGGCCACGGCGGGCCCCACACGGTGTTCAATAAGTTAGGTGAACCCAACGCCGGCTTACCCCAGAGAGGCTGGTTGGGCTACGTACTACTCTACCCTGAGCCCATCCTGCTACCCCCGATATCATGGCATCAGGCCGTCTCTGGCAGGTACCGTAGCCTTGCCACGGGTACCGAGAACAGACAGAGAGAGAGGGAGAGAAGGGGAGAGAGTGAGAGCGAGAGAGAGAGAGAGAGAGAGAGAGAGAGAGAGAGAGAGAGAGAGAGAGAGAGAGCAGCAGCTGGGTGATGGATGTGATTTATCCGTCGCTGACAGATGGCCGGTAACTGGCAGCAAATGAGGGCTTAGGTTACAAGGCAACCCACACAGCCAGCCGAGGAAGGCCCCCAGAAAGTGAGTGAGATGGCGCGAGGAGACGAGAGGAAGACAGACAGAGAGAAACGCAGTGAGTGAGTCGTCATTCCGTCATTTGTAACGTTACGTTTCATTATACTCGAGCAATAGGGCACAACGAGACGAGCTCGGCCTCGACTCACAGAACTACCCACACACCCTGCATTCATCCCGGACGGCTCCCGTGTGCAGCGGGCAGAAAGGCTCGCGCCCGCTCGGCTCAATCGCTCAAATTAACAACTCACTTCATGTGCTGCCATCTGTCATGACAACTCTTAGCATCACTGGGACAAGCCTGGATACAGCCCTGGCTGCTCCCAAAGTCAGTCCAAAAGTCTTCCCCAAAGTCTGCCTCGAATATTGTCACTGTTTCTGCTAACAAAGAAGTTCAGTATCGTGACACAATGCAGCTACCGAAAAAACGAACGAGGCGCGCTATGGACCACAAAAAAGAAGATGACTCTTATTTTTAACCAGGTATGTCCGATCTCTCGTGGAGGCGAGCGGAGGTGACTTTGTGGCTTTGTGAATCCGAGCGAGAATGAGGAGGTCAGACGGGCAGCGTAAGGCTTTATAACTTGTGTGACATGGATACCCTTTGCGGGCGGTGTAGGCACCCTTTATTGCTTCCAAGAGGGGGAGAGAGAGAGAGAGAGAGAGGGCTCTCTTTGCTTTGCCGCCTTACGTCGAGCGAAACTGGACTCACGCAACCGGTACTTGAACCCCAGGTTGGTGAGGGAAAAGAGAGAGAATGAGAGACGGAGAGGGAGGGAAGAGAGAGGGAGGGAGAGAGAGGGAGGGAAAAAGAGAAAGAGAGAGAGAGAGAGAGAGAGAGAGAGAGAGAGAGAGAGAGAGAGAGAGAGAGAGAGAGAGAGAGAGAGAGAGAGAGCAGCGGCGGCCACACGTAACGTGACGGACAGTGAACACCAGAGATGGAGACCACAGGAGGACAGAGGTCGGCACAGGCAACACAGCACCGCAGTCATAGGCCGCGCGTGTGTGTGTGTGTGTGTGTGTGTGTGTGGAGGGAGGGGGGCAATTTAGTGATCATGTTCCTGGGCATCATGACGGGGAGCGCTGGCGCTGCGGCGTCCGGTAGATCACACCGGAAACTAGTAGTAACAGCAGGAGAGCCTGTGCAAAAGTTTGGAGTCTGCTAAAATCCGAAGGGGTGGTCGACACCATCGGATGCTCGGGGCACAGCGGCTAAAGTGGGCTACTGTACGCCACCTCGGGCAGTAACCGTGGAGAGGGAACCGAGAAGGCAAATCGGTCTGACCTGAAATGAGGTATAATGTTCGGGCGTGGGCGCCCTGTCACCCGATACAGCCCGCCCAGAGGGAGAGGGAGGGAGAGAGAAAAGCGTAAGGGTGTCCTGCTCGCTGGGTGGTGGCGCCGCCGCTTGCCCCACGCTATGCCTGTCCCTTTGTGCTCACAGCCTCCTTGATTCCTGATCCTTTCTTGCGCGGGCGCGCGCACACACACACACACACACACACACACACACACACACACACGCGCGCGTGCACAACTCGGAAAGAAGTCCACCGTGAAAATGCACACGCGGGGGGACTGGGGTTTGATAGAGCCCTCTATCTCTTTCTCTCTCGTTGGGATGTCGTGACGGATCTCGTAATGATGCGGCGTCATAGTAAATAGAGAATACTAAATAATACACCATCAGAACAGGAGCCCCATGGCATGAAAAAGAAAAGCTGTTCCCATTCGGATTGACATTCTCATGAGATGTTGTGTGGCGATTGAAGCTTGGATCGCAGTCTCCCAGCCCCAGCCGTTCTGCGGCCAGCAACGCAACACCCCCTACTAACCTCCGAGGTCGGCACTCGCAGTGTGCGGAGGCACACACGCACACATATAACGCGCACACATACATTCACGCGCGCGCACACACACACACACACACACGCACAGGCGGGCACGCACGCGCACAATTAATCCCTTTGTGGTTCCAAGCTCAATAATGGCCTATTAAATGACTGCAGCAGCGAGCGAGCCCCTCATCGCTGGTGCGCGCGCCCCTGCGTGTGTGTGTGGGAGGGGGGGGGGGCGGCAGGGGTATGCCCTTCCATTCGAGATAATCTTAAAGCACGACGAATTTGTCCAGGATTAGAAATATGAATCCAGGAATGGAAGTTACATATTGAATGTACGAACCAATTTTCGTGGCTGCTTGTCAGCCGTGCTGACGTCTCATCCATTTTTGACGCTTCACGCACCTGAAACAATACGGATAAAAAGAATGAGAATGATAACAGAAAAAAATCTCAACTGCTGGAACGCGGTACAACGCGTCTCGGCGTCTTGCTCTAGCTTCGACCGGGTGAGGCGATATAACCTGTTATACACACATCAGGCACTTTGTGCGAACCGTTGCACGCAAGCACGCACGCACACACTCAGACAAGAAGGAAAATCAACTTTGGCAATCCGATTCCAATCTCGTGAAAAGAGAAGGAAGCAAGAGTATGCACTGTTGACACACGACGGCAACGAGGGATAGAGTGAGAGGAAAGGAGGAGAGGGGGGAGGGGGAGAGAAAGAGAAAGAGAGAGAAAGCGGCGCGGCGCAGCTCAGCGGATCCAACGCGGAGCGCCGGTAAATCGAGCGAGAATCAAAGGGAAATAAGCGCTAATCGAATCATGCAGTGCTGCACCTCCGGACAGACGTTTTGCCACTGTAGTCGGTGTGCGCTTTGCAGGCGCGGTGTCATGAGGGTTCATACTAACGGACAAAAAAAATTATTTGAAGGACTCTATTCGAACTCTATTTCAGTTCTATGACAACTGCAAAAACTCTGCTATGGTTTATCGTCTTACATTTATTTCATACTTTATGGACATTTCTGTTAAGGTCGTCGGCAGGGAGTCGCGTATAATGTCGTTCTTAAGCGGCAGCAGCAAGTGTAAGAGCCTTCCTGCTCTCCACCACCGAGAAGCCCGCTGCCACGGGGGAGGCGTGGCGCGGCGTGCCTCTCTCTGGTCACAAGGGCGCCGCCGGGCGCCGCCGGGCGCCGCCAACAAGTTTTCCTGCTGACGACGAGAGCGCCGCGCCCCGACACAGGGGAGGGCGGGACAGGTGAGAGGGGGTGGGAAGGGGAGGCAGGTTGCCCGAGGAAGTTGTTACACTGGGGCGAACACAGTGGAAGCAAATTTCAAAGCAAAGGCGCCAGCCAGCCAGCGGGCGGAGCAGGACCTCCCGCCAGGGCGCGCGCGCGAAGAAGGGGGAGGGAAAGTGAGAGGCTGGGGGTCTCTCTCTCACTCTAATTGGCCACCCCGGGTGCACAGGGGACAGGGAGGGAGCGAGACGGAGCCGCGTTCTCGGAGGCGGCCGCGCCGTGCCAGAAGGCGTTGCCTCTCACCACCAAAGAGGCAGGGCGGCGCCGGCGGGTGCTGCTGACGGAGGCGGCGGGGGCCGCGGGGGCGGCGGTGAGACAGCCTAAGGAATCAATCTACCTGGATCATGACGTTGAAGTGAGCGGGCACGGCAGCCCCTCACGGGGCGAGTTTAATATCTCAGAGCAGATTACTTTCAAGGCATGACTTTTCAGCTCGCGCGCTTTTCATTTTCTCCATTATTACTTTTATTTTTATTGCAAAGACGGTGCGGCCCCGCGGGGTGTCACCAGCGAGTCAGGTGGCGGTTTGGTGGTGTCGCTTCGGTGTGATTGCTCGTCACAACGGGGGCCGCTGAGCCCCGCTGGGCCCCGCTGGGCCCCGCTGGGCCCCGCTGGGCCCCGCTGGGCCCGCCCGGCTTCTGACGGCTGCCGACGGCCGCCTTTGACGAGAAGCGATATCACCGCCGGTCCCGGCCTCAGCCTACGACTGGAAACCGGACGGATAGCCTTCTCGGAAAATCAAACGCGTCTTAATTCCGGTGTCGATACGAGACCTAAACGCAGCGCGGGTGGCGGGGGTGCAGGTGTGGCTGTCACGCCAAGGAACGGCCGAGCTACGCCCCTGGCTGCACCCCTGGCTACACACCCCTGGCTGCACCCCTGGCTACACACCACTGGCTACACACCCCTGGCTGCACCCCTGGCTACACACCCCTGGCTACACACCCCTGGCTGCACCCCTGGCTACACACCTCTGGCTGCACCCCTGGCTGCACCCCTGGCTACACACCCCTGGCTGCACCCCTGGCTGCACCCCTGGCTATACACCCCTGGCTGCACCCCTGGCTACACACCCCCGGCTGCACCCCTGGCTGCACCCCGCGCCCGACCCCGAAGGAGCTCCGTCCCGCGGGAGGCGGCGGTCGTATCAAAAGACGAGTCCCGGTCTCTCCTCCGCCAAACAACAAAAGTTGCACACACTTTCGGGTGGCGTCGACAGAAAAGTTCTCTACCAGACAATATGCGCCCTACGCCGGACGGCTGGGGAATTTATTCAGGGTCTAAACGTGAGGTGAGAAATCTGTAACATTTTTGTGTCGTTTTTCTGGGTGCCCACGGCGTTATAGTACATATATTTACACAACATATTTTAGCCAAAACTATATTGTACATTGAAAGTTTTGAATTTCGATACAGTGACAGAAACTGAGGGTGGTGACGACTTATAATAAACTGAGAAATACCCGGAGTTGTCATGTTAATTTACCATTTCGTTTCGTTATCATACCGATGGAAATAATAGGACACGCGTCTTCCGTGAAATGACGACCGCACACACACACACGCACACACACACGCAAACACTGTGGCGCACAATAGGGGCATACACACGACACCTTACCGTCCCCGCCCCGGTGCAGACCGCACCAGAGAGTATTTCCCCTGGGCTCGCCCTGGGCTTGTCGCAAGCACGCCGATAAGCACAGCTATCATCGAGTTAGGCCTAATCAAATTGTCCTTCGTCTCCCCCTCCCTCCCCCGTGCCCCGTATTTCCCCCTTTCTCCCCAGTGTCATCCCTAACGTCCCTTTTCACTTACCAAACCGACTACCAGACCACCAAACCGTCCCTTCCCTCCGAAGTCACAGCCGGCAGCGCCACCCCTACCCCTCTCCTCCCCTCCCCACCCGCCGCAGCCCACCCCTGCCCCTCTCCTCCCCTCCCCACCCGCCGCAGCCCACCTCTGCCCCTCTCCTCCCCTCCCCACCCGCCGCAGCCCGGCCGTGGCTGCTCCGCCGGCCCTCCCCCCGGAGTCGCAGTCCGCGCGCAGAAGGGTCACACTGATTGAATCGCACGACAAAATCAAAACGACTTTTGGCAGCGAAGCACGCCGTCGTTGACATTTTCGAAACGATTATCAACTCATGTCTGCGCGCACACCCCTTCTGTGTCAGGTCTGTGCGCCGGTCTGTTGGCAGTCAGCTCGCGCCACGCCGCTCTGGAGGTCGCAATTTGTACAGGAATGGGATGGAACTGGTATCGATAACTCTCCTGTGTATTCTTAACAGCCTGCCGTTTCAACCACGACAATATCTCAACTAGTTACCGATTTATAACGGATTTTCTGAGGAAAAGCGGCACTGCCCCTTGCAGATATGCAACCCGCTTTTTGGGGTTGTTCCCGAGTTTTCCGAGTTTGGCTCCAAGTCGAATCTGAAAGAGCACGGTCTAAAGTAACGATTCCCGCAAAAAAAAAAAAATCGTTCCGGTCCGGTTTTGCACATTTTCGTGCCTTATTCCCCCTACTATTCGGTGGGTCGGTCTGCGTGTCTGCCTGTCCCTGTCCGACAAGGGCGGGCGGGTGGTGTCCAAGTGGGGAGGCTATTGCTTCCGGGAGGCAAGGCGGCCGCCAAGGATACTCGTGCCGCTGGCCATCAGAGGGGGCGTGCCGGGGGAGCCTCAACGGCCGCCCCGCGGCCCTGTGTGGGGCGGCCCGGGGGCGGCCTGGAGGCGACCTGGGGGCGGCCTGGGGGCGGCCTGGGAGCGGTCTGGAGGCGGCCTGGAGGCGGCCTGGGGGCGGCCGGAGGACGGACGGCACACACTGGAGAGTTAATCGCTGTCGCTAATGACGTGCGGACATGTGTCAACACTTGGCACTCCCCCTCCCACGCACTTCCCTTCCTTTCTTCTTCTTTGGCCGCGGACAACCAAACCCCGCCGCGCTGCTTTCTCGCTCCGACAACACGAGTCGACAGACAGCGTGTGTGAGTGAGTGGGAGGGCGCCAGAGGGCGCGGAGGGCACCGGCACCACACATTCCACCAGATCAGCCGGTTAAGCCGTTTCCTTCCCCGCAGAGTTTTCGCCGGCAAACGAGCCAAAGCCGGGCGCAGCCGGGCGCTCTGGCCCAGCACGACGACACTGTCGACAATAGGGTATTTCGGGGAAGGTTCCAAACCCGAAAAGAAGAAGTAAAGAACATCAGCGGACACAACGCGGGTATCATGAGGGTTCATCAGCAGAGAGTATCTCCGGCCACGGCGTCGGCCACGAGGCAACGTCAAAAGTTCGGAGGCTTAGCTCTCGCTGACGATATGTCACGACCACTTGGTAGGGTCACAGTGACTTTCTTCGCGCGTCCTGACTCAGACTCACGGTTGAGTTCCGCGCTGTGTGACCCTACCAAATGGTCGTGACATCGTCAGCGTGAGCTAAGCCTCCAAATTTTTGACGTTCGCTCTTGGCCGACGCTGTCTTGACTTCTTCATTTCCGGTACCCTATTTTCTGCGCCGTTGTGTCACCCAGTCGGCTCTCACCCCGAACTCTGCTGTGTCTTTTCCGATAGAGTTCAACTCGGGGTTCGCGGTCGATGGCCCGGTCAGTGCTGTGACTGGGATGCAGAGTGGGAGCCGGTGGGAGCCGGGCACTGCCGGGTCAGAGGGAGCGTCGCGGCCCCAACTCCGGGCAACAAGCCCGCCTCGGCTCTAAGGCCGAGAGGGTCGACGGATGCCGGTCGGATTGCCGGGCTCCATTGCAAGGAACAGAGTCTGATCCGACACGCGCACGACTGCGACCCACCGGGCCCGGCCCAAAGCCGCCTAAACAACAAGGATCCGAAAGCGAGCGCCCAGATCAGCGAGGTGAGTGACACATCCGGCCTTGTTGTGGAGTGATGGTGCGTGGTGCGGGCGCAGCCAGGGCGCAGCAAGAATAGCTCTGAAAATCCGATCATGACCCCTCCCCCCCCCCTCAAGCCGAGACGGCGAGGAGTCGTTTTGGTCACATTTTGCTAAATTGCCGCGCTGAGACGCGCGTCGATGAGCCGGGGTCCTATTTGACGGTCTGGCGGCGGCCCCATTTGACGGCCGGCGGTGATGTGCTGCCCCCTGGCGGCGGGCGCGCTCAGTTACAAAGGCGTCCTCTGGTAATCACCTGCAGCGAGCGCCCTGTGATTGATGGCGTCATGGGATGTCTCAATCCCCGATCCCGGGCGGGCGGGCGGCGGGGTCAGCGGGGTCCCGGGGCACAGCCTGCACAGCCCAGCGGGTACACTACCTCGCCGCCTGTTTCGCCTAATTAATACGATTGGCCACGCGTATCAGAGAACGATACGGGGAGAAAAAAATCCATCGCATAGCCTATCTGACGAACGAGGCGAGGGCACTATCCCCGTGTTCTGCAGCCGGCTGGAACGCTCCATATTGAGTTGCAGATAGGTAGCACAGCCAGCTACTAAACATGACACCGTGTTTATTAAGTGGCATGTCGTTATTATTTGCAACGTAACGCCTGCCGGCATCGTGGCCACAATTACAGGTGTACCATTAGCATAGTGGCCAGCACTATCTGCCTCTGTCGCTCCCGTGGCTCGGGGCGCACGAGGCGGGACTGTGCGAGTGTGATGGAAAACACACTCTGAGGCAAGGTGTGTTTTCGGGGGGTCTGGCTCGCGCTGCTGGCGCTGTGGTGTGAAGGGGGCGGGGTCCGGAATTTAATTTAAACCCTCGCGTGTAATGTAGTGGGGCGATGTAAAGTTAAAACTGCATTTTCGGTTCGCTCAGTTCTCTCCCAAACTAAGGACAGCATAAAAAAAATATATTGGCGCCGAGTCCTATTTAAGTTGTGCCAGCATTCCCTTCACAATTACAGCATTGATAAAACGATAAGAAAGATGACGGGAGGCACGAACAAATTATTGCTGCTGAGGCATAACAACATAACAAGGAGACTCTGCGAGGACGGGTATACCGGTATGATGGGCGCGCGGAGTCGGTGTGTGAGAGGGGAGCAGCTAATGAAATAATGATATCAGTATATGAGCGGGCGCCCTGCTTGAAACAGAATTAAAATGGCTCGAGGGGAAGTTATTATGCACCCGCTTTTGTCGAAACAATGCGAAACAATGACTTGCGTTCCGTTCGGAGTATATACACGCGGTGCTCCTTGTGGCGATAAGAACACTCTAAACATGTGGTGTATTCAGACGAGAATCATGTTGAACACATTTTTGTCCGTACGCGCATGCCTTTCCGATCCAAGCCAGCCTGACTGAAACCAACACCGGCGCAGACGTATATGGACTGCCGTGTGTCGTTGCCCAGCAGGGCGCGCGCGCACTTTGGCACTTTCCAAAGAGATCACCGCTAAGCCACCAACACCTGCCCGCCCGGGCCACGGGCTAGGCCGTGGGCTGGCGGACTGGCCGGGCCGACACCTCCCAAAGCCATTACAGGCACATCTAACGCCAAGGCCTGCGAGTTCCGCTCGCTTGAGTGCTGAGAGATGATATCACCAGCAGTAGTGAAGGTGCTGCGGTGGGGCGCTGCGGCGGGGCGGAGTGGCGCGGCCACACCCCCAACACCCTCACCGAGGGCCTCAAGCACCTGGGCCTGCTGGCCCGGGGGGCTGGCGGCGAGCCGATGACATCAACATATTCCCGCTCTGGTTCTAATCGTGGCTGCAAGGACATTTCCATGCAATTTGGTGTCTCCGGCAGCGGCCGGTGTTTGTCAGAGGAACACCCGCGGCCTATCGCAGCCAGCAGGAGGTGCTGAAGGTTCGAAAGCTGCAGCACACACACACACACACACACACACACACTTCCGTGCCCCACCACACGTCCGAAGGTCCGCGAGTGACACAACACATACCCGTGCACCGAGCCCATTGTGAGGTGATGAGCCGAACAGGCGCGTCTACAGGCGATTACATACTCGTCTCTCTCTCTCTCTCATACGTATCCGTTAGAGCGACAAAGATTGTGGAGGAGTGTGTTCGGACGCGGGTCTCCGCGATGTGAGTGACAAATGAATGCGTTAACCCTATCGGCTGCCCCGTAGACGGCCTCAACGACGCCGCGCCGCACCACAACAGGCCAGCAGTGCGCTCACGTCTATCGCAAAGCCCCGAGTACTGGTTACATATCCTCGCAATTGTTGTACGCAGATGAGGAGTAGGGTATTCCGGAGTAGAGCTTGACCGGAAACGAGAAGACGTCAAGAATCTCAAAAGCGGATACGGAGGTCTACGGTATGAAAAGATACGCAGCACGTGCCACGCCGTCAGCCACGAGCCGACTCAAAAATTTGGAGGCTTAGCTCTCGCTAACGATGTCACGACCATTTGGTAGGGTCAGGCAGCGCCGGAACTGTACTCCGTGCGGCCTCAGGATGCACGTCCCGGGCCGCGCGGTTGAAGTATGCGCTGTCTGACCCTATCAAATGGGCGTCACATATCATCAGCGAGAGCTAAGCCTTCAAATTTTTGAGTCAGCTCGTGACTGACGTCGCCGCACGTGCTGCGTAACTTTTCATACCGAGGACTTCCGTATCCGCTTCTGTGATTCTTGTCGTCTTCTCGTTTCCGGTCAAGCTCTACTCCGGAATACCCTATTGCAATTAGCCAGGTAGACCAAGAGCCAGGCAGAAGAGAAACAAAATTTGGGTGGCCTACCCCGTCATGTCATTAGGGAATAAGTGTGAATGAGTTGGGGGTGATACGGACAGCCGGGCGTGGTGTAAATGAAAACTGAACTGCAGTAGCAGCACTTCCATAACTAAAGCCTCATTTCCAGTCCTGCTAGTTTTATATTGCAAAAGGGGGATGCGATAACGGACTGCACTGAACGAACCTGATGCGCTCATCACACGTGTGCCGCGGCGGGCTAATAGAGACATCCACCCTCATAATGCACGCCATTGGCATTTTTCGTCGTCTCTGTCTGTCCGTCACTCACGGACTTTTCAGAAACACAACGCTAGGGAAAAAACAACATTTGTTTACTATCTGTGATTGAGAGGTTAAGTGGTCCGCAAGGTTTATGAAGATAGTGCAGCATGTAGCACTGAAACAGATTTGACATTGGGTGTTCGCTTCAT
The DNA here is from genome assembly GCA_038380765.1 of Odontothrips loti. Taxonomy (NCBI): domain Eukaryota; kingdom Metazoa; phylum Arthropoda; class Insecta; order Thysanoptera; family Thripidae; genus Odontothrips; species Odontothrips loti. The sequence continues at coordinate 8,791,058 of CM076243.1, forward strand.
TTGATCATCTCTCCTTTCAAATCAAGTTAATTCCTGCCCTGCTGTATGCCCTAACCTTAAACCGTGCTCTTCTAATGCCAAGTGAACATTGGGTCCAAACAACATGGCGAGTTAAACATGGATTGGATACTATGTAACCAAAGAATATGTGAAAACCAGAATCTTTGATTACAAATTTGTTGCTAATGACAGTCTGTTTGATGTGTTACAGTTTTATGTGCATGTATATCTGTGGATTCTCAAGCCGCTTCGCTGTGTCTTCTGCTTGGTTGTAAAAGACTAGACAAGGAGCGACCTCAACTTTCTTAAGTGCACATGGTAAGCTCTCAAGAAGATATTTTATCAGTATTCTGTGTGTAGATCTTCATCTGTTTAATTAAAAATTCATTCTTATTTCAGATGATGACAAGGTTTAAACACTTTGTACATGCTGGACACTTCACGACGCTAAAGTCTAGCTACCAACTACTGACTTGGTAAATGTTTAGTTGACATGTAATAGCAGACAGTATCTGTTTAGTTAGTTTGAAACACTCCTCTGTTGTTTTTTTTTTTTTGCAAATGTGATTTGCCATGACCAAAATGTGTCTGCTACAATTTTTCATTTATTTCATTTAAATTTCCTTTTCTATCCCGGCTATTGAGTACAGCCCCATTCACACTTGTTTCAATATTTCCATTTCAGCACTTAATTATTTATCATCGAGTGTGGTTTGGCATCCTGAGGCTCCTCCTGTTTGTGACTGGAATCTATTTATCGTCAAATGTACTGCTTTCATTTGTAAGTAGCTGCCTAAATATCAATTCAGACTTACTTGATCCAAAAACATTTACTAATTCTCAACCAAAAATGCTAACATTGTTTTTGTTTGTTCTTCTAGGTTGTTTTCAAGGGTGAAGAAGTAGAGCAGATATTATCGCATCAAGCATCAAATTTTATGACAGGGATGCTGTTCCCTACACCTTATTTCCATGCTCTTGGTGGCAACGTGCTTCTATTCATTTCGAATCTAAAACATTTATGAACTAAAACTAGATTGAAACGGAATCTCACGTGTGGGGCTGTAACAGTCCTTGGTTTAAACTGTTGTGATGGTCATACTTAAATTCTTTTCTCTCAAGGTGCGAAATAAATGTGATCGAGTAAATTGTCTTCTGTTCACCTAAATTCTTTTCTCTCAAGGTGCGAAATAAATGTGATCGAGTAATTTGTCTTCTGTTCACCTTATTCCTTTTAAAATCTGTATTAGTATTACATATAAAGATTCTCATCAAGGCTTAGACAGTGGTCTAGAAAAACCTGGTGGTGCCCATTTGAATCAAATAATAAGTGTGATAAGCTATACACACTTGAGCTGTAGCTAAGGAGTACTAAAAGCAAATGTGAAAATACCATAAAGGCACCAAAAAAGTTATTTGGAGATCGAAGTTAAAAATAAATTTCACACTTCCACTCAACCTTTCAAATAGAGACTGGTTTTAATTTTAGATCATGCAAGATGCCAATTCTTTAACTTTGAGCAGAATCAGACCAGGAATCAGAATGAACATCCAGTTAGATATTATGAATATTCTACGCCTGGACTGACGACCGCCTGTTGCCAAAACCGGGGGCTCAGGTGCATGCTGCAGGTGACGTTGGGCAGAACAGGGCCTCCTTCTTGGGCGGAGACTCGAATGCAGTGGCGGATCTGGGAGCGGCTTGAGGGGGAGGGGCAAAACGGCAGTCCCCCTCTAATCCGCACCTGCTCGAATGGGTGGAGCGGTGAGTGATACAAACTTCAACTTGGGAACCGACGCCCTCTGAACCCGGAAATGTACGGAGTGCGAGACCAGGTCCTGCTGCAGGTGTCGTTTAGCAGAACAGGCCCTTCTTGAACCGGTACTGGAATGGGGCGAAAAGTGCGAGATACGAACGTTTACGTGAGTTAAATGACCGCCTGTGTTACCAGCAGAGCAGCAAATAGCGGACCTTCACCCCGTAAGGTTAGGTTATCAGAGGTCGGGTTCAAATATCCGGTGTGGTAGGTAATATTTGCGGGGCATGGGGATATCAGTGAGGCGGGCAGGGCAAGTAGGAAGACCAAACCAGTGACACCATCATACGCCTGTGCTGGGGGCGGATCTAGGATCGGCTTAAGGGGGGGGGGGGGGGCAATGTCCCGCTTTTTGCCTACTTACAGGCTGAAAAGTTATGCCGGTTTTCTACATTTCGAGCGCTAGGGGGGGGGGACATAAGGGCCTGTTGCCCCCCCCCCCCCCCCCTCCTAAATCCGCCCTTGCGCCTGTGCCTTGCAGGCTGGCCTACCCTGGACTCTCACAGGCACTACAGGCCCACACGCTTTTCATGCACTTGTGCGTCCTGAGTTATATGTTTCTTTTTTTTTTTCTCGTCGGGCCTTGAAATGTGGTGAGCACGGCCGGAACCGCCGCGGGCGCCGCTCCATTCGCCTCAGGCGTCTCCCTCCCCCCTCCCTCCCTCCCTCTCCAGCACCACTCCCTCTCTCTCTCTCTCTCTCTCTCTCTCTCTCTCTCTCTCTCTCTCTCTCTCTCTCTCTCTCTCTCTCTCTCTCTCTCTCTCTCCCGTGGCGCCCTGGAAAAATATATGACGATGATTTGTAGGGACGGGGTGCGCGCGCGGCAAAAGGTACAACAACAATGGAAAACTAACAGATTGCGCCGGCTGTCGTGAAGGATTATTGGCCGAGGGAGCTCCCGCGTATGGTGCTGCCCCGTGCGAGTGCTGATCTGGACAGGAATGAGCTCGGCCGCTGATGAGTGCCGTTATCTCTCAAAGACTCTGAATAGTCAATTCCGCTGCCGCACCGCTGGCGGTAAGATGAGGAATAACAAGCGCCGGCTCTCGGTGGAGTCATCACTGCTCATGCACGGACGCCATTTTCGGCTCCACGCATGCGCTGTAGAGGTCAGGGCATGTTATTCCTTTCTTGCCCCCGTTTACCGGTGACGTCAGCAGGTGCAACTATGACTCGTTAGTACGGGGAAATATTGTATTCGTCGTCCGACGCGCTGTCCTCAGAGGCGGGCGGTGTCAAGAAAGGCTGAGATTCGCGCTTTGAAAGAATGGTGAAACAAAATTTCGTTGCGGAAGAAATTTGTCGGTGCCTGTAGGCGGCACGGCTACTAAGGCGAGAGATGGTGGAGAGGCGTTGTGAAGGTGATGGATAAGGCGGCTGATGAGAAGCGAAGCCAAACCTCAGGCCGACAAATGATGACAAGCACCGTTCACTTAGGACCCTTATTGCCCTAATTACGGGCAATCACCCGGCAGGGGGTATCATGTTTGCGCGCGGTGCCCGCCGGAAAACGGGTCACAGTGGATGCTGCGGGAATCACACCGCCCCCAAGCCCCGTCGTTCCGGTCACTTGTTTCCGTACCCTTGTAGTCTTGTAGTCTTGTAGTCTTGTAGTCTTGTAGTATTCCCTCGGGAAATTTTACGCAGAGCAAGTTTTTGGTGGGGACTTGTGGCGAGCGGTGAGTCGGTATGTGCCGTGCACCTGAGGACGCGGGGAGCCGGGGAGCGGTCCTCAGAGCACAACACTAATTAGTTCGTCATTGAGGCCCGAGCTTGTTGAGGGGCCCGGCCCGGCCTGACCATTGTTCTGCCCACGACACTCGCGGTCAGTCCCCGATTTCTTATGAATGGCTTCGCGGACAGCCGAGAGAGAAACGTTTTTGACGCGCGACGAGCGGGTGTCCCGGGGTGTCCCCATTGCGTGGAGTATCATCACAATCCGTTCACTAACCTACCCGCCGCGCGGCACCGCCACGACTGTGCGCGGCGGAGCAGCGGCTGTCCGGGCCCAGCCGGGCTCGGGACTCATTGAGTGATGAATAGAGTGAATGCTCACCGCGGCCCCGACGGCCCCGCCGGCCCCGCGCGGCCCCCCCAGCGCCCATCACTGCCCAGCAGCGCGCCACTCATACACTGCAAGGAGACAGCTCCGCGGTCAGCCGTCACTGCCCTTGCCCTGCTTCAGCTGGAATCGGCACGGAAGTTGAACAACACGAAACACTGCAAACTCTCGAGAGCAGGTCTAAAAAAAAAAAACAGTAGTGAAGTTTCCATTGAAAATGCTGAAAAGTTTAGGACCCATGTTTGAGTTTCCGTTCTGGACATGTTCTACTCAAGCTTCCTCTTCCAAGGCTCACTGGAAACCTCTACTTTTGGTTTGGACAGCGGTGGGCTACATACCGCGAGCACACGCACGCACACACAGCCACGCACACACAGCCACGCACTGAGGCCCAGCAGGGCCGGCAGTCTGCGGGCCGCCGAGAGGGCGGAGCGATTAGTCATATTTTTGGACAGTCCGCGGAGCGTGCGCGTTGACGCTCCATACGTCACTCAGGCCTCCGAGGGGGCGGTGGGGGAGGGGGGGAGGGAACATGGCGAAGCGGCGGCGGCGGGGGTAAAACACGCCAGGTGGACAGGCTGGCACGCCCCCTTGGGCGCGGGCAGCGAGCGATACCGGCGGGGGCAGCAGACGACGGCGCGGGGGCGGCGGGCGGAAATGAAAAGAATAAAACAAGGGGGAGGACAATCTAAAGCTCTCGCATTACGCCGCTCGGCGCGGCGCCCTGGCTGCGCCCTGCAAACTGATCATGGCCGACGATATTCGACGCAAAGTGAGCGCCGTACCGCTGCTGGCTACGGCCGGGGCAAGGCCGAGGCTACGGCCACAGCACGCAAACCATCAACCGCCCCCGCTGACGGCGCGCGGGGGACGACGTACCGCCCACCTCCTTCGTCGTCGTTCACCGCCGTCATCGGCGTCCTCGCCGTCCCCACTGGTCTCCAGTCCCCACGCCACACGCCACTCTCACGAAATTGTATTGACACGCAGCGGGCAAACAATCGCACAGTAGAGCGAGCCGATTACTACTGGGCGCGCCCCGGACCCAGGCGGGATGAGGAGTGGCGCTGCTGCAGCGAGCACTCGGCCCATGGCTACGCCCATGGCTACGTCCATGGCTACGCCCATGGCTACGCCCATGGCTGCACTACTGCAGCCGACGCCAAAGAGAGGGCGGCGAGTGCGGGGGTTTGTACGGGGGTTAAGGTTTGGTCGGTCACACCATCACAGGCATTGGGAAAACGCAGGGTTAAAAAAAAGTAATTTAAAAAAAGTCTAAAAACCACACGGGTTGAAAAAACAAAACAGATAATAAAAAAGGCTCCCACCGAATACAACACTTATTTAGTAAATTTTGGATGTAAAATTTACCTGCGAGACAACTGAGATAAAGGGGTTGCGCGGCCTTCGGCACCACAGGCCTCTGCGCGTGCTCTCCAGCTCCAGCCCTACTCAACGAGAAGCAGTGACGGCGGCCGGTGGCGGCCGGTGGCGGCCCCTGGTATGTATACGCCCTATCGGAGGTGATAAGGGGAGGGGCGGGGCCGAGTCAATAATCCCGACATCAGCGGGTCGATACCCCCGCGCCCCCCAGCGCCGATACCCCGCGCTTCTCTGCCCCAGCGCTCATTACCGGAGCGGGGAAAGAGAGGGGAAGGGGGGGGGGCAAACTGTCAGACAGTTAGGAAAATAGGAAAATTCTTTGGAGCTCCGCTTTGGTAGCTCGTAAATAAATACCGATACTGCGAGGTTTGTTTCCACGATGTACTAGGTTCAGTTGGTTCAGTTGATTGGGAAACAAACACAAGATTTTCTAAACTCTTCTGACGCTGTGGAGGTGGCGGCCCACCCTGCAGACGGTAGTGGCGGTGGTGCCTGCGCGTGGCGGTTGACCAGCCGGCCTATCTCGGCCTTTCTTCCCTCTGCTGCGGTAATTATCTCACTAGGTGTATTACCCTCACCCTCACCAGTGTCTTGGCCGCCTCGGCCCTCGGCTCCCGCTGACAGCCGCGGGGACAGAGCCGGGCCCGCACGGGCCGCTGCAGACAGCGCGCAGACAAGAAACAGGGCCGATAGATTTCTCATGCCGTTGTCGTACACACAAAGAGCCGTAGCAGCGGGAGGGTGCGCGCTAAATATACCTGCTAATCGCTCGGACCGATATATAACCTCCAAGCGGGGCCGAGCGGCCGAGCGGCGGCGACCACCGCCGTGAAATCCCTCATTCGACTCGGCCATCATCCATTTGCGGCAAAAGGCTTCGGCCTGGCGGGCGGGGAACAGCAGGAGGGGGTGGGGTGGGGGAGAGTAATGATCGAGGGGCGGGGATGATTGCGACAGAAAACTGCCACTGCGGTTATTGCGATTAGTGCGGGCTGCGAGCCCGGCGACGCCGCGCGTGGAAAGGACCAGTCGGTGTCAGTGCGTACGTATTCACCCCCCCACCCCCACCCCCTCTATCTGTGAGTCGATGAAAAACAAGCGAAGAATAAGAAGTCGAAGGGGAGGGGAGAGGGGGCGTAACGGTTGCGAAATCGGAGAGGTGGTCGCTGGGCGCGGTGCCCTCGGCGGTGCCCTCGGCTGCCTTCGGCTGCCCTCCGGCCCTCAGCGAGGCCCTTGGAGGGTCGATAGCCTCTTGACGCCCATAGCGCTATAAGTAATTTGTATGGGGTGCTCAGCGCCGCCAATCTGGACCGACGCGGGAAGCTGCCTCCCCCCTTCCGGCACGGCACGGCACGGCACGGCACGGCACGGCACGGCACGGCACGGCACGGCACGGCACGGCACGGCACGGCACGGCACGCCGGTAGCGCGCCAACGAGCCACCAGCCCAGCCCAGCCCAGCCCGTATGCGCACGTGGACCACACCGCGCCGCCAAGGTTGTGACACTCAATTCAGGGCTCGTCGCGTTCGAGTGGAGAGGAGGGAGTGGATGGCACCATGACACCAGTCCGCCGCCGGCACGACAAATCAAGAGGCCCACACTCGAAGGGAGGGAAGGGAAGGGCAGGGAAGGGCAGGGGGCAGGGACCCGCGCGGCGGGTAGAACTGCGCCCGCCCCACCCGCCCCTGCCCCGCCACCAGACCAAATCGATTCGAGAGGAAGAAAATATCAAAAGTGGCCATCGCCGTAGAACGGCGGGTTGGGTGCGGGCAGTGAAAGGGGCGGCAATGACCATTATCATTCTGGGCCAAATTTACCGCCTGCACACACTCACACACACACACACACATCCGGGGATTTCACACATACGACCACGCACCCTATGTATGATAGGGCGGCCTCTCTCGGAGGGTCATGCAGTGCGACGTGTGTATCGACCGGGAATACCCCGACATCCCATTCGCGGGGGCAAATAGTGTGCCCTTTGCACAACACTGGCATGAATCACTTTGCTATCTCCGGCGGGGCTTTCATTGGGTTCGGACACACACTCGAACACGCACACAAGCGCACACACGTACACACACACACACACACACACACGAACACACCACTTTGCAGCGGCGTTGTTCCAATTCGGGAGTGAGACAGATCGCCGGCTCGCTGCTGGGAATCGCGTTTCCTCTTTTCCGTGTATTCATTTTGTCGCGCCGGTTTCGCTTTGCGCCCCACGCCCCGCCGAGGCCCCCGCTCCCCCCGCCCCCACCCCGCCGAGGCCCCCGCTCCCCCCGCCCCACACCCCGCCGCCCCCAACCCGCCCCCACTCCCCCGCCGAGGCCCCCGCTCCCCCCGCCACCCCCACCCCAGCCGGCCGTGGCTTCCACGCGCCTCGCCGTCTCGATTTCCATTTGCAATTGCGACCCTCCCATTTGCCAGTCATTTTCCTTTTCCAACTTGTCTCTGTCTCCAATTAGGGGGACGTCCGCCAACCCCTTGCTGCGGAGCGACGGAGACGGCAGCACGGCAGCCCGGCGACCCCGGCGGCGGGAGCGGGAGGGAGGGAGGAGCGGCCGGAGGCAGGCGTTAGCACGCGCGCCGGACTAAAATAATCACACGGTGTCGTTCGTTTCGCAACACGCGCGCGCACATTTTGAAAGGGTTGCAAATTCCCGCCACGTGTGCCTTCCCGGCGCTGGCGGCGCTGCTCGGACCATCCGCAGGACCCAGTAACTCACTGCCTTGTCATCAGAGTTCGCGCGCGTGCGGGTGTAGATCAGCGAACATGATACTACAGCACAGGCCGCAGGGGGCCGTCTGCTAGGCGGAGGTCTCACCGCACCGGGGCCGTCTGCTAGGCGGAGGTCTCACCGCACCGGGGCCGTCTGCTAGGCGGAGGTCTCACCGCACCGGGGCCGTCTGCTAGGCGGAGGTCTCACCGCACCGAGGCCGTCTGCTAGGCGGAGGTCTCACCGCACCGAGGCCGTCTGCTAGGCGGAGGTCTCACGGCACCGGGGCCGTCTGCTAGGCGGAGGTCTCACCGCACCGAGGCCGTCTGCCCGACCGTCCACGACCGCGCGTCTAAGTCCCCAGACAACCCTTTGGCGCTGGGGAGGCCCTGCGGCCACCGGGCACCTCGCCCCCCTCACCCCCACGGACAGCCGACCACCGCGGCCCGCGGCGGCCACACAAAGAGAGCAGCCCCGAGGCCCCGAGGTCCCGCGGGCGGGTGGCGGCCGTGGCCCCCGTCAGCGACCACTCACACACTCTCGGCAAGTGTCGCCAAAGAGAGCTCACGTACGGGTCAGCTCGTTGAGCAATTTTGTTGCTAGCTACAGTTAGACCTAAAGGCGTGCCCATTGAACTGTTTTACAGTACCTCGCCTATACACATACATTAGCCTATTATAACTGGCGCACCCGGCTCATTTTTTGGGGGAGGAGCAGTACGTACGTGACGGTACGCCTTCTGAACCCTCCGAAAAAAAGAAAACGAACAAAAAAGAAAAATAGGGTCAAATTCTTAAAATCGATACGGCACCTTTTTTGGATGCGGCAAAACGTGTGGCGAATCGAACATTAAGAGGATGCGCACGTATAGAATTACAACCCCAATTTCCCCATCATAATCAGCAGCATAAGCGCACCGCACTGGACCCAGCCCAGCCGACCGACCAACTTGAACAATATGATGCTATTTAAACGGTCAAGGTTATATACATGGGCCCATAGCGGCCCATAGCCTACAATCACGGGCCAGCAGCCGCTCCGAGGCTCCATGAAACCCGATACACTAGTGATACACTGCTGTGTAGGTAGCCAGGGCAGCCAGGGCAGCCAGCGCAGCCAGGGCAGCCAGGGCAGCCAGGGCAGCAGCCAGGGCAGCCAGGGCAGCCAGGGCAGCCAGGGCAGCCAGGGCAGCCAGGGCAGCCAGGGCAGCCAGGGCAGCCAGGGCAGCCAGGGCAGCCAGAGCAGCCAGGGCAGCCAGGGCAGCCAGGGCAGCGGCGCAGCATGCATGACGCAGCCGCCACCCCCACCCCACCCACAGACTCCGGTAACAGTCTGCGAAACGCGTCACATCTACGTGGCTTCTGACACGCAAACTGCAACAACGAAAATAACAACGACAATGGAATCTGTCTCCCCCCCCCTCCCTCTCCCTCTCTCTTTGCAGGAGGTCTCCGCCGGCAGCTCCGCGCGGGAAGGGTGGAATAATTTCATTGCGGCAAAATACGCATGCATGCACAGTGTAATCGGCATCCCTTCTCTCTCTCTCTCTCTCTCTCTCTCTCTCTCTCTCTCTCTCTCTCTCTCTCTCTCTCTCTCTCTCTCTCTCTCTCTCTCTCTCTCTCTCTCTCTCTCTCTCTCTCTCTCTCTCTCTCTCTCTCTCTCTCTCTCTCTCTCTCTCTCTCCCTCTCTCCCCCCTCATCTCTTGTCCGCGCGACGCTGCTGTGTCGCCCGATCTCCCGCCGAGTCCTTCCCTTGCCGCTACGCCACGCCACCAGAAGTCTCTCTCGCTCTATCTCTCTCTAGCAAGATGCGATGCCACCGCCCGGGGCCACAACATGCAAATAGCCAAAATGTGTCAGGGCCAGAGCCACGTAACGCGTGGCAGGGGCCCTGCAGCTGCGACCTGCCGGCAGTGCGGCTGTTGTGATATGTATCATGTACGGCCCGCGCTCGGGAGCTGTCCGCAGCAACACTAGGGGGGGGGGGGAATCGTCGTTGCCGCAACCAATTCCTAAGTTAATTTCTTGGCAAGCAATAACATTTGGTTGTGAGAACGAAAACATTTCGTAGGAACTGTAAGGAATTCGTTGTGACAAAGACGAGTCTTTTTGTTACCGCGTGAACATCCATCCATGGGATGCCACAGCCCAGCGCGGCAGTCGTCTCACTTACGGACGGCCCCGCAAATTGTCGGGTGTATTATTCTGCAGCGCGTGCAGCGCGTGCCGGCGGCGTGCCGGCGGCGTGCCGGCTGAGGAGGCGGGGGCGCGGACAAGATGCCGCCTTTTTGGGTCTTTATCTCCCGCGGGGGCAGCGCGGGTGTGGCAGCGCCGGAGCTCCGCCAGGAAACGGCAGGGAAGGGGAGGGGAAGAGGGAGGCGCCTCAGAAAAATTTTCTGCCGCTGGTGTCAATAAAGAAGGCTCCTACTTTTCCGCGCAGTTTCGTTACTTCTCGGCGGAGACGTTTTGACATGGAAATGAGCCCCGCGATTTGCACCCTCTTTTCTTCTTTCCCGGATGGTCAGAGAGAGAGAGAGAGAGAGAGAGAGAGAGAGAGAGAGAGAGAGAGAGAGAGAGAGAGAGAGAGAGAGAGAGAGAGAGAGCGCGTCAGTCTTCGTCCCTGTTGGTACAGTATATTCATACTTCTAGTACTACGACGAATCGTCTGCAACAACCGTCCTAGGTACCGTGTACAGGAGGGAGACAGTGGAGACAGTGGTTCCCAAAATTGATCGCCGCGAGGAGGTGAGCCCGGGCAAAACCGCAAATCCTGACCGAGGAAGGAAAGCAGCAAGGCGATTGAGAAGGCAGTGCGTATGTATGGCAGGCGTGCCGCTGCTGCCGCCGAGGTTTCTGCCAGCCCGTTCCGGGAAGAGCATGAAAAGGCTGGCTAAGGCTCAGAGCTGCACAGCTCCATTTCAGGCAAGGCGACATGATCCGCGGACACTGCGGGGCTGTGGGCTCCGGCTGGCTCCGGCTGGCTCCGGCTGCGGGCGCATCCAGCCCCTCACACACTCACACCTTGCCAGCGCACCGCCCGGTCGGTCCATTCAGGGATTCCCCACACGGCTGGGCCACGGCACTGGCCACGGTTCTGTTTAGCCAAAGGGGAAACGCCTACACGCCAAAAATTAAACATCCGCAAAAGTGCGAAAAGAAAAGCGTATTTTGGTCAATTTAGCTATAGGTCGAAAAATACAGTATCACCGTGGAACTTGAACCACAGACGCAAATTTGAGAACTTGAAAGATTCTCCAGTCAGTTAATTACGAATATAACAGGGCTAATATTCCTACATAACTTATTTTATCCCACTTTACACTTATAAACACAGAAAGGACGGCAAATTTCTAAAAATTACGTTTAAATTTATCTAATTTTTTAGAAGTGTGGGTGGACCGTATTCACAACCTTACTTCGGACTTTCCGCGAGTATTGATATGCCTCCGTATACCTTACACCAAAGCCCTCCGGAAAACTTTCAATAAGAACCTTAATTTTTTATTTTCTGAGAAAAGAGGTTGTCCTATAATCAGGATGGAGACAAATGGGACGACAAGCGAGTGGGAGCGGATGAAACGCTTCGCACAACGAAAGCAGAGTGAGCAGCGCCAATCAATGGGAATGTTCATTACGGGTGTACCTGAGGAGCGCACTACGGAGAACGCTGGCTTGAGGGCTGTCCCACTCATTCTCGCATTTCCCTCCTTTCACTTTTCCTCTCCGAGCAGCAGGTCATTCATGGGTATGGCATGCCTGATCACACCCAGCGTTGGAACGGGCGGAAAATAAATGTGGAGACAAATGTATGAACTAAGGGTCGTCAATAACGCTTAATATCGATTAAATCGGACACTCGCTCACATACACGTTGACTCGTTCACTCGAAAGAATAAAACCAACTTGGCCGCGGGGGATCGCAGCGGTTTGAATGCCGTCGGCAAGGAAAAGCACTAACAAGACATTGCAATATACGATTGCCTATTCTGAACTTTATTAAATTTAAACACTATAAATGTGAACCCCGACTGGAGGAAAACCAACAACAACACGCTAAGGCGATGCAACGTAAATAAACTTTGCCGGCACGGTCGTCTCCGTCAACTCAAACGATGACACCACAATAACAATCCACGTCCACATCTGCCGCCTGCGCCGCGGTATGAAAACAAAACCATAACATACGTGCAAGCATTAAACCGATTTAATACGGCCACAAAATAAGAAGCGACAAACCGCATAATATTCCATTATCTCCAACTTGCCACTTCCGCCCGCTGCATTCACGTTATGATAAGGCCACATACACAAAATAGACGACTAAAACAAAACAAATAGTATTGTGCGTTAGGCCTCCGTGCGCGCGCCGCCATTACTCCACCGCTTCTCTCTGCCTCCGCTATTTAAAAGTTTGTGTTTGCCGCCGGATGTCGCACGGCAAATAAGAAAGGCGCTGCCGTATCTGTTTCCGCACAAACAGGGCAGCGGCCCTTAAAACTATCGAGTGTCATCGTGTGTGTACGGGCCCCGGCCCCGCACAGGCCGGGCCACCGCCGCCATGCTCTCGCCGTTTCCGGCCGAACACACCGCCTGCGCATCTGCGTAGTCGATCATTTCTAAACAGGTCATTTTGATCTACGCTCCTGCCGCGAATTGCGTTCTTAATTACTTTCCTGCCGTGCGCATGCGCTTGAGTGCACGCCGTGCATGCATTTCATTTGCCCTTATTTGCAGGAGATGCGTGCGATCCCTGGCCGCAGGGCTTGAATGACGCGGCGGGGGCGCCCCGTGGCCGCCAGGCCTCGGCTGGGCCGGGCCTCCCCTGTCCGCGGTGAATGACCTCCCTTCCGCCCCGGCCCGGCCCAGCCCAGCCGCCCCGGCCGCCCGGACCCTGCCGCCCCTGCCGCCCCATTCACTTTGCCGATCAGCCAGTTTTCCAAATGCCGCTGCGCTCTGCGGGCCCGTGCGGGCCCCGTGTAAGGCGTTAAGCACATACCTGTTCTTTGCTGCGGCAGCCCTGTCCCGCTGGCGTCGGTTCTTGAACCAGTTGCCCACCTGAGTGGGAGTGAGCCCCGTGGCCTGCGCCAGTTCCCTCTTCTTGGTGGGGTTAGGGTAGGGGTCCTGCAGGTACCACTCGCGCAGCAGAGACCGCGTGCGCTCCTTGAAGCAGTGCGTCTTCTGCTCGCCGTCCCAGATGGTGCGCGGCAACGGGTACTTCTTGCGCACGCGGTACTTGTCCACGGGCCCGAGCGGCCGTCCCCGCAGCTTCTCCGCCTCCTGGTAGTGCGCCTCGAGCCACATGGCCTGCAGCTTGCCGTGCGAGTCCTTGGTGAACTTGTGGTGCTCCAGGATCGAGTAGAGCTCGCGGAAGTGGCCGCTGTGGAAGGCGACAATGGCGCGCGCCCGCAGCACTGCCTCGCTCTTGTTGAGCTCGCCGATGTTGGGGTGTGCGACGGGCAGAGACCACAGAAAGCGGGCCAGCCGCTCGATGTCGCCGCTCTCCTCCAGGGTCTCGCACACGGCCGCCACCTGGGTGACGGTGAAGTTGAGGGTGGGCAGCGCGAACAGGGGGCTTGGCATGATGGGGGGCGCGGGCCTCGGCCCTCCACCGGGGGTGGGAGAGGGGACAACGGGGCCGCCGCCGTTGGCAGTCGTGGCCGCCACGGCCATGGCCGCCGCCACCGACAGGGCCGACACCGAGGTGGCAGTCGACGGCCCCAGGCCCTGGTGGGCAACCGCGCCGACCCCACCGAGGCCGAGAGCCATGGCGTGAGCCGCCTGGTGGGCCGCGTGGGCCGCCTGCGCCGCCAGGGTGGCCGTGTCTACCGGGTGGCCCGCCGGGTGGGGGTGGGAGAGGCCGGGTCCGGCTGGCCCGCCGGGTGGCGTGCCCAGCCCGCCCAGCGCGCCTAGCACGCCCGGCCGGGGGGACAGCGCGCGCTCGCTCACGGTGACGGCCGTGACGGAGGCATCCACCACCACCTCGACGTCAACGGCGTGCTCGTCCTCGCACTCACTGTCGCTGGGGGACGCCGTCGTTGTCACTTGTCACTTACACGCGCACACATACACATGACACACACACACATACACACACACTGGGGCACGTTGGGGTGGCCGCAACACGTTCACGTCGTCCTCGTCACGTTAGCACTGGCACGGCACACGCACGCACGCAGCTCTCCACAGCTCTCGGCACTGACTGGCACCGCCTCGGCTTCGCCTCCATGCCGCTGCCGCTGCTGCCGCGCGGGGCCAGGGCCGCCGCCGTGCCTCCAGCCGGCCGTCAACACACCACGCCGCCCCGCCGGCTCCCCCACCCCTCCCACTCTGCCGCCGCGCCCCCACTCCCGCGCGCGCGCGCGCCGCCGGCAGCCCGCAGGCCCCGCCCTCTGATTGGCCGATCGGAGCACGGTTGCCGGGGCAACGCCGTCCATCAGAGCGCCGCGCTGCCAATGAGGAGACAGCCGCACAAAGCGGCGGTGGCAGCGCGGGGGAGCGCCGGGAGCGCGCGCGGCGGGGAGAGGGGGAGGCCGGCGTGGCCCCCCGCAAGGAGGGGATAGTTTTCAGTCCGTGTTTGCGTGGTGAGGTTGAAAACAACTCTCCGGCTAAGCCCTCCGGGAAGGGATTGGGGGGGGGGGGGTCTGCTCGCGGGGGTGGACTGGTGGGGGCGGGCGGCCCGCGGCGGCCCGCAGTGACGAGGTGTTGGCGTCTTCCCCGCATCCCGCATGTGTGTCGCTCTCACCTCGATCCGGGCGCGGTGCGGACGGGGGCCGAGAACGAGTGCAGCGCTAATGCAGATTATGGGGCTCGGCTCGGTCCCCCCCCCCCCCCCGCTCCGGGATTAGCCTGGCGTGCCGTATCAGCATCAGCCGCACGCTGCCATTTCAGCGGCCACGCGGCTCCTCTGCTTCACTTAAATGAGCAGCTCCGTCATGAGCGGCCAGCATCGGGAAAGTATATCAGGAAGAATAATGTCAGCTTGCTGAAGCCGTGTGATGTAACGGTGATGCGTGTGTCTTAAGTTTTGTAAAGACAAAAAGGTGCGCGGACTCTGGTTTTCCTTTCTCTGAATCGTATTTCCTGATGTTGCCGCCGCTTAAAGGGACCGCCCAGTTAAGCGCAGAAAGCCCGTGTTAGAGATCGGTTTTCGCCAGCCACTTGACGCCAGTGCTTTGGTTGGATGCGCGAGGGTTTGGGATAGGGGCGCTCGCTTGGAACCCCTCGTGTCTTGTGAACGCGCCCTGAAGGTGTTTGTGGCCACGGTGTTATGCCCTTGCGGTGGCAATTATTAATCATTATTATATTCTCCACTCCTTTCCCATCCATCATCGTGGGAGTCGGGGAAGGGGGTGAGGGGGGCTTAAAAGGGTCCTCAGCTTGTCACAGCACGGCTGCTACCTCCGTGACCACAAGGCCGATCGAAGGAGGAGCAATAAAAACAAACACAAGATGGATCTCTCTCTCTCTCTCTCTCTCTCTCTCTCTCTCTCTCTCTCTCTCTCTCTCTCTCTCTCTCTCTCTCTCTCTCTCTCTCTCTCTCTCTCCTTTCCCATCTCCTCTTCACATCTAACTACCGGCCATTTATACTTGTTTCGAATAATTAATATCGATTCATAAAGCGCACGCTGTGAGAGTGGATTGGGGGGGGGGGGGGGGCAGCGGGCTGACGCCTCGCCAACGATAGCGCGGCCGCTGCGCATGTGTGCCGGCGTGTGCCCATGATCCTAATGGCAAACTCATGATATAGCGAAGAGCGGGCCGTTGCCGGGAGCCGTGCTGCCTATCTGCCTGGTAGGAAAACGCTGGAAAAAAAGAAGAAGAAGCAGGAAGTCTTGTTAAAACGACTCTCTGGGACTGGGACGCTTTCCTGAAATATCGCTTCTCATACCTTTCCGACGTTCTTTATCAACATGTCTTAATATGGCTACTAATCAATAAGATTTCTATGACTTCCGCGAGATTAGCGACCGATTGATCAGCTTGATTGACAGCATGCGATACGGCGGGGGAAGGCCATCCACGGTGTGGGATCAGGTCGGCCAGGCCTAGCTCGACTGTGTGTGGGCGAACCGGCAAACATGCATGTGCAGCAATAAGCATAAGGCCGTCGAAAAAAACAAGGAACACACCTGCAGATGCAGACGGGCAGAAGGCAGAGAAAACAAAAGCGAAATATCTATCTTTCGATCCCCCCCCCCTCCTTTTACACTCACACACACACACACACACACACACATGATGCAACGCCCATAACAATAGGGTATAACAAAGGGGAAAAAAACTAAATGCTTTCCAAATCATCATATTTCTCTCATCTGTCTCGCGCTCCTCCTCTCGCATTCTCTCCTCGTTGATAAAGTAAACAAACGCATAACAAAACATAATGGAAACCGAACTATTAGAAAAAGAGGACTGTAATGAGTAATTATGAGGTCTCGCGGGGATTGACGCGTGTCACCATACGGGAAGCGTCGGGCGTTGAGGCCCGGCCCGGCCGGAGGGACCGGAGATACAGCTCGAGGGAGAGGTATCTTCTGGGCATCTTTCCGATTCTGACGCTCCACCCATCGACGGGTGTGACGTGTTGTGAACGGCCCCGGACGGCCTAGCTTAGCCTGCTTAGCCCAGCCGACGCGTGTTGGCTGCCGAAGACGGCCACCAGAGGGTAGCACCGGCTTGACAAACGCGGACGAAATGGCGAAGCCAGCAGCCGGCAGGCAGCAGGCAGGGATCCAGCCAGGATGGCTTGTGCAGATCGTGCAGATGTTGCAATGCTGCAGTTCTCGCGGTACAAGAGCTCTTCAAAAATCACGCGACCCGCGAATAATGAATTCCACTGAACTAGTGAAGCGATAGGGCTGCGCTTGCGGGGCGGGGAGGTCCCGGGGCCCGCGGAAGCTTCGGCTGTGGCTGCGGCACGCGGCAGCGGCAGTGTTCAAGTGGGACTTGGAAAAACGGAATGTATGGTTTGTGAAACGTTCCCTTGACTCCTTGACTGCGTTTGTGGGGCAAATCCTCTCCCCAACATTTCCACCGAGGCTCCGTGGCGGGGAAGTGTCTCCGTCCGGCAGACCGGGAATTAAATTCCAACAAAGGTCGCGTGGTTTGTGAACGCTCCCTGCATAATTCAGCAGGCAGCCTGAGTGGAATTAATTTTAGTTTATTTTTTGGGGGGAGAAATTCACTCTGCTATGTTGGCAAGGGACGTGGGGCGTTACTGCACGGCCAGCAGGTGTCCACACCACGCCGACACTACCTATATGTGTGCGAGAGAGAGAGAGAGAGAGAGAGAGAGAGAGAGAGAGAGAGAGAGAGAGAGAGAGAGAGAGAGATGCGGCGAGAGGCAGACTGCGTGGCGACGGCTTTCTGGAGAAAAAGGCGCATGGTCTGGCCGGATGGATGGGGCCCTGCCTGCCCTGCCGGCCCCGCCGCATACCTAGGCACAGCCGGCACACCGCAACCGGGACGGGCAGCCGCGGGCAGCCGCGGACGGTACGGCAGCGCTAGGCAGCGCGCAGCGTTGACCTATTTTGGGAACCATGGCACGCGATTTGGTGACCGCTTGCCCCGCTGCGCGCTCCGCCGCCACGACTTGTTTCCCCGATAGGTGCCACTAAGACTCGCGGGGAGAACCCGACGTCATTGTCATTGTCACCGCTGATGCCGTCGTAACGGCGTTTCTGCATCGTGTGTGTGTGTGTGTGTGTGTGTGTGTGTGTGTGTGTGTGTGTGTGTGTGTGTGTGTGTGTTCCACGTGGAGAGCCGCGCGCCTTTACACACCACGGCACATCACGGCAAAGCCACAGTGCGATGTTGGTGTGGATCGATATGGGTTTGCAGCAGAGCTGGCATCGGTCCGAGCATCGGGACAGACGAACTATTGAAAACCGGTCCTCAGCATCTCATCTCATCCCAGTCGGACGTGGGCCGCCGGGCCGCCGCCAGCCGTTCGGGTTACCGCTCTGATTGTTTGGGCCCTGAGCAAGTGGTGGTGGTGACCAGTGGTGACGACGCCTCTGATTCCGCCGGCCGCGCCCTGCCAATGCTCTCGCCAATGCCACGCCGCTGCTGCCAGAGGCCACTCTCTCTCTCTCTCTGTCTGTCTCTCTCTCTCTCTCTCTCTCTCTCTCTCTCTCTCTCTCTCTCTCTCTCTCTCTCTGCCAGTGAGCAGCAGCCGTGAACGTACAGCGCCGCGGCTTAACAACGTAATTGCTGTTGGATAGTGTAACCCGACCCCGATCAGGATCAGGGCCTGGACGGGCATGGTGGCCCATCGGGAGGACCATTCGTGGGCCGTGGTGGCCCGCAGAGCTTTGGCGGGCCCGTTGGGCAGCAAAGCGGTAATCCCTCCGTTCCATCTCAATCACTCACTACTCACTCCCCAATCACTCACTCACTCACTCACTCACTCACTCACTCACTCACTCACTCACTCACTCACTCACTCACTCACACGCACTCACTCATCCACCTGCGCCAGAAAATATTAAACTGAAGAAATATTCTGTATGATTCATACAAATCGTTATTTTGTCTCTCATACAAGAAAAATCTTGTATGTGTTTCAGCGTAAGAAATCCTTTCATCAATTGCATGACATTATTTAATTTTAAAAAAATCCGCAGAAGATTGCGATAGGCAACCCGCATGACAAACCTCAGGCTAAGAGTGCGACTTTGCCACCCACAGCACCACCAACGAGCATAGTTTGGCTGCGTGCCAATGAAAAGTCTCCATCACCACCACACTCTTCGCATCCTATTACATACGTCATGAAAGACCTTTTCCTCCCTCCCCTTTTTGCCTCCGTCCGTACAAGCGTCGTCCATGAGGTCAGCTGCCAATAACAGTGTGGCCGACAGTGCATTTCGAGCGTCATACTCTCTCTCTCTCTCTCTCTCTCTCGCTCTGCGCGCTAAGGGCGACAGAAAGGGAGAGAGGGGAAGCGCGCAAACCAAGCGTGCCTAATCCAAGCGGATAACCTGATAGTGCAGTTACACAGGCGGCACGGCACGGCACGGCACGGCACGGCACGGCACACCCGCTCGGCCCCACGGGTGCTAACGGGCCTCCCCGTGTTAATCTTCGGTTACATCACCACTTACACGCGTTTACAAGACCGCCGCACCGCGCCTGCCCAGCGCCCGCCGGCCCGCAGCTCACAATGGCGGCACCAGCACGGCTATTGAATTACTGTAGTTTTAAACCGACTTTATTATACTTGATATGATGGCAGCAGCAACCAGTTGGCTGCAACAAACCGCATTATACATAATAAATGTATATATAATAATATTTGCTGCAAGGAAAGTTTGGATTTTTTGAAAATCTGCTCGCGTCACTTCACTATGAAAAGGTAGGCTAGTTTTGTAACAGTTTGTAACAAAGCCGAAGAAATTTCGGTTGTCAGCATTTGTTAGTGTGGAAACTTCAGCACAATGCAAGGATGTATATACCACATTATATCTTAATAGTTTGTGTTGTCCTCTTTCCTGGCTAGCTCGCCACTCAGTACATAAGACCCTCCAGAGAAGAGAAATAACACTTTCGAAGAAATCCTTGCCATGGAAGAAGCGTGTCATATCGATGGTATCTGGCGCGCTGCCCTTAAAATGCCATCCACTTACCGATAAGTTAATAAATACCACGACGAAACAGGAATCGGTACACAATAGCTGGAAATAGGATCGGCCATCTCTATTGACCTGAAGGGGATTAAATTTGTGAGCCCGCGTGCGTGCCCAGCCCCGCTTGCCACATATATTCCGCTACGTTTTGTTCCACAGTCCTTTTATTTTCTTTCGTGTCGGGTTCCTGGCCTGCACACCGTTGGTGTCTCATAGCCACCTCTCCCGATCAGTGCGGAGGTGCGATGCGATCAGTGTGTAGTCTACACTTCGCGAAAGGGAACGACGCGCGCCCGCTGCCGCCATGGCTGGTTACGTTCAGCTTCCATTCATTGCCATCGGCACTATGAAGCAGAGTTCATTCGATTTGCTGCTGCCAGCTCAGATACCTTGATTTGCAAAAACCGACGATGGTTGGATGATTCATTTTTAAGTTGAAATATGTGGTCAACAAACTCTGCTCCGCACAGGTGGATATAAATAAAATATCGGATCCGCTCGAACGGTCGTCGACATTTCTTCCACAAGAATAGGGGCTTGAGGGGTGGGCTTGGGCGTGTAAATAAAGGGATCGCCCGTCAAGTACGTTCAAGATAATGTTGTCGCAAGGGCAGACAGTGTGGGCACAAATGGCGCCAGCTGGGCAGGCAACCACATCTCTGCAAGCTCGGTGGGGCGGATGTCGCTCGGTCTACGGTACTACGAGGAAAATTCAGACGTATACGTAATGGAGGACGCCTCACTGCGTTCTTTGGTCTGCAGGCACGCGTGTGTGTGTGTGTGGGGGGGGGGGGGGGGGGGTAACCATAGGTACACAAGTGACGCGCCGGTGGCTTCGCTCCGATCGTATTTTTCTTTTTCGTTTGCCGAGCAGTGACAGCGCCGCCAACAAAAACATCCTGCTGCCCCTCCCGGGTTCCTTCTCGTCCCTTCGCCCTCGTCTCACATACACAAATATACATGACGGTTCCGAGGCGCCGTTTGTGACACTTTGACATGAGCCACCGTCCTGCAGGCGCCGGCACCCCCTACATGTGCCCCTACATCCGTTTCACTCGATTTGCGAAGACAGAAGGGACAACTCTACTGACGTCTAAAAAGGCTGAAAGCGACGATTACATTGGCATCAATCAGCCTTCTGATCAACTTACCGTTTAGAACACTTTCTTTTGACGACTGTCGATAGTCACTACAATGAAGACTGTCAAGTCGTCAAGCGTCAAGTTCAGGCGCGGATCCGGGGGGGGGGGGGGGGGGGGGGGGGCGACGGGGCGATCGCCCCCCCCCCCCCCTAGGGCGCCCGAAAGGTAGGCAATTCGCGTTACAATCCGCCTGAAAGTAGGCAGAAAGCGGTACATCGCCCCCCCCCCCTAGAGCCGCCCCTGGATCCGCGCCTGGTCAAGTTCGTGCATTGCCGTCACTTCAGTGCCCCCCCCCCCTTTCATCGCGGTGGCGAAAGACAGCCGCAGGTAACTGAAGTGATCAAACGAACGTGTTGTCTCATCGGAGCATGATCGTTCCCGGGCATTCCCCATGCACTGCACAGGGAGTATGGCTGGCGCCGAACGGCATGGGGTATTGATACACACGACGTGGGGTATGCACGCACGCAACCCACTAGCAACCCACCGATGGCGACCCGATGGCGGTATGACAAAATAATGTATACGGTAGAAACTTTCTACAGTTGAGATCGGTCATTTATTGAGATTCTTGCACGTACGCAACAGAAGTCAGTAGAACAGAAGCGGGGTCTGCGTCCGGTTAGGACGACGGCGGAGGTCTTTCATTGCTTGTAAGGTGTTCATGGTCCAACTTGAAGCCCACCCCTTCCACCACCACTTTGGTTCCCGGGATCGTACCGCGGGGAAGTTTAGACATGCGGCTCTGAGGGTAAAGAGACATAAACAGATAAAATCTAATAATGCACTTGACATCTCACCAATTCATGCTTCGGTCTGAGGTTCTGTCATTTTTACATACCCGTGGGTTGGTATCGTCACAACTCATGTAACCTATACAAAAGCTAGTCGTTGTATGAGCCCATAAAAACTCGCCAACACCTCCATCTTCACATTTTAATGCTAATACCCCTCCAAGCTTTTCTTGGACTCCAGTCAGAAAGGGTGACTCTACAATGGATAGGGGTAAAAGAATGATTAATGTAAAGACAAAAAACTCGAACTCAGAATGTGCTAGGATTCCCAACATACCTAGGAATTTGTTAACCATGGTTCCATAAAGGCATGTACTACCGCAGGTTGATGACATGAGGTCACTACCTGTCTCTCGAGCTAGCATTGTTCGAGCCAAGTATTCTCCACAGCCAGATGTGCTTGTAGCCACAGCATGTTTTCCATCCTTCCCATCTTGAGCCCAACATCCACATCCATACATAGCAGCCTATAAATAATCACACATCAGTTTATAAAATTAACAACAACAAAAATATTCATAGGAGTAAATTTCTTTACCAACCTGTCCTACTCTTCCGGAATGTTTCAAAATAATACCTCCACTTGAGCTTGCAGCAGCAACATGGCCCTTTGTATCAATGCAAACAGCACCAACTGTGTCCAAAGGGCTGAGCAACTAGAGCATAATAGGTTTTGAATGAAGCATTACAAAACAAATATACTGTAAACAAAGGACAGTTCAGAAAACCTACTTCTACAGACTTCTTTTGAGCTTTGGCAAGTTTCCTTTTATAGTGGTTGTATATTTTTTTTGACCTTTCTAAAAAAGACAGAAAAAAGGCAGGTATCCACTGTACAATTACAAAAAGATGCATTCAAGGTCCAATGAGTTACAAATTAAGCAAGTATGCACTACCTGAAATAAGAGACTTTGGATCCACAGTAGGAATTCCAATCTCTGCAGCCCACTTGCGAGCTCCCTCACCAACCAGCAAACTGCAATCATAAGGGATACAAATATCACTGACCAATAAGGTTATGCTCCACAATCAGAAACTTCCACAGGAGTTTTATCTACAAATTCATACCAAGGTGGCACTATCGTATATGCGATGCTCTTTTGTTTTAGGTTATGTTGGTCACCCTGTACCACTCTGTATCACGATTCCTCAGTTCGAATAAATACATCTTCAAGTAAACGTGCATTCCGTTCGACTCAAGTTTATCCATCCTTTATTCAAGTTAAATCAACCAATCCGCAGTTCAATTATCCAAACTGATAATACTTAGAAGATATCCAATCCAAGATACACGAAAGGAAGCTTTTGGCCCCATCTGACCTTACTGTTGATGCTAGGGCTTCCCTTCTTGAAGGTTTAAGTGCTTTGAGGAGCACATTAGTATTTTTAACACGTTTTCACAAAGGTGTTTTTTATTGGGGAGGTGAATATTTTCAACTATCAAAGCGCCTAGCTGGGATTCGTTATGTATGTATACTGGGACTAATGCACTCTTCTTATGAAGCTGTAAAATATAAAAATTGTACTTTACAGTAAATGAATTTTTATTAATAAAAGCTGTTTTTTTTGTTGTTTTTTTTTAAATTTCTAATGCAGGTACTAGTTAGGCGATGGCTTAAAGACCGTTCAACTTTGCAAGGTTTCCAACTTCTGAGTACTGTAACTCTATTCCAATTATTTGCTTATACTGCAGTAACAATTGGTAAATGGGCACAAACTTTACCTGCCACCTACCCAAGGTAACAAATACTTTAGAATTCAAATGTAATATGCAGACAATTGTGAGTTCATTATTCATAGAATGTTCTAAATCCTTCATGTCTTCTACAGGCTTAAAAATTCACTGACGGTTACCATTGAAACCCCAGAAACATTTGATTTAATCAGGCCAAAGAGTGGGGCAGTACTTTATCGATGTTCTCTCTGCTTGGAACCTCGAACTCAAGATACTGCTGCTCCTTGTGGTCATGTCTTTTGTTGGAGTTGCATTGCTGAATGGCTGCAAACCCGTGCCCAGTGTCCACTTTGCAGAGACTTTGTTGAAGTCTCTCGATTAATCCCAATTCAAAACATGGTCCACCATATTCAGTCATAAAGTTTCTTCATAAAAATAATTTTATTTTCTTGGTTAACAACTGGCTGAATTGTTTTTATTTAGAAAGTGCTCAATAAACATGCCAAAATACAGTGATTTTCATAGAATAGGTTTTATTATTCATTAATCTCAATCACACTGATAACAGCTGTAAATACTTCTAAAACAAAGTCTTACTAAGAATTAATCACAATATGGCATGAAGTCTTCCCAAAAATTGTGGTGAAATGCATTGTCTTTCAGTCTGAGAATAGATTATGTGTGAAGTAAGAGAATTAAATGGATATTAGGTAATTTTCAAAACCAAAATTCAAAAATTTCATGTTCTGATACATATTTTTATACAAATAAAATTCATCTGCTAGATGATAAGTTGCAAATATTTCCCTGTACTCTACATTTTTTAATGGAAATTTTAAATAAAAAGAGAAAAGTTGTGATGGCTCTATTGGCAGGGAGAGATGAAGTGGGCCTTACGCTGTTTTATCACCACTGCCGCCTGCTACATCTTCTTCATCCCCTCCTTCTGTTGCCCCACCCTCTCCATCCTTGTTCTTGTTGGCATCAGGAACCCACAAACCAGAATCTACACATCGTTTCATGTGGTACACAGCATCAGCCTCATTCATTTTAGAAATGGTCTCTTGAAGCAGAGGAATGTTTTGTGTTTCAAAGCAATCCTTCAGTTCCTGAAATATAATGGAAGCAAAACAGAGTGAATCACAATTCTTCACTTAAAATGTAGGAGACATGGGGACAGCACTTAATCGCTTACTTGTGGAAGGCTCTCAAACACTTCAACAGGATCTAAACCACCAGGTCCTAAACGTGCATTCCTCTCCTCTTCTTCTTGTTCCTTAATGGCTTCCTGAATTTTTTCATCAGCTCTCTTTCTAATCCTTTCTTTGAAAGCACGAAGTTCATCATCAAAAGCTGTCTTGTACTCAGCATCAGCAATTTGGATCCTGTAAAGTGGGCAATAAAACAATTCCATTCAATTTTACTAGAAAGCTGCATTTATGTTTCCCAGTAAGAATTGAAAAACTCGCCTACCTAGAGAAAAATTGTCCGACACATGCACGTGGGTCCACATCGAGCTGCTTTGCAAGTTCTAGAATATATTGCATGCATATGCACTGATGTGCAACATGTTCCATCAATTGTTCTTTGCCTTCCATTTGCAAGTTGATGCACCAGATAACAAGATAGTTTGCCGTGTTGTCTCCAACCTGAAGGAAACCAGAAATTGCTAGAGCAACAGACACTTCACTCATAAAAAATAGAATCTCCAATCATGAAGAGCAATGTGCTCACAAGGTAGGGATGCTCTTGTAAGAAACGTTTTGAGTCATCATAACGCTTGAACATCCCATACTGTTTCAGTTCTTTTTCATGTTCTTTGACAAATTCTTTCATTTTCTTTTCCCTTTCCTCTTCTGGCAGATCTTCATCTTTCGGTCGCTTAGGAGCTACATTTAAAACTGTTTTGTCAAATCCAGGTTTGCTGATAGTGTCCACATTCCATGGGGTCACCTATGAAACACAGAAGCACAGAGAGACTTAAGCAACATAAATTCAGGACAGAATAATAAGAGATAAAACAAAAATTACAAGAAAACTGACCTTGTCTTTTGATTTTAACTCATCTGATTTTTTCTTGATTTCAGCTTCCTCAGCTTCCAAATCTTTCATGGCTTTAGACAGGTCACTTAAATCCACTCCCTTCTTCTTAGCATCCTCCAATTTCTGCCGAGCCTCTTTCATTTTCTTTTCATGTCTGTATAGCAGTAACCACAATTAATAGAGAGAGCAGTCAGATAAAGAGTAGCAAGTTCAACAAATAAGAAAATACTTACTCTAATCGTTTTCTCTCAAATTCTTCATGTTCTTTTTTCTGTTCTTCCATACGTTCTACTCGAGCCTGATGTCTCCATCGAAAGAGGGAAGGAGTATCAATGTTGGGGTGCACTTCATCTTCATCGTCTGAGATCTGGAAGTAAATTTAAAATGTTAACACTTGAGTTACTACACAATGATAAAAAGTGGTACAAAATGTCATAGAGACACAAATAAATAAATGAGAACTTTAAAATAACAAGATTTATAGCTATCATTCGTCAGAGGCACAAAATAAAAAGTTACTTCATTGAATCATAAACAAATCATAGTATTGCAGAAATACAAACATGGGAAATATTATGTGACCAGCATGCGACTTACTTCGATGTCTTTCCATTTGCTGTAATCCACCATTTTGCTATTGGATTTCCATACAATGTACGATTTAGAATAGAATGTCGACAATATCACTAGGCTCTACAGATCTCCAGTGCACAATGTCAGAACTGTAGAAAGATCTGGAATTTAAGGTTAAGTCACAGAAGCCGCCAGTCGTATTTTTCTTAGAAGGCGGAGGGCAGGGTCAGGCAAGCAAGACAAGCAAGCAAGCAAGCGGCCGTGCTGTAGTGTACAGAGCGCTCACCACGACATGGCCCAACTACACCGGTGGACCGGTGCAACCGTGCAACCTCCCGGCCTGGTTTCGGTACAGCAAGGTTCTAGTCTTGGTCTTGGTTTAGAATCCTTTGATGTACTGACCGTAGAGGTACTCAGATAAAATACAGGCAACATGAAATGAATGCCTGCGCCTGCAGCTGCCTGAAGCACTTCCCGCAGGTGAATGCTGACGGTGCCATTTCTTGATGTTTCGTTACAAAGCCCGTGCACCATTCGGTTCGGGAAAGCCATCCTCCTCTCATATACTTTATCCGCTTCCACTCAAACAGCACAAAAAAAATAAGAGAAGAAAAAAAATCTGTAAACTTAGTTGTTACAGTAGTGGATTTCGGGCCAGTTACCTATTACCCTCGCTGTTTGCATCAATCTTTGGAGACGCTAAGAGAATAATTCAACTACTCTTTTAGTGCTGATGTACTTTGATTTGGAGTAGGTTGTAATGCATGCGTACACATTCTCACGTCAGTAGCATGTTGGATAGGGGCTCCGTGGAAGAACTTAAATCTGGTTCTGTTGCCGCCCGCCCCCGCCTCTCCTCTGTTGCGTACGAGGGGAACGCTGACAACTCCCCCTCGTACGAATACAAACTAAGACAATGCGTTCCTATGAGTGGTTCGATGCACATGTTCATACGCTGTTTGAGTTGTGTGGATGATTTTCATTTGAGATTTGTATTTCGATAGCCACAAAAGCAGACGGAAAACACTTCGCCGCTGTTGCGTCTGTAGGTTGGTCACGAATGTATACCATTGCTACGCCATTACGAAAGTACAAAAGCCTCAGACAGCGAAAAATGATTGTTTCAAAATCATCTGGGGAAAATATTATTGAACGAAAATAATTTACTGACCGTTTTAAACGGCATTTTCTGAGCTTTCCAGTCGTACCGCCATTACCCTCACTTCGAAAATACGCAGTGTTTGTGTGAAGACAGGTGCTGCTACCTGTGTGTCGCATTTTGAACTCGGACGCTCAATAATTTTCGTCGCTAACAACGTTGAGCAGCAGAGAGATGGAGCTGGTTGATCTCGCACTGTAGGGGTGTGTTGATAAGGTATGTTTATACCGGGAACAAGAAATCGACAATTTTAATGCCCTGTGTGATGGAAATCGAGTACAGTTTGATTCTACCCTCACTGTGCTGTAACAAAATCGTAAAACGAGTGCTTAGTGACCTTGCTGGAGTGTAGTCAGCTCTGCTGGGGCGGCAAGTAGTGAGAAGCGTTTGGACTGTAAATACGTGATCATTCCGCCCTCTCCGTCGTCTAGTAACCGAAAATTATGCGAAACAGAGTAAGAAACAGCTGTTATCGTTTTGATTTACTGGGTAGATCGTAGAATATCAAGTTCTGACTAAATCGGATGATGTGGTCTGCTTTCTCGCTGTGACTGTGTACTGTGTCAAGTATTGTTGATTCTGACGAATTTGTAGAATGAAATTCTAATGGATCTTCACTGGCACCCTTGTTTAACTTTTTCTGTCAGATATTGTTAGTTCCTCCTGTATTTTATTCCTTTTTCTTAACATTTGCTTCATTTCGTCTAGGTTAGGATGTTTGTTTACCTGTCAGTTATTAAAGTTTTGGAAGAGAATTAATAAATTCTCATTATCTTGTCCTACATCACTAGTGCCCATTGATTGTCTACTGCCATCGGTCCTTAAGTTTCCCATAAATTTGACCTGGTCTGAGAAGGCTCTTAACCCTATTAGAACACATCTGTTATAGAAAAATTCTTAATTTGGAAGTGTAGCCTTCCCGGGTTCAAGCTACATAGTTTTTTAAAAATACAATCCACTATTTTATATTCATGTAACACATTCCTGCTATGGGATGTTGAACAGTTATATAAATTCTAAAGTATTTGAAAGGTATCTCTCATCTGTTCTATGAAGATTGTTAATTTATTGGCATTCATGGTTTCATCTTTCGCAGGAGGGTTGCATAGACTTTCTACAGTAAAGAGCCTCCACCATGGACGGGGTACGGAATGTGAAGGTGGATAATTGGGCAGTATTTTTCCTCCAGAAGCTTCAAGCCCTCTACACTAGAGGAGATTTCACTGACTTAACATTGCAATTCCACACCAATGAATGCATAAAGGTAATTGTGTCTTTTTTGACTTACTGTTTTTCTCTGATAAATTTTCAATACAGTGCATATTGTCTTACATATTGTGTCATTTGCAGGTTCATCGATTAGTTCTGAACACATGCACAGAGTACTTTGAAACATTAATTCAACAGACCAATGCTTCAAATCATATGCGATTACCTCCAACTTTCCAATCGGATGTGGTGGTTCCCATCATTAAGTATGTTTTTGCTTGTAAATTCATCTTTGTCACAGTAAATTCACAGAGTTTTTGTAAATGCATGTGATTTATTTGTTTAGAAAGATTTTTAAAAAAATTATTTCAACTGTATTAATTTTTATTTTGCAGCTTCATGTACTCTGGGCGTCTTGAATTTCGTCCGGAACTCCATCAGAGATTATACAATACTGCCAAGATTTTGGACATGCAAATTCTAACAAAACTGCTGGACACTCATGCTAGTACTAGTTCTACTGTGCGGCATACACCACAAAAAATTAAACACCTGAATGTCCCACTTGGTTCACCAGTGCATGTGCCAGGAAGCCTAGCTGTCAACACCCGTATCCTCAATGACAGCTGTGATATTGTTCCTGGCAAAAAGTACGAAACAATAACAAAGTTTGTTGCTCTCTACCTTCATTCTGTTGTATTCAATAAAACCAACATTACTTTGCATTTTATTTTTTGCAGGTTGCCCATTTGGAAGAAAAGAACCACACCATCATCAAGCTTTTCACTTAATGTGTATGTGAATTATTTCTGTTTATTTGGTCATTGTACGCTCTTCCTTAATCATACCTTCAAATTAATATTCTTTTTTTTTTAGGAGCACAACCAGGCCGCAGCCTGAAGAGCCTGCAAGACCAACACGCTTTGAATGGCCTGAAGATGGAGATTCTGATTCGGCACCAATTCTTTATAGTTCTACATTTGATGACATTTCATATGATTCAGCTCCCATTGTCAAGTCAATCAATTCTATTGTCCAGTCAGCATTACCACCATCACCATCACAGCCTATGGTTGTAAGTTCATATCACACTCAAAGATTTTAGAATTAAATACTTCCTTTGGTATTATTGCTAACAGAAGCTTCTCAACTATGTGGTTTTACTTTATCAAATTTAATTTGCAGCAGTTACCCCAACAGAGAGTTATGCCAGCAGCCACTTTTGAATCGGTTTATCAATCAGCTAATCTGAAAAGAGATACGGCTTCGAGACCCCAGACCCAACTTTTTGATGGCTGTGCTCCCAAAAAGGCTAAGGTTGATATTGATATAGTGAAAGAACTTGTGCAGGTAAAATTTAATTTGCTCTAATTGAGACAACCACATTTTATGTACTTTGTAAATGTCTATGTATTTTGTAAATTAAACTCTTGTGATGTATTTCAAAATAATCCCTCAAATGTTGACGTGCTTTAAATCTGATCTTTAAGTTTCCTTCACCCTTTCTGTAGGAACAGGAAGTTCGAAGGGCATTGAATACTGAAGATGGTGATCAAGAAAATGAAGATCTAGACGATTTTCTACCAACGGCTGACAATGATGGTGAAGATTATGATGATGATGGTGAAGATGCAGCAAACGATTCTGTGGGATTGATAGCCTCGCATTCTTTACCATCAACCCCACCTAATCAAAATGCTCCTAAACCTATCTTAAAGGTTTGTTTTCAATAACATCCAGGCACTTTTGAGTTACACTTGCAGATGTTGTCGTTATTAAACTGTAAGCACTCTTCAAAAGTCTTACAATTTTAATTTGTTTTGCTGGCCCTTTCAGGTACAAGCACATGATAGCCCTGAGGCAAGCAAAGAAACTACTCCAAAAAAGAATGTGCGCTTTCATTTGGAACCCAAAGTTCATGCTGTGGCTACACCTGCAGTCTCTCAAGATCTCCAGATACCCTCAACAACACAAAACTCAAATGCTATTGCTGAATCAGAGGCCCTTCCGGAAAGTGCACCTATGGAGTCAGCATGCAACCAGGTGCAAATCTCAACCGCATTTCTTTTTTAAAATTTGTTGTCCGCCATTATTGTTGTGTAGAAGTAATTTTTATATTCCCTTGTTTTCTATCCTTAGCTCACTGCTGATGCAAACATTATCCCAAAGAAAGAAGATGGCATAGCTGGAAATGCATTTGAAATTCTAACACCATCAAAGAAAGTAGCAGATGGTACAACTTCTCAAAGTAAAACTTCGAGCTCTTCCAATCATGCCAAGATTATTGCCGAGGTGCTGTAGTGTGTTGTATAGTGTATTGTACACTCTTGGAAAACTAATTTAAAGGAAATCTTATCTTGTATTTTACCTGATTTTGCACTCAGGTTTTGAAAAAGTACCCTGACTTGGTGAAAAACAAAAAAAATATCAGACTGAAAATCATTCAAAAGGATGGTTCCCCTGCAGTAAGCGTAGAAAGGCCAGGTGGAGCAGTTGGAGGGGATGGTAAACCTAAGGTACATCTCTGGTTACTTTTCAGTAATGAATTTTGATGAAGGAACACAATGTTAACTAAATGTTTTGTTTCAGGTATCATACATGGTGGTGAAAGCTGACCCTTCTTTAAAAAGCAAAATGCAAGCAGAAGAAAATAACAAGCTGTCAGGTGTTTATAACCGGACTGGTCCTTGGCTGTGCTCAACATGCCAACCAGAAAGGCCAATAATTTTTGACACATACTTTAATTACCGCAAGCATTTGAAGGTGAGTGGTTTACTAAAGTGGGGATACTTCCTGCTGAAGCTATGCTACAACTGCTCAAATCACTATTCATTTGACCTTGGTCTTATAATTCCTTTTACTTTTCAGGAGGTACATAATGAGAAGGTTGATGTTAGAATATGTGAGCATTGTGGTCATCGAGCCAACAAACGTAACCTCTTGTTATATCACTTGTACAAAGTCCATGGTATTCCACCTCCACCCAGTTGCAAGTTTCCAAAGTGTGAACATTGCAACCATATTGCCCTTAGTGAAGTTCTCCTAGCAAAACATAGAAATATTCATACAACCAATAAAGAATATATGTGCAGCATGTGTCATACTTCTTTCAAGGCTCATGCTGCACTTCAAGCTCACCTTGAGAACAATTTACGTTGTAATCCAAGAAAAAAGGTTTGTACTTTTAGTTACCACTCTTGGCAGCTTGGTAGCTGTTCTGCATGAAATTCAAGATTTTCGATTTTGAAAAACTGACTTCACTCATTCTCTTTCAGAACTTCAAGTGTCCAGTCTGCTTTAAACTTTTCCAACTCCAGGTCAATCTGAAGGTTCATATTCGTTCTGCTCATCCTAATTTGAAACTTTTGGAAGACATGGAGGGAACAACATCGTCAAACACAAAGAGTGCTGTGGAAAACACTATTCCACTAGCATTACCTGGTGATGAGCTCGAACAGCAGCATCAGGAAGAACAACAGCAGCAACAGCAATCATTGCAGCAAATTCAGCTTCAGCACCAACAAGGCCTTGATCAAGTCCAACAACAGCCACATCAACATCCACATGGCACTCAAGATCAATTGAACCAACAAGTTCTTCAAACAACCACAACCATGGATGTGCAGTCAGAAGTTCATTCACAAGCAACCATCAATGCCCAACCTCAGACAACGTACATCTTGCCTCCTGGTGTTACAATTCTCACAGATAACAGTCAGGTAAGAGAACAATTAATTAACAAATTCAAAAGGCAAGAAAAATCTTATTCAATTATTTTGATTTTGTTTTTCTGCTGACAGGCTGGATTGTTGCCATCCACGGAGGCAGAAGCCTTGAGTAATGTAGCCAGTGGAATTGCAGCTAGCCTAGGAGTCGCTGATTCCATGGTTGTTGGTGACCAAGGCCAGCATCAGACTTTCATTGTCGTAGACAAGAACTCACTTATTCAAATTCCAGGTCCTGGAGGGGCTACTGGTCAAGTTCACGAATACATTGTGCCTGAAATTATGACAAGTGACATGAGCCAAGGTGTTGGTGTGTACACTCCAGGTCACTTGTCACAACTAGTGCAATACACTACGGCGGGTGGACTGCAGCAGCCCGTAGCCGTATCCACTTCAGAACAGGGGTTAATGACAATCACCACTGTTAATGCAAATGGTTCTATTGTTAATCATACAGTGCCTCAACAGGCTGGGGCTCCGATTATGGAAACTGCTATGATGCAGATTCCGCAAGGTCACATACAAGATCACACTGGAGGTGAAATTACTATGATTTTGACTGATCACCCGTATAGTGAAGGTATTGTTCGTGAGAATGGTACAGTGATGCAGGCAGCATCTGTACCAGTTTCTATGAGCATGGTGCCTACAAATGCTGTTGTATCAGTTGTATCTGCTGTTCCCACTATTTCAACATCAGTACCAACAACCAGTATGGCTGATACAGGTATGGTACTAACCCCTTCTGCTGTACAAAGTATTCCAACTATGGTGACAACAAACAATATGACAGAAAATACTTCAGTCATAACATCCATGACTGTCACCAAAGAGGATTCTGAAAATGATGACACAGACAATGCATCTGTGAGTCTTGGAACTGAACATCCAACATCTGGTCAACCCGCACAGAAGATGGCAGAATTGGCAAGTGACTGGGATGATGTTGAAGATCATGATAGTAACAGTGGACTTCAAAGATCTGCTGAGGAAGCTGCTGAAGATGCTGCTTTGCCAAGTCGTCCCTCCATCTTACTCAAAAATGAGCTTGATGGAGAAGATATTCCGGACAACTTGCCATTGAAGATGACTTAATATCACAATTTATTTTCTTTCCCTATATCAGTTACAGTTTTCCTATGAAATGTTGCAGAAGTATTTCACCCATAAAAGTTCGTTAGGGATTGTGTCCACAACCTGCTTCCAATAATGTTATTACATTGAATTTTGGTTGAAAAAAGCTGCATGTTGTTTTCCTCTTGTTCATACATTTATTACTTACCTTCTTTTCATTTTAGACATAAAAATAGTTGACAGACCTGAGTAAAGTGTGTTGTTTTATCTTTGCAATATACATATGTATTATTATGGAGGAATTTTAACTTTATTTTTGTTGGCATGAATATTTTTAAAAATATGTGTCATGTTCCCAATCTTATTGTTCTAGAGTTTTCCGACATTGTTAGTTAAATGGAGCAGCAATTTTCATCTCAGAGGGAAAAGGCCAGATTATCGAGGAATTGGCTGTGATAACCTAGTGCAAATAACCGTCAGGAATGCAAAATTTTCTAGTTCTTACAACACTAAGCATTGTGAATATTTTCTGTGCTAATAGGCCTCACTGCAGTTTAAGATTAAAGCATATTAGTAAAGAAACCTAAGATTTTTGAGCATCAGGTATTTTCTTTGTGTTTATGGGTGGACTGGTGTTATGAAGTCTCTGAAACTCCAGTCTATTCCAAATTTTGGGCCTTGTCTCCCAGCTGACCATCAGAAATTTTAAGGTGTCATTCTGATAATGTGGTACAGTTGATGGCATAAGGCCTTACAGATATACTTTCATGCGGACCATTGGATGTTAACAAAGGAGTCGTGCAAAAATCTTAATTTGTAACTATAGGTAATGACACCACGCCAAATTTTACAGGGGCTTTTGCATTCTGCAATTAAATGAATGTGGTTTTAATGTACCAATGTTGATTGAAGTTTCTAGGTTCCAGTGTTATGTCAACGTCTACTGTACACAGCCTCTATCCCATTTGAATTGAAACAATCTGCATGTGATTCATTTTGTAGTTTTCAGACACTATGTTTGTTGTAGACCCCTACCGTACTACATTTTAAAAATGCCCTGTCTTAATATTTTACTTTGAAAGAGTCAAGTTTTCATAAAGGAATGAATTTTTACTTGTTATGGGCAATATTTCTATTCAAGCTGCGACATTTGGCATGATCTTCAATTTGGGATGAATGGTTTTGCAGATTTAATTGTTGAACAAAGATTAATTTCTAGTGCACTGTGTTTTTGGTGTGTTGCTGCTCAGAAAAGGTGCTTTTTGACACTCATGACATTGAGGGTTAGCTGCTAACTGGTCTTATCATTTGGAGTGGTACTCTGTAACTTTGTTTGCAAGGGTATCTGCTGCTACAAATGTGCACCTGATGTGCAATACCTAGGCTGATTATTAAAATTATCTAGGTTTCAGTGGACCTTGTGCAAACCCTTCCTCTAGTCAGTAAGCTTCAGTGAAGCAGACAAACTTTTACTAAAATAATAATTGATAATTGGGTTGCCATACTGAGAATTCTAAGCATTTTGACTCCTTAAGGAGGGGGTTACACACGGACCTCCACTGCAAGTCAAGGGATTTGGATTTCTCCATATGTATGTATGCCAGCTGTATTATGACAGCATTACATTTGTTAAAGTATATTTATAAAATTATATTTGTACACTATTATATATGTATTTTATGTCTTGGAATGAAAATCTCAAGCGCTGAAATTTTTTAATGAATTTTTGATGTGTTGTATGAAATCATGTTAGTTTTATTGTTGGGCTGCAAAGCACTTAAGTCAGCGGGAAGGTGTTTCCTTGGTTTCTTCTGGCAAATTTGCCAGTTGCCATCTAGACCGCATGCTTGCTCGAATCAGGAATCAATTGTACTGCAATGGTTAAGCCACTTTTATGTAGATGTTACTCATATTGGGCCACTTTTGTGTTTGTAGGACATTCCTACTCAACCATTGAGTTTCAAATTACTTAGCAACTATAAGTAAATCCTCATAGAAAAGTGTAAGTATTTAAACACATAGATATAAGTGAACAGGCAAGCCTTTGCACTGATTTTATTATGCTTCGTTTGTTTGCTATTAAGTTAGCATTTATCACAAGTCCCTTCCAATGAAGTACTTTCTGTATAGTCTAAGATCATTAACATCATCTGTTTGACAGTGCGTAATACTTCTAAATGCTAAGTGTGAAGTATGCCTTGTGTGTGTATGTGTAACCACATGTCTTTATTCATAAGTCTCGTGTTTCTTTATGTTTTTGTGTAATGCATTGGCGTGAGCTAATGCAATCTAACAAGTTGTTTGATTGAAAATGAAAACTTACAATGAGTTTTATTGCCATTTTCATTGGACCAGGCCTGTTTTGACAAGTTCTGCTGTGCTTGTAACATATGCGTGTACTGTTGTTTTGGATATTTGCCCTGAATAGAACATCCAGTAGACTCTTGTTACCAATTTGGGGCACCATTGTAAAAATTAAGTGTATGTTGTACATGAATGTTTGCATTTTAATTTAGAAATGGTTGGTTTGTGTGTGTATGTATGAAGTCCTCCAGTGATATGCATCACTATCATAATGACTGTACAAACTATAATTACTTAGATTTCAGTGTATTTTTCATCTGAGCCCTTGTTAGTAACATGTATATAGAAGGTGGAAGAGGCAAAACTTTCAGATTACAGTGCTCTATCTGAAATTGTGCATCAGCTTAATTTAGCCTTCTTTTCTTTCATTGTGCCTCAAAGGGTGCTAGTCACCATGTCTTACTTTTTTTTTCCTTCATAGCAAAATTCATATTGATCCAGACATTAATCTGCCCTGCTGTTCAGTATACCACGTTGTATGCTCATGTTATCATGATGAAAGAAGGGTGCACAGCAGGGCATTTCTTGATGTGGGTCTTTTCTTTTTATCTTGTTTTATGTTAAAATAAAATGCGTGCAGGCAATATAATTGGACTCTTCTTTCATTCAAATTTAGTTCTATTTACAATATAAAACACAGCTACACAATGGCAAAGTCAATCAGTTTCCTCATCCCTCGTACAGTGTAATTGGGGCAATTTCTTCTTATTTATAAAGTGAGGAACATATTTCTTCAGCTCTTCCAGCGCTTTGTTGTAGAAAAGTATATCAACAGATGAGAAGTTTCGGAAGAACTTTGCCCGAATTATGGGACTTGAATTACTGACCTGTATCTCTCCAAAGATTTGTACCTGGGAATCTGGGGATGGATATTGGTTGATCAGCTCCATATTAATGACAACTGAGAACGGACCTCCTTCTTCCCCAATGCTAACAAGAGACCAAGAGTTACTATTGGAGATGGGTGACACTATACCAACTACACGAACATTACAGTTAGACCAATAATCTAATTTTGTTACAAGAGATATTTCTTCTACGGAGAATGGAACAAATGGTCTATTTACAGGCTGCTCATTATCATCCCTACTGCTACTGCTGTCCAGAGAGGAAATGGAAGCAGCAAGAACATCAGCTGCATCACCATCATTATCCTGCTGTGTCAGACTGATGACATCATCATCAAGAAGCAACTTAAAATCATCTGCGGTGACTTTTTCCGCAGTATGGCACAAGTCCACTATTTGCTTACCAATTTTACGAAGGGGTGTGCATTGGGAGAAAATAGGATTTGTGTGATGGCACTTATTTGGAGATGGGTCTGGGTCTGAGTTCGCCATTACACTATGGGGAAAGACTTCGGCTTGGACCTGGTCTATACTTCTATGAATGGTGCTAGGAGATTGGCTTCAGCTTTCACCTTCCTCCCAAGGCCTCGGGATCCTCTTGTTTTCCCAATTATTGATATCAATCTGGAGAAAATAAATATAACTTGCTTTTCGATCCCGTTTGAATCATCTCTCTATTGCACAGAAAACTGGAGTCACTGCAAAATCTCATCATGTGAAGCATAACATACCTTCTTCATAATGCCGTCAAACTCTTTTTCTGGATCAACTGGTTTCGATCCCTTCACCCTCTTTTCGACGGGAAGTTCAAAAGGATTTACTTGCGTGAATTCATACCTGAAATCAAACATTCTTAAGCAATTTAAAAGGAAAGAATCACGGGCGAGGTGAAAAGCAAAACAAACAGACATAACCTCATACCGAACTTTAGCAAACTCTTGAAGGGCAAAGGATCCCCCTATGACAAAAATCAAGAAGGGGAGCCCAAAAGTGAGATGCTTATTGCGTCTGAGTCTGTCGATTCGAGCACGATACTCTTGCAACAACAGAGGAAACCGTCCCGCCATGCCCTCGCGCTCGCCAAGCTCCGCTCCGTGGCTCAGCAGCGCTTCCTAGTGGTGCCCACTTGCGGTACCGAGGTTGTGCACGGCAACGTCATACCGTATTCCCAACTGTTTTTAGTTTCACTATGTCAACCTCGTACTTAAAAGCAGTCCAAAACATTAACACATTTAAAGTCCCAAACTATAATTCTATTTTAAAAATACACACAAAACTATGAACGCGGCCGTCTTTAACACAGTCTGTACACGGGTGACGTCACGCGACAGTGCTTCCCCCCTTCCCCTAACTGAGTCTTCTGCTAATCAGAAGACAATCGAAAAACGTGGATATGGGGGGGGGGGGGGGGAGGGAAAGAGGGAGATCCAGGACTTCCCGGAAATACATCGATGTGTGATGTGAACAGTTTGAATCCACGCGTCTTCCTCCGCACGGCCCGAAGAGCTCTTCTGTCACCTCCTGAGTCCGTGCGGCGCGGACAGGTTCTGGTCGTGACGTATCGTCAGCGAGAGCCAAGCCTACATATTTTTGACGTTGGCTCGTTGCTAACTCTTGCTCGTTGCTACTCTCTGCTCATGATACCTGCGTTTTGTTTCCGCTGATGTTCTTCTTCGCTGCTTCATTTCCCGTTTATACCTTTTCCGAAATACCTTATTCCCTTCCGGAAGATCCTCGATGTACAGCATTGTCACTACTGGGCCAATAACAGGATTCACTGGGGAATGTCGCTTTCGATCCCCGGTGACAAGTGGCGACAAGCAGTCTGGCTAGGGTCTGGGTCTGGGGACCCTACCGGTCGGATTCAAGCTCTCTCCCGCGGGAAGGGAAGGGAGGCCGGGCACACAGAACAAAGCTGGCTGAACAAGCCATCGCCGCTGGAACAGTTGGTTTTGTGGGGGGAAGGGGGGGGGACGTTCACAAACCACATGATTCTGTGCTTTCTCTATCCAGTCCGAAAGGGCGGTGCTGGGAGCAAAACTGTCATACTGATGCGGGCCGGAGTCCCCCCGACTCTAGGCCTGGTGGGTTCGATTCCCACAGGCGGTTCCCGACGCACTCCGCCCTGAGAGGCTTTGGATCGGAATAAAATTATTTCATTATGTGACGCGGATTGTGATGTGTGGCCCATACACACGCACGCGACCACTATCGTCACACTCATTGCACACTTAGCCTCCAATATCGTTCACACTCAGTCCACATTCGCTTAGAGCTCTCATTTGCCCCTGGAGACGAAATATGCCACTGTTTTTCAAATTCAGGAGAACAATCTGATCACATTTACCCACACTCACTTATTCACTTTTACAACATTATTCGAAGTGGTGTACTCGAGGGGCAATTCAGTACCCTATACAAAGTGTCGTGTAGTACTTTGTAATACCATTGTAATACCTTCCTGTAATACCACAAATCCAAGCTTTTTGGCCTTAAGACATCAAGAAATGTATAAATATTCGAAAATATTAGGTGTATTGACCTTGTGGTACCTACTACAAACTACTGCAGCTGTAGTACTCTGTACACGGAGTCTCAGAGTGAATCGCCCCTTGGGTGTACTCCATGTCGCGATGCTCGCCGATACGCGCGCTCCTAACTACAGAGCCTGCGACTCTGCGCTGGGTGCTGTATCACTGACACCCTCATGGCCCAGCCCATGCAGTGCCTTCGGCAACACCAACGCCCCCACGCCCCCATCCACCCCACCTTCAGCCCGGCGGACTAGCGCGGCGAGCAGCGCGGCGCGGCTTAGTCAGTCTGCGTGGGGCGGCCAGGGGTGCAGGACGGCGACAGCGGGAGGGTGTCCTGTCGTGTCGAGGCTTCCGCGGCGAGCACCAGGACGCCGTCGAGGCGCACGCCAACCCCCTCTCTCCGTACCTGCGCGCCCTCCCGGTCGCGTCCGGTACCCCCGCGGCGCCAGTCAACAAGTAGCCGCACAGCGTGAAAGTGACGTACCGATGAGGGGGCGCGTGGGCGTGAGGGCCGTGGCCAGGCGGGCGTGTGCGCGTCCGTGCGTGCGTGCGTGCCACCGCGGGAGTGACCGGGTGCTGAGTGCGGAGTGCTGAGGAGTACGTACGTCGATCGCAGCTTCCCTCCAGGATGTACTCTCCCTCTCTTCCACCTCCGCGAAGACGCAGCGACGGCTGACGGCTCGGTAAGCAAAGGAATCTGCCGACTGCAATCTCGGTTCATGCCGAAGCGCATACAAAGGTATTATGGAATGGAGGGATCGGCTGGTCGAACAGGGTTCGCCGAGTTTGCTGTGTGCCGGGGGCCCTGCCCTGCCAGGAGGGCCTCCATCCTCACCGAACATCAAGCTTCGTTTTGGTTGATCCCCTGTTTCCTGTTTTGTACGCTCCGGGTACTTTCATTTAATTAATTGCTGGCATTGACGTCCGGTAGTCACCGCTGCTAACGGAGTGCAAGTGCGAATGGCGACTGGCTGCATC
The DNA here is from genome assembly GCA_038380765.1 of Odontothrips loti. Classification (NCBI taxonomy): domain Eukaryota; kingdom Metazoa; phylum Arthropoda; class Insecta; order Thysanoptera; family Thripidae; genus Odontothrips; species Odontothrips loti. The sequence continues at coordinate 8,830,792 of CM076243.1, forward strand.
AACAGCGAGAGTGAGTGCGAGAGAGAGAGAGAGAGAGAGAGAGAGAGAGAGAGAGAGAGAGAGAGAGAGAGAGAGAGAGAGAGAGGAGAGAGAGAGAGAGTGATAGAGAGAGAGAGAGAGAGAGAGAGAGAGAGAGAGAGAGAGAGAGAGAGAGAGGGGGGCTGACGAGGATAGAGTGCGTGCTAGAGTGTAATGAGCAGCAGCAGCAAAAAGGGAGGGCGTTAGTGGTGCCAGAGAAAGAGATAGGTATGTGGGCCGTGTGTTGTCGAGGCTGCCCCTTTGTGACTCAGACCCTCTGCCTCTCCAAAAGCAGCAGAGGGCCCCCTCGGCCCTTCATCCCCCTCGCCCCCTCAACCACCCCCACCCCCTCGACCCCCTCCGACCGACGCCACCAAAACTCCTCCTCCGGATACTGACATTGTTTCAGACAAATTTGCATACTCGTGGGTAATAACAATGGTAATGAGTACCCTCATCACTCATCCTGCCCTTATGCAGAATGGCACAAATCCTGCTTAACATAAGTCAACAAAAAAAGCATTTCTATTAATAAAAAATAAATAATTGGGAACGTCCCACCGCAGTGACTTAGTTCTTTCCGACGCAAGCAACGAATGTTGACTGGCTGCTCTTTGGAGCGGTTTTGAAGTGGAGAGGAGGGGAAGGAGGGGGGGGGGGAGATAAAAAGGCACGGCCCTCATAATCCACCTTTCCCTTCCGCACCGCCTCTCTAGCCGCATTACCTTCTCATTTCACCCCAGCCGACTGTGTTCGAGAACCCAGGGCAAAAGGGATCCTTCCGCAAACTTAAAGTACTTGTCTTACCTCCGATCGATGAAACCGCGAAATTCAGCCCGGAACCGCGAAAACTTGCCGCGGCCCGCGGCGTTGGTAGTAGAGGAGGAGCCAACCTCTCGTCCCGCACCCAATCCGTCCCCCGCAAGACGTATCTGGTGGCTCTTGCCTAATGGAGAGATATATTGGTAATCATCGGTCCATCTTATCCCCCTTCTCTGGTTCCTTTCATCGCCCCTGCTCTCATTTGCACACTCTCAAGGCGAGGTATACTACGGGATAGTCAAGCAAGTGTGAGATGTTAATTTTGACGGCCAAGGGGGTGGTTTCTTGGGGTAGCTGAACGTGTTTCGGTGGCTCTGCGCGGCAAGCCAGCGATCTTCAAGAGGACTCCAGCAGGCTTCAGCGGGCTCCAGCAAGCTCCAGAAGGCTCCAGAAAGCTCCAGCGGGCTCTCTAGGGTGTGCTCTCCGAGCTCCTTGGTGAGGCCCCTTTCCGACGCGCTCCCTGACCGCGTGCGCCGTGGTGTAAATCACCTGGACCCTCGCCGGACCGGACTAAACAGAAGCGGAATCGAGCGGAACTCCGTGGACCGCGCACCAACCGGAACCTCAGACACCGCGAACAGTCAACGCCAGAGGGTGGCGAAACCTTGAGATTCCTTTAGGGTAAGTGCAAGCGAACAAATCACGCTAGAAAAAAATCACACGCAGATGAAAAATAAATCATACTCTTTTAAAAAGTGGGATTTTTCTCTCGAACCTGTAAAATTTGCTATTTTTTTAAAAATTTGGAATGTTACTTTTACCTGCTGTGATTTTTTCCCCGTCTTTATTGTTTCACCTGCACTTACCATACTGTTCGGATTTTTTCCAAGAGTTTCGTAAAAACGAATGTTCGGTGTATTGTTATCCGTGAATCACTCGCCAACGACGAGCTTACCAAAGCTCATACACACGTACTCTCAAAACTCAGGCGTATTCACTGAGGCATTCAACCGAACTCTGAAACAGTCGTGGGTAAACTTTCCTAGTGATGAGGACCACGTCGGCAGCTCTAGCCCTGCCTGGCCCTGCTGAGCCCCGGCTCCCTTACCCACTCCAAAGTCTTGATGAGGCCCAGACGGGACGGGCGCTGGGGGCTGGGGGCTGGGGCTGCCAGGCCAGCGGCCAGACCAGCGGCCCACTGGCAGCCCCCGGGAGCCGGAGGGGCCAGAGGTGGGCACACAATGCGGCTGGCTAGTCAGTCCACAGACTAAAGAAATGCTAGGGAATGACAAAACAGGGTGCGTCCCTGTTTCCTTCACTTCGTCTGCAATCTGGGACGCCAGCCAGGCCGCCGGCGCCATGGAACAAAGAAGAGCGGTCATCTGCGTGACAGTCGGGACGTTCTGTCAGCAGCCCCTCTCTGGACACCGTAGGAGCCGTAGGACGTAGGAGTCGCTAGGCGCTGACTGGGAACTGAGCCCGGCCCTCGGCCCGGCCGCCACCGGCTGCTGCCGCCTCCCCGATAGAGACAGATTGCCGGCCGTCGCGCCGAGCACGCTGGATAGTAAATTGCCTGACAAGTAGTAGGACGCTGGAACGCCTCCCTGACGCCCGGAACCAAAACTCATCAGCACGAGCAAACAAGCAAATGAACGAGTTTCCCGTTTCTTTGTTGCCGGCGAAAAGTAGGAATACAGGCGAAGCGGCCCATCTCTGTCCATCATCAGCCCGGCCCCACCGGGACACAGAGTGTTTTCTCACTCTCCATGGTGTGGTCTTGTGGATGGTCCATACTATACTCTGGCTATTTTAGGAAGAGCGCTGGCCATCTCAGTGTGCATGGCACTACTGCGCCAGCAACTGCAGCAACACGACCTGCACCTCCACTGGTCCTGGGTCTGGAGAAGAATAGCGGGTGCGAGCAAAGGGACCAGGCAGGCAGAGGGCAGTGACACCGGGGTAGTGGAGCCCAGGGAGCATGGTATAAAATTTTAAACGGGTTAAAATATCAACGCGATTCAAACGGTCTTATGTTCGGAGTCTTGAGAAAAGTCACCCCTTCAAATTTTAAGCAAATATCTTAAAAATTACGGCCTACAGGGGCAAAAAATGATTTTGACAATTAGAGCGCACTTACGCATAGAGAAGGTTTTTAATAGAGAATTTTATATGGGAAAGCGTGAAATTTTGTGCAGAATTCAATTGTGGCCTTAGTTTGGTCGAAAGCCGAGGCCAAATGTGAACGCATTGAAAAATTAAAGGTCGCCAGTAGACCCCAATTAAAGCGTGAATAGCACCATTTGTTGGCACTGACGGGGCCCGACCGGAGCCGGCCGGAGCCCCCTCCCCCACCTCCTCCCCGAATGCAACTGCTACCGCTGCAACCCAGCGCTCTTCCTAAAATAGCCAGACTATAGTCGCGGCTGACCCGTCTGGGCTCTGCTCCCGGCTCCGATCCGCAGGCGGGCGCCGGGAGGTAGGCCAGCCCGCGGGACGGCCGAGTGCTGCGGGCTGGCCTATGCTCCGATCCGCGGGCGTTCCCCGTGCGCCGGCTGTCGTGTGTCCGTGCTCAGCCCGAAGTGCGTCAATGCGATTTTAGTTCCGTGCTGCAAGAGAGAATATCGCAAATGTGAGAATCAGTCAGTTAATTTCGGTGCCTCGGAGTGTTCGAGTTTTGGTCATGTTTGTTTCAGTTGGAAGACGACTCGTGGTTTTCTGTAGTTGATCTCTTTTTAGAGCGTTGTATGCCCGCTTTGAGGATTCCCTGTTCCCTTCTATCCGTGTACACTATGCTCCTCCCACAGAGACGTACATACAACGTTATTTGGCCCGCTGTTTGCTCTTTGGGATTTTCTCATGTGGTGCCGCACAAGCCGAGCTCCATACACAAACCCCTCCCCACGGCGTCTGGACGTGGGGACCGAAGGCCGAAGGACCGAAGGTCGCGGAGCTCCGCTGGGGGGCGGGCGGGGGCGGGCGAGGCACGGCGATAAGCCTAATACCTCCTTCATCTGGATTTCGTTATTTGCCCTAGGCTCGCCTTTGGCGCCGCCTGTTATACCGCCCCATTCATGGCCGTGCTGGATCCGTCCATCAGCCAAGCCATGGGCCGCCACTGCCATAGGCCCACTCGGTGCAGCACGACAGTGGCAGCGTCATCCCTGCATCATGGGATCTTTTTGGGGCTGCTTGAAAACTCGGTGGCGTCGCCATCCTAGCTGACGAGACCTCGAGCCCCCGAGCCCTCGGGGTCCGGTGGCCGCGCTGCGCGCTCCCCGCCACTTGTGCACTCGTGCCGGCTGGGTGGTGGTGGTGGTGGTGGTGCCCGTCGGGCCGACCCCAGCCCCACCCCAGCCCCAGGCGCCTGCGGGCCCTTGGCGCTGAGGCGGCGAGCTGAGGGGCGCTCGTTGTCACACATACGGCTGTCGAGAACAAACTCCTGCAGCAGTGTACCACGGCGGTGCCGCGGCACCCGATAACAGCTTCCAGAGGGGCTCGTGGGGGATGGGGGCGGCGGCTGAGGCGGCCACGTGTGCGGCCGCGGAAAGGGCGCGTAGGACGGGCTTGGTGAATTGGTGAGGAAATTATTGCTGAAAGGCGGAAAAAGGCGGGGGGGGGGCGAAGAGGAGCTCGGGATTGAAAAAGGGGGGGAGAGAGAGAGAGAGAGAGAGAGAGAGAGAGAGAGAGAGAGAGAGAGAGAGAGAGAGAGAGAGAGAGAGAGAGAGAGAGAGAGAGAGAGAGAGAGAGAGAGAGAGAGAGAGAGAGAGAGAGAGAGAGAGAGAGAGAGAGAGAGAGAGAGAGAGAGAGAGAGAGAGAGAGAGAGAGAGAGAGAGAGACAGACAGACAGACAGACAGACAAACCATAAAGCGCGCCATATAGTGTTCTGCGGAGGCTGACAACGCAAAAGCATACAAGAAAAAGACACGAAGACGCCACAGATGGAGAAAGTCTGGCCTGTTCCGAGAACGACTCAATCAAGACGAACCGGAAGAGCAACTTTCCAGAGCACACGACGCCGCGGAATTCGCAAACTTTGTTTATTTTGATGTTCCGCGTAAAATTCGCACCGCAGCAAGAGCCGCGTCCTGCCGCACGTGTAGCAATACCAGGCACGGCATATTCAGTTTTATGTCGCAAGTCGATGCCACCGTACCTGCTTTGCAATTATTCCAGTGTACTTGCAACGGTGCTGCTTTTGCATGTTTGATACCCAAGCCGCACGGAGGCGAAGTCTGAGCACCGGAGCGAAAGAACTAGGAGAGGTGTGTTGTGTGTGTATATGTGTGTGTTTGAGAGAGCGCAGGAGAGACAGCGACAGACAGAGGACAACAGCAGCAAGTAAAGGAAAGGGGGGGGGGGGGGGGGGGCTCGGGCCCAACGCTGCCACATCCACTCACGTTCTCACTGAGAGTCCCACAAACCCCACATCTTTTTGTCTGCATGACCCCTCGGACAATTAACACGGACTACAAAACAGGAATAAACGAGGACGTTAAACTATATACCGGCCGGTCGGCCAGTACCGTTCATGGGAAATGTTGCGTAGGGTCAGTGTGGGTAATAAAGGCACAGAGTAAAATAAACACGCTCCCTCTGGTACTGGTACTTGAACCCCAGACCGCAATCCGAGTCTTCACATGAGATCAGACTATAGACACCTGAGTCAAAATAAGTCAACTCACAGGCGTAGTTTCGAATGACGTGCGTGCTCTTTTCATCCGCAGTGCCTATCGGACGGCGCACCACCACCCAGACTGCGATGTTATCTACTGAATTAACTGGGGCAGAAGCGGGCAGAAGGTGGCAGAAGCGGGCAGAAGGTGGAACAGAGGAGAAGGAGAACGCAGAGCCACTGCAGTCTGCCGTGAATCTGGCACAGCAGTAGCGAACCCAGCTGAGGGTTGGGAGGGGGGGGGGACTCCGATGGGTTGCCCACTGTCAGGAGACGCGCGCTGCTAAAAAAAACGCATTTATTGTTCACTTGAAGATTCCAACATTATTGGCGTCCCTGTCAAAATCTTGACCGTGCTGCACAGTCAGACCTCCCCTCGCCCTTTGTATGCATCTATCGACCCCGACACCCGACGCAAATGTGATCCTAACGACGGCTCTCGAATCCAATGAACGAATCAAGCCCGGTCCTGCATCACGCTGAGAGGAAGGAGATTACATTCCGGTGTGCGCTAAACCACTGACTGTGCCGGGCCGTCGAGGTCGGGGGGGGGGGGCTGCTGCTGCTGCTGCTGCTCCTGCTGCTTTAGCTGCTGCTGCTGCTGCTGCTGCTGCTGCTTTAGCTGCTGCTGCTTTAGCTGCTGCTGCTTTAGCTGCTGCTGCTGCTGCTGCTGCTGCTGCTGCTGCAAGCGTCCAATTAGACGGTTCCCCGCTGGGATTTAGGAACGAAGGGCGCCGCAGGACCCCGCAGGATCATATGAGGAGGACGACAGAGCCAAGGAACGAGTGTCAGCGGTAGATGAAAACACTGCCAGAAATACGCACACCGTCCTGCCTGCTGCCGGCGTTGGTTTTTTTTTCCTCCCGCCCACACCGCTGAACCAAACGATGGTGGGGAATGAGGACGTTGGTGACAGACCGCATTGTGCCCACTGCTGCTCAGATCTGCCGCATCTCGAAAGAGGTCATGTGTGACCCCATTTTCGGGATCTTGGCGCCAAGTAGACGGTCTCAAGTGATTTATAATTAAATACGTGCGTTTTAAAATGCAAGAAGTATAGCATTCATGCATTATACAGCGCGTTCGGTTTTCACTCACTTTGTTTAGGAGTGCAATCACACGGATCTGTAAATGACACGGTCGTCTCTGAAGTGATGCAGGGGCAAAAATGGCCCTGGGATTCCCGAGGGACCCTGAATATACAAAATAACGTTGTTCGGAATAAGGGAGAAAGAAGAAAGAAAAAGCTATATACTTCTAAGTTTAGAAGACGAGACGGTTTGTTTGCAGACGGGCGGATGGCGAGGAAGAGAGTCGAGGGCGTGCTTTGCCGTGAAGTGAGCCGGCCGAGGAGCCTGGCATTGTCACCACTGTGCTGCCCCGTGCCCTTTGATGTGGGCCGGGGGGGGGGGGGGGGGGAGGCAGGGCCGGCGGCTGGCTGGAGGCGCCACTCAGCTCACGCCACTCGTTACGGCGCGGCTGGCAGCGCCTCCTGGACACCGCACCGCTCCACTTCCTTAGCGAGAGGAGCGAGGCAGTCTTGGGCCGAGCGGCCTAAACCACCTGCGTACCGCTCACTAATCTAACTTGTGACATGCTATCACTGGCAATGAAGGCCATCGACCAGTTTGGGAAGATAAGGGGATTGAGAAGGCTGTTTTGGAAACTTGCCAATACATTTAGGATTTTAGACCGGAGTCTGACCGAGCCTGGCGCCAGAGGATTACAAAAATAGGGGCACATGAACTTTTCTGATGGAAGATGTGCAGAAGATACGAGGGTACCACTTGCTTCCTTATTCCTTATCACTTTGGTGATGGTGATATATTATTTTTTAAATCACTCTGGCGCCTGGCTCCAAGCGGAGAATAACTCAGGGACGAGATCTTGAGTGCATGGTCAGTTTTCAGCGGTTTTCAAACTGTTGCCTCATCAAGTCCCTCATTGCCTAAAATCGGTCGATGATCACAACCTTTTCATTCTTAGCCATTTCGCTACAACGTATCCGTCTGCAATGAGCCCATTTTGAAATAAATCTCACACTCGCCTCATCTGCGTTGTGATAACTGACCAGGGGTATTCAGTATGCGCCGGGACCGGGAATGACAGTGCAGAGCCAGGTGAGCAAATAAAGTCGATGATTCGCTGTGCTGCGCTGTGCTGCGCTGTGCGTCGCTGGCAGGTACACAAGAGCTCGCTGATTGCTTCCCCCAGCGTCAGCGCGCGCCGTCGATCCGTCAGACAGATCCGACTGACACTGAATTGAAGACGAAAAACCTGTACTCGGGGATCACTTTGTTTACCACTTGTTCTGGCAGATGGCGCGGGGAGGTGCGGCACGTTGCCCTTTTGACATACGGCTGTCCGCGTGATGAGCTCTGCCAGCTCTGCCCTGGAACAGGTGGCCCGCACGGCCCGCACCCGGGGGCGGAGGAGGGGGCGGGGGCGTGCATAACCATAGCCTCAGGCCGCTATAGAATCCCCTATCGCCGGTGGAGAGAGAGAGAGAGAGAGAGAGAGAGAGAGAGAGAGAGAGAGAGAGAGAGAGAGAGAGAGAGAGAGAGAGAGAGAGAGAGAGGGAAGAATGAGAGAGAGAGAGAGAGCAGAGAGAGGCAGAGAGAGGGAGAGAGAGAGAGAGAGAGAGAGAGAGAGAGAGAGAGAGAGAGAGAGAGAGAGAGAGAGAGAGAGAGAGAGAGAGAGAGAGAGAGAGAGAGAGAGAGAGAGAGAGAGAGAGAGAGAGAGAGAGAGAGAGAGAGAGAGAGAGAAAAGGAGGACATGCTGTATAATATTTCTGTTCTATTCTAGGGGAGAAACTCGGGCTCCAATAACGTCTTCTTCGCGTCGAAAAGAAAAGGACGAGCAGCAAGGGGTATGAGGGTCAGGGAGAAGGGGGAAGAGGGCACCGCCTGAATCTCAGATATCCAGATTGCCACACATTCCTCGCGCGCATGCTCCGTTATTTCCATTTCAGGTTCGCAATTCCATACCGCCCCCTATTACGGCATGTAAAAACTCCCGGGGCGTTGTGGCGTACATGTCTGTGACCCCGCCGGTGCCCCCCCCCCCCCCCCCCGGTGCCCCCCGCTGGCCCCCAGCCGGACGCATTCCGACACCGAGTGGCCCCCGTCCTCCCGCGGCCGCCCGCGGCCTCGTCTGCCTGTGCCTCCGGCCCTCCGGCCGCGCCTAGCCGCGCCCCCTGAACGTGACTTTGAAGGCAGTTTTACGGCATGTCATAACCCCCGCGTTATCCACCCCGCTTGATATCTTCTCAGCCAATCCATTTTTCCTCCCGCAGACCGCGCAGCGGCGCCAAGCGGCGCACCCAACCGCGTTTCGTTTCCTTTGCTGTCCCGCCGAGTGGTGCGCCTCCCAAAACGTGTAACGGCAGCGACCTCACTTCCGATGCAGGACCGTACGACCTGCCGTGCCCTGCCATGTCCTGCCCTGCCCTGCCGTGCCCTGCCATATGTCCTGCCCCCCGCCCCCAACCCTCCTGCAGGAAGCGTGTTCTCTCACCTTCAAGCCGCAAGAAGTATCACCGACCGCCGCCTCCCTCCCCTCCCTTCTTTTTCCTCTCTCTCTCTCTCTCTCTCTCTCTCTCTCTCTCTCTCTCTCTCTCTCTCTCTCTCTCTCTCTCTCTCTCTCTCTCTCTCTCTCTCTCTTTTTCTCCCCCCCCCCTCCCTCCGACCTTTTGATAACCCGATGATCCTTGTTAGGGCCTGGGCTCGGCCCGAGGAGATTACCGTATTCTAGTTAACGACGCGCCGGTGGTGCCATTTTTCTCTGCGGACGAGCCGAGCGGAGACCGGCACAGATCTGCGCGCCCTGCCGAACGAGAGCTAGATCCGACCAGATCCGGCCACGCCCTTAATTACTTCGTGTGCTCGGACTCGTAGCTGCTCAAAATGCTGTAGGGAAGCATATCTGAGCATATCTGAGCATATCGGGAGCGTATGCGTAGAATGCTTTATTCACTCATCCATCCATCGATTCATCAATTCATTCATTCATTCATTCATTCATTCATTCATTCATTCATTCATTCATTCATTCATTCATTCATTCATTCATTCATTCATTCATTCATTCATTCATTTGCCTCTTTATAGCATATCTTTTCGTCCTCCGCAAATCCTTGCCGAAGGCACTGAATGCTTCCGACACTGACAATAAGACTGAGAGTGACCGAGAACACCCACTAAAGGATCACAATGCGCTTGAGCCGAGCATTGGGAACTGAGGGTGCAGTCCCACCCAGTTACCAGCACGGGCACGCGCTGAACCTCGCTGAGCGGTGCAAGTCGTGCTCGGACTGCAGCATGGATGCCCGGGCCCCATCGTGGGGCCCCGCAGGGGACCGCCGGGGGAACTGCTGACTGCCCGGAGCGGCGGCTCGAGTTGCGTAAGTCCTGAGCTGTCTTACATTTGTTTCAGTCATTCACCGATTTGCCACAAGAATATTACCCTGAAAAGGGCCATTTTTATTTCACATTTCGATCACATCCAAACAGAGAAAAAGACAATTAAACAAACTGTTGTTGACGTCGGGTTCCGATATATTGTTTGTAGCAATGACCACAGAAAACGATGCGGATCTATAAAACGACCATGCAGCGAAACGCTTGCAAGTGTATGCTCGGTGTGTCGGTATGAGGGTGGAGGGGGGTGATGGGGGGGTGGGGGGGTTGATGGCCGGAGGCGGCAGCCATCCCGAGGGGCCGCATCCCGCAGGAGCCAAGCCGAAAGCCCAACGCGTTGCCAGTCAATCCGAATTACTGTCCTGTGTGTATACTGTCGGTCAAATGTTTCGCGCCGACATGCGGGCTCACATTGGATGCGGTGCTGCAGACAAAAATCAAGCGCGCGAGGACAAATCACCCCTCCTCGTTGACCTTCACACATCCGAGTACATCGCCCCACTGCGGCTCGGAGCCGGGAGTCGGGGGTGGTGCGTTTGCCCCGTGCTCCCGACAATCTAGTCATTTACCTTTCTCGGCTCACGGCTGTGCTCGGCTCGGCTCGGCTCGGCTCGGCTCGGCTCGGCTCGGCTCGGCTCGGCTTGGCTCGCCCAGTCGGCCCAGCTCCCGGCCCAGCCGGAGCTCGGCCTGCCTGCCACTGCCGAGGTGCCGCGCACCGACGAGCACCGTGACGCAAATGACATTTCCCACCGCCCGGCCCCGGCCCCTACCCTTATACGACCCCGGGCCCCGGGCGGCACGGCGCGGCACGGCACGGCACGGCACGGCACGGCACGGCACGGCACGGCACGGCACGGCACGGCACGGCACGGCACGGCACGGCACGGCACGGCACGGCAGCGCAGGCAGCGCAGGGCGCGGCCACCCGCAATGCACGACACTACCCACACGAGCCCGCTTCGCTCGAATTGATCATTTTCAGGGTCGCTAGGTTTTATATGCACTGCAATGGACGAACTCCCCGAAGAGAACGAGGGCGACAAATGGCGATGGCGGGGACTGACGATGTGTGGGGAGCCCGGGATATGCACATCCACGGAGGGCTGTCGACATAAGCAGATTCCAGCGGGCGTTTGAGGACCTACGAAAAGTGTACTAACCGAGGACCGACGACGTGGAAGACCGAGATGATGTGTACCAGCCCACGGTGCGGTGGACCCATGATGTGGAAGAACCATGGTGTGGAGGACCCATGGTGTGGAGAACCCATGGTGTGGAGGACCCACGATGTGGTGGACCCATGACCTGGACCACCCACGATGTTGAGAACCGACGAGAGTCAGGGAACACACACGAGAGGGATCGCCTGAATCAAATATAATGTGGATAAAGGCATTTAGAGAAGTTCGTCATGAGAGCCCTTCGTTGATCCCCCCTCTCCTTCTCTGTTTGTGTGTATGCCACCCCTCCCCCCCCCCCGCCCAGGATCAGCTCTCTCTGCCAACGGAACTAACCGGAGCGGATGGCCTGCCGGCGGGGGGTAGTCGGGAGCACATGACGGCAATAATAGAGTAAATATGGTCGCCGCCGTCTGCCGGCCGCCGTCTTTTTGCCGGGGCCACGGTTCGCCCCCCGCGGCTCTTTTTCCTCGCCCTCTGCGCAAAAGTTGTATGAAAGTTAGGCGCCTGTGTACCCCGCTGGCGGGGCGATGCCATGCATCTCGGGGAACGATGCAGCTTAGACGTCGGGCCTCGCTGTCCACCTCGGTGTCCACCTCGTTGTCCGCCTTGCTGTCCACCTCGCTGTCCGCCTTGCTGTCCACCTCGCTGTCCGCCTAGCTGTCCACCTCGCTGTCCACCTCGCTGTCCGCCTTGCTGTCCACCTCGCTGTCCACCTCGCTGTCCACCTCGCTGTCCACCTCGCTGTCCGCCTTGCTGTCCACCTCGCTGTCCACCTCGCTGTCCGCCTCGCTGTCCACCTTGCTGTCCACCTCGCTGTCCGCCTTGCTGTCCACCTCGCTGTCCACCTCGCTGTCCACCTCGCTGGCCGCCTGGCTGGCCGCCATCCCATCCTGCATCGGGCCGGGCTGCTAGGCCAAGCATGTCCTGCAGACTCACCCGGCCCCCTGCTCCGCCCTGCTCCGCCCTGCTCCCTTCGACGCCTGCTCCGTGACTGCGTGTACACATCCGGGTAGCTGGGTTGGCGGGGCTGGCGGGGGGCGTGTGCACACGGCCATGGGCCACGACAGGCTGCTATGTACAGTCAGCCAGGCAATATTGACTAGAAACGCTACCCTGCTGTCCCGCAGCCCCGCTGCCCCGCTGCCCCGCTGCCCCGCTGCCCCCCCACCCCTCCCTCCGCTCCCACCCCCGCCGTAGAGCCGTCATCATCCCCAGCTCTGGCTCTGGTGTGCCGCTGACGCTCCCCTGTGATCTGGCATGCGCGGCCTGTCTCATGTGAGGCTGCAGGCGCTGCAGGCACGGCCGGGGCGGTCCTCTCGGGTCCTCTCGGGTCCTCTCGGGTCCTCTCGGGTCCTCTCCTCTTTGAGGCCGCCACCCGGCCCAGTGGGTGCCACCGCAGCGCACTGACGGTCGATATGTCATCAGGCTCGTCCAAGGGCTCGTCGAGTGCGCCATAAAACTGCAGCAGGTGCACAGCGCAGCAGCGCAGCCGCACCCCGGCCGCCACGCTCAACGCGGAGCCACACACCTGGAGCCGTCAGGAACCAGGCAGAGAGAGAGGGTCGGGAACGGGAAAGCGGACGGCTAAGGCGTCGTCCGTGAATAATGTCCGAAATTCCGCCAACCCTTAATGACAAACGGTGAAGCCGAGCGCCTGCGAATGCAAGGGTAGGCCAGCCCGCAACACGCGCGTGCAAGGAAAAGTCGTGATTGCCTACTCTGCAGGCGCCATCAGTGTCCAGTCTCGATAAATTAGGTTCACCTGCGTCAATATCGTGGACGTACGCACTGGACAATCCGTAATCCACACGGGCCAGTCACACTAAGGGCAGTTGAATCTTATTTAAAAAAAATGTAAGAGAAAAACAAAATCATCTGAGCGCTTTGATTAAAAGTAGACTGCGTTGTGGTTGTGAACGGAGCCAAAGTGGTCGCCATTGGCGGCCATGTGTGGGCAGCTGCTCTTCTCTGGTACAGTGCGCTTTGCAGTGCAAGACGAGGGCACATGACGCGCTGACGCGGCCCCGAGCCGAGGGAGCCGAGCCGACGGCGAAGACACAGTAGGAGGCTGCACGCAGGGCCACGCTTCTGCCGCCCACCCCGGCCCTGTTTATATGTCAACGATGCACAATGGGTCGGTGATCGGCGAGGCATGAGCCGACAGCCCTACTCAGCCGGGCCAGGCGGGCCAGGCTGTTGCTGACAACGCCTCCCGACAAGGCGCAGGCCTGGCCTGCTCTAGCCTGGCGGACGTCACGTGACAGGTGGTTGTAGTGGCTGCTGCTGGCGGCGGGGTGGGAGCGGACTGGCGCCACTAGCGCCACTGGGATGCAAGGGCCCGGCCCAGGCCTCACGATGCTTGTTGCAAACGTCGTGGTCGATCGCCCCCTCACGACAAGCCTCCCGACGATGCAAGGATCCTAGGGTAGGTAGGTGCAGGTAAAGAAATCACGCTGGGAAAACAAGCATGCAGTTTAAAAAAAATTCACACCCTTCTCAGTGGTGGGCATTTCGACCAAAACTTGCATTGCAAAATTGCAACTTTTTCCACTTCATGATATTTTTACCTGCACACATGTCCTGTTAAGAAACAGGTTGCAATTTCTTGACGCTTTGTTGACTCCTGGGAACTCCTCTGTTTTTTATGGTAGTGGTGGCATCACAGGACAGGCCGGGAAGTACCCCCCGTAGCACACTCTTCTCTTCCCACACTGCTATAAGCGCTAGCGACTGGCAACCGGGTCGGTGAAACCGTCGTTAAGGCCTTTATGATAGGAAACCCATTCCTCTTCTTTCCGAAGATCCCCGACGGGGATTCTGTCGGGTGTACTGTAGAGGACAAAGCGATGCGACGCGGGTGAAGGGGGAGGGCGGGGGAGGGGGAGGGGAGCAGAGGTATACGGAACCACCCGCTGATGATCTTTGATGATCCGTTCGTTCTGTGCTGATAGGAGCGGCGTTGTGTGGTTTCGGGTCGGCCTCCATCAGAACTCTGCCCCTCTGCCAGCGCACTGTGCAGAGCTGCATCCCACGTCCGCGGCTGCTGCTGCACACACACACACGCCCCCCGCCGCCCCCGCCATGTGTAATTCATGAGGCCCGTTGGCTCGGTTGTGATTCCAGACGCACGCGCTGCAGCGACGCTGTTTTGCTGTGGTTTTCGGCCGGGCAGGGGCGGCGCCTGGCTCGATGGCCTCGACGGCGGCCTCTTGAGGGGCCGCGTCCACGATGGAGGCGGCCGAGGGAGCCGGCTCCGGCCCCGGCCCTGTGCTGGGGCTGAGGGCCAGCGCCAACTGGAGCGCCGACGTGATGCCCGTGGACTGCGACGCCACCGTGCCCATGTCCCCCGCCTTCCAGGTGAGTGCGCGACTACAAAAGCGAGGGGTCCACAACTCTGCCCCAAAGTGTACACTGATTGTGCTGATTGTGTCGATTTTTCCACCTAATTTGCAGAAAATTTGAAATTTCAGACTGGTTAGAGCCTTTTACGGCCGTTTTTAGCCCTTAAATGAAGCCCAGGCCTCATTCTAATGCAGTTTTTAAGATTTTTAATTGATGATTGTGTTTGATTGTCTGGAAATGTGTACACTGATTGTCTCGAGTTGTGGACCCCTCGTACAAAAGCGCCCGAAAGACTTGACAAGACAACGCCTCACACCCTCACACCTTGTAACCATCTGCTTCCAGACCGCCGTCTACCTGATGTACTCGGCCGTGTTCCTGGTGGCGCTGCTGGGCAACGGCCTCGTCATGTACTGCGTCGTGTCCTCCCCGCGCATGCGGACCGCCACCAACTACTGGCTGCTCAACCTGGCCGTTGGCGACATCCTCATGACCCTGCTGTGCGTGCCCTTCTCCTTCGTGCCCACCTTGCTGCTGCAGTACTGGCCGTTCGGCGTGGAGCTGTGCCACATGGTGAGTTGGTGAAGCACTTGACGACGCCGTGCCGCGGCGCAGATGTCCGTGCTGCACGAGCACAATCAACGGACACAAACGCCGCATTTCTCGTAGCGCCCGCATATTTTCGTCGGTTTCCTTTCCTCTTTCACCCAGATCATACCAGTTATTCTTGATCCGGAGCGCATTCCCGTGAATCTGGTAAAATATAGAGATTTTTTTCTGGGAAGACTAGGCGGATTTAGCCCCTTGGAACAAGCCCCCTTTTCCCATAATATCTGGAGTCTTGATGATCACATCCTTCTCGACCTAACTTGGCAGCAAATGCATGACAGGTGCCGCCAAGTGGCGCCGTGCTCATATAGCTCGTGTGGAGGCGCTCAGGCGTCACTCCGGAACAGCGCTTTCCTGTTCGTTGGCGCGCTTCTAACATCACGGCCGGGAAACGCGTCCTTTTCATTTCATACTGTGCGACGAAGGTCGCGACACTCGGTGGGCTGTACGGGGCTGTGCGGGGCTGTGCGGGGCTGTGCGGGGCTGTGCGGGGCTGTGCGGGGCTGTGCGGGGCTGTGCGGGGCTGTGCGGGGCTGTGCGGGGGGCTGTGCGGGGCTGTGCGTGCGGGGCTGTGCGGGGCTGTGCGGGGCTGTGCGGGGCTGTGCGGGGCTGTGCGGGGCTGTGCGGGGCTGTGCGGGGCTGTGCGGGGCTGTGCGGGGCGCGGGGCGGGTATAGTGGGGCAGCCCCTCTGTTCCACTCCACGCAGGGTCTGTGTTCTGTTCCTCTGCTGCCGGTTATTTCACAGCGATGCTTTCAATCTAATGACTGCTCCCGCTGCGGTTGCAGTGTCCGCCGGCCTCGACCCGCCAAACTATTTCATTACCGAACCAAACCCGTCGGGGCGATGCCGCAGCTGGTCAGCCTCCCCTGCCCCGCCCTCCCCACCCCTCCCCTCGCTCCGCCTATCCCCTCCTCTAGCCCCCGACTGCGAAGTATCCTGAAAACCAAGGACCAGTAGGTGACAGTCAGAGCCGGCGGAGAGGCGGGGAGCAGCTCGTGTTGTTGGCTGTGGGTGGGCCAACCTGCCAGCCGGCCAGCCGTGCACCTCGGACACCCGCCACCCGGCCCCGGCCACGGCCACCCCCGGCCACCCGCACACTTGGCCACCCGGCCCCGGCCACGGCCACCCCCGGCCACCCCCGGCCACCCGCACACCCGGCCACCCGGCCCCGGCCACTCCGGCCAACTGGCCACTCAAACACTGCGGCCACCAGGCCACCCGCACACCCGGCCACCCGCCCGGCCACCTGCCCACCCGCCCACCCCAGCCACCCGCACACCCGGACACCCAGACAGCCGGCCACATGCCCACCTGACCGCGTGCAGCCCAGCGGTGCCGCAGGGTCGCTCACAGGCTGGCCGCTTCCCTAATCATTTATTTCCGTCTCCCCGCGGGTTGCGGCCGCACGGTCACGCCTGTGGCTTTGCAGACGCCACAGGCAGGGCTGTGTTGCCGTGCAGGGCCGGGGCAGGGCGGGGCGGGCGGTGGGGCCGCCGGGGGCCGCTATGGGGCCCAGGACAGGTCCCGCCCCGCCCTGCCCCGCCCCGCACAATACAAACGACGCCTCGTCAGCAGCCAGAGATTCGCGGAAATCCGCGCCGCTCCATTGTCCGCATGTCGTCTGCTGGCAAATGGCTGCACAGCGGAGTTGTTAAGCCTCGCCAGACCCCAACCAGATCATGGCAGAAGGCGGCGGCGGTGGCAGGAGCGTGGCAGCAGGAGGGAGGAGGGGGCGGCTGCGGAGGCCGCGTCCGTGCGGGCGTGTGCGGGCAGGGGGATTGGATTTGCTGCGGGAGCGCGCTCTGGTATTGTTCGGGCCGTTTGGGTGGGGCTGAATGAAATCATCGCGATATATACATGGATAGACTGGTGAGGAGAGAGAGAGAGAGAGAGAGAGAGAGAGAGAGAGAGAGAGAGAGAGAGAGAGAGAGAGAGAGAGAGAGAGAGGGGGCAGTCCCATTTTCTTTGGCGTCTGTGAATCCTTCCGGACTGGTCGTGACGCCAATATTCTCCCCGAGTGATAATCACTTTTTTGCGCCTCCCAACTTTTCCGGCCACAATGGAGGCTCGGTCCCTTGGCTTGGGTGCCCCGTCGTGGCCTCACCGCCTCGCGGCCTCTTGCCCGCCCTACCCCGCCTCGCGACCCGTCTGTTGTTGCTGTTGTTTTTGTCGCTGGATCCACAATGCTGCCAAGATTGAGCGCTTTATTCTCGTCCAAAGTTATCCGGGGCGCCGCGGCAGACTGCCGGGCCCTTGTCCGGACAATTACCGGCGGTGTTGCCGTCGCCGGTGGCCGGGGCAAAGCGTGAAGCGCGAAACAGACTCCAACCTGCCCGGCAGGAGCCCCAGCTGCCATGGCGTGTTCTGGCGTGCCCTGGCGTGCCCTGGCGTGCCCTGGCGTGCCCAGGCGTGCCCTGGCGTGCCCTGGCGTGCCCAGGCGTGCCCTGGCGTGCCCTGGCGTGCCCAGGCGTGCCCAGGCGTGCCCTCGAGCTCCGGTATAAAAGGGACCACTTACCCCCCCTGAAACTGTACCCCCGGTACACTATCCCTTGGGGCCATGTACCCCCCACCAACCGGCTCGGGGGTACACCATCCCTAGGGGCCATGTACCCCCCACCAACCGGCTCGGGGGTACACCATCCCTAGGGGCCATGTACCCCCCCCCCCCCCCGGGGTTACACCATCCCTAGGGGCCATGTACCCCCCCCCCCCCCCGGGGTTACACCATCCCTAGGGGCCATGTACCCCCCCCCCCCCCACCATCCCTAGGGGCCATGTACCCCCCCCCCCCCCCCGGGGTTACACCATCCCTAGGGGCCATGTACCCCCCCCCCCCCCCCCCCCCGGGGGTACACCATCCCTAGGGGCCCACCAACCGACTCGGGGGTGGCGGACGCGGATCTCGGGCACGGCAGGGCACAGCACGACACCGTTGTCCTCCTCCGTGACGCCTCCCGGCGTGGCGAACTCCAGCAAGGACGCCTGGAGGGTAGGCAGAATGGCTGTCAGCCCGCTCCGGTGTATGGTGGGTTGCCTAATCGCCAGACACCGAGAGCACCACGTGGTGTCGGCCCTTGAAAGCACAAGCAGGGCCAGACCCGATTTGGCAAATAATGGTTCGGAAGAACCATTGAAATGCACCTATTACCCTGCTGTTTATGTATACCAGGTGTATCATTGGCCCCGGGCAGTTTCGGTTTTAGGCAGTCCCGCAACACACTATCTCCGTCTCTTTCTGGCTCGGCCAGACGCGTGAGACAGAAAGAGACGGAGATAGTGTGTTGCGGGACTGCCTAAAACCGAAACTGCCCGGGGCCAATGATACACCTGGTATGGTTAGGAGACAAACTTGTTCCTTCATAAGTATGAAAGCAAAATTAAAACGGCTACTCGTATTATAAAAATGTGCCTTTTATAGGAAAAAAGGCCTGACACTGCAAGAATTTTGTGGGTGACAAATCCGTACCAATTCCATTTTCTGATTTTTTCCTGTGTGGTCCGAGCATCTTGAGATTGTCTTGGTCTACTTTGGCAGACGATGTTCTAAAAGAATGGCTCTGTTTACTTCCAAAAAGCACCATACTTCACTATTTATTTTAGTTTTGAGAGTGGCTATTACTGGTTTTGTTGAAAAAGCGAGATCCATTGTATTTATTTACATTCTGGGTTTGTTATGGCATGAAATGGACTCGATGACTTCAAAACAATATTTTATTGAAAGTGCCCCCAAGGCTACACAGCTACGAAAAGTTGACTGCTATACATGTAGGACTGCTTTAAATTGCACTTAACTTATTCATTCTACACACATTATAATTAAGAACGGTTCATGCAGAAATGCTTCGTAAACTGGTACAAAATATTAAAATATTAAAAAATAACAAACCATTCGCTTTGGATTAATTAATCGACTAGTCAGTAAAAAGTTAGGCACTAGGTGATTCCAGATGATGTGTCATGTGATGTGTCATGTGTGTTGGGGGGGGGGGGGGGGGGTACATGGCCCCTAGGGATGGTGTACCCCCCGGGGGGTACATGGCCCCTAGAGATAGTGTACCCCCGAGTCGGTTGGTGGGGGGTACACGGCCCCTAGGGATGGTGTACCCCCCGGGGGGTACATGGCCCCTAGGGATGGTGTACCCCCGAGTCGGTTGGTGGGGGGTACACGGCCCCTAGGGATGGTGTACCCCCCGGGGGGTACATGGCCCCTAGGGATGGTGTACCCCCGAGTCGGTTGGTGGGGGGTACACGGCCCCTTGCACGGCCCCTAGGGATGGTGTACCCCCCGGGGGGTACATGGTCCCTAGGGATCGTGTACCCCCGAGTCGGTTGGTGGGGGGGGGGGGTACATGGCCCCTAGGGATGGTGTACCGGGGGGCACCTCCTCCCTGGGGGTATGCCATCACTGCCACACCGGGACGCAGCCCTCGGGGCAGGGGCTGAGGGTCTCGGGACGCACGTGAGGGCGCGCTGTTTGGCGGCCGCACCCGCTTAAATAAAACAAGGACACAAACGGGAACAAAAGTGGAGCGAGGCAAGCAGAAACAAGAACAAAGCGTCCTGAATAATCCGGATAGGCGACAGTTTTCTGCGTCCGCTGTCTCGCACTCTCAAAAAAAGTTGGCTCGGAAAGGGATCTCTTGCTGGGATTGGGTGGAAACCGACAATCGAATCGGAGGAAGGCAGAGGACCTGAATGTGAATCCCGGCGGCGCGCGTGACACTGCATGCGGTGCCTCGACATTCACATTCGCTGGAGCGTAAACCACGCGGTGTCTGCCAGCTCCGCGCTCCACTCCCAGAAACCATGCTTGGGTCAAATCAATCTTCACGATAGTTCGATATTTTTCGGTCTGTTCCATGATTCAAGGTTCCGGTGGCCTCACATTAGGCACGGCGTAGGGCTTTGCACGAAGCCGCGCCCGCCCGACTCCTCGGGAAAGGGCCTTCAACGTGTGCGGCAAATAGGGTAAGTCACCCAAACATGGATCACTTTTCAGAAAATTCGGAATATTTCGATAATTAGTATATGATGAGCATAATTTTATTTGATGTGGCGATAGTACCATCCTTTGCTCTTCTACCCTGAAAATGTCAGCCATCTGAGACAACGCAAAATTAAATAAACCGTGACTCGGTCAACGCAAAACACAGATAACAGCAGAGGTTAGCGGAGGCTAACGTCAAAACTCCTATTTTTCACCCCCACCCGCATTTTTTTCGGAATCACGATCAAGCCTCCCGATCTTCAGAATATCGATACCCACAATTTAAAGCACCACCAGACGTGATTTCACGTTTAATCATTGATTACTTCACGTGCAATCAACAAAAATATAGACCCACCTTTTCGGTCGCTATCTCAACGGCTTCTGCTACGCCTCTTTTCGAGCGGCGATTTTTCATAGCTCGTAGCGCGGGTGGCGGGGGTGGCTGGTGCCTTCTGACACTCACTTGAATGTCGTTGTTTGGGCATTAATCGACGCGGGAGACTTTCAATTTTTGAAATCGGACAATGCGTTCAGATTTTATAGGGTTTACAAATAAATGATCCATATTATGGACCCGATCCATGTTTGGGTATCTTACCCTAAGCGCCAGGGCTGCTCCGGCCCAACGCCATTGTCCTTGAGAATGAAAAAGTTACGATCATTCCCCAATTTCAGGCGATCAGAAGCTTGCGGTTGTACCCAGTCAGAAAATAGACATCTATTAGATTTTCTAGACCATCTAATGCACATCCACAATGTCTATGTTGATCTATA
Source organism: Odontothrips loti (assembly GCA_038380765.1). Classification (NCBI taxonomy): domain Eukaryota; kingdom Metazoa; phylum Arthropoda; class Insecta; order Thysanoptera; family Thripidae; genus Odontothrips; species Odontothrips loti. Next base: position 8,851,560 of record CM076243.1, read on the forward strand.
TCTACAGTTAGACACACATAGACATCTTTTTATTATCTTTGTATCATCTATCACGTCTAAGTCTACTGGTAGATATAAGTTAGACATTAAAAATCTGCTGGTATCCGTGCTAGATCTGTAGATATCTATTAGACATCTAATAGACTTAGATTGCATTAGACCAAAATTGGTTCAAAAGTCATGCGTTCAAAATGTGTTTTGAAAGTCAGGCATAAACATATCAAAAGATGACGGTGACCAAATTTTGATTCCCACATACTGAGTTCCTGCGGGACTTAGAAAAACTTGCGACGCTTGGTTGGGACGCTTCCATCGTAGAAAGTGAAGGCCACGACGGCCCCCCGTTCCCCAGAGAAGCGCATAGCGTAACGGATAAGGAGCCAGGATAGCAAGCTGAAGAATACTGGTTCTAATACCCATTCTTTTTACTTTTTGAAATTTCCTTTTCTTCATTATATCATGACATAGATTGTCCGGCTACTTAAGGAATTGCATTTTGAGGTCAAAATTTGGTCAAATTCGGAATCTAAATGAAGTCTATTCACCTTAGATTATTAGACGTCTATCTTTCGTGCAAATGGTTGCCACTTAGACGTCTACTAGACATAGATCTTAGCCCAATCCTAGACGTCTTTTGGTCGAACAATAGACATCTAATAGATGTCTATTAGATGTCTTTTTTCCAACTGGGTATGGAAGATTTGAGACCGGAGTCATACTGGTCTCGACGCCAGGAATTCAAAAATGAGGTCACACGACCGTGAACGCTGAAGATACGAGTTGGGGTGGCCATAGGCACGATGAGGCCTAACTTCCTCATTTCCCATCAGAGAAGGTCATGACTCGGGTCTTAAATTTTGAATGGAAGGTGAAGTTTTCAAAACAGCCTCACGGTGAAAATTCATAGAAAAATCATAGTGGTCGCAACTAATTTTTAGTTGGTTTTGCTCGTGCAACGCACATTGCGCAAAGCATTGGTGCAACTAGCACCAACCCCAACGAAATTTTAGGTCTCAGAACCAAAATTTACTGCCTGTCAAAAAAATTAGTTGCGAACTCATTATGACTTAATCAGTGACACGGCCGGCGCGGGGCGGCTGCAGCCCCGGGTGCTCCGTCGCGCGCTCTCCACTCCTCTCTCCGTATTTCTTCCTGGCGCCGGAGTGGAGTGCTCTCGGTCCGCGTATTCAATAGACGTACCGGAGGCCGGGCCGGGCTGGGCTGCTTGGCTGCACCCCGCGCCGCGCCGCGCCACGCTTCTCAAGGTGATTGCCTCGGCGTCTCCGTTTCGGGGAGAAGAGCTGTTGGGCTGTACGCTTTATTTACGGTCAAAGAAGGGCTTCAATCTCGATCGAGACACTGAAGGGGAGAGAGAGAGAGAGAGAGAGAGAGAGAGAGAGAGAGAGAGAGAGAGAGAGAGAGAGAGAGAGAGAGAGAGAGAGAGAGAGAGGTAAGAGTAAGAATGGAGTGCGGGAAATGGGAGGGCATGAATCAAATTATTCTATTTATCTGCAGGTGACGCGGCGGCGTTGAGGTGTTCGCAGACTGGTTATGGGACTTGACGGGCTGACAGTTAATCAGAAATCATGTCGTCCGTCGTGACGTGGTGCGCGCGGCTGCCCCTGGCTCTGCCCCCGGCCCTGACCCTGACCGGCCCTTGGCCCTGCCGCCCTTGGCCCTGCCGCTCCGCTGGCTACCGCTGCTGAGGGATGATACGAACCCACCAGACCAGTCCCCATCACCAACACAGTTTCCAAATTTCACAGTCAGCAACGGGATTCAGGTTCGGCCATTCGCAAAAGCATCTTCGTCTCGCACAGAGATGTAGGTAGGTATGCAGGCTACGCTTCATGCCCTGCTGCCGTGCCCTGCAGTGCCGCCGGGTGTAAGTCGGAGGGGTTGTTTGACGGACGCAAACAAGTGATCCAGGGAAGTCTGACTCCGATGGACCCCAGCCCACCCTACTCACAGAAAAGCGATATTTGAACAGGGTGGTGTTTGCGGCCTTGTGTCGTCCTTCGAGCTGATCCCGGCTGATCCCTGATCCGTCCTGAACCAAATTAACCCCCCCCCCTCTCTCTCTCTCTCTGTCTCTATCCGTCTGTCTGTCTGTCTGTCAGTCTCTCTCTCTGTTTCTCTCTCTCTCTCTCTCTCTCTCTCTCTCTCTCTCTCTCTCTCTCTCTCTATCTCTCTCCGTCTGTCTGTCTGTCTGTCTCTCTCTCTCTCTATCTCTATCCGTCTGTCTGTCTGTCTCTCTCTCTCTCTCTCTCTCTCTCTCTCTCTCTCTCTCTCTCTCTCTCTCTCTCTCTCTCTCTCTCTCTCTCTCTCTCTCTCTCTCTCTCTCTCTCTCTCTCTCTCTTACCCCTTCCCTACCTATCCCTATCCCTCTGTATCTTTATCTACCGACGTCTCCGGAAGCCCTCTCAGCACCGAGGAACACACACGCACGCACACACACACGCACACACACACACACACACACACGGCCGGGCCGGACGTCCTTCCTACCGTCGTCACCATGAGCACGCGTGGGCGCGGCGCCGGCACACGCCACACAGCACTTTAGGCTTGTGTTCGCAGTTGTAAAGAGGAGAGCAGGCTCCTCCGGGCAGCCCGGGGCAGCCGCAGTCCGTGGTGATGCGTCCCATGCCTACCCCCCCCCCCCCCCCCCCCGTCGCCCCCCGCGCCGGCCCGGCCACACTGGCCGGCACACACCATCAATGGCGCCGCCCATCACAAAGCAGGCCTCGCCGTCGCCGGTATCACAATGCAATAAATAAAAAAAGAAAAGGCAGAGAACCCTTTTACTAGCGGCAAAGTGGCGCGACGATGGATCGTCCGCTTTTACAGGGCAAGCGGAACTTGTTTTGTGGATGGTGTGGCGCGGCGCGGTGCCGCGGTGCTTTCGGCCCTCGCCTATCCCGATGCTCATCGCGATGCCCACATCCTCACACACTCGGGGGGCCGAAGCACACGGGTGTGCGGGGAGTTACAGAGGTATAGGGAACGGGCGGAGCCGCAAATGGAGTATCGAAATCGAATTCCAAACACACTACAAGTTAGCGTGCATGGTGGAGGCTGGCGGACTCGGCCACGCCCGGCCACGCCCACCCGAAACCGACCCACATACTGCAGCACATTACTGCAGCGGGCGGTGCGGGCGTGGCGGAGGGGCCTCGGCTGCTCTATCTGGCTGCCCCCGGCTGCCCCCGCTGCCCCCGCTGCCCCCGCTGCCCCCGCTGCCCCGGCTGCCCCCGCTGCCCCGGCTGCCCCAGCTGCCCCCGCTGCCCCCGCTGCCCCCGCTGCCCCCGCTGCCCCCGCTGCCCCGCTGCCCCCGCTGCCCCGCTGCCCCGGCCGCCCTGGCTACCGCGGCCGCCGCATCGGCCGCATCACCGCACCGCGCACCGCTCGGGCACCGATTCCATCACGCCCTCCCGGCGGCCTAATTTTTTGCACGTTTGAAATCGATGCCCCCATCTGCCTGGAGCTGCTAAATGTATTGTTCTGTCTTGACGTTGTGCACTGCAAACTTAGGAGCGATTCATCACTGCCTAAATTGAGCGATAAAAATTTTCTTGCTCGTATGTGGAGAGGAAATGTTATCGCCCGTGTGGAGTGATAAATTTTTCTGGCTCTATTCGAGCGAGAAACTCCCACCCTCGGGGAGCTGGAAGCATTTACTACCCTGTAGCGGAGGGAAAGAGCAAAACATTTTCTCGCTCACATTCACAGTAAATCCTTATGTATTTTGGTGCATAGTTCCGTACAAAATAAAGCATACAGAAGCTTCCGCATACTTTTTGTGCATAATTCCGTGCAAAAGTGTACGTAACTCCGTACAAAAATGTGCATAAGGTTGTGCGTAAGCACTCCGTATGCTTAAATTTGTACATAAGGATTTAGTGTGCTGGGAAATAAAATTTTTGTCGCTCAGTCCCAAGCAATAGGTATCCCTTCTCAGTTTCCAGTGCTTGAGAAGTGTCGACATCGTCAAACGTATCGTCGATTTTTGTCGAAACTTTGTTGACAAAAGGAGCGAGCCGGCAGCCCAATATGTTCGTACTGCTATATCGTCCTGTTTCTGTTTGCGAGTCAACAAACTTGCAGCAGCAACTAGTGGGAATCGTGCCCGAAATGTCTGGCATGTTTTCTGCAGGCGTCTGCCCATCCCCGCACGGCGGCCGTGACCAAGCCCAGCCTTCAGACCCCTGCCGTGCTGAGCTGTGTCATAGCTGTGCTCTGTCTGCGCGCAAGGCCGTGTTGCGAGGAGACTGGAAATGAAATCCACCGGGTACTGATACCTTCGTGCTGCCTGCCCCCCACGAGCCTGGGAACTGTTTCGGGCGGAACTGTCCACATATCCAGCCCTGCTGCCCGGCCGGTGTGCGTGAAGCGATGAATGGCAGGCTCACTCGTCACCGCCGCGTCTGGCTGCAGTTAGCTGCCCATAACATTCTCATACCCGGTAGCCCGCAGCCGCTCCTGCCGGGGCTGCTGGCCCCGCTCCTGTCACCGCAGCCGCCTGTAGCGGTTGGCCACACGAGCTGGTCGCCATTCCCACTTCTTTCTTCCCTCGGTCCACCCCTCCTCAAGATAAACTGCAAACTGCTGCGAACTCGTGGTCCTCTGTGGACGCCGCGTGCTAAAAAGCCTTCGCCGGCCAACAGGCGCACCGCTGCGCACCCCCCATCCCCCTCCCCTCCCCCTCCCGCCGCGGACGCGCTAACGGCGTTAGCTGTCCGGAACGGTTTTACTCCTGGAGAGCCTGAGCGCCTGCGATAGAGGCAGGGGAGGGAGTGGAAGAAAATGGTCACCCCCAGGTCACTCCCCGGTCCATAACTCACGATTTAACGCATCTCCCACGCGGTCCGGGCCGTTAAGAGGCCATTCAAAAACCAGTTTTTGGGCCATTTTTCGCCTCTCCCCCCCCCCCCTCTTGTGACCAGGCGTGGCCATGGCCTTGACCCTCTCCCCCCCCCCTCCCCCAAAGGTCACGTGGCCGAACAAAATAATAAATTCTCCTTGCTCAATATTTAAGTCAATTTTCCCGCCAGTAAATCAAAAATTAAGAAGAACAAGTATAGCAAAGATGAAATTTCGGGTGGGTCTGTGGTTTGCTAGTACTCAGATGGAAATCTTGTTTTCAATAGAGTGTAATTTGAAAATATTCGTTAAATACATGCATTGCTTACCTACGTAAATGAGAAAATTGACCGGTAAAACAAACAAAATCGGTCACGTGGCACGTGGCACGCACCCAGACCCCGCCCCCCCCCCCCTAAAACGACCACGTGGTTTTTGAGTAGGGATCGAAGTGCCGGAAGCGGCCACTTATCAGGCCGTGCGGCGCGCAGCGGCGAGTCCTAGGTACGGGGACAACAACTGACTCCGTCAGCGGTCAGGTCACGAGGTGAACAGTATCCTCCCGAAGGTCTAGTCCCAGTCGGGGTGCGAAACGCTGCCGCCTTGAGCCGTACAACCATCTCAATAACCCTCGTTTCCAGGCCGTCTTTGCGGCTTGGCTGGTGCGGCTCCCTCTCCTCCTCCGCCGGCTCCCGAAAGAATAAAGACAGGACGAAGTCGGCCTTCCGGGAGCAAAGTCGGGTTGGACTGCCAAGTTTGTGGTGCCCGGCGCTTTGAGTCGTCTCCGGGGAATTACAAGCAGATAAGAGCATCATTCTTTGGAGGGACCGGCTATTTACGTTATTATCCCGTCACTGCGGGAACAACTTCGCCACAAGACCTGTAAAACGAAGCCTCTAAACGGTCCGCCAAAAAAAAAAAAAAAAAAAACCTTTTTCGTGCTGAATACGCTGTGACCTTGGACAAGGACCAAGGGCACCAGATGTCATCAAGGCAAATCCAATTTAGCTGACAAAAGCGTGCGTGGTCGGGTAAAGTGGAGTCAAACCGAGTCAAACCTTAATTTGCTGCCGTGACAAGGCTGCTGGCTGGATCCGGACCAACCGCTCTGCCACAGCTTCCGCTCTGCACTGCTCCGGCTCGGCGTTGTTTTCCGGGGTCGTGACTGTCATGAAACGCCATTTTAATGGCATGGATAGGCTGGGCCAAACTTACTGTTCCCGAAAGATCACAATTTAGTTTTTCGTTAAAATTTGCAAAATTTTCGTAAAAATTTAAAATTGGCACGACGGCTTTGTCCGATGGCAATGTTTTGATGGCGTGCAGCTCGGTTACAGCGATTCTCCTCGCTCTCAGCCCTCACTGCGGTTGGCGGCATAGTCTGCTATTATGTCATCGAAGTCAGCGAACCCCCCGCCATCAATCCTCGGCGGCACTGGGGGCATCACGATGGTCCGCACGACAGCAGCCCGCCCCTCTCCCCCTCCCTCCGCACCGCACATGCTCGTGGTCTGACCAGGACCAGGCCACTTTACTTCGTCTTCATCCCCCTCTCCACCTCCCCCACCCCACCTACCCCCACCCACGTACCCTTCTTTGATTTTCACTGGAGACCTTCCAACCCCAAAAAGCTTATACACAGTTCTCTCGCACGGCCGACCCCAAACTCCTCTCAGAAACCCCTCTCGACCGGCGAAACGTGCCCCGATTTCCGCCAGTCTTGGTCAGTCGAGCCCTCTACCCGAGCCGACACCCCCCTCTCCTCTCCTCTCCTCTCCTCCCCGGGACGCCCGGCCGGGACCATCCGCACCGCGAGGGCCCGAGGGCCCGGCTCCTTTGGCGCATCCCTTCAGTGTCAAACACTCAATCCCTCTATGCTTAGCTCAATCGTATTGGGCTGTGTTTGTAGTAATTTTGTTTTATTCCTTCACTGGAAGGATATGTCCCACACGATCATTTATATGCATTGGATTTTCGAGTAAAGCATCTTATGTTTACAGTTGAGCTGGTATGTATGCCTAGCAAATGAATGAGGGAAAGCGTATTCCCTGGAGCATTCCAGCCACATGGAGGCGTGCACAGCGCCGGCAAGCCTTCGGACCGTTTTTACCATAATCGAGAATGTCCATCAACTAACGCTCCGCTGACAAGCCCATTGACGTCGTGCAGTGATGCCACCCACCCGTCACCGTCACGGCCAGCCCGGCAGACTCCCTTTGTCTCCGGACATCCTCCCAGCGCGATTAATACGGCCCTGGGAAAATAAAAACAAGAACCAGAAAATATAAATCGCAGATGAAGAGGAAGCGAACACATGCAGAGAATATTGTCAGGGCGGAGGCCACGCGCGGTACATGCGAATGTCCGCAATGCCGAACTCGTGAATGCGTCCCGGGCGATCGCAGCCGAGCAAAGAGAGAAGTGAGGAGACGGAGCACGGGCGGCAGCGGGCACAGCGGCACAGCGGCACAGCGGCACAGCGGGCGGAGCAGCGACTGATGTTTCCCGGAAGTCTCTTGTCGTGTTGGCGGGCGATGCGGGGCTAGAGAAACTCTGATCAGACACTGTGCAATGCACACACAAAAAATCTCTAAGGGGTTGCACCAAACAAACGACGAGACTGATTTATACAGGGGGGGGGAATGAGTTCGCTCATAATATAGCGAACAGTACGCTGCGAAACGTTTCTGCAGAAATTTATGTCTGCTCTAGAAATTGTTTACGCTCTTTCAGCTGAGGTGCTGTTTGGTTTTAGCGAACGTGATGTTCAGATTAGCGAAGAGTTCGTTGGATCAGCGAAAAAAAAAACGATGACGCATGTTCAATGAACAGTAATTTTTTTCCGTGATGTTGTGAAAAGGTTGCACCCCAAACACCGGGTGATGGTCTCACATGAGGAAAAACGGTTCGATTCCTGTGCGCGAAATGGGTGCATGTCGAACAAGAGCCTGGCCGGCCAGGGCAGGAACTACGCGCATGCGCGGTGCGCGGGCAGCGCGCAGCTGCCGGGAGCCACGGCAGCAGCGGAGGCGGCCGAATATCGGACGCAAAATAAAGTAAATGCAGCCGCGGTGTTGTCTCTGGAAACAGTGATGCGATCCTCGTATTGAGATTCGCAAACGCGAGCCGGGGGTGGGGGCGGGGCGGGGAGAGGGCGGCCAGGGCCGGGGGTGGGGGCGGGGCGGGGAGAGGGCGGCCAGGGCCGGGCAGAGGCCGGCAACGGGGGCGCAATGAAGGAATTCCGGCCCCGTCACTCAGCCATATTCCGGCATATCACCGCGGGGCGGGTGGGGGCGGTTGGGGGCGGGTGGGGGCGGCCTGGGGCTCCTGGGGCAGAGCGAATCGCCAACCATCGTCCAGACAGCATAATGTCCGGCCCGGTCTCGCCTCCAGGCGCGCCTCCAGTGCGCCTTCCCGCTGGGTGGCATCCGCCTGCTGCTAAAGCAGAACAGTAAGCTGGGCGTCCCGCCGTCCGCACTAGAGCCCCACCACGCCCCGCCCCGCCCCGCCCCGCCCCGCCCCGCCCCGCCCCGCCCCGCCCGCCAGGACTACAGGGCTGCAGGCGTGAGAACGCGCTTCTGGCCCTGGCGGCAGCATCGCCGCCCTGTCTGCCTTAGTTAGGCGTATCGCAGCGCGCCGGGTGCCGTATCCCCAAGGAGGCGTCAATGTGATTACGGAGTCGTGATGCTAATGGGACGTGAGATGCTGGGCCACGCCCCCGCCCCGCCCCCTACCCTGCCCCCGCCCCGCGCCAGGGCGCGCACAACAAACGCGGTGTACGCACCGCACCGCCGCTCAGACGTGGGGGCGGCCAGTGGGGGCGGCCGGTGGGAGCAGCGCCCCTTCCCACCCCTTTGTGGAGCGCGGCCGACTGTTCAATCGTTGCCAGTCTCTACACTTTTTCAACACGTCAAGGGGGTTAAGTCCTCCCTTTCTCTCTCTTCCTCCTTCTCTCTCTGTATGTTTTTTCCTTCGGCTGGCCCCGGCGACGCTCTGGCATGCCTGGAAGTGCGGTGGGCTTGGCTCTGGCAGGACAGCGCTGCGCTGGCCAGATCGCGTACAGCGGCAATTTATCTCGGTAAGCACCGCCGGGAAGTCCTTCCCGAGTCCCGCCGCGTGCCGCCCCGCCCCGCCCCGCCCCGCCCGTGCCTCCCGGGGCTCCCGTACCCGTGACTCGTGGCCGCCCGTGGTCCTCTGGGCCGGGCGCAAGAGAGTGGGAAGGGATGGCCGAGATTTTTCATGGGGGAGCTGACGCTTGTTCTGATCATCCGTCCGACGCCGTATAACTTGGCAGGGCAGCCCGGCGGGGGTCAGCAGGCCGTCCGTCACAGCCCGGATACTCACCCCGCGCCCTGCGGCGCCGTGCTGTCCTGCTGCCCTACTTCCCTACTGCACTGCTGTCCTGCTGTCCTGCTGCCCTGCTGCCCTGCTGTCCTGCTGTTCTGCTGCCCTGCTGTCCTGCTGTCCTGCTATCCTGCTGCACCGCTGCACTGCTGTCCTGCTGTCCTGCTGCGCTGCTGCCCTGCTGCGCTGCTGTTCTGCTGCCCTGCTGTCCTGCTGCACTGCTGCCCTGCTGCCCTGCTGTCCTGCTGCCCTGCTGTCCTGCTGTCCTGCTGCACTGCTGTCCTGCTGCACTGCTGCCCTGCTGCGCTGCTGCCCTGCCGCCCTGCTGCAGTTCCCTCGGAGCTTCCGGACGTGAGCGCGTGTGTCGCGTGTCCCGTGCGAGTTGAAGTCCACTAATTGTGTTCACAAATTTACTGCGACGAGTCGAGTACCTTGCAATTACGGCACGCTAATGAATTCCGTTTGTGCTCGCCTCCGCAGCCTCCTGGCGGCCCCCCGGCGGCCCCCCGCGGCCCCCCGGCGGCCCCCCGGCGGCCCCCCAGCGGCCCCCAGCGGCCCCCCGGCGGCCCCCCGGCGGCCCACCGGCGGCCCCCCAGCGGCCCCCCAGCGGCCCCCCAGCGGCCCCCCGCGGCCCCCCAGCGGCCCCCCAGCGGCCCCCCGGCGGCCCCCCGGCGGCCCCCCGGCCAAAGCGACGCGGCGCTTGGCGCGCATGAAGCCGGAGAGGAGAGTCGGCGGCGCGTCAGCGTCTGCCGCAGGCCAGGGCGGCCGGAGGGGGGCGGGAGCATCGAGGGCGGGGTCCCCCCACACGGCGAGACTGTGCTAACACAGGGCGTAAAAGGGGGAAGACATAAACAGGGAGGGGGGATGAAAGCGGGTGAGAAATATGAACACATAAATGGCATGAACGGGCCACGTGGTCGGATGCATCGGATGATTGTGCGGATGGGGAGGGGGGGGGGGGGGGCAGGGGGCAGCAAGTCGCCGGAGGGAGGAAAAACTGAAGCCGCGGAGAGCTGCGCTGCAAAAAGGTTCGGCGCCGGCGGTGGCGGAGCCAGCGGAGATCGCCGGAGCGTCGCGCCCTCAGCCCGCATCACGTATTCTGTTTTGGCCACATCACGTACACATACATACACACACGCGCGCGCGCACGCACACTCACACACATGCTCACAGTCAGACACAGGCTTGCGCTCCGCACACAAACGAGGCACACACGCACAAACACACTCTGCTCAGCCACGCGCAGAATTTTAAACTGTCTGACAGGAGGCCCTGGCCACAAACCCCACCAGTTTGTGTCTCTTTATTACTCACACCCACCCGTCCCGTGGTGCCGCGCCCCCGCTGTGCCCCCGCCCCCGCTGCCCCCCGCCCCCGCTGCCCCCCGCCCCCGCTGCGCCCCCACCCCCGCTGCCCCGCCGCCCCCGCTGCGCCCCCGCCCCCGCTGCCCCGCCGCCCCCGCTGCGCCCCCACCCCCGCTGCTGGCTCTGTTTGTTAGAACCGCCGCCGCGGTCGCCAGATTTACGGTGGCGAAAGTTATGCGAAGTCATCGCGATGCTTTCTATGGGTTTCTGTTTTTATAACAACAACAAACGCTCCGAAGCCACACCACATTAAACTCTGCCAAAGGCAAATATGCGAAGCGGGAGTACGCTTTGGGTGGGGGAGAGGTTGACGGGCGGAGAAAGGTTTTCCCTCCGCCACGAGCCGGTCTGTCCACGATTTGTTGCTGAGTGACCTGACGATGGTGATCGAGTGTGTTTTTTTTTCTCGATTTGCATATCAGTGTTAGCAGCGAGATTTGCAGCGTTCACCGGACGATGCGGTAATCGAGCTGCGCGGTGATGGTGGCCGGCGGACACCCAAACAAAGCCAGCGCACCGATTGTATGCAAAAGGGAGGCGCGCGGCGGTACCTGACCACTCCCTCCCCGCTAGGTTTACATTGCAGCGATCTTTTCCATTGGGAAAAAAACCCGTGATATCGCTAAAGCCGCCATCTTACCTTTTGTGCGCGCCTGATGCCCGCGGCGCTTGTTTCTGATTAGCTGGAGTACCTCTAACTCTCCTTCGCTGCCTGGCGATTTCATTTCTGCGCGAGTAAATTTCGCTCGCCGCCGCCGACGGAAACGTCACCTTCGTGACGGGGGAGCGATTGGTGCTGCATGCGCCGAGCGCTGCATGCGCCGAGCGTAGGGCTGTGCGATATCACGATATATCGAGTCGATATCGATATCACCTTGATATCGAGGGGTCCGATATTTGTTGTCAAACCTCGATATATCGAGATACCGATATCCCGATATCCTTCGATACCACGATATCCCCCGATATTACGATATCCCTCGATATCGCTCGATACCACGATATCCCTCTGAGCCATTCACATATTGCGAAATCATGGTTTTGGCCAGATAGGACCCCCCCCCCCTTACGTAATCGAGTGCTAACCTAACCTTCCCAAGTTAAAGCATAGCAGGTAATCTGTGTCTAGAACCCCCCCCCCCTCTTTAGGTAGTTACGTCATATGTGAATAGCCCCATACCAAAAATTCCCGATACCACGATATCTCTCGATACCACGATATCCCTCGACATCACGATATTCCTCGATACCACGATATCCCTCGATGTGCCGATATCCGTCGATATCCCCGATTTGTATCGTCGATCCGATATATCGATGCATCTCTCGATATGAAGTTAATATCGTATCGCGATATAAAATTAGGAATATCGCACAGCCCTAGCCGAGCGCTGCATGCGCCAAGCGCTGCACGCACACCTGGGCCCGCTGGCTCCGAATGACACACCTGGGCCACCTGCTGGGCCGTGGCTAGATTATCGGGCCGATTGATTGCGGTAAGGGATGTCGCAAACGGCCGCGGCATCGACCACCGCGCTTTGTTTGTTCCTCGGCCGGCTTATGTAACGGTGCGCGGTCAGGCGATGCCGGGCGGGGCGGGGCGGGGCGGGGTGCCTCCACACCGGAGCTGCGGCCGTGGAAGTCCATAAATTTAATGCAGTATTACACGATCGGCGTTTCCGCCGCAGCACTCCACTTTAATCGCACATCGCACTTTGGGAATAGGAACTCCGCGCACTGAGCAAAAGTTTCAGTCGATGGGCTTTGATACCTAGATGGATTGGACAGAGATAGTTTGCTCCCGTGGGGCTTCCATGTGTGGCACATATGGGAGAGCGACAGGTAGAAAATACGTTAGAAGCACACACGACAACTACTCACCGCCTAGCGCAAATCACCACCATTCAGACGACGAAACAGGATTGTAGCCCCCCCCCCCCCTTCCTCTTGTCCGCCCAACTGCACGGTAATCTCTTAGAGAGGAGCTGGCCGCGCGCTGTCCTTGGGTCTTTCCTTGGTCCTTGCGGTGCCGCAGCATCCGGCCCCCAGGAGCTAAAGCGCCCTGAGCTGCTGAGCATTCGAGAGTGTCCGAGGGCGCCGCGCTAAGACAGAAAACATGGGGGCGCTTTATTATTCCCCCAGAATCAGCCTCCAGGGAGCCGCGGACAGCGCTGGGATCATGTGGCTTGGGCCTTCCGATGTGTCAACTGGCCTCCGGCCTCGGCTGCCTCCTGCTGTACTGTGTTCTGTGCCTAATCCCGGCGTATCGCAAATGGTCCATATGCGGTGGCAAATTGTGCCCCCCCCCCCCCCCCATCTCCCGCCGGACTCATTAGATCGGGTGCCCCCCCCCCTCCCCCCATCTCCCGCCGGACTCATTAGATCGGGCTGTAAACGCTGCCGGCCGTCCTTTCGCTCACTCAGCGCGGTCGGCCCACCGCCACGAAACCCACCGAGTCAAATAATTATTTATTTACTTTACTTTGGTTAGGGGAGGGGTCGCTTGGAGGGCCGTCATATCAGGCCCTCGTGAAGGCTCAGACGTTCCATACGGTTTCCGACGTCTTTATTTTGCCGTCTCCGCTGGGGCACCTGCTGCGCGCGAGTGGGTGGGAAGGGCCCGATTGGTTTTGCGCGCTCTTGTTTTATTTTCATCCCCGAGCTCCGCGGGCCCCGCTGGCCCCGCTGGCACTGCTGCTCGCTGTTCCGCCTCGCCCTCTCCGACCTCACCAGACCGGAGCAGGCAGCGGGGCAGCGGACCCCTTCGCTTCTGGGAGCTCAGGGTCCATGGCAGCCTGGGGCCCCGGGGACCACAGAGTCACTCGGTCCGGGCCGGGGATATCAGATCCCGACACGTGTCTTTATGTTTGTGGTGCACCGGGGAAAGCCCTGTGGGCCCCTGTGGGCCCTCCTGCCCCCTGTGGTCCCGTGGTCCTGCGGGGCCCGTCACGTGGGCCTCGCCTGGTTCAGGAAAGAAAATTGCCCGCAGCGAAGGGTCCCAGTGTAGACCCTTCCTTATTTTGCCGATTTGAAAAATCTAAAGTAGTGTTCCACCCTAGAAAATATCCCTTTTGGTGTCCATTTTCGAAAAAACTTTGTCCGGTCTCGATATGACGTCATTAAGTGCTGCCGCGGAGGGCCTAAATGCCCCTCTACAGGGCAAAAATAAAAAAAAATTCTCAAAAAAATTTGGAAAATATTTCCAATGTTAATTCGATGAAAGTAGCGGTCTTCAGGACTAAAATTTCAAGTAAAACGTCGTATCTCTTACGGTTTTGCAGATATCGGCATTGAAAGTGCAAAAACCGCGTATACCGCGGTTTTGCTCGGTTGTTTGATTTTTGCACTTTCAATGCCGATATCTCCACCGTAAAAGATACGACATTTTACTTGAAATTTTAGCCCTCCAGGGCGCTACTTTCATCGAACTGATATTGGTAATTTTTTCCAAATTGGTTTTGAGAAACTTTATTTTTTGCCCTGTAGAGGGGCATTTAGGCCCTCCGCGGCAGCGCTTAATGACGTCATATCGAGACCGGACAAAGTTTTTTCGAATATGGACACCAAAAGGAATATTTTCTACGGTGGAACCCTTAAGATTTCTCAAATCAGCAAAATAAGGAATGGTCTAGTCCCAGAGGAACATTCTTATAGCGATGCCCGAAGCAAGGGAAGTGCTATGTAATGGGAAGGGTCACGACAGCTTCGAAATATGATATTAATTTAGTTGAAATTTGCTGCTGCTGCTGCTGCTGCTGCTGCTGCTGCTGCTGCTGCTGCTGCTGCTGCTGCTGCTGCTGCTGCTGCTGCTGCTGCTGCTGCTGCTGCTTCTCGTGGCCGTATCGGGCTGGAAGGAACATTTTCCGGGGTGCGGCTCGATGGGATCCGCCCTGTCGTAGCCTCGCCTCGCCCCGCCTCGCCTCGCCTCGCCTCGCCTCGCCTCGCCTCGCCTCGCCTCGCCTCGCCTCGCCTCGCCTCGCCTCGCCTCGCCTCGCCTCGCCTCGCCTCGCCTCGCCTCGCCCCGCCTCGCCTCGCCTCGCCTCGCCTCGCCTCGCCTCGCCTCGCCTCGCCTCGCCTCGCCTCGCCTCGCCTCGCCTCGCCTCCGGGCTCTCGCTCTAGGCTCTGCTCGAATGGAAACTTAGAGGTGGAGGTGGACTGCACACCTGTCGGCGCCGGGGGCCAGGCGCAGGGCGCAGGGCAGCAGAGGCCGGGCTACTGCGTTCCGATTTGGCTGAGCCGGGCGTGGACTCGGCCGACGAGGCCCCGGGGCCGATAAATACCGTGCCGCGTCGTGCCATATGTCGTGTGGCCGGGCCGGGCCGGGCCGGGCCTATGTTCCCTGCCCTTTACAGATCTGCTGTAAATGAAACTGCAGTGATCATTCTGCGATGATCATTTCGCAATAATCACTGTGCACTCTTCTTATAAAAGCGTCATAGCAATAACAACAGAACATTGCAGAATATTGCAGTTCTAAGCACAGTGGAGTTTACCACCATGGATGCCCCGCAACGGACGATTTTCACCATGTGAGATGATAAGCACTAGAGTACTAGCTTGTCACTGTAATTTCATGCAAAGCGTTTCGAGACAAAGAATTTCGCTGTACAAATCCTACGCAAAAATGCATCGTAGATCTCTCTGTCACACACACTCTAAGAATCATGAATCATGTTTCATTTTCCTCCGCACCAACGCAGACGTTTCTAGCCTGTGACTTGTTGGTACTGTTTTATTTTCCCTGACTCGTGTTCTGCCCGGCCCAGGTGAGCTTCGCGCAGGCCGTGTCGGTGCTGGTGTCAGCCTATACGTTGGTGGCCATCTCCGTGGACCGGTACCTGGCCATCATGTGGCCTCTGCGGCCGCGGCTGTCGCGCCGCCTCTCCCACTGCGCCATGCTCCTCGTCTGGCTGTTCGCCGTCCTCACGGCGCTGCCCATCCCCGTCGTCTCCCGGCTGGCCCAGCCCGACAGCTGGCACACGCACTGCGGCAAGTACGTACCACCTGGCACCGCTGGCACCGCTGGCACCGCTGGCACCGCTGGCACCGCCCCAGGCCATACGGCCAGGCCGCGCTGTGCTGCATTTATGCATGAATGCAATTCTGCATGAATAGATGGAGTCTCTAAACGGAGCTTGTCTCGCTGCGCGGTGCGCCACGCGCACTGATATTGAAAGCGGCGCGAGCACCGCCCATTTGCGGTGAAGAGGCTGTTTTTAAAACTTGCCCCGTTACAGAATTTTAAATTTAGACTGAACTGGGCGCCATGATTCCAAAAACTGGGTCACACGATACGGAGATAGTGTGTTGTGTGGTACAGCTATTAGCGATTGGTCACCGGTGGTCACGGTAGGCACACCACTAACTACCTCAGTCAGAGGTCATGTCACCCCATATTTAAAGTCCTCTGGCGCCAAGCTGAGACCAACATGGCACTCAGCTCTGAAGTGTAATGGCTAGTTTTCAAAACTGTCCAAGCGTGTCACCAGGTGCACATAATGGCCCCTGTTCCACCCCCACAGGTGGGTGTGCCAGGAGGACTGGCCCAGCCCGCTGTACCGCCACTACTACACGCTGGCCCTCATGACGCTGCAGTACTTCGCACCGCTGGCCGTGTTGCTCTTCACGTACACGCGGATCGGGGTCGTCATCTGGGGCAAGCGGACGCCCGGCGAGGCGGAGAACCTGCGGGACCAGCGGCTGGCCAAGGCCAAGCGGAAGGTGAGGGTGAGGGAGAGGGAGGCGCGTGCAGCGGCCGCAGCGACCTCCCAACTCCGTTTGTCGTCGCGGAACCGCGCGCAAGGAGTTGCGTGAAACGAAAGTCCCGCGGTCATAAGGGAAGCAATTAAAAATTAAAGTTTTCCGCTGCAAAAGTCCCCGCGCTGAGGCAGCAGCGGCTGGCAGGGGCTGGCTGCGAGTCCGGTGGACGCGGGCGCGGACGCTCCCTCGCGTTACCAGCCACAGACTGCGTCTACGAAAGAAGTTGGCGTAGTCTGGATCTGCCGCTGCTATTCTGATCGACAGCTACTCATTAGTCTCCTTCACAGTCTGCGCGGGGTGTCGGGTGGGGGTAAGGGGGGAGGGGGAGGGCAATCAAGGAGAGACGACGGGTCGGCGCGCCGAACTCCATTGACAAACGATGCTGTGCAAATCCCGCCGGGCCGGCGCCCCGCCCCGCCCCGCCCGCTCCGCGGCACTGACACGAGCATGTTGCTGCTGCTGCACTGGCCACGGATACAAAAGGGACAGAATGTGAGGTGCCGATTTGGTGTTTCAGGAGTTTCCAGGGAAAAAATTCAGAAATGTTCGCTGATAACTTGAAAACGGCAGGAGAAATTTCCATACGATAGGTTAATGATGCTTGTTATTTTTATTTTTTTCGGAGGTGGGACATTGGTCTCACACTTCATCTCTAAAGCAGTTTCACAACGTCACAGCCTCCCCAACTCATCGTGTGCTGCAGCCCTTACAGCACTGCCTCCCTAGCGCCCACAACCCACAGAGAGGAGGTAGGGGCCGGGAGGGGCGAACGGCACGGACAGTGCTGCTCAGAGAGCCAGATCAGGACAGGGGAGCCGGAAGGACAGAACCGGAGAGGATCAGGGAGTCGGTCAGGGGGCCGCGGAGGGAGCCGAGAGGACCGGAGGGAGCCGAAGGGGGTCGGAGGAGAGCGGAGGGGAGGGGGGGGGGCGGAGGGGGGCGGCTGGCACACTGTTACTCTTTCGAGTGGCGCACTTAATTGCACGCACCGCGCCGCGCCTCGCGTTGCGCTGCGGTAAGTGCGAGCTGAGCTCTGTCCCCGCAGCCCCGCAGCCCCGCAGCCCCGCAGCCCCGCAGCCCCGCAGCCCCGCAGCCCCGCAGCCCCGCAGCCCCGCGGCACCGCAGCCCCGCAGCCCCGCGGCACCGCAGCCCCGCAGCCCCGCAGCCCCGCAGCCCCGCAGCCCCGCAGCCCCGCAGCCCCGCAGCCCCGCAGCCCCGCAGCCCCGCAGCCCCGCAGCCCCGCAGCCCCACAGCCCCGCAGCCCCGCAGCCCCGCAGCCCCGCAGCCCCACAGCCCCGCAGCCCCGCAGCCCCGCAGCCCCACAGCCCCACAGCCCCGCAGCCCCGCAGCCCCGCAGCCCCGCGGCACCGCAGCCCCGCAGCCCCGCAGCCCCGCAGCCCCGCAGCCCCGCAGCCCCGCGGCACCGCAGCCCCGCAGCCCCGCAGCCCCGCAGCCCCGCAGCCCCGCGGCACCGCTACACCACCGCACCGCGTCACCCAGCTCGCTTTGATACGTACAGCGAGTCGGAGATGGGGACGGCACAGAGTGTGTACAAAGCCACCTCTCCGGCGCCTCGAGCGTATTCCGAGCCCGACATTTCGGGTGTCGCGCTGCCGCCTTCCGCGCGGCGCCTCTCGGCCCGTCTGCTGCGAGCGCTGTGAGGGGCCCCGCCGGGCCCCGCCTCGGTAAATGGAACACAAAGTCCTTACGGTCCTCACTGTATCTCATGAATATTTTTTTTATGCCAACGTTCCCTACAGAGATGTCACTGTCCGGGAGCACAAACAACAACTTCTGCCAATCTGATAAATCTGTTCGTAATATCACCAGTGGCACGTTTGTGTTACGTAGCGGAGGGGTCATCAGCATTTAACGGGAAATTGCCCTATAGGCAGCATTTACATCAGCACATCGACAACGGACGATAAATGCTCATTGTTTGAATGTTGGTAGCCCTTGCCCTTGCCCCCCCCCCTCCTGTTCCCCCACTTTACCCGGCGCCCCTTTGCCGGCGCCACGTTCCGGATGGCGCTAATTGGACTGTCTTGCGAGCGCTCAGCCAATCAACCTACAGCCAAGCCACCTGTACTTGCGCGTGCTGACTCGACCAGACGAGCCTGGGCGAACTCAGGTGCGATGTGCTGCATTCTGGTAAATATCACTCCGGAGGTGACTGCACTCATAGTTGTTATGGTGTGTGTGTGTGTGTGTGTGTGTGTGTGTGTGTGCGATAGGTAGCTAAAGGGTAAAGGATATTAGTAGTCACCTACTACTTTAGTTCCTCTGGTCTGGTAACGAATCCAAAAAGGGCAGGTTACCGAAAATTATCAAACTGGCCCCCAAAGACCACTCCATAGGCGTAGGAAAGGGAAGAGGGTCTCCAGAATGGGCGCCGGAGGCGGCCGCAGGTGGACGTCATGGCGGTTAGGCGCCCAACAGGGGCGTTACTGTGTTCTGTTTTATTATCAAACGACTTGGTCAAATGCCCCTAGTAAGAAGTAATAATTGTAAAATTGCCATTTTTATTATAATTTTTGCGTTTCCACAAAAATTTCATATCCTTTCCGTCAATTTTCGAAAAAAACGGGGCGGGGGGGGGGGGGGGGGGCGAGCTCATGGCCTCTGCCCCCCTTCCCTGACGTCAAAACGTTCCTACGCCCATGGATCATTCTACAGGCGGCATTTTTAGCCTGCTATCACTCTTTCGCTATTCCACCCGGAGGCGGTCAAGTGTTAGCGAAGGAGTGTGGGCGGGAGGTCTGGCTCTCGCAATAATTCTGCGGCCTGAAACCCCCACCCTACCCTCCCACTCCCGGCGGAACCCAGGCCGGCACCTCCTGCGGAGCGACCCCGGCCCGGCCTCGGACCCCAGGCCTGGGGCTCCGGGCCACCAGCGGGGGGGTGTGTACCTGTTGACTACACCGCCCCTGTTTGAGTGCCTGAGTGAGCTGTTGAATGAGAGCGACCCTCCTGGAAGCACTGAACGAGCCAACGCGGCGCCACGGCAGCGCGCAGCGCGCTCATCAGAGCGATTCTGATTATACGACAGTCGCCGTGTTGACATCCACTCCAGGTAAATGGCACCACCCAGGTGTGTGTGTGTGAGTGTGTGCGCGCGCGCGTGTGTGTGTGAGGTGGAGTGGTGAAGTGGGAGGCGGGCGAGGGGCATGAAGAGCGGCCAGCGAGGCAGCCAGAGCATACGTGATTTGAAAGGGATCGCACGGCGAGGTCCCCTTTCGTTTCACGCCAGGTTACCTTCGTGGACTTCCCAGTCGGCTCCCCGTTCGGCTCCCCGTCGGCTCCCCGTTCGGCTCCCCGTCGGCTCCCCGTCGGCTCCCCGTCGGCTCCTCGTCGGCTCCCCGTCGGCTCCCCGTCGGCTCCCCGTCGGCTCCCCGTCGGCTCCCGTCGGCTCCCCGTCGGCTCCCCGTCGGCTCCCCGTCGGCTCCCCGTTCGGCTCCCCGTCGGCTCCTCGTCGACACCACGCTCGACGCAAACGAGGCATGTCCGCGCGGCGGGAGCTGAGAGGCTTCCACTAGAATGCACAAACATTCCCCCTCCGAAACGCGCCTCCTCAAAATCCTGAGATTCCTCGGAAATTATTAAAAACGATTAAATAACGTGGCTGACTTTTAACTAATAATGAAGTGTAATTACCGCGGCATATTTGTTGCCCAGCGCCGTGCGGCAGAAGTGCGGCAGAAGTGCGGCACGGGGTGGTCCGGCCGTGCGTGCCGCGCCCCTGAGCACACACAGCTGTAGCCTGGGGACGATTCCAGCTTGTGCGCGGCTGTTTATCGGGTCGTAAATGGCGGTGACGGACTGAGTTGCACTGCCAACTAGGGATTTAAAGGCCGGTAATAATACCGGTAAGATTCGGTAAGTTACCGTTACTTACGGTAATATTACCCGACCTCGAAAAAAGTGGTATTTTTCGGTAATATTCAGACTTGCAAAACTCTGAAAATTAGCTGTGCTTCCTGTTCAAAGTAGTGAAAAGTGTATTTTTTGGTCCTTGCCGTCACTGCAAAGGCTGAATCTACTCTAAAACGCATCCTTCATTATTATTTTTGCATGTTCAAGCAATTATCTGACTTCTCGCCCGAAGACAACCGTAGCCATACACAATCCTTAATTCTGACACAAACCTATATTTCAAGTGATGAAACGCGTCTGAAGTGTTCTAGCACATCAAGAATTGCCAGGATTGACTACTGTTACGTGGAAAAACGTAGAAACAGACACTATTTTAACAAATACCCGCTGTAAATCAATCTTTCTCATTATTACCAAAAATACCCGTAACTTACGAATCTTTCCGTATCTTACCGTAAGATTGAATCTTACCGGTATTTTTAAATCCCTACTGCCAACACGAGATATCCGTTCTGGGGGGAGCTTGGGCGGGAATCGGCGATCAGTAACACAAACGATGATTTCGACTCCAACTCGAGGTTCGCCGCTGCGTGGACGAGTGGATCCTGAAGAAGCTCTATTTTTGTATCGGCTCAGAACGAGGAGTTGAGTTCGCCGTAACGGGGATTTCGCTTTCGCAGTGTGTATTTCGATCCGCAGGCAGGCGCTGGTAGGTGCCTGGGAGGTAGGCCAGCCCGCGGGACGGCCGAGTGCTGCGGGCTGGCCTATGCTCCGATCCGCAGGCGGGCGCCGGGAGGTAGGCCAGCCCGCCGGACGGCCGAGTGCTGCGGGCTGGCCTATGCTCCGATCCGCAGGCGCTAGTCGGGTCCTCACAATCCAGTCGCTGACTCGCCGGACCTCGGACCTGCTCCGGCTCTACCCTCGACCGCAGACGGGGGACGGGGGTAGTCCGCGGCGGACCGCCGCAGTTCCACTTTATCCCCGCAGAGGGCGCCAGCGGTTGTGGCGGCCTTGGCTAGGCGGCGCGCTGCGCGCTACTCCGCGCCCGCGCTCTGCTGATGCTGCGCTGCTCATCGGACCCGCTGTCATTGTCATGCGACATGAATTATTTACATCCCTCTCCAAACAGTGTATTACCATCACCTGCCGCCCGCGGGTACGGGTAAAAGGTGGCCCTCCAGAATCAAAGGAAGGAGTGAAGATGGACGGGGAGGTCCGTTGTCTCGAAGATGGCAACGCAATTTCCAGGCACAAATAAACGAATGTAATGAAGTAGAGCAGGGGGGAAACGAGTAAGGAAGATGGTTCGTAGGGCACTGTGGGATGCTCGTGTTGCGTTCTTAAGTTGCCAGGAAAATCATACGAAGTCATCATCACCATATACGAGGTGCCCCATACGCCCCGTGGCAAGGAAAAGGTAGGCAAGCCCGTATCGCACTAGCTCCGTCTCTTTCTGTCTCGGCCGGCAGCGTGAGAGAGAAAGAGACGGAGCTAGTGCGTTGCTGGCTCGCCTACCTTTTCCTTGTCACGGGGCAAATGTGTCACCTGGTATATTCCTAACGACTTCACATTACATACTGGATTTCCTGACGACCAAAACAAAAAAGGAGTGCAGAGTATGGAGGAGAAAGCAAGGTTCCAGTTTGTGGGTTCCGCTGTCGGAAGGATAAGGGAGGGATGGGGGGTGGGGTGTACCGAAAGAGACAGAGAAACTTCTTCGGGGGAGTGGTAAGAGTGAGGCGAATCGGGACAAGGGATCTTCTTACGAAGAGGAAATCTCGAATGAGTGCTCTCGAAGTGGCCGTGGAACAGCTGTAGTGTGGGAGCGGCCCGGCCAACCGCGGCCAGCCCCAGCCAGCCCCGGCCAGACTTTGCTCTCCGCTTCCCCACCACCAAGGCCGAGCCGATGCCTTGCGGCCGACTACTTGTGGTGCTGCACGCGGCTCTCACGCTCGATCCGCCACTTTTACGGCTGTGTGTGTGTGCGTGTGTGTGTGTGAGTGTGTGTGTGTACACCGTGTCGCGTTCAGTATTTTAGTAGAAAACTTTGCAGAGTGCGGTTGCCTGCGGTGGCGTTGTATAGTGGAGTTGCATGGAGTGGGGAGGCGGGGCGCGTCGCCATGCCGTCATCAGGGCGCTAGGTGCAGGCCGCATGTGCCGAGGGGGGGCTGGGAACATGTGTAGAGGGAAGGTGTGGGGACGGAAGTGGTCAGGGCTAACAATAAAGTGGCCTGGAATGTGTTCGAAGGCTGTGTGTGTCGCGGCCTCAGGGCTGTGGGGACGGACTTGTCACTGCGCTGGCCGTTGGCTGGCCGCTTGGCTGGCCGCTTGGCTGGCCGCTTGGCTGGCCGCTTGGCTGGCCGCTTGGCTGGCCGCTTGGCTGGCCGCTTGGCTGGCCGCTTGGCTGGCCGCTTGGCTGGCCGCTTGGCTGGCCGCTTGGCTGGCCGCTTGGCTGGCCGCTTGGCTGGCCGCTTGGCTGGCCGCTTGGCTGGCCGCTTGGCTGGCCGCTTGGCTGGCCGCTTGGCTGGCCGCTTGGCTGGCCGCTTGGCTGGCCGCTTGGCTGACCGCTTGGCTGACCGCTTGGCTGGCCTCTTGGCTGGCCGTTGGCTGACCGCTTGGCTGGCCGCTTGGTTGGCCTCTTGGTTGGCCGCTTGCTGGCCGCTTGGCTGGCCGCTTGGCTGGCCGCTTGGCTGGCCGCTTGGCTGGCCGCTTGGCTGGCCGCTTGGCTGGCCGCTTGGCTGGCCGCTTGGCTGGCCGCTTGGCTGGCCGCTTGGCTGGCCGCTTGGCTGACCGCTTGGCTGACCGCTTGGCTGACCGCTTGGCTGGCCTCTTGGCTGGCCGTTGGCTGACCGCTTGGCTGGCCGCTTGGTTGGCCTCTTGGTTGGCCGCTTGCTGGCCGCTTGGCTGGCCGCTTGGCTGGCCGCTTAACTGGCCGCTTGGCTGGCAGCTTGGCTGGCCGCTTGGCTGGCCGCTTGGCTGGCCGCTTGGCTGACCGCTTGGCTGACCGCTTGGCTGGCCTCTTGGCTGGCCGTTGGCTGACCGCTTGGCTGGCCGCTTGGTTGGCCTCTTGGTTGGCCGCTTGGCTGGCCGCTTGGCTGGCCGCTTGGCTGGCAGCTTGGCTGGCAGCTTGGCTGGCAGCTTGGCTGGCCGCTTGGCTGGCAGCTCGTCTGGCCACCTCCCCCGCCCCCGCCTTGACCCGCCGCATCACATTCCTGCCGACTCCTGGCTTATTCGTCTGTCATCGGCACGCCGACACACTGACTCCCCCTAGACCCTGCCTCCCAAAGCCCCCACGTCAGCTTTGTACTGCTCTGAGGCCGGTCGGGCCGGGCCACTCCACATTAGATCGGCTACAACTGCGCTGGACGCTGTGGTCCGCTGAGCTACTCCTCGTCCTGAGCACACCCCGCCCCCGCCCCCGCACGCCCCGCCCCCGCACGCCCCCGCCCTCGCCCCCGCCCCCGCCCGCTCCCCGGCCGAGGCCCCCATCCCCTAGGAGGACGCCGCGGACCCCCGCAGGGTCCACAGGCCCGTCCTCGGGCCCGTCAGCACCGCGGTACCATTAAAGCTGTGTGCCCAGAATGAATCATCGTGCGGAGTATGCGAAATTCACCCCATGAGAATGACAGGAGGACGGCATGTCTCACCCGCCGCCGCCTACACAGCACACGAACATCCTACTCTTTTTCTCATCGGAAATGATTTTGCCCGAGTCGGCCTCTCGTGGCCCCAGTCGCACTCACAGAGCCTCCCGTAGCACGTAGCACCCTTAAAGAAGGCCACCACTTGGATTTTACGATCGTTGTTTTCAGGAGAAGGAACGAAAAACCAAACACTGTCGTGTTTTTCGGCCGGTCGTATCGGATTTAATACGGGTTTATTACATCGCGATGGTGGCGGGCCCGTCGGGTCGGAGCCCCGGGCCACCGGGCCGGGGCTGGCGGCGCTTGTTATAAGGAGCTCTGCGGAGCTCTGTCGGCCCATCAACGCCTTCTGCTCCTTCTCCCCTTTCGCCGCCGGCCGCCAGCCCTTCTTCCGGGGTTGCGTAAGGCAGCAGTCCGGGCCTCAGGGCACGGCAGGGCGCCTCAGGGCTTCATTTTGCGACACACACACACACACACGCTCGCGCGCGCACGAGGGCGCGCGGGGAAAACTGAGGCGTTATCGCATAGAATAGTGTATTCCGGAGAAGGACTGAACCGGAAATAAGAAGTTACGAAGAATCACAAAAGCGGATCCAGTATGAGGGGAACCGCAGCAAAGAGTATCTCCGCCACGGCGTCAGCCACGAGCCGACGTCAACAATTTGGAGGCTTAGCTCTCGCTGACGATGTGTCACGACCATGTGGTAGGGTCACACAGCGCAGCGAACCAACCGCGCGGCCTTCATAACTACTTCTCTGGGTCGCGTGAAAGGTACTCTGCGCTGTGTGACCCTAGCAAATGGTCGTGACACATCGTCAGCGAGAGCTAAGCCTCCACATTGTTGACGTCGGCTCGTGGCTGACGCCGTGGCGGAGATACTCTTTGCTGCGGTTCCTCTCATACTGGATCCGCTTTTGTGATTCTTCGTAACTTCTTAATTCCGGTTCGGTCCTTCTCTGGAATACACTACTGTGCCTTTGAAGGCTTCATCCGTGTACAGCACAGGCTGGCGCTGTGACTAACAGATCCCTCACGGACGTCCTGTTCCAGATGGTGACCATGATGATCACCGTGGTCGCCGCCTTCACCGTCTGCTGGCTGCCATTCAACATCCTCGTGGTGAGTGGTCGCACCGTAGCGCCGCAGCCCCCCATTCGGAGCTCAGCGTTACCCAAATGGAGGTTCTGCCCCCCCCCCCCCCCCCCCAAGTCAACAGTCAGGCGTTTCGACCAAAATTTAGTCGAAAAATCGACTGATTCTCCGCGTCACCGACTTTCTCACTCGATTATTACTTTTGTTTTTGTAACAGTGTTGTTGCCGTGTTGCAGACGGTGTGGACGTACCACGACTGGCTGAGCGACCTGCCCTGGCTGCCCGGCCTGTACTTCGCCTGCCACTGGCTCGCCATGAGCCACTCGTGCCTCAACCCGCTCATTTACTTCTGGATGAACGCCCGCTTCCGGCAGAGCTTCCGGTCGGCGCTCATGTGCGGCTCGCCGTTCCCGCGGCGGACGCCCACCGTGCCGCACCACATCAACATCGCCATCGGGGCCACGTGCACCTCCTTCCGGTCGCAGCACAACCGGAAACAGACCACGTACCTGGAGGACGTGCTGTGAACCGGAGGCGGTGCTGTGACCCGAAATCAGTGCTGTGAACCGGAAGCGTTGTTGTGAACTGGGCGCGGTGCTGTGAGCCAAAAGTGTTGCTGTGAATCGGAAGTGGTGCTGTGAACCGGAAGCATTCCACGCCCCTGGGGGATGTGCTTCTGAACCGGAATACCAGACGACGTGCCTGTGAATGCCACCGTTTTGTTCTCCTCATAGGAAGAGCCGCAACTGCCAACCCCAACCCTCAAAGAAATATGGCCCTCGAGCCAAATTAGAAAACCTTCGTGAAACTTTTGATAACGTTGTTTAATTTCAAGAAACCAAAGCAACTACTGTAAGATTGCGTATTTGCGTATTGCGATTGCATACGTACTGCACAAAGAAAATTATCAGTATTTATTTTATAACCAGTACTCTGATCGACATTGTTCAAACGGTATACCACTATCAAATTGTTTTTTGTTTTGTGTTTTTTTGAAGCGCACTGCTGCAAGGCATGTGAGTCTTAAAGAAAGACTGAGGCCCACCGATCGTCCCATCGAAGAATCCTTCTCCGGCGGCCGTGTTCTTATTTGGCCTAATGACGTCGTTAGTGTCGTGTACCACGAGTGTTGTTGATAGAATAAAGGACGAGTGTAGCCTGAGCCTGCTGTCATGTCACGTCACGTGGTTTGCCGGTAATGTTGCAGTGCAGCTCTGCTGCCGGTGCGGGCGGCAGTGCGGCCGCATGGCCATGGCCATTTCGCGGCAATATCCGCCGGCCAAACTAGGCTGGTCCGGTCCGCGTGGCAGCCGTGGGGGGGGGGGGGGCGCCGGGCGTGGCACTGCACAGCACTGCGCCACCGCACGCACTGCGAGCGCGATCCCACTCTCCACAAACTCACCGAAATCCAACGATTTTGTTTTCATGTCAGTATTTCGCAGTGGAGATGCTGGACAGAGAGCTGCAGGAATCCATGCGGTGTCCGGCCATGCCGCCGCGTGCCGCGCGTGGTGCATGCGGTGTGGCTGCCCCCGGCTGCCCTGGCTGCCCCTGGCTGTCCCCGCCTGCCCCGGCTGCCCCCGGCTGCCCTGGCTGCCCCCGGCTGCCCTGGCTGCCCCCGGCTGCCCTGGCTGCCCCCGGCTGCCCCTGGCCAGCTGTGCCCAGCCGCCCGTCCCGCGGTACACGGCTGTGCGGTGGCAGGCCCACCCTCCCCACTGCAGGCGGTCGCCCGACTGCCCCGCCCCGCGGCCCGGCGGCCAGCGGCCACTGCTCCTATTCACCTCTTGAGACATTAATTGTTATTCGTGTTTGTTGTTGTGTCAGAAAAACCTTACATACAAATCTAGCAAGTCCTGGGAGATTTTTGTCCTCAGATCCCTGTAAATATTTTTAATTCATTCATTCATATCCCGATCCAAAACCGCGTTGAAAACCTAGAAAAGGACCTTTCGCTGCGCTATTTGGTGCGAATGCGGGCGTGGGGTTGGCGAGGATTGTGGACAGTGGTGAAGGCGCGCTTTGCGGGGTGAGCAGTGAGGGTGAGGGGTTCGGACGGCGTCGGGGGGGGGGGGGGGGGTGGAAGCCGGCGGGGGCGGCGGGGGGCGCGGGCCGCGGGCGGAGCGGTGTGAGCCTGCTCTCTCAGTTGGCTGCCAGCCGCCCTCGCACCACCGTCCCTCTCTCTCTCTCTCTCTCCCACGAGAACCGCGGAAGCGAGCGGCACGCGTTCAGCACGCGACCAGCGCGCGTTTGGCACGTTGCCGCGGACAGGACGGGAGAGGACCGGGCGCCTCCGGGGCGGGGCGGGGCCCAGGACACGCAGCCGTCAGCTACCCGTCAGCATGCGGCCCCACCGGCCCGCTCGGAGTTCCAAGGTGCTGGCGCCGAGTGGGTTTGTGGATGTGGTGGCCAGCCGTGGTGACAGCCGTGATGACAGCCGTGGTGACAGCCGTGGTGACAGCTTTGGTGGCTGCCGTGGTGGCAGTCTTGGTGGCAGCCCAGGCAGCTGTCGCTTCTGGTGACAGGTACGGAGATTCTCCTGTCTCATTCATTTCATCATTTCAGCCGGGAAGACCAACGGACACACGGACAGTGGTTGTCGATGCGATGCGAGTAGCAGCCTAGCATCTCTGCTCTGTGTTTATCGGGTCCAAATGCCGTCCGTGAGGAACGTGGCGGACTTTCTAGTCTTCATTTTCCACACATTGCAACGTACTCACCCTTGTACTCACCCACCCGGCGCCGAACTATCCCAGACCTCCGCCTCGAGAGATGAAGATATAGACCCGCTGCCTAGGAGCATACCTGTCACCAGAACTTGGAACAAGTCATTGTGAGGATTGGAGAGTGTGATCAGAGATGCTCATCGATTTAAGGGTCTCCAATCGCTCTTTTTTTATTTCATAAATCGATAGTTTTGAACACTCTGATTCTAATGGTATGTGTCTGTCCCCGCTAGGCCTTCTAGTTTTTGCTCTAGAGCTGTCCAAACCTTCGAATTTTGCTCTCTTTCGGCATGTTAATCTCAAGAAATTGAATAGGTATCGGGCTGAAAATTTGGAGGGCCGTAGTACTTTGCTCGGACTGTGCATTGAATATTTTTTCATGTCACTGGGAATTCCAGGAAGGCTCCTGGAATCAGCTGAAAGTGGTCCGATGTTAGAGCAGTTTTTCGCATGGAAGACGATTGCTTACAAAATTGAAATTATATTCAGAGCACAGCCTCATCTTTCCTCTACAAGCTCAGATCCCTACCATTTACCTAGGTCAACTAGAACTTGAGATTGACATGCCGAAGTGAACGCCTTTTTCGAGTTCCTGGCATGAGTAGACTGAGTACACAAGGACAGGCTACACCTTCTCTCTCGCACGTGGCGGGGTGAGGCGGCGCGAGGTGCGGGGAATACGTCCCTCAACCTCCTCCCACCGCTGCAACACCGCGCGACGTCTGCCGGAGCACCAGAGACCAATAAACATTACAATAGGACGGATTGGACGCGGCCCGTCCTTTTAAACCCGGTGGAAATCAGGTTTTGACGTTCAAATTTTTCACATTTGAAACTCATCCCAACCTTTTCAACGCCTCGCGGCAATGCAATTCCGTCTTTGAATCGTGATCGTGCGAGGTTTTAGAGCCGACTTAGGGTTGCCAAAAATCCGGAAAAGGAGCGAAACTGAGCCAAACTCTGGTCCGGGAAGCAGAAGCTGGCTGGTGACACCGACGAGGTTGCAGCGGTGTTGCCGAGGAGGTCAGCCTACCCACCCCTCCCACCCCCACTTTTGACTAATAAGCGTGACTATTCCGCGAGTAGGAGAGCGGTTGGAGAACCTTAAGAAGTAACACAGTTTGCCTACCTACAGGGGACAGTGAGAGCTTTTCAAGCGAATCTGGAATGCGTGATGTATGCTTAGCCTGATGGCTGTATACTGTCCCCAGTGAACCCAACACGCGGTTCCGTTCAGGCAGCTTGCTGTTTCTAGTTTTTGCTCAAAGTGCTGCCCGCTGATCGCCTCGCATGTGGAGCGGCGCGGCGCCAATGCAATACTTCTTTACAAAAATCGTCACCAGACTTTTCTCATTACAGAAGTACTGCATAAGAAAAATG
Source organism: Odontothrips loti (assembly GCA_038380765.1). NCBI lineage: Eukaryota > Metazoa > Arthropoda > Insecta > Thysanoptera > Thripidae > Odontothrips > Odontothrips loti. The sequence continues at coordinate 8,880,604 of CM076243.1, forward strand.
TCAATAAGGTTTGTAATTGCAATTAAAATAAACAGTGATTGCAATACTTTGTATATGGTTAAAAGTTTCACTAACAGATTGCAGTGTCAACAGCATTGCAAGTGGCTATCATCTTGCAATACTTCTGTACTGCAGAAATTAGTGTGAAAAGTATTGCAATTCAGGAAACAGTGACCGGTGTCGGTGTCCCCTGCGCTGCCACGACCCAACAGGTGAGCTCATTAATGGTTCATGTTTACCTTCTCCGGATACCAAAATAAGGGGGAGAAAAGAAAGCAAGAGAGAGAGAGAGAGAGAGAGAGAGAGAGAGAGAGAGAGAGAGAGAGAGAGAGAGAGAAAAAGGGATGAGAGATCAGCGCCCAGCCAGAGCCAGATGGCGCTGTGGAAGGACAGAGAAGGAAGGATTTTTTAAATATTTTTTATGAGGGTGGGTTCTTATTACCTCCGTCTACGCTTTGCCCCCCGTTCTTCGATACTCTCTCCCTCTCCCTCTCCCTCTCTCTCTCTCTCTCTCTCTCTCTCTCTCTCTCTCTCTCTCTCTCTCTCTCTCTCTCTCTCTCTCTCACACACACACACACACACACACACACACGCGCGTCCCCAATCGGAATTCTCGTTGCACCTCAACAATTTGTTCAATTTTTTTTTAAAGAAAGAAAGTAGTCCGTGAGAATATTGATCCCCCGTCGGCACACAAGAGCAGCGCGGCAGGGCCGAGTTCTGCTGTGCTGCTGTGCTGCTGTGCTGCTGTGCTGCTGTGCTGCTGTGTGTGCTGTGCTGCTGTGCTGTGCTGCTGTGCTGTGCTGCTGTCCTGCTGTGCTGTGCTGCTGTCCTGCTGTCCTGCTGTGCTGTGCTGCTGTGCTGCTGTGCTGTGCTGCTGTCCTGCTGTGCTGCTGTGCTGCTGTGCTGCTGTGCTGCTGTGCTGCTGTGCTGCTCTTCACGGCATCCGGCCGGTCCCGCCATGAGCAGGGCGGGGAGAGCGGAGCAGCCGAGCGGTGTGTACTGACTTTGATGATTGGAGTTCCTCCAGATGAAACTTTTTCCGACGGGAATATTTTCCGGAAAGAATAAGACGCCTGACCGCTCGTCTCCTCTCCTCCCTTCAGCCCCCCGGCATGATACGGGCTCGGGGCGGGGCCTACTGGCGGCAGCACGGCGGACCGACTTCTGGGGATGAAACGATTTGCATTTGGCGCGGTTGTTGGCTGGACACAGACACAGCTTCCCGAAGATTTAATTCTTGAAACCCCTTCAATAACCCCAATTTGATATTGGTGGCGCCAACGGGGGTGGGGCCAGCGAGGGGAGGGGGAATTCGAAGGCCCTTGTGAGGGAGAGGAGCGACGGCTTCACGCTCGACCACACCCACCACCGCCACTCAAGACCTCTGACCCCTCCGCCCGACGGAGAACCAATCAGCTAGAATTATCAAAGGCCTAAGAAGCGCTTCGCTCCCATCCCCGTAATGGGCTCCCCGTTCTTGCAGGCCTTGCCGGAGAGGAGGCCCGGAGGCCCGAAGGCCCTTTGTCACGGGTCATGGGGAGCACATGCGTCACATGTTTGTGTGCAATCGATGGGTTTCATACGGTAAAGTACATGTACATCCAACAAAACAGTTTCTTGTCCAACCTCTTCATCACGTTTCCGAAAAAAGTCGGAGAGATTAGAAAGATCGCTTTTCGGTATTGAATTCTCAGTAAGAATTTTCGTTCTTAATAACGCTCTCTGCAGATTCGCTAAACCAGATTTCCAGAGTCAACCCCCTTCGATACTGGCCGGTTCTGTGGTCCTGCGGCCGCAGCACAGGGGCGGTCTTGTCCGGGGGGCGGAGCGGGGCGGGTGTCCGTCATAGGCCGATACTTGCGGCGAATAGCGACACAAAGTTGCCGGACTCAAATGTCCTCATCTGAATGTAACTAATTAATTACAGTCCGTGGCTGCTCCACCGCAGGCGCCGGCGGGGACGGCGGAGGGACTTGCGGCCGCCAAGCGCCTGTCTGCGTGCCTCTGCCCTCTGCCCGCAGGTGCCGGCGGGGGCGGACCGGGCGGACGCTCGTGCCGACGCCAGACACCTGCCGCCTTTCACCGCCGTCCGCCGGCCCAAACCGGCCTGCGTATGCCCTTTGCCGTCATCATCTTTGCGTTCATTACCGAACTTTTCCCAGTTAACTTTGCAATCCAGTAGCAGCAGCCGAATCAGCAGCCTTGGCGGTCGCAAGTCCCTCCGCCGTCCCCGCCGGCACCTGCGGGCAGAGGGCAGAGGCACGCAGACAGGCGCTTGGCGGCCGCAAGTCCCTCCGCCGTCCCCGCCGGCACCTGCGGGCAGAGGGCAGAGGCACGCAGACAGGCGCTTGGCGGTCGCAAGTCCCTCCGCCGTCCCCGCCGGCACCTGCGGGCAGAGGGCAGAGGCACGCAGACAGGCGCTTGGCGGTCGCAAGTCCCTCCGTCGTCCCCGCCGGCACCTGCGGGCAGAGGGCAGAGGCACGCAGACAGGCGCTTGGCGGTCGCAAGTCCCTCCGCCGTCCCCGCCGGCACCTGCGGGCAGAGGGCAGAGGCACGCAGGCAGGCGCTTGGCGGCCGCAAGTCCCTCCGCCGTCCCCGCCGGCACCTGCGGGCAGAGGGCAGAGGCACGCAGGCAGGCGCTTGGCGGCCGCAAGTCCCTCCGCCGTCCCCGCCGGCACCTGCGGGCAGAGGGCAGAGGCACGCAGACAGGCGCTTGGCGGTCGCAAGTCCCTCCGCCGTCCCCGCCGGCACCTGCGGGCAGAGGGCAGAGGCACGCAGACAGGCGCTTGGCGGTCGCAAGTCCCTCCGTCGTCCCCGCCGGCACCTGCGGGCAGAGGGCAGAGGCACGCAGACAGGCGCTTGGCGGTCGCAAGTCCCTCCGCCGTCCCCGCCGGCACCTGCGGGCAGAGGGCAGAGGCACGCAGACAGGCGCTTGGCGGTCGCAAGTCCCTCCGCCGTCCCCGCCGGCACCTGCGGGCAGAGGGCAGAGGCACGCAGACAGGCGCTTGGCGGCCGCAAGTCCCTCCGCCGTCCCCGCCGGCACCTGCGGGCAGAGGGCAGAGGCACGCAGGCAGGCGCTGGCGCCGCGCAGCGCCCGGCGGCTCCTCACGATATATTTTGTTTACCGACCATCGGCAATTTGAAGTGATCCGGAAGGACAAACTTGGAGGCCGGAGACCCGCCTCCAATACACTGCGCCGCAGCCTCGGGGCGTTTGCTGGTGGGGCGGGGCGGGGCTGGGCGTGCCTGCGGTCTGAGGTCCTCGTCCTCCTAACGCGGCCCGGCTCTTGGCCCGGCCCGGGCTCGTGGCCGCTAAGTCCGGCGAGCCGGTAAGTCAACAAAGTGGTTCCGCCCGCCCCCGCCCGCCCCCGCCCGGCCTCATACACGATGCACCGCGGCCTTGCGGTTGCATGACGGCCTCAGAGCCGTAACTACGGGGTGGTGGTGGTGGTGGTGGTGGGGACAAATAACAAGATTGCCCAAGGGCCAATCGCGGGCGAATTTCTGTCACGTGTTTCGCAGTTGTAGTTTTGGTCCTTTGGGGTTCAAAATTAGCGTCGCTCGCTCGCACGCTCGATTGTAATTGGTCAGTAAATATTCAAGAACTTATTGTTACAGCCTTACAGCCTTATTGGGGGCACACCAGCCCCGGGGACTGTGTGCCCCCCGTGCTGACGGCCTTCATGGGGTGCACACCAGCCCCAGCGGGACTGTGTGCGCCCTGACCAATAAGGCTGACCGCCTGGCAATATCATTTCCGAAGCGCACCGGGACCAAAGACCTGACCAGTCCCTGAGCGCAGGTGGAGCACACCACGCGCAATTCAGCGCTGAGCGAGATTTGTTTTTCTTGACTGAGAGACAGCGGCGAACGGGTCGGGGCGGCTGGCCAGGCCCAGCGGGCGGACAGAGCCAGACAGAGAGCTCCGCGCGAGACAGCGGTTCTGCTCTGCGGGATGACCGACAAGTACCGGGAGCGCGCTGCCTGTTTCCATCGCAGCTCCGTGAGGGTCGTCAGCCTGTGACAAAACAAAATTCGGGCGCTGATAGCGCTTTGCGAAAAATAGGGCGAGGAGTCGACGGCACCTGTGGCATCGGGAGGAGAGACTCGTGAGGAACGGAATGTGGGCCGTGGCGAGTGTAGGGTGAATGCAGCAGGTGAGAAAATCACACTCTCCTAGGGATAGTACTTGAACCTGGTCATCCAAATATAGACTTCAATCCAGCTGGACATTCCTTCTAAATCAAAACACATACCAGTTTTGCAGTGTACGGTTTCAAATACCAGTTCTAGAGGGTGTCATTTCTTTGCTGCGCACTTACCCTGTCAGATAATCAAGACGGAAACTCATATGCCCAGGTGTAATGTAATGTGTATCAGTATTCCATTCTGTTTAGAACGTGACCTTAGGTACTTCAAGGCCGATAGGCTGAGATTCGAGGCAAATCTGAATCGTAGTCTTGGCCGCGAGTAGAGATAGGGTTAGATGCTTTTCATCCAAACCTCTCTGCAAAAGCTTGCTGAGATACCCCGCGCTCCGGGGACGGCACGGTGCTCGAGTGTGGGGTATCTCCCGAAAAGCTTTTGACCTTCGGACGGCCGTCAGATTGGACGCTCTGCCCAGAGATGGTCGTAACGTAGTTTGTGAACGTGAACAGTCCCTGATCGCGTCAGCGCCTGTTCTGCCGCGAGTTATGGGGGCACTTCGTTTTGTGGGTGACGCGCCGTGCGCCGTGCGCGGTCAGACCAGGGCGGACCGGACACAGGTCGGGTCGGGTTGGTCCTCCGGGCGCCGGGGGGGGGGGGGGGGGGGGCCGGCCGCCGCCGGCCGCCCCAGTCCACATCCACATGCCGACAAGCTACGCACCATTAAAAGCTTTCAGCTCCTGTAATGGGCTTGGGGCGAGAAGGTGGAGCGCGAAGAGGATCTCGTCCTCGCCTCGCGAAAAAAAAAAAAATTTAATGGTAAATGATGTAGATTCTGCCATTACGGCTGCCCTTTCTTAACTTACACCACCTGCCGCCCAAACACTGTTATTGTGGGGATTGTATGCGAAGATAGCGGACCAGCAATCTCACGGCGAGGCGACCCAGGCGACGCGCGAGCACTCAAGGCTACGCCCGCCACGGCCCGCCCGCCTCGGCCCCTGGGTATGACGCATGTGAGTTTCCTGAACGACAAGGTGGTTGTTCAACACTACGTCAGAGAGAAGAGTATCGTCTGGAACTGGTAGTGGGAAAAGATTGAGATGTTTTCCCGGAGTCTGTCAACACAATCACAAGAGCAACAAACAACAGGTTTCCGTTAGGGAGTGTTCACAAACCACATGCGTGGCGTGTCTTGATCATTGAAATTACTTTATTCCGATCCAAAGCCTGGGTGCAGTGCGTCGGGAACCGCCTGTGGGAATCGAACCCACCAGGCCTAGAGTCGGGCGGACTCCGGCCCGAACACCAATGACACTTTCCTCCCACTGAGCACTGCCCCTTCGGACTGGATAAAGAAAGGTCGGAAAATGTCAAGTAGTGGTTTGTGAGCGTTCCTGCGAATGTGGAAACGCTCGCCGGCACCCGGAGCCGCCGTTAGACACCCGGGGGCACCCGGAGCTGTGCACCGCCTTGGCTATATATTCATTCGTCACGCGAAGTAGCCTTGAGTGCATGCACCCCTTGCATATGGCTCCGTAGCTGCCGCCACTGCCCCCTCCCCCCTCCCCCCGGCACACGCCTCGCACGCGCCGCGAGAAGTGAGAAAGCTTTCTCGCAGCTGTCGGGAAGAGGTAAGCGGGGAGGGCTGCGTGCGCACTCAGAGTGTGGCAGAGGGGTCGACATCAAGGAGCCCGCAGGGCGGAGGCTAAGCCTCACATCGTCGCAAGTCCTCGACAATGAAACGAGTGGATATTGTTTGCCATCATGATGCCGGAGGGGATGGGAGCTGAAGACCGTCGTCGCGTCGTGAGTCGCGCTGAGAAGAACAGCGGCTGACGCGACGGTGTGGCCCGCCCCACCTCAGCGAGACGGGGGGCTAGCGGGGGCTAGTGAGGGCTAGCGGGGACTATAGCGTGGGCTAGCAGGGGCTAGCGGGGGCTAGCGGGGGGCTAGCGGGGGCTAGTGGGGGCTAGTGAGGGCTAGCGTGGGCTAGCGTGGGCTAGCGGGGGCTAGCGGGGGCTAGCGGGGGCTAGCGGGGGCTAGCGGGGGCTAGCGGGGGTAGCGGGGGCTAGCGGGGGCGCCCGCTGCGTTCCTATGCATACTTTAGCGGTCGTGGTGAAAGGCGCAGGGGCATTCGGCAGTTGTCAGGCCGGCTGGGACACTGCGAGACGGGCGCCGTGACGAGACGAGCACTCTCTATTCCGACAGCAGAAGACACAAGGCGGCACAGCGTCACACGGCCGCTGCTGGGATGTGTGGGCCGATTTATGCCGGCGGGCCGGGCGGGGTGGGGCAGGGCGCTGTTGTTTGTCTCCGCTCCGCCTCCCTCCCCTCCGCCCACCCCCTCTTTTCCAATATCAAGCTGTGGGTGAGCCCGGCCCCGCCCGGCCCCGTCTCTCACATCCCCACATCACACTCCCAGCCGAGCCCAGCGGCCAGCCCGGCACAGACCCTCGCCTCGGCGAATGGGGCGCCGAGTTAACCTCTCATGAATATGTCTGAATGGAAATGCCATTTTGCGCCCACCATGCCTTATCAACAGTTAGCAGCCACCCTCCGATGCCTCCCACTACTTGTTCCACACCTTCACCCGACCTGCAGCCCCCTGCTAGTCGGACAGGCCGGACTGAGCAGAAGCCGGCGGATACAATCTAATCAAGCCGTCCCCCGACACCACATAAGCGGGAGCATCGCAGTCCCGTCGTCACCTCTTCCAGATTCTTGCCCATAGCGAGGGCGGGGCAAAAGGAACGGAGAGGGAAAATACCTCCTCCATATCTTGTATTCGAATCCACGACAGTCATCGTTTCAGGCGCAGGTAGTCATTTTCAGACTGAGATTGGAAGAGTCGCGGTCATCGCCCAATTTTTGGCAATAAGAGGCTTCAAGAGGCTGTTTTGAAAACTTGCCACTACATTTAAGATTTGGGACAGGAGTTTCGGAGTCCAGAAAATGCGGGAGATTTGAGTTGTGTTCCTCCCTCATTCCCCACTAGAACAGGTCATGTGACCCCATTTTTGGAACCCAGGCGCCAAGGCCATGCTGAGTCTAATTCAGGTTTCAAATCTAGAATGTCAGGCCAAGTTTTCAAAACAGCGTTTTCTAGTTTCCTCTTGCCCAAAATTGGGCAATGATAATGACTTTTCCATTCTAAGAGAAGTCAACCGTTTTCGGGGTCTCACTGGAAATCTCGTCGGTACGTTAGTCAAGCGCGGATCCAGGGGGGGGGGGGGGGGGGGGCAAAGGGTCAATTGCCCCCCCCGCCCCAAGGGCGCCGGAAATGTAGGCAACCGGCATAACTTTTCCGCCTGTAAGTAGGCAAAAAGCGTGACTTTGCCCCCCCCCTAGAGCCGCTCCTGGACCCGCCACTGACGTTAGCGTCGTTTGTTTCAGGGCGTAGCCTGCTCGGGTGTCCGGCCGCCAGCTCGAGCCCGCCATGGAGGACCTGGACCTGGACGAGGAGGCCTTGGCCTTCCTCAACTGCTCCGCGTCGCGGAAGGCCGTGTTCCCGCCGGCCGGGGACGTGGTCGTGACGGTCATGTACTCGACCGTGTTCCTGGTGGCGCTGCTGGGCAACGGCCTCGTCATGTACTGCGTCGTGTCCTCCCCGCGCATGCGGACCGCCACCAACTACATGCTGCTCAACCTGGCCGTCGGAGACATGCTCATGACCCTGCTGTGCGTGCCATTCACCTTCGTGTCCACCCTGCTGCTGCAGTTCTGGCCGTTCGGGGCCGAGCTGTGTCACACGGTGAGTTACCCGGGCCGGGACTAGCCGGGACCGTCGGGATGGCCATTCTGCTTCTGGGATCCGGCCGGTACTCGAACCCGGCCCCGCCGCCGACTGACTCTGTCTCTGTCTCAGGTGAGCTTCTCCCAGGCCGTGTCGGTGCTGGTCTCGGCCTACACGCTGGTGGTCATCTCCGTGGACCGGTACCTGGCAGTGATGCGGCCGCTGCGGACGCGGCTGACGCGGCGCGAGGCGCAGTGCAGCATGGCGGCGGTGTGGGCGGGGGCCGTGGCCACGGCGCTGCCCATCCCGTACTGGAGCCGCCTCGGCCAGCCCGAGCCCTGGCACCGCGACTGCGGCAAGTAAGCTCCCCCAAGTACCCCAGGTACCCTAGGTCCAGGTACCCAGGTCAGGTGCTCCAGGTCCAGGTACCCAGGTCAGGTGCTCCAGGTCCAGGTACACCAGGTCCAAGGTACCCAGGTCAGGTGCTCCAGGTCCAGGTACCCAGGTCAGGTGCCCCAGATCCAGGTACCCCAGGTGCCCCAGGTGTCTCAGGTGCCACAGGTGCCCCAGATGCCGGCCGCCGGAGTGCAGACGTTGGGTGCTCGCAGGTGGGTGTGCCAGGAGGTGTGGCCGTCGGCCGAGTCCCGGCAGTACTACAGCATGGCGCTCATGTCGCTGCAGTACCTGGCGCCCAGCTGCGTGCTGCTTTACACCTACGCCCGCATCGCCGTCGTCATCTGGGTCAAGCGGACGCCCGGCGAGGCCGAGAACTCCCGCGACCGCCGCTTCGCCTGCGCCAAGAGAAAGGTACTGTAATGTCCCTGAGCTAAGTTGAGAGCTGTGCCGTGGCCCGTGGGCCTTTGGGTCTTAGTCTTGGGGTACTGGGGGTTCGCTGGTTCCGGATACGGCACAACTTGTGACTCAAGCTGAAGGCGGGGGCCGCCAAGGCAGCTCCCAATAGGAATAAGGGGGGCAATCCAGCGTCCGCCGCCGGACCCCGGCACCCAGATTCCAGATCAAGACCCTCGGGCCAGTCCCCGCGTCCCGTCCCGCCGCCAAAATATTTCATTTCAAAGCGGTGTAATCGGATCCCAGGGCCGTGCGCCGTGCCGTGTGCCAAGGCAAAGGGTGCCGTGCCCAGCGCAGCCGTGTCCAGCCCGCAGACGGCAGGGCAGGGAGGCCTGTGCACCCCTCACCCCTCCCTTCCAACACGACAAGGGTCAAACCCTTATCGGACGCCTTCCAACGCAGGCAAGAGAGGGACAGGGCGGAGGGGTGGGGGGCTCAATAAGCGTGCGCCCCCTTGCTATGAGTTTGTCCTTGTCTGATTGACAGAGTCGACTGTTGGCCCTGCCTGTGGTCCCTGAGGTGTTGCGCATGCAGCATCTGATGCACATCGCCCATGTCCCGTGTCATTCTGAAAGGTACTTCGTAGCACTGAATGTGCTCCCGACCCTCAGTGCTCCTTGGTAATCATCCATTGAGTACGTCCACAACACCATCGGAAGGGCAAGTCTCAGGACTCATGGCGCCTGCTGGGTAGGCAACCACGACTGCTGCACGCATACGAGCCGTGCGGGCTGGCCTACTCCAGCAACCGCAGGCGCTCGGCGGCATCGCTGTTTGCGATTTAAGGTTCTGGAGAAAACTCTGCCGTACTTTATGGAAGACGCCTTTCCTTTGCCTTCTCTGGTCCCTCTTACTTGCTGGCAGCGGCAGCGGCTGCCCGCAAAGAGGGCTCGTACACCAGCTGGAGCTGGAGCCTGGGGGTTGAGGGTAACAAATAACGCACTTTGTGCCTGAAAACGGGTCGGGGAGGAGCGGGACGTCGTCTAGGACTCACCCACTGGGGCTGACTGCCTAGGGTTAGGGGCCGTACCCATATAACGTGACCGATTTTGGGCCGTTTTTGACCCCCCCCCCCCTCCTCGTGACGTGGATAACCTAACCTTCCCATATGTTTTAGATAGGGCGTAGTATTTGGCTTCGACCCCCCTCCCCCCAAATTAGGTCACGTAATATCGGTACGACCTCTTAATGCCACAAAGTACACTTCTGTACTTTGTGGTTAGTGTGGGGAGTGCGGAGCGCGGGAACAGAACAGATTCTATAGGGGGGTTTCCACCGCCGCGACGGCCAGCGCACCCCACCTGCACGCCGCTAAGCCGATGAGGGGCATGGTTCTGATGGGGAAACTTTCTCTGCCCGGTTCCATTCGCGAACCAATCGGACACTTCGCCGTGACGCCTAATTTTGGGCTAATATTTGTGTTAAGTTGTGGTGCGGTGCCGGCAGCACGCGCTGCCCCCACGCCCCTCTTTCTCTCTCTCTCTCTCTCTCTCTCTCTCTCTCTCTCTCTCTCTCTCTCTCCCTCTCTCTCTCTCTCTCTCTCTCTCTCTCTCTCTCTCTCTCTCTCTCTCTCTCTCTCTCTCTCTCTCTCTCTCTCTCTCTCTCTCTCTCTCTCTCTCTCTCTCTCTCTCTCTCTCTCTCTCTCTCCCCCCTCCCTCTCGAAGGGCGCGGTAGTTCAGTGTGTGTGCCGGCCCACAAAGCAGACGTGTGTCCAGGATTTTAGTTAAGGGGGCGGGTTACTGTCAGGGCTAACGCAGCCACTCACAGGCGGTGGCATGAACACGTGGCACTGGCACGGGGTTGGCTGAGCGGAGGGTAAGTCCAAGTCCCTTCGTCTCTGCCGGCCCCGGCTGCCGTGTCAGCTCGGCCGGGAACCGACCGAAGATTGACAGAATGAAAACCAATCTGAACTGGAAGCTGCGTTGAAAGATCCCATTCATTCTTCTCGCCGCGGCACACTAGAAAGAAAACATAATTGCCGGTCTCGTCAAAACGGGCTGGAAGGCTTCAGGGAGGAATATAATATGTGGTTGCGACAACAGAGGTCCACCGCATGTGGGCCTGCGTGGCCCTGCCGCCGCGCCGCCGTGTGCCGAACCATCTTGCTGCCATTACTTGTGCCATTAGTTTATTCCCACGTTTCCTTTTCGCGCCTTTGCGATATTCTCTGTAGCATCTGGAGTCGCTGGGTCCTTGCAGTCCTTGCCCGTACCGCCCTGCACGGCCCAGCTCTTCCCGGAGCTGTCCAATGCTCGGCCGCCCTCCCCCCCTGCCCTGCCGCCCGCTGCCCCCACTGCGGCCACTTTTCATTTGCCTTCTCGGCGCCCTCCATTTGAATCGGACCCGTTCATGTTCATTTATTCCGACGTCTTTCATATTCAATTAGGTCAGCACGGCCAGGCCAGCGAGGCCAGGGCACGGCCAGGCCCGGTGGCCCGGTTCGGGTGCGCCTCGCCTCCGTCTTTGTCGGTGTGGAGGGCATCCTGGCCACGCGACCGGGACATAAAATGTAGGGGAGGAATATCGTCTGGTGTCGCGCCGCGTCGTGTGGTTCGTCCCTTATGGAAGACGATGAACCCGACATCCCTTTTTACTTGACGCGGCGAGGTTTTTGTTTCTGTTGCACAGTGACAGTCCAGAGCTTTCCGTTGACAGAATTAAAACCATATTGAAGTTCATGTTCATTTGTTAACTTTACTGCGTCGTTGGTACCCGATCACAAAGTGCACACAGTGACTAGTAGAGCTGTCGGAACAGTCCTCGCCTCCCCCATACTGTAGTTGAACTGATCTGATTGACGATAATGGTGTCCCGGGAGGAGGCCGCCCCGCTTCACCCTTGGGATGAAGAGTATCGCGGCGACACAAACGTCGATATCCCAGTTGACGGGGTAAATCCCCCCCCCCCCTTAATCTCTGCTGACTCTGCTCTCCATCCCACAGATGATCAAGATGATGGTGGTGGTAGTGGCGGGCTACACCGTCTGCTGGCTGCCCTTCAACGCCCTGGTGGTGGCGTGGGACACGGACTCGGGCCTCGGCGACTGGCCGGGGCTGCCACCGCTGTGGTTCTGTGCGCACTGGTTGGCCATGAGCCACTCGTGCCTCAACCCGCTCATCTACTACTGGATGAACGCCCGCTTCCGCGCCAGCTACCGGGCCGCCGTGGTGCGACTGCCGCTGGTGGGCCGCTGCCTGGCGCTGCCCGTGCACCAGCACCAGCAGCACCACGGCAACACCAACTCGACGTGGACCACCGTGCAGATGGCCAGCTACCCACTGCGGGGCCGCACCCACACTCTGCGGCACGGCACCGGCCACGACAACAAGCAGTGCGAGGGCGTCGTCGTCGGCACCTTGCTGTGATCGCTGCTCTCCTGACACAACTGACGCTGAGCGCGGCATGGGGTCTGTAACGTTAGCAACGCGCGTCTGCGAGTGAATCCGGCGAGGCGAATAAAGCACGACCGCTCGGCCTCACGGTCGGATCATATCGTTAGCGAGAGCTAATTTACTCGTGATGTCGCCGGGGGTGAACGGTGTGCTTGTGGCGCTTTTGGTGGCGTCAGTAGCGCAGCTTATTATTCAGACCTTCGTAACCAGTCAGACTTGGGCTTCGGAGGGGATATGCCACGCTAAATTTGCCACGCCGCCTACATTCAGGCTTTTGTTATGCGGGTTGCCTACCCCGGTTATCGGCTTCGGGGGGTTAACAAGTAGGCAATACACTCGGCACTCAGCCTGTATAAGAAGGCAGAAGGCGCGACGCGACATGACCATGACCATACCCCCCCCGGTCCCTAAACGAAAATCCTGGAAACGCGCCTGTCTCGGCTACGCCCCTGTTGATAACCAACCCATTTTCGTTTAGCGGTTCAATTCAAACGGTACAGCGTTCTTTCTGTCCGGTCCTTCCGTTGTTTCTAACGTCGTCTGCTGTCTGCAGGCTGTCACCGCTGTGACCTGTGACCTTGACTTTCACCTCTCCTCCCCCTCCCCCGCTCCCTCTTCCTCCCCCTCCCCCTTCGCCGGCCCGGCCGTTTCCTCACATCCCGACATCCCGTATCTGGTGCCGTGCTGTGCCGCGCTGTGCCGTGTCGTTAAGTCAGTGTGGTTATCACCGTGTCGTTGCTCAGAGCCAGTTTGTTTACTGTGTGCTCCGGCATCGCTCTTACGCCGGCTCGTTCAGTTACGAACGGGTGTTGTCATCTCTAGAGATCAAACTTAGGTAGGACCGGACCCTGGTCCACGTGCCGTGCTGATAACCTTCACGTAGCTACCCCCAGCTGGCACGTTTGACTGCCTGTCCATATCGCAAGTATCAGTTGATAATGTTCGTTGTTTAGTGGGCTGATCTCTGTTGCAGTTAGCACCATGAGTGGTGAGGGTTACTTGGAGCGTAAGCCAGGCTTTGCAACAGCCGCGATTCATGGAGGTAATGAACCCGAAAAGTGGAACTGCAGAGCAGTGGTGCCAGGAATCTTTACATCAACAACATACAAACAAGTCGCCCCTGCTGAACATATGGTAAAACTCTGAAATGCTTTGTCTGTGGTTATATCAAACACATTTCACTTATTCTCATAATTTGCTAGGGATATGAGTATGCTAGGAGCAACAATCCAACTCGGGAGTCCGCAGAGGAATGTTTAGCGGCAATTGAAGGAGCTAAGCATTGCGTGACCTTCTCATCTGGCCTGGGTGCTCAAACTGTTATTTCAAGTCTTCTAAATGCAGGAGATCACATTGTTGCCATGGATGATATGTATGGTGGTACATACCGATCCTTCTCTAAAGTTTTTAACAGACTAGGGATTCAGATTTCCTATGTCGATGCAAGAAACCCAGTAAACGTTCAAGAAGCCATTCAGCCAAATACAAAGGTAACCTAATTCATTATACTTATTTCAGTGGATCTCATGGTATTAGAAACTGCATTAATTCTTTTTCCTGTAGATGCTTTGGATTGAAACGCCTACCAACCCTTTGATGAAGGTGTCTGATATTGAAGCTATCTGCAAAATAGCTCACAGCAAGTTGGGAATTATTGTTGTAGTAGATAATACATTTTTTACGGCTTACAATCAGGTATTGTTTTTTTCCCCCATTTCATGATAATGTCAATCCTGTACCTGCAAGTGTAGTAATAATTTCACTTAATTTTCTGTTCAAGAAACCTCTCCTTTTAGGAGCTGACATTGTCATGTACTCCCTCACCAAATACATGAATGGGCACAGTGATGTAATTATGGGAGCTGCCCTTACTAATGATGAAGAATTGCACAAAAACCTTCGATTTTTGCAAAATGGTAAGGGCGTACTATTTAGTATTACTTGTCACATTTTAAGTTTATTTTTAGCTTTTGTAAAAAAAATTGTTTCTCTGCAGCCATGGGTGTTGTGCCATCTCCTTTTGATTGCTCTCAATTGAACCGTAGCTTGAAAACGCTAGCCTTGCGGATGAAGGAACATATGACAAATGGATTGTTGGTGGGACGATATTTAGAAAAACATCCACTTGTTGAGAAAGTCATTCACCCAGGTATGTCATTCAGTTCATGTATATTTATTTCTCTTGTATGCTCTTACCTCTGAACTTCAACAGCTTTTTTTGTCTCTCCTTTTATTTTTCAAATGGCTAATATAGGGCTCCCATCGCATCCTCAGTTTGAGCTTATTAAGAAGCAATGTTATGGTGTGAGTGGCATGATGTCATTCTATCTCAAAGGAGGCTTGGCAGAGAGTAGAAAGTTCTTAAGTGCTTTGAAAGTGTTCACACTTGCTGAATCTCTTGGGGGCTATGAATCACTTGCTGAATTACCGTAAGTACAATGAAACCAGCTCAATTTTGTTTACCTATGACCGATTTGAATCTTGAAATATTTTCTTCTCTGTACTTACAGGTCAGTTATGACTCATGCATCTGTACCACCTGAAAATCGAGCAAAGTTGGGTATAACTGATAATCTAATTCGTCTTTCTGTGGGGCTGGAGGATCCTGAAGACCTTATTGCAGACTTGGAACAAGCTCTGAAAGCTTCATCATTATGATGCATTTTGTTAAATTTCTTATTTTTCTTCTCATACATGTATCAGAATGTATTTTCAATGAACTTTATATGAACTGTAATGAATTTGAGATATGTGTTCCTGCTTCTGTCTTAAACTTCGTTTCATATTAAAACAAGCCAATGCTAAAACAATTGATGTATTTCTTTACAAACTCATCCATTTTCAATAAGTGATTGAATATCTACTACAGTCTTGCCCTCAATACAGAAGTGAAACATGATATACCATAAAACTTAAGCTCGTTCCAGTAACAATAGCACCATGAAGAATACTGCTTAGTGTGATACTTATTCAGATGGAGAAGATTGTGGTTTAGTAAGACGCTTGGCACCACGGTTTGGAGGTCCCTTTGGTTTAGCAAATTTAGGTCGGTGAAGACTTTTCTTAGGATGTATCTCATCTTGAAGAAACTCTTCTGTTAACTCTGACCCTGCATCAATTTCCAGCTGGGAGGAAAAGAAAATTACATTGCAGGAAAATTTAACTCATCTTATCTCAGCCAATAAGCAATGCATACCTTCTTTGTTATCTCTAATCCAATATTCTGTTCAATATCATTTAACAGGGGTGCTTTGCAACTAGAGTACAGCATCCTCTCCTTGATGGAACATGAATAACCAGGCATTGAATAAATAAACACTGAAAAGGGAAATGAAACATTGAAACACAACATAATTCCATAAAATAACTATAATCACTAGTAAAGAAAATAGAGACTGACCTACAGATTCCATATAGTCTCCTTCATGTGTATGCTTGAAATTGAACAGAGTATAACGGGCACTATCATTTGGAACCTTGGAAGGGAGCTGGTTAATGCTTACATCTCCAGAGGTAACGAGGTGAATCCTTTCTTCATCTAAGTCTGCACACAACAGATATTTCATTTAACACTGGTACAAATTAATCTAATTTATCTTTCAGCAAGGAGACACGACAGCCATACCTATCCTCAGCTGCACAAAAGTATGAAGTTTATCTGCCATTCCTATGACAGCTTGACGTGCAGCATCAGTCATGGGGAATGATACACCTCCCAAGGTTTGATGCTTAGTATCAACACCCACATTTGCTGCAACACTTCTTTCTGAACGGCGAAGTTCAGCCAATTCTTCTTCTCTAGTTGTTAAAGGCGCTGGTGCACTCTCGTTTTTTTTGTGTTTTCGGAAACCACTCAACGTAACATCATCCTTAACCAGCCCATAAACCAAGACAAAAAATGTTAATGCCTAGTAAAGAAATAATGCAGGGTCTCATCACACTTAACAATTTTAGTTAAAATACCTTAACAGTCCCGTGCAGCTCTTCTTTAATTTGGCCACTTCCAAATTCTTGTTTAAGAGTTGCCTTGGTTGATGCGTACAACATCTTTTGGCGTACAGGGCCATCATCAGGTGACCAACTTATCAGCATCCAATAGTATGCACCAGAGCTGTCTTTGGAATCCAATCTATTTGAGGGAAGTAATGAGTATTTAATTTAAAATGCCACAGGAATAGGCAAGGTTTAAGAAAATCAGTCAGCCCACCTGTACAATAAGTAACAAGGCTGAGCCTCAGTAATGAGGGAAGTAACAAGTCTGTCATAATCATCTTCCCAGCTTCCTTTTGCCTTCTCTTCTGCAGCCAAAATAAGCTGTTCTGAAATACAAAATTTTAAAGCATATACTTTGCAAGTTTCAAACTCCTATGACGTACGATAAATATGACAAAACGATGAGGCAATGATCTCCCCATTATTTTACTATGTGTTTACAAAGAAATTACAAACTGTGTATGTACCATTTTCAATTGAAACTTTAAAAACACGAATGTTTCCGTCTCTGCATTTTCCAAAATAGCTTTTCAGTTCTTGGTTAGCTGAATAAAAAGAATACACAATGAATATAAGATTTCGGTTAGCAATCAGGTTAAGATTTTTCATTGAGGACTGTTGTAGATGAAGGGGTACCTTTAATTCCTGTTTGGTGAGACATTCTTTATCTTTGGCAGATGTCTGATAATATAAAGAAACAGCAACCTACACTCGTAAGCTGAGGGCAAGGAAACACTTGAAATAGGTAGAAGTAAGTGATGTAACAATTTACAGTGATCTTGAATTGTTTGACACAATAGAAAAGAGCTCGGCAAATCAATTGCTGATTATTTTTACGACTGGCACAGCAAACCACCAATGTTGACAGTTGGGAAGGTTATGTTGTCACCATCATCCGTCTGCATCCGTCATCCGGAGAGGGGGTGGGGGGAGAGAGAGAGAGGGGGGTGGGGGGAGGGAGGGTAGAAGGAGAAAGCGCAATTTCTCCAAATCGTTCTGCTAAGTTTTTCATAGAGCTACATGGAAGCACAAGGAGCAGGGGAGCAGGGAAGGTACAGCCTTTACCTCCCCTGATGGGAGGTAAAGGCCTGTACCTTCCCTGCAAGGAGGCTCAGGGGCTCAGGCTAGAGAGACTCTGAGCAGGGAAGGTACAGGCTACTGGGAGACGTTATTCGACCGGTGCCGATTTGCAGACCTTTATGTTTGATTATAAGGCTCGTGAACGGAAAAAAATAAAGTGACCAAACTTCGTTTTCACACAGAGGAAGGTTGAAACTAAGGGCATGACGATAGTTTTCTACCCGACTCTGTCTGGTTTTTTAGTTTGCGACACGTAAAGTCATCACTCCGCCGTCCGCCGCTTCGTACCATGATCGAAGGAAAGCGGGGGTCCGCGCGGGTTGGCCGGAGCGGTGGCGGAGTGGGGGGGGGGGGGATCTCGGCTGGCTCAGCCACAACGCTCATGCTTGGTCTCGAGGCACTCGCACGGATTTTGTGTGCTTGAAGTGTTTGCTTATTACGGATTGCCTTTAGTTTTAAAAGCCATAAAGTGGTCTCATGCCCGTAGAGTGGAATTTTCTTCACTGGAAAAAAATTAATTCGTCAAATTTTAGTCGCCGGTTTCAGAGGAGTTTCATCAAATTTGTGGCGCTGTTCAGTACGCCGTCTGCGAGACCAGCCTATCGGGCGCTCTAGATCGATCTAAAATTGTCGGATCGGAAAGATACGCACATCAACGGATAGCCTAGACTTAATACTTAAAACGCCTCGCTTAAACTCCCCATCTAAGTTAGACCGTTCATGAGCTACGGGCAGGAAAGGGGGGGAAAGGGGACCGCGCTGCACTCAACGTCCGTCGCGTCTCATGTTTGAATCTGCCCGGTCCGTCCGGTCCGTGACGAGCCAAGCCAACTGCAAGGCATCCCCGAGAACGTTGTGGCTTTCGCAGGCGGTGGGAAATTTGTTACGATCATGGGGAAGACGCAGCGCTGAATCACTTCTCCCCGTGCGTAAGCCTTTACCTCCCCTGCTCTGAGTCTCTCTAGCTCAGGCCTGCTCAGGCTCAGTTAGTCTTTCCGAAGAGCAAATAGCGCGTGATATGAACTGCTCGTTGATGTGTTACGTGGGCTTTTATTGTTCTTTCGGAACATTGCAACTGTGAGATGAAGAAGTGTTTAACTTCGTCATGATTTGTAGCACACTGCCAAGTGTTTCAACTTTCCTGTCACCTTCAGTGAAACATTTACTTGTGGATTCCCGAAAAGACCATCTAACCTACTCAAGTGAAAAGAGCTTCGTGACTGCCCATTTCACACTTGACTGGAATCATATTTCAAACTACTTGGGTTCACTGCCAGGTTGTTGATTTTTCTCGCAGAAGCTTAGGGTAGTTATTCATTTTTCAGGCTAATTTTTTGTTCTGTTAAGGTGAAGATGTCAGCCAACAGGTGTATGTGGCTCTGTGCCAAAAACTTTGGCCCATTTTTATTGAATGTGGAAGGAAACTGCAGGAATATAGGAGTATCCCCAAAGATTTAAGCCAATGGACTTATTGCTCCAATAAAATTGAGGAATGTTTCACTCAACTGCAGATGAACAATTGTTTAACAACTCCAGTGAAGGTGTCGCTTATCTTGGCTTCAATATTTGAAAATGCTTTAGGAAATGTAATGATCTCTCTTCCTTCATATAGAATATGTTACCAAATTGAATTTGAATTGAATTTTGTAAAAGTATGTTTTATACCTGTTTTGTAAAGGTTTATCTACTCCAGAAAAAACATGTTCCCTTCCTCCTGAGAGATTTGATCGCTTCGCATGAACTGAAAAACATCTTTGGAAAACTTCCAGTAAGTTACTGAAGATCCAGAAAGAGTGCAGCAGTATAGGAGAATGTTAACCTGCTTGCTATACTCAGAATTTGTTTTTTTCCAATTGTGGTTTCAGATTAATTTGCTTGCACTACTCAGAATTTGTTTGTTTACAATTGTGGTTTCAGATTATGGTAGCTCAGTGTATGCTTGGAACACCAATTGCGTTGAACATAAGAAATATTTGTTGGCACGGATTTCCTGCCCCTCAAGAAATTCATGCAGATATTGCTGCCTCGCTTATATTTCTCATCAATTCCTTTGGAGAAATATTGAAAAATGTAAACTTTATTCATTTACCATGCAGACCTAAAGTAAGTAGTGATAAACTGTGTGTTCAGTTGTTTTTATTTCACAAACAATGTCATATAGTTGCGAATTTTTAATCTCTTTATGTTTATTCCTTTTTTTTGTTTTGTTTATAGATGGGTAAGAATGTATGGACTTGTTTTGTGCAACATTTGAAAAGCAACAAAGTCCCACAACTCAATGAACTCGATAATATAGTACTGAGTTTTATCAAAGAATGCGCTATTATTCCTAAAACCCATCAGTTCTACTGGATAAGCTCCTTTAAATATCTATGCTCAGAAAACCATGGCGAGTGCCTTGTCCTGCTTTTGCCTGCCCTTGAACATACTCTACGGTGTGCGTTCTGTTCTGTGAATGATTGTCCAAGTAGAGTGCTTGTAGCTGAACAGCATACATTGTATACCACTATGGATGAAATCTTAGATCAACATGTCATGGGACCAGAGGAAATTATGCAAGATAATAAACTTCCCTCTCTACTTGGGGTGAAAATCATGGAAATGCTAATGGACATGTTTAATAACATTGGTGGTCCGAGATTAAGGGATAAATTAAGCCATGGAGAGTGTGATTTACAAGAGATTCCTGCTGTTGTAGCAAACCATATGTTTTGTGTAGCATTGTTGGTTTTGTTAAAATTAGGATCTCATGATAAAGCAGATTTGATTTCACACTTAAAATGCTTCGAAGAGACTTATTCTGCCAAGTTCCATTCTATTTCAGTTCTGAAAGCTCACATTCCAATCATCTTAGAAAAACTAAATACATTAGACATGTATTTTTCTCAAAAATCCGGGGCACCTGATGTTAATCCTGATGTAATTCAGATGCAGTTAGATTTACTTTCATACTCATCAAAAGTTCATAACATGTGTCCTGACGATATTTTGGGGCAAATAAATTTTTATCTTAATGAGCCACTTGCCACTGTCTATAGGTCTAAATCAGATCTATCAGCAATTACCTTCCTTAAAAATATGGTTTCAGCACTTGAGCATACATGTGATAACAGCCTTACAGCTCTGAAGGCTTGTGAGACAGGTCTTGACCACCATGCCCTCAGGTCTCGAAAGCGAGCATCATATACTCGCATGATGGAATTTATTCCATCACTTCAAGTAGTGGTGAAATGTATCGTTTTGCTAGGTCTCATCCAGTTACTCTCTCTTCCTCAACAAATAATCAGGTAAGTGTTTTTGATGAAGCATCCTTGAATTAATCCCTTGTTTCAATTCACTGATTCCTCAATCAACATCAGTTCTAGGTTTTCAAAAATTGTTCTGCAATATACTGATAACATAGCATCTTTGTCCAGCCTGGATAAAAACCGCTGGGTGGAAATAAGGCAGAAAACAGACAACTTTTGTAAGGAGTTCATTGTTGCTCTGCAAGCTCCAACATAATTGTAATGCTGGAAAAAATGAAATGCAAAAACAAAACCCTCAAATTAAAAATTCAATATATTCATTTCAAACAGGAGAAAACTTCATCTATACAATGTCATGCAGAAAACACCTTGTCAAGAATCTACATTAAAATTATTGTTATAAATACAGTTCGCATACTCCCTTACACACAAAGAGATCCATAGGTATGTACAAATAATAAGGAATTGATCCAGTGATAATTTGGAATGAAAAAAAAAATAATTAAAGTATACAAAAGTTACCACAATTGGCATCCGATCATTGCAGTTATATGGTTTCTAAATGGCAAATTTACAACAATTTGTAAACAAGAATTTGTACAGAAAGACAGGAATGAACAAAAAATATATACAATTAAAATCAACACAATTTAGCAAGGGATTCCTATAGTACAGCAACATAAATAAAAAATACTTATCTAATTTCCGCACTTCAAACACATCAATGCAAACTTGTGAGCAGCAATTTTAGGAAGAATGGTCTGTCTTCAGGCGTTTCGATCCAGGTTCACTGCTTTGAGAATTTGAGTCCTCTGAAAAGCCAAGTTGGGCTGAAAAGTCTGTTGGTCCTTGTGAATCACTCACCATGGAAAATGCTAAAATTACAGACAATAGTAAGTT
Source organism: Odontothrips loti (assembly GCA_038380765.1). Lineage (NCBI taxonomy): Eukaryota > Metazoa > Arthropoda > Insecta > Thysanoptera > Thripidae > Odontothrips > Odontothrips loti. The sequence goes on from CM076243.1 coordinate 8,901,951, forward strand.
TGCAGATATTATCATTGAACAGACTTTTGTTAGTACACATATTTGAAAACTCACAGGTATTGGAGTCCTCAGCCAATCCAAAATTTGAGTTGGATGCTTCTGTGGCTGGCCGTTTTGCAGGATTATTCTCCTTATTGGAATGACTAGCAGTTTTCTTTTTCTGAAAGAAGCGTGGAATAAATATATTTAATGATCAATAGAGATGATAAGACAAGGATTTTTTCAGACACAGCTTCTGAGAAAATCGTATATACATTACAACAGCCTGAAACAAACAGGGTGTGAAAATTACCTGGTCCATGGTAATAACAGGAACCCACTTGTATATCTTCATGGTTGTGTCGCCAATTGTAACCCACTTCTTCTCCCTAATGGACAAATTTTATATCAGTCAATTTGTATCTGGCAAAACAAGTTCAAATTGACAACACTTAATTGAAACTTGAGCTGTGCGAGGAACAAAGATTTGAACTCAGCATTTTGGTGAAATTTAGGCATCCTTCTAGATATGAAGGACTGTAGAGACATAATAAAAGACCAAGGGTACGCCATTCCACTTACCAATGCCTAACCTTGTCTACAACTTGCATGACTCTTTTAACGTCATCTTTCGCGCGGCTCCTAGTTTCTGCACGCACAGACCTAGACATCATGATTAGATATCTACAACAACTTGAAAAAGTAATCACCGGCTGCCGACAGTATAATTACACTTCAAAATAATAGTCTATAACAGAGTTGTTTACGATTTACGGTGGGGACAAAAAAACAATTGGCTGCGAGCGAGCTCAGCGCGCTCTACTTTCTTTCGACTTATGGCAGTTGGCAGTGATGGCACGGCATGTCAACTAACACCAACTATTTTTTTCCCCATGTCAATTGGGTACTGATATGCAGCTCAAATGATTGATGCATTTTGAGCGCCGCAATGTACTTTGTTTCTGAAAAATATCCGTTAATCTGTGAATGCAGCCTTTAGCCTAGCTTTAGCAAAGTGGTGGAGCCTGGTGACGTGACGTCACGCGACAGTGCTGCGCTCTTTCAGCTAGCTCTGTGAACAAAGGTTGCCTCAGACCTACCAGCACGAAAGGCCTTTTTTCAATTAAATTTTATTTCAAAGCTAGATTTGAACTAGAATACAGGAATTACCGGCTCTTCGTGAATCATAAGGATTCCGTCGCCATCCGTTTGTCGATGTTCACTTTCTGTGGTGCCGGTCGGCTGTGAGGCAGCTGTGAGGGCAGAGTGTTCGCCGCGTTCCCCCCCCCCCCCCCCCCCCAGGTTCTTCCTTCCGTCCTTCCTTCCTGCTTTCTATTCTGGTTTGATTGCTCTGCTCGCATTTGCCACTGATATTGGCTTCGGCCTGTTGGCAGTTCCTCACACGTCACACAAACAAAAGATAATCTTAGTCTTCAGTAAGTAAGGATGTGGTTTTTGCGGTGTTTGTTTTGTAAGCTTATTTAAGATGGTTACTTTAACCCAACTTTGTCGAAAGCAAACCACGCCCACACTTTTTTACCAAAGCGACAACCTCTACGTGCCACTAGAGTCAACACTACTTTCTAGATGCACCGTATATTGTGTGGCAAGTTGTTATCTGTGATCATCTGATGGAGATAATTATGACAACTGTTCAGCCAATATGAGTTTTTAACGGGAAGCCTAGTAACTGTGCAGAAAAGGAAAGATTTTTTTTAAATGTGATTCTTCTGTTTTAAATAATTTATCATGTCTTATTTACTTACTGTTGCAGGTTTGAGATGTCGTACCCCCCTCCTCAGCAACCTGGATATGCACCTCCAGGAGGTCAAGTTTATCCCCAGCCAGGTAGGTTTTACCTAGCCTTTGCTTGGACATGATAACCTGTTCTTTATTTTTACCAAAATTAAAGTTTATGATTGTTTTCCAGGTGGTTATGGCCAACCAATAGGGTTCTCAGGACCACAGTATCCTCCTCCTGAAGGCCAGGGCTTCCCTCCACCTGGTGGTCAGGCATACCCCCCACCTGGTGGTCAGGCATACCCCCCACCTGTAGGTCAGGCATACCCCCCACCAGGAGGCTATGCATATCCTCCACCGGGTGGTCAGACATTCCCCCAAGCAGGAGGTCAGCCAATTGTCACTCAGCCAGGTGCTGGAGGGCCATCTGGAGGTGCAGGTATGATTTATACAATTCCAAGCGTGAATAAACCTCCTGAAATGTTATACAAATCTGCTTTTAATAGTTGTGGGTTGGGTCATACACCATTCTGTTCTGGAAGTTCTTGCATGTGTGTACATTCATATCTTGTGCCAGATAAGAAAATGGTCCGTCTGTCCAGATAAAAGATGTGAGGTACACAGAAGCGCGGAGTAAACAGAGTGCAAGAGTCACCAGATAAGAACCTGAACTGACTTGGTAGTCACATCAGAGCCCACCAGTACTGACATTGTTTCTACATGATAGACTCAAAGTTTTGTGTCCAGCTTTGAGTCTATCATCATTGTTAAAATAACTTACAATGAAAACCTGTTCATTGGTTAATCCTTCTTGTGATTGCCACCGTCATTCATCTCGGAAGGACAGCAAATCCAAATTCCAATTGAAATCACATTGGTGGAAGAAAGCTGGATTTTGCTTCAAGTCGTTGAGTCTTAAAAATCTTTGGCTTAAAATACTAAGGACTGTTTCCAATGTTCCTGACCACTTTTGGCTCTCTGGGTCCACTGATATCTCATATTATCGTTTTTTGACCGAAAGTGAACAGAGGTTGGCATTTATGTGTAAATGATGCAGCAGTTCTCATGTTCTTCAGTCTACTCTCTGATATTGTGAAATGTATTCCGGAAATATTTCTTATACCTTTGCAGATGGCTGGATGAATTTGCCGCAAGGCGTTCCGATGTGCCCACCAGGTTTGGAATACCTTACTTTGATTGATCAGCTCCTTGTACATCAAAAAGTGGAAATCCTTGAAGGTAAAATGGCAGGCAGTATTTCCCTTCACATTTATATTTGGTGACATTGTTTTGCCATGACCCTGAGCTTTTTTTTTTCCAGCTCTGACAGGATTTGAGACCAAAAATAAGTTTACTATCAAGAATTCTGTAGGTCAGAAGGTTTACAAGGCAGTTGAAGATTCTGACTGCTTGACACGTAATTGTTGTGGCCCTCTACGGCCATTTGACATGAAAATCCTTGATAACTTCGACAATCAAGTGATACATCTCTACCGTCCTCTTGCATGTGTTTCATGTTGTTTCCCTTGTTGTTTACAGGTAAGTGTCTACATTGCTGATTTCATGTCATTGTTTTAATTTTTCCATCTTCTGTATCATATCTGTTCTGTTTCAAGTCCATGGAGGTTTCGTCTCCGCCTGGCAACCACATTGGCAAAATAGAGCAGGAGTGGAGCATTTTGACACCAAAGTTTGTGATTAAAGACCACAATGATGAAGTTGTGCTGCGCATTGTAGGGCCTATGTGCCCCCTCAGTATTTGTGGAAGTGATGTTAAGTTTAAGGTAGTAATAGATCTAGTTTGATGTTTGTCGTGTTGTTATGTCATCAGTAATTATTCTTTCTGCTAGGTGCTGACCAAAGATGGAGAACATGAAGTGGGTAGAATTTACAAACAATGGTCAGGTATTCTGCGAGAAGCATTAACAGATGCAGATCACTTTGGTATTACATTCCCCATGGACCTTGATGTTCGGATGAAAGCTGTTATGCTTGGTGCATGTTTTTTGATTGTAAGTTGTGATTTTTAGTTGGAAGACTAGAATTTGCCCAATTTTTTTAACCATTTTTTCCTTACATTGAATTGTTTGTTTTCAGGATGCCATGTTCTTCGAAAAGGCCGACAAGTAGACAGAAAGTACCTATATTTTGCAAGTTGTGGTTAATTTTCATTTTGTGTGACTTTATTCTCTCTTTCGAGCCCACAAACTATAATCTCCCTTTTATTGCCATAAGTATTTTCTGCACATTATCTCTCAACTTTGTTGTGAACTTTTCATTACAATTTCACGTAATTATAACCAAAGTTTTTTCTCTCAGAAATTCCTGGAACGATATTTTATTTAACTACTATCGTCCATTTTTTTCTGACTTTCTTTTGTCTTTGCAACTCAGCTTAGTTTTATAACTTGATGAAAGTGCTTCAAGTTTTTGGAAAGTCTTTTGAATGTTACCTGATGTAGAATTTTACTATGATGTTGTGTCCTTGCCTCATCGTGCTTGAGCTTAAGAGTGTATTAAACAAAATAAGAATTGTTATATGTATGATTAGAAATTTAGTATCCTGTTTTTATGCCTCACTGTGTACTCAGTATTCTTGGGTTACCTTGTTCCGTTGCCGTTGTTTTAGAAGAATGTTAATCTACATAGGGTCTTCTTGTTGAAAAAGGGAAGCCAGCATACAGTGTTACACAAACTTATAGAGCAAGTCGTATTTCAGAGCATTTATTTTCCTGTGTGGGTTAACCAACCCTGAAAATGAATTTAATGTACCTGTTTCTATTTTTGTCTGACCGTGTATGAGCATGTCTCGGGTATTTTTTAAAAACCATGGATCGCTGGGTATTTTTTATCAGTGATACAAACTGGTGTGTAAAGTAGACTTGCTGTATTGTGAATGAAATCCTTGACTGTAGGTAACGTTAAATTTGTACTGATAACACCATTCCTACGAAGTAGTAGTCTCTGACCAAAGCAGCTCCCGTTCAGGAACCATGTGTCCAGTAAGTGAGGTACTTTGGTGAGATGTGAGCGTGGGGAAGCGCATGTGCAGAGTAGAGCTGTCTGTGGGAATCCAACCCAGCAAGCCTCCCCACGCGTGAAGGATTCGAAGGAAGATCACATGGTTTGTCAATGGCAAGAATGCTCGATTGAAGTCTGACTCAATGATTTGTGCTGAAGCCAAAGAAGCTTATATTTTCTTAAAATATTTATGCGCCTAACTGCTGAAGGTAATTGTTGTATTTTCTTGTATGCGACTGTCTGTTATTATTATATGACTTGCACACGCCGATTTAAAAGCAATGTACCAAAACAATAAAATGGTTTCTAACCATCTTAGTCCCTGCTGCCTAGTCAATTTCCATTCAGCTCCGCGGGCTAGTTCGCCGCGCTGACGGCATATTTTTTTGTACAAACTGTTAATACAAAGTTTAACCTTTCATGCGATGTGTGTAAGGTCAAGTCACAGATGACGGCAAAACACTCAACACGTTGGTGTCGCACTAATGTCTACCAAAGGACTGTAAACGAACGTACTTCTTCGTTTGTTTCGGTCCAGAAACAGAAGTCAGCCTCATCTAGTCGCGTATTTAGTAGGAGGGCAGCCCTTGGGGGCAGAACCCCCTTCCCCCCCTCCCCCCCTCCCCTTTTGGGGCGCCGGAAATGTAGGCACCCGGCTTAACTTTTACCCCTGTAAGTAGGCAAAAAGCGGGACATTGTCCCACCCCCTTTGTAAGGACGTATATCTCCTCTGAAGCCGCTCCTTCCTGCGGCATGTTCCGGCCGCACCATCCGCGGCGGCGGGAGCATGGGTGTAGATTTCTCGGCGGGAGTAAGGGATGTTAGGCGGGATGGGGCAGCGAAGGCAGGGGGAAACCGCTAGGGGTTGGTCCTTCATCATGGGATTTGGATACAAGCTAGTTAAAAGTACTGCCTACAACTTGACAGGAACGAAATTTCGAAAAACGGCCTCCGTTCGGAGTTCCTGCGGCGTGATTAGGACCTATTTTGACTATTATATCTAGAGTTTGAGAAACGCTAGAACAATTCTGATTGCACCGGCGCCGAGCTTGGTCTTTCGTTGGGCGGTGCAGTTAATTTGTATGTCGAACCGTTTTCGTAACAGCAACGTGAAAAGTTTGCCGCTGCACTGCAGCACTGCAACGCGCCGCGTGCGCGCCGTGGGACGTGGGACGCATGTGGCGGCGCGGCGGCTGCGGGGAGTTCGGAGTGGTTTGGAGGTGAAACGTCCACCAGGAAACAAGCGCCACCTTCTACATGGTGGGGTTAGGACTAGACTCGCGTCGCGACTCGCCTACTCGTGAGAGAGAGAATATCTAGTGGGTTTTTGGTGCGCCTACTCGTGACTGCAGCTCCTCCTGCAGCTGTCACCGCTGTCGCTGCGGTTGTTGAGCTAGGACTGGGAGCGAGTCACAATTAAGTTATTTAAACAATTCAGAGGCCTAGTTGTACTGCTGGAGTACCAGCCCATTGTTGTTGCTTATTAACTTATTAACTGTTTCGGTGCTCTACCGTTTTTGGCCTAGAGAGGTCTGCTTCTGCTTAGGAGAACTCTATAATTAACCAATCTCCGTGTCCATGATTCGTATGCCTTCCTTTTCCCCTTTTGTGCGTAAGAAATTGTGACAATTAAAATCAGGCAACAAGGTGATCAGTTGATGAAAAATTACTTTTGCTTCTCTATGGGAGTGACTATTTGCACTGGTAGTATGAATTAAGGGGCAACTTTTTACAATTTCCATTGCCTTCTTGCCATTGTTTTTTTCATTGCCGTAGGAAATGGCCTCTTTTAGGCGAAATCCATCACCTTCCCCATCTATTTCTTCATTAATATCTGATGTTACTTCAGATTTGTCCTCAGAGGAATCAGATATCAGGAATTTAGTGAAGAAGCGATTAGTTAAACGTTTGTTTATTGGCCACTATCAAGAGAGAAGATATGTGGAATTCCTCAGCGCTTACAGGTTTTAGTTATACTATAATTTATCATTTCCTGATATAGTATGAGCTTCTCTCTTCTTGACTACACTAACCTTTTTACCTTTCAGAGATATGGTTGTTTTGCATAAATCGGAATCAGAATTACAAGCTGACTTCGTTGGAGTACAATGTAAATTATCATCATTCTACGGTGCTGGCAAATGGATTGGTGTAACAAGTAAGTTATTGTATATTCTTCTTCATGGATAAACTTTATATGTCAGTATCCTATTGGAGAGTTGGTTTAATTAACAAAGTCATAATTTAAGTCACAGGCTTAATTTTGTTGATTGCTTGCTTTTAGGTCCAGATACAATTGGTGTACCTGCAGCAGGATATTGTCTATGGACAAAGCTCCAAGATGTTGCCTTTGGTTTTTATTGGTTTCAGATCAGACAAATTCGTTTTGAAGAGAGAGAGGTGGTTGTGCGGATAAAAGTTCTTAGGTGAGCATTATGATCTTAATGAGTCAATCCTGTGATGATTAATATTTAACGTGTTTGTTTCTTTTTAATTTCAGACCTGTGTGTGAAGATGTTGTAACTCCTTCTATTACTTCCACTAGTTTTAGTACAAGTCTTTCCGATAATGTAGATATTTTGAAGACAAGCTTACGAACAAGTATACATTCTTTGACAGAATCTCAGTCTTCTCAAATTTCTGCATCTACATGTGATCTGAAAGAGACTGACAAAAAGCCTACTAAGTCCACTCTTGACACTGACGGTAGCGAAAAGACCAGTTCCATTCCAGATAGCACTACAGATGACCACAACCAGAAAATTGAGCAACAGACTGTGAAGGTGCAAGATTTTTGGGCTCTTTTGAGCTTGATCTTCTATAACTGGAAGGAAATTGTCACTTTTCTCTCCGTGGCAATTGTAGGGACCCTTAACGGACTTGGGAAGTGTGTGGAGTATGTCGGTAACTTCTCATTGAAATTTGTTCATGAGGTTACTGTTCTCCTTCGCACAGTGACTCCAATTATATTGGGTGTGATAGAACTAGTTGGTAAAATAATTGGGGGACTGTTAATTCTTCTGGCAATGATTTTTCAAAAGCGTAATGCCCCTCCTGGGCCACCTCGACAGTTTCTGCCAGCTACACAAACTAGGCGGGCTCTACCGCCAGCTGTACAAAATATAAGACCTGCACCATCAGCTATACAAAACAGAAGACCTAATCAATATGTAACTTATCAAACAAGAGATGGTCCCCAGACATACATTTTGGAATAAAGATAAGTTCACTTTGTATCCAATTTACAATATTGATTGTAAAATGGTACTTAATGAAAATTCAGTTTGTATCTGGGGTCTGTAGTCTTTTCTCTTTACAAATGTTATATATGTATTTTCTGTGATGGCATGTGATACCATATAGAAGGAACTGCTTGTATTGATAGTGAAGGTATACATTACTTAGTTTATAAGTTCTATTTGCCAGATGATATTATACGGTGCATTGGAGCAATTGGAAAGTCCTTAAAAATAGTTTTCCCAGTATTCGAGCATGACAAATTTTACTTAGAGTTGTTTTATTATTAATTGAAGTCATCGCTAGTACTTGTATTGTTTTCTTAGCTCATCAGATTTTTATGAAGTTTGAGCATGAATAAATTTTAACCATACCAAACCAAATGTTAATTTCTTTAGGTGAAGGTGAAAGACAATATATATTACAGTCACAGTTAACATTAAAATATTTATTGAGGAATAACAGATACGGCTAATAATAAAAATTTAAGTCAGTGTATAAATATGTTAAATAAATAATAGCGTGCAAAGTAAAACTAAAAACAATGTAATAACTCCTTAAAGTGTAAACAAAATTCTTAACAAGCCTTTGAGCACGGCATAGATACCAGACCGACACCTCAGGTACTAAATCCCAAATGATTAGGATAATGTTTCTTCTCCTTGCTTCACTCAAATTTTGAATTTGGAAGCACAATGAGAGACACATTTGTCATACTGAACCAAGAATGTAACATTTCAGATTTAAAATACATATTGCTAGAATTTGTTTAGTATGCAATGCTTTCTCAGTAGTGCAAGAATAATTTTTGTACCAGTTCTGTTTATCTCACTTGTCAGACGTAGGTTGGGACATATTGCTACAGACTGGTAGCTAGATGACATCTAATATCAGGCCAGGTCTACTTTTACTTGACAACTCCCATCTCAACCAATCAACAAACACTTGTAAATTGAAACTGCACTGAAGTCTTCCCATTGGTAATGGGTACACTACACTGTTTGTATACTCCATCACCAGTTCACCTAATAGTCCAGGTAACAAAATTACTGGATGATTATATAAAACAAGTGATTAAGAAGCACCATATAAATGAGGAGATACACCAAATTACAGTACATGATGAAATTAGACTATCGGATCACACGAAGTGGCAGAGCCATGTTTCTTGGCAGGCATGCAAGTAATTTGTCTCCAAGGTCTTTCGATACCTGGGACCATGTGTATTTACCAATTGGGAAAACTTCTTCCAATGGTACTCGGAATGATACAAGCATGGTTAGACAGAGGCCATCATGCATGGCCTCTGGTTTCCCACAATGCTCTACAGACAGAAGACCATGGGGTTTGTGGGGTGGAACATCAGCTCCAAATATTTCCTGCAAACAGTAAGATGCACAACAGTACAGAAATTTCAAGCAAGTAGAGATTAAATATACACCAAGTTCTCAGAAATGATGCACTGACCACCATGAATTTATGAAGTAAAGAAAGAAGATTTCTGTTGTGGTTAATTTCACACATGGGAAAATGCACCTCAGTTTTCTCCGACAATAATATGTGAAGGCGATTGCTAAATAAAATGTTGGTTATTGATCACTTCCCAAATTTCAAGTTTATCTTTATGAGTAAATGCAAAATGTTACCTGCTCTTTTGCCTGGCACAAACAACAAGTCTTAAAAGTAATTTTTTATGTGGTTTGATGGCCGGCAATACATTAGTATGAAGTGGTTGATTATTAGCTCTTATATTCTGATGATCACGGGCCATTTCAATGATGCTGTGAATGTCTGAGGCTCTCAGACTCAACTCATTAATGTCTTGTATCCACTTTGCTTGCAGTGACTCACTGTCAGCATCTGCTGGTGTCTTAAGTCTTCCTCCTGAATCAAAAAAATTAATTTGGGATTTGTACGAAAACAATCCACACCAAAGTACATGCATTCACATCCCAACAATGCCAACCTGTAATGCTTCCAACAAATACAAAGCGAAACCATGCCTTGCTTGCACACTCGACCATAAGCAAAGTTGTAGGCTGCATTTCCAAACCAGTCTCTTCCAATACTTCTCGTATAACAGCTTCCTAGGACAATATTTTAAATTAAAAAAATCACCATAGCATATAAATAAAAACATACAAATTTTTAAGTGTCACACTTGTGCAAAATGTACCACACATACCTCAAGATTTTCACCTGGATTGACCCTCCCGGCAGGTAAGTACCACTGGCCTGCACAAGAACTTTTGGCCTCTTGCATCATGAGTACTTCACCCTGGGAGTTAAATAATACCCCCATGGCAATATATGTGACAGTGTTCCCCAGGATCGGCACATAATCAGAGGATGTTGTTGGTGTCACCCCTTTGGCAGCTGGAAAATATTTTGAAAGTTGGTATAAGTTTAATACCACCTAAGTCCTGCAACTCAGCTTATTTTCCATAGGAGACACCGACCTAAACCCTCTAACATCATATCTTATAATAATTACAAAAAAAAAAAAAGACGTTGTTGATAATCTTATTGAACACTACTTGACAGCTGAGGTTATTGAACTGAACTGCCACCTCGTCCGCATTCCGGAAGGTGATCCGATTGATACTTGAAATGGGTGTCCCAGTCCCTCACCCTCATTACCTGCCGCTTCATTTTGGGCTGCAAGAGTGAAGTCGCAAAGTTCGTCATCTTCATCAACTGTTTCTCCGGCGAGAAGTTTCCTAATGCTAACTTCTACTTGATCCATACTTGGGGAAGACAGGCGACAGGAGGAAATCGCCAGCAAATCGCAGACGTAAACAAACTCTGAGGTATGAAAAATCTGCAGGCCGGATGCTGGTCCCGTTCTTGTTCTTCCTTTCCAGTTTCCAGCGTTCCAGGGTTTGAGGAGGCCGAATAGGTTATAAACAAATAAAAATGTTTTATGATTTGTTAAATACCCTGTAAATGGAACCCTAAAAATATCACGTTAAAGTACGTGAGGCATCATCCTCGCAGTTGCTACCTCATTTGTACCTTTTATTTGAAACGAAACGCCGGTGAGCTAGGCAACACATTCGAAGAGTAGTGTCTATAAGTGGCCTAGCCAACAGGCGTTCCTTCCCTGCGAGATTGTTTTGTAAAGAAGATGATTGTTGTGATGTGATGAATGTTGTGTGTGGTTGTGGTCTGGTTGTGATCGTGGCTGTGTTACAATTTATCTCTGAAGATTAACGAGCTGTAGGTAGTTTAAGGGGATGTAACTGAGGTATGCCACTTGGCTCTTGTTCAAGCGAATCGTGATTTTTAGCACGAAGCATGTAGCTCCATTGACGGAGGTTATAAGATGTGGTCATTTAAATCGCCGATATAACATAACTTAAATTTTTTACTTTATGCCATGTTAAAGTAACAGTTATTTCTATCTTCTATGTTAAACTGGAATTTCACTGTCTCGTTTCTTTCATTACAGGCAAATGATGATTGCTTAGCTTATTGTATCATGATTTCTCATCTGCTCTTGTTCGTCCTACAAGTGCTGCTATTCCTCCCACCACTTTGTAGTTCTAATGTATCAGCTGCTCGGAGTGCACTACAAATTTGTGATCGCTGTTTGTGTGGGAAGACAGAGAAGTCACCATTTCTAGTCAATTGCACAAATACTGGTTTCACAAATACCAGTGTGCTACAAAATTTGCCAAACAGAACTGAGGTACTCTGCGATCCTGCAGTTTTATGAACTTACTATTGTACCTGCAATGTTTGTCTCATTTTCATTAATTTTCTAAGAAATATGTATTTTTTTTAATCACAGACCCTAATATTCAATGGAAACAATGTGTCTGTCCTGCCTTGGAATGTTTTTGGGAATCAGAACACCCCTTATTTAAAAGTGGTGGACATGTCCAACAATGTCATCAGGGAGATCAGAGGAAAAGCATATCATCATGTTGCAAGTGTGGAGACACTTATTCTGGATCACAATGAACTGTCATTATCATCAGCCAAACGTGGAGTTGAGGATCATCGTCATCCTCGGATGTTCTCAAATTTCATGAACCTGAAAGCTCTACATTTAACAAATGCATTTAGAGACAATTCTCCTTCAAACCTTGCTCATGATTTACATGATATTTTTATTTATAGGTTTGTGCCCAGAATATCTCCATTACTTTTACTTGTCTGATACTGTACTTAATTTTGGTCATGCTCTTTTTTTGTTTTATTTCTTGCAGCAATTTATCTGCCCTAATCAAATTACATTTAGAACAGAATGAATTGACAGGATTTGTCGACCAAACAGTTTTCTGTGACTTGCCAGCTTTAATGGACCTTCATTTGGGTGATAACCATCTTCGTGGTCTACATTTCAATATCTCCTGTTTGCAACATTTAAGATTCCTCGACCTTCGGAGGAATCGCATTACTCGCCTGAGTAAGTCTGACCTTGCCATGTTGGATATTTTTCCTGCAAGAGGGCAACCCCTTATGATCGACTTGAATGGGAATCCTCTTTGTGACTGTGCAGTAAGTATGGAGCTCACAATAACCCAATCTTATAGTTCTTTCATAACGTTTTTTGTTTATTTGACAATAATCCATGAATTTTTTGGCAGGATTTACATGATTGGCTTAAGTCTACAAAAGTGACTGTTCGGAATAAGGAATCGTTAAAGTGCAGCTCATCCTCAGCATTAAGAGAGAATAGCATGGAGGATGCTATGCAGCATGTGTCCTGCACATTGCATACGTCTATCTTACCCGTTGGTGCTCAACCTCCCAGTCCACCTCAGAGTGTGGGTAGGGGAACAGCACTTACTGCTGTTCTCTTGACTGTTGCTGGAATTGGCTTGATTGCAGCGTTCATCTATTTGAAGCGAATGCATTTTAAGCCCCGCTGTTCTTCCTTGCTAGATACAGTCTCTAGAAAAGTTCAATACACAACAATTGGCCATCATGAGGATGAGGTGGCAGATGTTTAGTGAACAGGTTGACAGTTTCAACAGGATATGGGTGAAATCGAATTTTCCAGCAGGTTCTTCCTGAGCATGATTACATCTAACAAATATGTTGGAAGACTATAAAGATACGTGCGAGCCGCTTATCGTGCCCAATTTGCTATAAGCGGCTTCCACTGTATTGCCATTTTGGCATGGGCCTAACGTAATCAACAGACAATCTTGGAGTACGAGTCAAGACTTGGTACCGTGATGTATCACAGTGCGTCCTTCCTCTCTAATTCTGATATGTCTATAAACTTGTTTGGGATAGAGAAAGTCATTTTGGTTTTCCACCAGTATTAAAATAAAGTAGAAAAGACTTGTACGAGACTGGGCAATGTTTTAATGTAGAGATGTAATGGCGAAAGACCGGAGTCTGGCGAATGTCCGTAACAGAGACATATCAATTCCCTACAATTGGGGCAGCTAACTTGATGTGATGTAACAAGTATGTATTTTAAGATTTCCTCCATTTCTGACGGATGTATCATTTCTAATTTTAACTGATCTCCCACTACAAGTTTTTTTTTTACATTTTTTATTGTGACTGAAGGGTTTAGCAGTATTTAAAGGATAAAGTTTATTTGGCATTTACTGATTAAGGGACCATTTTAAATAATTTTTCACTTTTATTTGTGCCATTTTGTACTTCTATCTCTCTCGCTAATAAGAATCCATGTTTAACATGAAGGCCCTTGACTACTCAATCTGTACACCAAGGCACTTGAATCTTAAGTGATAGCAAATGAGAGTGAGTGAATTAATACAACTTCATGAGTAGTTATGAGTAGCTGCTGTTCCTCACATCAGTTGGTGCTTTGAGCCAGGCTAGATGTTTGTTTTAGATTTGGTCAAAGTGCAGTGATATTGAGCTACTATGCAAACTTCTATTGTGTGCTCTGGTAACTTTTATGGGTTAATATATATTTTATAATATGTTTATGAAGAAGTTCTTCTTTTTTCACCATGATATCCTCCTACTTTCAGAGATATACAGTAGTTTTAAAATATATTTATTTATAACTCTTAAAATAATACACTTCAGTAAAATTGCAGACAAATTTGCACAAAGATAATCAAAAACATTTATAAACTGAATACTGTACAGGTAATCTTCAAAATAGCCCACACACTATCACAGGATGTTCTAGACTTTGCGATTGCGCAAAGATCTTTTCATATAACTATCGGGGATTGTAGATGGCAATCGCTCATCCTGACAAACAAAGATCACACAAAGAAATGGTTTGATGATAATGAAGTTTGTCTGAAATTAAGATGATACATACCTCTACTGCTTCAACCTGCTCATCATCTGGTAGTGTCTGCTGTCGCGTGAATAGCTTTCGGGCCCTTCTCAGTGGCTTCCCTTCTGCAAAGCAAAAAAGAAAACTTGTTAAAAGAACAAAGACTTAAAAATAAAGATTGAAATAGATTTTCATAAAAGGAATACTGTACCAGACTGTGGAGGGGGAGGGACACATGGCTCCTTGCTATGTTTCCTATCAAAACAAAAAGTGGTGGTTACCAACAGGGCTTCATCACACCAAACTCCGCTACAAGATACATGACATCAACATACACTTTACTTTCAGAGCTTGAGGCCTCCTTAACATCAGTGTTGGTTGTTCTTTTAGGCTTTGAAGCGGATGATGAAATGGAAAATGATTCTCCTACATTTTCCTGAAACATACATTTTCACATTCTGCAAGTGCTCATACATACACACACACAGTTCCTGGATTAAAAAGCATTTTTCAAAAACCTTGAGACTCTCATTGCTGGAGATTGATTCTTGCTGAACTTTCCTCCCACTTTTTGTCACCTTCTTAGCTGAACACTGCTCCTTCAAAAGAAAAAAAGACTAAACTGCTGATAATTAAAATGTGACAGACCTCAAAACAGTCACTTACATTGGCTTTTTTCACACTTAGTTCATATTCTAAGCTCTCGATACAGTTCTTCAGTTGACGGATTTCAGCCTGAGACAAAGAGTTAATAACAGGAAGAGAAAGAGAATGTTATGCTGCATGATGATGTAGAAGAAGAAATATAATAACTGTAAGCAAAGAACACTTACACTTTCATTTTTTTTGGGAGTACTTTTGTAAAGTGCATCTCGCAACCGACTGGACTCTCTTTTCTCTCCTTCCAGTTCCTCTTGCATCTTCCTCATAGAATCCTCATAGCGATTTAAAAGCTCAGTTCTATGTGCATATACGTTTTCTAATTCACTATCCTATAGGCAAATAAAATTAGCTATGGGTCTCAAGATACAGCTTACACATGGGTTCTCATATTGCATTGCACATACCTTCAATCTCAATTCCTCTTCAAACCTTTGCTTCTCACCTCTGACTTTTTCCAATTCATGCTTGACTTGTGCAAAATTTTTATTCGCCTCGTCTTTCCAAGCATTCCAAATTTTTGATGTTTCCAATTCAATTTGGGAGGATGCACTGCAAAGCGAGGAATCAAATGTTAAAAATTGGAAACCATAATAAAGCATTTAAATTTTGAAATAAAGATTACCTCAAATTAAGCTGAGGGTTTGATTTCTGAAGGGCAGATTTCAGTTCTTGCTCCAAGTTCCTTATATTGACGTCTTTGCTTTGAAGTTCCACCTGTGCGGTTCTAAGTTCATTCTCCGCTCGGACATTCTTTTGTAACATTTCTTTCAAATCTGAAAAATGTTGAAGGACAATAAGATTCCATGGCTGTTACCAGCAGGGCACAACGGTGCCAGCTTTGACTCAAAGCACCAACCTTTCTGTAACAATATGGCTTCCTCCTGCAGTTGCTTTGCTTGAGAGACACTTCCAGATAGAAGATCTTTCAGCTGGTGTACTTCCACTTCCAATGAGCACTTTTCACTTTCAAGAAGATCTTGCTTTTCTTGCATTGTGTTCTCCAACACATTTGAATTTTTAGAAACATCATTATCTTTCACATTTTGTAGCTCATTAAGTTGTTTTTCTAACTTCTGAACTTTGTGCTCCAAAATAGATCTGTCTTCTTCCTTCTGTTTCAAATCCTGACAACTTCTCTCTACTTGGGACTTCAAAGTAGCAATTTCAGTCGAAGCGTTCTTGAATTGGAAAAGCTTTGTCTTAATTTTTTCAGAGAGTAATCGTGTTACAGCAAGGAGTGATTTTGGAGCCGCCCCCTCTAATTCAGGGTGTTCTTCAACAGAGCCTTCATCAGATACTCTGAGTGATGATAGTTGAATCTGAATTTCTTCCACAGCTTGCAATGTTTCTTCATGTTCCTACGAGCAGAAACATTGTTTCTAGTAATGCAGCAATACAGCTAAAGATAAGATTTCTCTTAGTAAATTCAGATCTAATATTAATTTACCTTCAGCACAGCAGAAATTTCACTCAAACCAGTATCACAATTCTCATGGGTCTGCAATAACAAAAAGTGTTAAGTCCATTAAATACTTAAAATCACTTAACAAGACACTCTAAAACTAGTCTAGATCAAATATACCTTGGCCAAAACATCATACTTCTCCTCTAATAAATCTAGAGCTCGTGACTTGTGATTGAGTAATTGCTGGGTAACTTCAAGATTGTGACTAATTTCAGCCAATTCATCAAGCTAACAGGAAAGAAAAACAAAATTAATTGATGTGATGACCAACATCTTGAAGCATTCATAAATATATAGACCCTATGCAGCTTACTTTTTCCACTAGCTCATTTTGAAGCTTTGTTACATCATTATCAGACTCCTCTTTGTCCTGATTTAACATACGAAATTCTTGTTGTGCTTCGTCAAGAAGTTCCCGGAGATTCTGCAACACAGAAAAGCACCACATGTTACTGCAAACTAGAAGAATTGAGTCAAGTTCAACTGCAAGTAAATATTTACATCATTTTTCTTCTTCTCTTCATGAAATTTCTTTTTTTCCTCTGAAAGCTGCTCACGAAGTTCTTTGGACAAAGCATCTGAACAACCTTCAGCCTGCTTGTCTGATGCCTGAAACCAGCAAATTTAGTATAATTAGTTATAAATGCATTTATATTGTAAAGAAATTAAATCATTAAAGTTCTAGTTTTAATCACTGACCAACAGTTGGCGTTGATATTTTGCAATCTCTAAATCTTTGGACGATATTTGGAACTTTAATGAGGAGTTCTCTGATGACAATTGAGTCTGGACATCTTGGGCTTCTTTCAGCAACTGATGTACTGCACTACATTTGTCTTCTAGCAACTTCACTTCTTCTTCCAATTCCTGAATACGTTTGTCCTGGAAATAAATGTCATCAGTCAATGGAGGAAATAGACACTTATAAAGTGAAAACACATAATGGCACCACAAGTGAGAAAACACATACTGCCTTCGGACTACTACATTCCACTACACTATCATCAGCATCAGATTCCCTCCGGCGTTTATTAGCACGCTCCAAACGCTGCTTGTAGTAATTCTCCAACTGTGTCAGTCTCCACACAGAGAGCGATTCATTGCGTTCCTCCATGTCACGAACCCTTGTTCTACACAAATAAACAGATTTTGTTAAAAATACCTGGAAAGACATAAGCTACCCACTACAGTGCACAAAATATCTGCTGAATCTTACTTCCAAGATTTTTCCATATCGGAAATAATCTTCGAAAAGGTTTCTGTCACTTTTTGTCGGACACTCCTCTCCAGAGTCAAATTTTTCTCCCTTTCCTCGGCAACTTGTTCTTTGAGTCTCTCCACCAGAAGTAGGAGTTCCTAAAAGAAAAATTAAAGGTTCAAATAACACACTGCGGTTCAAAGGAAATCAGTGCAAAGCATTTTCAAAACAGGAACAACTGGGCATACCTCATTGTGTGCATTGTACTTCTGGATACATGTATCAGAGCTCAATCCTGCAGAGGAAGTGCTATCATCTGCAAGAATAAGAAACTCAGTGATATTGAACTACTATTGTAACCAGAAAAAATAAGATATTGTGAGAGAAATACCGTGAGGAGGAGCATCCCAGCAAATAGTGCCATGAGGATTGGGTCTAGAAACCATGATTGAGAAGCGGCTCTTTTTCACTGGGGGTTTGGACTTCTTGATTGGAGTTTCAAGTACAATTTGTTTGGCAATTGCAGAGAACCTCAGGACATTCACAGTTTCATCAAACAGAACTGATGATGTGTTGGCATTCACAATCATTGTAATTCTTTCATGGCCAGTGAGAGCTCTTTGGAAAATCCTGGTTAACTTTGAGTCTCGGAAAGGAACAGGCTTTCTTTCATTCTTTTTCTGGTTCTCCCTTGTATAAAAGAATAAACAAAAGTTGGAAAAGGTAAAAACATTTTGTTTAAATGCAAATCACACAGACAGACCTGATTGCATCAAGGCATCGCCCAAGTACATGAAGTGATGTGTTGATGTTGTTAGATTCTTTCAGACGATCTCCTGCATTGAGAGTCTTTTTGGCTCTCTCGGCACCAGCCAAATCGCAGAAAGTAAATCTGATTGAACAAAGATACCAAGGTATCAGGAGATAGGGACTCTCTTTACAAATATATTTGAAGAGAAATCAGAAAACATTTGACTTACGAGCTGACAACTGCATACGAGGGATCATCTGAATTGGCATATCTAACTAGCCGGATGGTGAATATACAATGGGAACGACTGGAATGAGAGTTCATGTTAGTAGCTGCCACCTGCAAGTTCGCTTTACCATAAAGCATGACATGGAACGCTTCATCCCCAGATGAAACATGTATCATTTTCAAATCTGGAACACACAAGAAAAACTTAAGAACTACAAACAGAACGCCCAGCAAAATTTGGTTACATAATTACTCACAAGGACATAATATAATTATTGGATAAAGACAAAATACCTCTTACGAAAGTGATTCCTTCACCATCTTGAGCCATTTTTAAGGGAATGCGCCTACGATTACGACTCAATATAGGATCAAGAAGGTCATAGATATTTTCATTGTAGACTTCTGCAAATGATACCCAGACACCATAAACGACATCACTCTCACTGGACATATCTACAGGGGAATCATTGGACAACGTTTTCTGCATTTCTCTGAATGTGTTGGATATGAAATCTGGAAGAGAAAAAAAGTTAAATTCACTAACTTTAAACAGTATTACAGCAAACCAAATTTCACATATATTCACAGACCTGATTCACTGTTACCAGACACATTGCATGATGAGTTGTTTGCTCCAGACTTGATTGGTTCCAAAGGCTATATGTACAAACAAAGCATTTCAGTTATTACACATCTTATGTTTGAAAATCCATGGAGGACAGTCAAGGCAGTGATAATACCTTGTCCCAGTTCCAGTGAAGAATACGGTTTTTGTAATCAAGTTCTTGAGAGATAGTGTTGGAGTCCAACTGCAGTATACCTTCAACTTTATCTGGTTTGTATCTACCCACTCCTGCTATTTGTCCTCGGATAGTTTTGAAGAGCATATCAAGTGACCTAGGTATAACACCTGGGCTTGAGCTATTCCCTGCAAGCAAATAATAAAACACTGTCAATACACATAATGATGGGTCTTGTGAATGCAGCTTAAACTTCAGAAATACATACCCTGAATTGTGAATGTTTTCCCAGCATTGGTGGTTCCATAGGCAAAGAGAAGACAGTTACTGCCCATAATAAAATCTTTCACTTGGTAAGCCACACAATTATCAAATATCTCCTTTTGGGTTGAGTCCGGTCCAAAAACTTTAGAAAAGGTGTACCTATATAGTTTAAGGGTTAAATTAGAGTCTGGTCTCATGATAAAAACTAAGCTCAGCATATGTATCAGAGGACTTACTGATGGACAACCCTTCCAGATATTTTATTTTTGAAGGTAGCCGAATTCTTGGGAGCATTTGTAACAATTGTGGTATCATTCAAGATGGTAAGAGTAGCCTGTGGTAAGGAAACAGCAGGATTAAAGCTAAGACGGGTGCCATTTTTGGATCCAGAGAAAATGAACACTGAGTGTGCCACGCAAGTTAAATAGAGAAACCCCAGTGAGAGCATCCAATCAGTCATGAATCCATAGCAAACCACAGTAGAAATCCACAAGTTAC
Organism: Odontothrips loti; assembly: GCA_038380765.1. Taxonomy (NCBI): domain Eukaryota; kingdom Metazoa; phylum Arthropoda; class Insecta; order Thysanoptera; family Thripidae; genus Odontothrips; species Odontothrips loti. The sequence goes on from CM076243.1 coordinate 8,921,964, forward strand.
AAAGCTACTTTTTTTGATACAAATGAAACACAAAGAAAAAGATAACCCTGATCACGTACAGCAAATCCGCGAGGGAACAAGATAATTGACTTTCACGGAGGACACCACAAACAAATTGCGATAAATCCATATTAACGTCGACTTAAGTAGAATAAGTCTGATACTACACCTGATCTACAACAGAAGAAGCTGGTTTGAGGCGCAAGTAGGTGTTGATGCCATTCTCTTCGACCGCTTTGCTTTCTTCCTCCAGAACTTCATTGAAGAGCTGTTTCCGTACAGGAGCGACAAACCTTATTCTTTGATCCCAGCCCCAAATACTCGGATCTCGAGTTTGTAAAAATGACGGTTGATCGGGATCAGAGACAGAAGGATTTGCAGACATCGCGACGGCTAAAACTCATTTGACTCCACGATGTTCGTCGTCTGGTAAAGCCGGTACAAGAAGCGCCCGCCAACTCCGAACGTAAACAAAAAATTTCAGGATGTCTAAGTTTTACGACGTACTCATAAAAACTCCCTCGAGATGTGGTTGATTTCACAGACATTGTTTTAGAATGAAAACCAGAACATGATAACAAAAACACTCTAGGTAAAATTATTAAAATAACAAAACCACTGGATCAGACATCAAACCGAAAATATTGTCATTTTTTTAAAGCCTTTTCGCAAGTGTCCAGTTGGCACATTGAATCTGAAAAAGTGTTGCCAGGCTTTGATTTCAGATATAAAAATTTCACTAATGTCTAATTTTTTTTAAATTATTCATTATTTGTCTCTGCTTGGAAAATAGAATTGTGAAAACGCAATTCTTCTCTTTTAATATTGATTCTCTGCTGAGATTTTTCTTTCGCGGGCACTTTGAACTTTGAACGAACTGCTTTGAACCTGCTTGGTATATCTTCGCTAAGCTATACTTTATACTTAATTCCTGTTAGATGATTTAAAGCAAACTCGGGGAAATGTCATTCTATCCCTTAATTTTGTGGGCCAATGTAAAAAACTCTATGCGGTTCATAATGAAAATAATGTCAGGGTAGTCACTTATGAACTCAAGGCTGTTGGTGAAACTGGTAAACGAGAGGGACTTCCGACGACGGCGATTGCAGGGATCCGTTTGACCGACTATACTGTGTTTGACTGTTTATTGTGCGAAGTTCGTCAACGCGCAGGATTTCGAGCCACAGGTACGCTTCATTGATTTTGATATTCGTAGGTAAATGCGTTTCTCGCATTGTGCTCCAAAAGTTTGACGTACATATTTCCCTTTAGTCTGATATCTTTCGAACTTGATATGTGACTGCGCCTTTTGTATCTGAAGTGCAGTTGCGTCGTGTATTAGATGTCAATACTCTTCTACATGTCGTCTTGGAGGGCACTAAGAGGACTAAGAGTGACAGTCTCGCTCTGACGTTGCTGGAATCTAATGTTTCGATGTCTCAAGTCTAAGCCGTTTTTACAATTTCAGACTCAACATGGCACCCTCCCGACAATTTGCTAACCATCCAGACCCCATGGATTTGTGGCTAGAAACACAAGGGTACTACAGAAAGTTGACAGCAAGGGATGGTTCGTGTCTCTTTAGGGCCATATCGGAACAGGTAAGTTTTTTATATTTCTCTCAGTGCCTTGCGTACATTAATACAAGAATATCAATCAGTCCGTCTGCCTGTTTTTCATCACTCTACAGATATATTTCACTCAAAAATTTCACTTGGACATCAGAAAAAGGTGTATTGAGTATATGCAAGAACATATAGAACTGTTTGATGAGGTAAAGTTTGCATGAAGCTAACACAAAATTGTACATTCAACAAGGGCTTGTCCCATCTATTATTGAAGAGCATCTTCATTTTCAGCTTAACATTGAGGGTGGCATTGAGGAATACCTTGGGCACCTGCAAAATCCCTTACAGTGGGGAAGCTCCCTGGAAATAATTGCTTTATCTCATCTGTACAAGTATGCTTCTGTTGTGTTTGATTTGATTTTCCTTGTTAGCATGATGTTACTTTTATTTTTGTTTTCCTCCAGAATTGACATAATTATATTTAAAGAAGTTGGAATGCCTGCAGAGAAAGCTACTGAAACCTTCTATGGTAAAAAAGTGATGTTGTGCTTTTCTCATGAAAGGCATTATGACTCAGTTTATGTCAAAGAATTCACCAAAGTTGCTGGGTTTTGTCAATGTAAGTAGTAAGATTTACATGTAAAGTTTTAGCTAGAAATTTTATAGTACTCAACTCCAGTGTATATAGTCCTGTTTCTTTTCTTACTTCCTACTCAGCATTAGTATATGACATGCTGTATAAAAATGTTTTTGGAATGAAGGATGTAGATTATGCAGTTGATAAAATGCTTCATTACAAACCTCTACGTCATAGAGGTGAAACAGGAGGACCTCGCAAATTTTTCAGCTATAGTTGCAACAGGTAAGTCACCTGTGCTCTTATGAAACTCCTGTCTTTTACAGAGTCATGCTGAACACAGCAACTTTATTTTCAGTATTCAGCTTCAAAGAAAAGGAATAATGGCAGAGGCCTTACTTGATGATGGAGAAGTGAATGTGCGAGATTTACTTATGAAAGGTGTTACTCCTTTCCCATACAAAGTGGCAAAATCTCTGGATCCTAATATATTCCGTAATGTGGAATTTGATGTGTGGATAGATTACAGAAGAGGTATTGATGAACTGCAGCAATTTCCTTGATGTTACTTTGTTTTGTTGGAGTCAATTTATTTTTTTATTCATAAAATAGGTTTGCGACAGGGGTTTTTTGGAACTAATAATGAACTCCAACTAGGAGTGAAATGTCTTGTCAAGATTGAAGAAAATTCTTATGTAGGTCACATTCAGGAGATGGCCCCAGATAAGGGACCTGTCATTGTATTTGTAGAGGAGCTTGGTGAAAAGCGCACTGTGCCTTTTGAAAGTCTAGAACTTCTACCTCAAGAGCCCTTAACGCTTAAGCAAATTTCTGTGAGTTCCAATTTAAAGAATCTGTCAAAGTCTAGCTCTGCATCTGAAAGCTTTGGAGGTAAGAAATTCGTTATGTTAAGTGTTTGTTATTGTTTTCCGTGTTGTCTTCTTTACTACGTTATATGTGTAGCTGGCAAGTCTCAGAAAGGAAGACTAGACAGTGAATCCAAAGGAAAGCACAGCATTCAGCTGTCCCTCTCACCGATGAGACGGAGAAGAAATAATTCCAAAAGTGATCAGAGCAGCAACACAGATAACAATTCTACAGACAACTTAAGAACTTGGTAAGAAATGGGTCGTTTCAAGAAATTGTGAATTTCCTTTTCTTTGTGCTATCCGACCCTCACATGGTGTTTATAATGTGGTCTTTCTGTCTTTTTATTTAGTGACGTTTATTCTGATGCTAACATGATAAGTTTTGACAATTTCTCTGTCGATAGTTACAACCCTAATAGTGGTTATACCCCTTATCAACTCAAGGTATGTACGCTCTTAATATTCTCTTCACTAAATTTTTCTATTTACTGGTTTTTAGAAAACATCAAATGAACAGAACATGTTACTGCATTTTTGTCGTTATTCTGTTATTCAGCCAACAGTTGAATTGAGTATGGCTGTGCCTATTCAAACACATGTTTTAATGTCAAGTCAACAGCACAACAGCCCACATATTCTTATCCCTGTAAGTCCCCGTCCAGAGGATGTGCCTGCCCATTGGCTAACTCCTAGTGATGCTCAAGATTCAGCAGAAGTGAGCCTTTCCCCTGCAGGTATATTATGCTTACATAATGTTGCAAGTGCCTCACGAGAGCAATGATTTTATTACATTTTTTAATTATTTTTTTTAATTACATATTCCAATTCCTGTTCCATGCACCACATTTTCTTTACAAGGTGGAGATTTTCAATTCCTTTCACACACTGTAGTTGGCACTAATTTGCCTGAAAGTTCACAAGGAATCTCAGACCCCTCAAAGGATGTATTGGGTAATAATGCGATGGATGACAATGCTAACTACCCCTCTTTGAATCTGCAAGAACCTCAAATTAATTATAATGCTCCCAAATCTATCATGGATGATGGAACTGATCTTCCCATGTCAGGCAAGTAAAAAGTGTCTATTTACTTCGGCAAACACTTTGGACTTGATTGTCATCAAATAGTTTTTCTTTCTAGATATCCAGACTCTGCGATTCTTTTACAATCTGGGCAATGATGTGAGTTACCTTTCTCATGTACAATTTTTTTAAAGTTTCTCCATTAGTGCTGTGCTCTATAAGTTAATCTTGGAATGTATAGGTGTACCGAGCTCAGTACAGTATGCAATATGGTTGGAGTGGGTATGCCCAACCATGTGCAGTAACTTCTCCTTCAACACCAACTACTCCGGGAATGTGTTCTGGAAAATGTCTCTGTGGTCCTGTATGCATAACAACTGTACCAACAATCCATCGGCTTCTTGGTACTATGTATCTTCCATTTGATCTCACAAGTTGAAACTGCTTAATTTACTATATGTCATATCAATGTATGTATTCTTGTTCCAGAACCCACTACTCCACCAAGCAATTCAAGGCGAAAAAGGAAAGATAGTGCAGGTGCAACATCTATTTTTGTAAATGAGAGTTTTGAGTCTTCCTCCACTTCTGCCTCATCTCAACCTTCACCTACTACTTCTTCCACTCCTTCAGCGAGTGTTCCCCCTCGTTTTAGAGCTAAAGGTTAGTTCATTTATGATTCACATCTTAACTTTTTTTCTCTGGTTAAGTTGCTATTAGAGTGTGAATTTCCTTTTTCTCTCCTTTTTCTTCACCCAGGAAAGAACAAGAAGGATGCTAAGGCATACGAAGGGCAACCACTTGTACATCAACCCACTCTACAGATTCCATCAGCTGATGAATCTGTTGTGAATGAATCACAAAACTCTGACTCGACAACTATCAACAGTGACCTTACTCCACCTTCTTTATCCATTCCTTTCTCTCCACCATACAGCTATGTGTATTACCCAACAAGTCCTGTAGTTCCTTATTCCCCTGTGGAGTCTGATCCTTATTTTACTCCTCTCAGGCTTCAGTTCCCGACAGATTACATGCCTGACACCCCACAATCCCCTCAGTGCTATTCTGTTAATGGTGATGTGGGTGTTTATGGCTCATCTACTCAATACTCTATGATGGCTACTTCACCGCACTATCTTGTGCCAGCATCTCCTGGTATTTATGTAGGGTCTCCTCCTGCATGGAGTCCACTGACTCCCTAACTGCTGTTCCATTGTTCCGTGTCTGAAGGGTATACCGTTTAAATTTGACCAAATTAGTTGCAGTTGGTGGTGGTGATTAGTAGTTGCCTTCACTACTTATTCTTGGAAAGCATTTGCAAGTTCTTTAGGTTTGAAATTAAATTCAGTCAAGTCAAGTTAGTTAAGACAAATTCGGATGTTTGTGCTGTTCCAGACTGGAGGTCTCTTTTTTTTTGTTTTGTTTTGTTTTTCCCTTCCCCTTTGTTCTACAGTATTTTTTTGCCTAATGTTTCATTTAGAACGTTCACATTGGTTTGGGATCTAAATTTCATGTGAACTAAAATGTTAATCTGTTAATTAATTTTCTATGTACACAAATCTGTTACATTGCATTAAATGTATGAATGTTGTGACTTTAAGGATGTCTCCCACAGCATTCCTTCACAACATTTTATATTAAAGCCTGTTGTCATTGGACACTGTTCTCTTTGTGTTTAACTTCATTTATGACAATTTTCCCCTTGGTATGTGTGTTTGGGTAATGTTAGGCTGGAGGTAATGTTTGCCCTATCACCCATTGATTTGGTATCAGGACTCTACTTCCCTATGTGGTGAACATATCAAGCATATCATTAAACATCAATCAAATGCATAAACATTTATTATAACATTGGAATTCTAATTATTACAGTTAAAGGAAGAGAAAGTTGTCATCTAGGTAATTGCATAGAGAAAGATCACACTAGGGAACTAAGATAAAAATGCTGTAGGTTAGCAGTAAAAAAAATTAATTGAAACATATCACAAAGGGTTGATGGGAGAAGGCACCAGCAACAAAGATGCCTACCACATAGAAAAGAGTAACTAAATACCGGGGGGACTTACATTAGTAGGAAAACATAAAGACCTACAAAAAATATGACAATGTGTATCAAAAGGGTTGAAACCCACAATTTTTAAAGTAGTACAGGAGGTGATCAAAAACCATAAGTATCAAATGAGATTCAGCAAGCAACTGGCACCACGTCTCACAATCAGAAGGGTAACAATTTGCTTCAGAGTTAATAACATAACATAAATAACACTAGGAGAAGTACAAAAGTGTGACAAGAAAATGTGACATGGGTTCTTGTTGAATTGTAGCCATCATACTATAAACCCTCATGAAATCTGAAATCCCTATTCTTGTGACAATATTTAAAACCATGATAGATTCTAAACCAAACCTAATTGTCCCATGTTCTTTAGTGTGTTTTCTTGTCAAGCCTTCAAGTGAGTCAAGCCTACCTCAAAAGTACATCTAGTTTAAATAAATCACCCTGTATTGAATATGTTTAACAGTTTAATATAGGTTTTCTACTGGTGTGATGAATTTCAGATACTAGAACCAGACTTTGAGCACTGCTCAATATTCATACTATGAACTATGCATTTAATCTTAAAACTTGTTCAAATTAAAGACGATTAACAAATTGATTAACAACTTAAAGGACATATGGTTCATATGAGAGAATTTCAAATTTGCCTTGTATCCAAATTCTTAATATGTGATATCCACATACATATCGACATAAATTTTTATGAATCCAATTAGTCAAACAAACCTTCTTAAGATTCAAAAGAAATATCAGTTTTGAATTAATTATTTTCTTCATCACTACAAATGTTGCTAGTTTCCTAAACTTTCTGAGTTCACTAAAAACTGATTATTTGCTTGACTTCCACAATCTTCTGAACTTGTACAAGCTCCAGGACAAGTATACTGTACTTCCTTATACATCACCATGATGTTTAATTTAAAATGTCTTTGGTTTTAATTAATAAAATTCTCTAAGAAAGACCTCAGATTGGTACCCAAGAATTTTTGTACATTGCAACAGTTTCCTTGCTAATTACTTATCACGGAGGGCACTCTCAACCTTATAACCAAGCAATTGGTCCCTTGCATGAAGAGCACTTAAGAAATAGATTTATGATGAGGATAAATCTCATAATGGATAAAATGAAAGAACTCACATTCAGACACAGCCATACTCATACCAGATGGAATTTTCTCGTGTCTTAGTAGATTTGTTAGAAGATGTACTGGGCAATGTTCCTCCACGTTTGCTGTTAGTATCATCTTGCTTGGATTGTGACCGTACTGGTAAAGTTGGACTTCCAGCATTCCACTGTGAAGTTCCTGGGCTATCCCCAATGACAGTAGAAATGCGATTGTACACCAGCAGCCTTTACAGTAGACAAAGAAAAACAAATCAATGGCTTATGAATCTTACAGAAACTAATATATTCATGTATGATATGGTTAAAACGAAGAGGGTGGCTGCGCCTGAGAGTAGCTGGTTGATCATAGGAGTGGACAGGATCAGCTGGTTAATGTCAAACAAGCTATCAGCTAAGGTTCGAAATTATAAGACATTAGGCAACAGGTTGGCAGCACGGAAGGGAAGTCTCCGATCTAGAATCTTGGCTGAAGACATCGCATCGAGAACACTAAGGGGCAGCTCCTTGCTTGCTAGGAATCTCGTGACTTTAACTGAGGACAATTTTCTTGCCCCAAGTTGGTGAACTGGCGACGGCTTGTCAATATGACGAGTCCACATTTTACAAGTTGACCTTGTCAGCACCTAAGATTTATCAGTTTATCTTAGGAGCAACCAGCCTCCAGGGTTTAACCGAAACATTATCACAGATAGAACAGAAAATGTACCTAGGTTCTGATGGAGTAGAAGTGGCTACTGAATCACTTTTATTTTTTTCTTGCTCTTCATGGCCATCATCCTGTAAAACAGAGATAAAATAAAATGGGTTGAAGCAACATGTGTAAAATTAATGTAGAATTTTTAAAATTTTCCGAAGGGTAGAGAAAAAATACCTTTGGTTGGTCTTCTTCATTGGTTTCTTCCTCTGTATAGTATACTGTACGCCGCGTTCCAGCACTTCCCAAGCTCAAAGAACTTCGAGCAAAGCCTCCACCTGCAACAAACCAAGCCGTAAAGTAAAAAGTCCCCCCAAAAATTATTAATTAATTACTTCTAAACAAAAGAATTTGTAACAGTAGCTAAGACCACAAGCAGCATGATGTAATGTTCACCTTGCATAGGCTGTGGGTGTATATCTTCTAAACTTGTGTCTGAATCATTGCCTCCTGACTCAGAACCATGCAATGAAACAGGTGGCTGAATTTCTACACTCCGAGCGTCCTCATGCCACGATCGGCGGCTCTGCATAACATTTTAATGATATAAGGCACTAAACAATCAAAGCACTGACAAGATAAGATACCTGTATCAATGTCAAGACATGAAAACTGTGGTAAAACTTAAGAGTGGGTCTCCTTTATTTATTCTAAAAGATGATGCTAATCAAGCCTAGAGTTTTTCACAGGACCAAATTGCTGTCATAGGTTGAAAATAGCATTTAGGATAATTTCGATCAGTCAAAAGAATTATAATTGTAAATTGGCTCAGATAGTCTCAAACATATGGGTCACAATCAGGGCCAGATGGTACTGAGGAATGTAAAAAGTAAACTGAATATGTGTTTTCTTCAGGTTTAGTCTGCTAAAGGGGAATAAGAGTGATAAGATCATCTCAATAAACCGGCATGTATTATGAGATTGCAAATAAGGAAAATACCTTGTTAATGAGGTCTGAACTTGCTTTCTTAACTTTTTTCACCAAGCTAGCTCCAAAGCTTTTCTTCTTGGTTGAACAACTTTCCATCCTACGATAATGTTCCATAATCTTCTCTTCCAGTTTCTCTTTCTGTCTGTGCAGATTGTTCAATTTGTCTGTGTACATTTTCTCTTCTAAATGATAGTGTTCTTTGTCTTCTAAAGAATGGTTGAGCAGTTCTTGGTACTGACTCAACAGTTGTGATACATGCTCCATTAGAGACCGCCGATCTTCTTCCAGGCCAGTGTTCATTTGAAGAAGCATCTGCAAGAAAAATATTACCCATGGAAAAAGTGTGCATGCGTCGAGCACAAAAACACAACATGCAACATTGTATTATTGCATTTAAGTATCATACCTCACACTTGTTCCTTAATTTTGACAACTCCAACTCCAAAGCATTAATGTGGTCTGCCTGGCTTGCCATTTCACCCTGTAACTGAGTCTGCCTCAATCTCAGTTCTGCATTTTCAGTACGGAGCAGTTTGTAGTCGTCTTGAATGCCCCTAAAATCTATGCGCTGCTTTTCACTTGCAGTGAACAGATTGCGAAAGTCATCCTAAAAGCAAAATAAAGTTATTCCAAAGGTAGAAAATTAATTTCCAGGAAGGATGTGTTCACCTAAATATTTACTTTGAGCTTTGAATGTTCTGCTCGCAGATTGGCAAGAGATCGTGATTCTTCCCTCAACGAATCCTTTTCACTTTGATTCTGCTGCTCTAGGAGAGTGCAGCTATCTCTTAAAAGTCGTATTTCAGACCGTAAATCTCTCTGAACAGTGAGTAATGTCTGACGCTCATTTACAAGTGCCTCATAGTCTCCAGTTAACTGTTCATGAAGTGATTGAAGGGTGACTTGATCTAGGAGAAGTTGCTCATGAGCTTGCTGTTGCTGACTTTTTTCTTTCAGCATCTGCAAAGTTCAAAATTACACTCTGCAATTTCTAAAATCTCCCAGATGAAGAGCACAAAAATATTCCATCATACAATTGAAAATGACATACCTCATCCTTTTCAGCCACAAGTTGAGTATTGGCAACCTGTAAAGCTGTATGCTGTGCAGACAAAGCAGTTATGCGACTCTGAAGAGTGGAAACATGGACCTGAAGTCTAGCATTGTCAGAATGAGCAGATTCCTTCGCAGATTGCAGGCTTGCAACTTCTGAGCGCAGGTCTTCACACTGCCGAGATACGTCATCTTGTTCAACATTTTCTTGTTTTGTTAGGTCTAACACTCTCTCTGAATCATGACAAACTTCACCAGATACATCTGGCTTCCCTTTCCCTAACATATCACAAACTCCCTTCTGAACCTCAGAACAGGCTAAAATGCTGCAAAGAACAAACTTAAAGTTAGGACACCTTCATCAGCAATATGCTGCCCAATAATTACATGAAAACCTACTTTTCCAGGATGTTATCAGGATCCTGTAGCTGTCCCAACGTGAGACCAATGCGTTCAAGACTGCCTTTGATTTGTTGAACACACATTTTTTCAGCTACTAAGTCAGTCTGCAAAACAGAGAGAGCCTCTCGATCTAGAGCAGCCTTGGATGCAATTTCTTGTCCCTCTCTTTCTACTTCTAGAAGTCTGTAAACAGTTTGCTTGGTTATATACTAGACCAGTCATTCAGCATCCCTAAGGTTAAACATAGCTACAATTTTCATATGAGATAAATATACAACTTTAGTTTAAGGGGCACTATATATTTACCTTGAAACAACAATCTTGGCCTCATCAAGTTCTTTATTTAACTTTGCTGATTCTTTTTGAAGACATTCAATTTCACTGACATACTTATCAAGATCAGCATCCTTAACTTCCAGAATTTCTTTTAGCTTTGTCACCTCTCTTACTGATGCCTGCCTTTCTCGTTCCAGAAATTCACATTTGCTCTCTGCTTCAGCAACATGCCGTTGAAGCTCAGGAATACGCTGCAGCTCTGATCGGTTGCGATCTGCAAGCTGAGAAGCACTCTCAACAGCTCTTTCCAGTTCTTCTGCTTTGCGCTGCAGGTTGTCATATGAGTTTTGAAGCCACTGTTTCTCTTTTGTAAGATTCTCCGCCAAGTGTTCAGCATTTCCTCGCCTTCCTTGCTCAACCTAAAACAAAACGAGAAAAAAAAATTAGAGCCTAGTGCAAATCTGATGCTTAGAGGGTCTGAATTTTCCTGTGTATTCTGAACTTATTGCACCTGAAGTTCCTGATCTAATTTGTCTGAGCGGACACGGAAAGATTCCCGGGATTCTTGCAACTTTTTGTTGTCTTGTAATGCATCTTTGACAAGCTTTTCCAGCTCAGAATTCTGTTGTTGCATTCGGTTCATATTTTCTTGAAGCTGTTCAACCTAAATTTTTTTAGAGAAAGCAGAAGAAAAAAAAAGGGGGGTGGTGACAAAAGTTAACATTAATATGACAAAAAATGTATTTACCTTCATAGAAAGCTTTTTTTTCTCTTTCTCCAGTTCTAAAATTTTATTGCTGTTTTCAAGGAAAGACGATTCTTTCAGATTGTCCATGGCAGACTGAAGCCTACGATTTTCTAATTCCAATCGCAGGGCCCGAGCCTGGGCATTGCCCATTAACTGCTCAGAGAGACTGTTGTCATTAGAACCTTCTAGAATAGTGTCTTCCAGGAAACTGTTGTCAACTGAATTATCAGCTAAAGAGTTCTTGGCAAGAATCTGGAGTCTCTTATTTTCCTCATATGCTTCATGCAACTTTTCTTGCACAGCTTCTTGCTCCTTCAAACAAGTAATAGAGCATAATATCAATAACATTTACATTTTTTTAAAAATTACTTTTATTTTAAGTAAATAAGTCTACTCACTAGACCCATTTCATTTATCAGCTTCTTGCACTTAATCAATTCATTCTCTAAATCCAACACATGTTCACTGCGCTTGCGTGAAGTTTGAAGTTGTTCTTCCAGCATTTCCCGTGTTTCCATCAAAACCCTTCAAACCAGAAATGAGAGATTTAGTAATAGTCAGAGAAGTCAGAAAAAGATATTTTAATTCTATTAAAACAATAAAGTATAAATGAGTTTGTCTACCTGTTGTCTTCTCTCAACTCCTCAACACGAGATTTAAAAAAGTCAATGTCACTAAGCTTTTCACGGTATCGTTGAACTTCTGATTCTAGTTTATCAACACGCTCAGCTCTTTCACGAACAGCATCTAACTCATCCCTATACAACTTAGCTGAGCGTGCCTCTTGCATCAGATCTTGGATCTAAGGGTACAACGTGAACATAATCAATCAAAGGACAACAATCTTAAGATCAGAACTTGAAAGACAAAAATTTGATTTTATCAATCAAAAGCAACATAGAGCTGACCTCATTCCGAAGTTTGGAAACTATCATTTTATGATGTTCTGCTTCCTCTTTACTCTCTGCAAGAGCTTCCGATTTTTCTTCTCTGCAAAGATAAGTTAGCTGCTTTATAATCAATGTTCCAATCCAAAGCTAAACTATTTTTACAGAAGTGAATAAATATCTCAATCTTTCGCTGGGTCACTAAGAAAAGTATAAACAGTTAAGCCTTACAATTCTTGACGCTGCTTCCGTAAGCGGGACTTCCAATCTGCAAGTTCTACAGCAAGGTGATGTGTGTCACTTCCTGACATCTGAGAAGACTGCCTGCGATGAGAATCAGTTTGCAGTACTGTTGCACAGCTTGTGCTAACAACATTATCTGTTCTTTCTTGAACAGAGGCATTTAGCCATTGCTGCAACATGGAAACAGTCTTGAATTATATTATAAGAATATAAAGACTGAGGCAGAACTGCATTCAACTACTGGAGTATGTATTGCAACAAAGCATGCATCATCTTTTATACTGCCTTCACCTGGAGATAAGAGTCTCTTTCTTTAACAAGTCTACGGACATGATTTATCATCAAATCAGGAGAAAAGGTATCTTCACTTGTCTCTTGAGATAAAACAACTCTCTGCGAATCAGTAACCTACAATTGATAAAGAAACATTCAGGGTAAAACTGGCAGATGATCAACAAATCGAGCAGAAAAAAAGACCACTTACCTGTTTAATGCAGTCTACAATGCCATGTTGTGTCTCTTCATTTAGTTGTTTAATATGATAAATAAATCTCTCTTTGTTAGGACATTGAACAGCACACCCTAGGAGCAGCAACAAGAATAATTGCATGTTCTCTAAACCAGATTTGGACTCTGGGTGCCGTACAATTTCTACACAATCTGGTACCATTAGCAAAGTCTGACATAGCTCTTCCTAAGAGAAAAAGGCAAGTTCAAAGGTTCAAGCTATCAATAAACAAAAGGTTAGAAACAGAAATGGCTCATCAAACCAATAATCAAACTAAAAATTTTACCTCATATACTGCCTTCATATTTTTAAGAATAATGTCTAAATTACGAATTCGTGTGGCTGCATTCCCCATACTAGGAACCACCCCATCATGCTCAGGCTCCGGATTTCTGAGAGGAAAATCACAATACACACCATACATGTTAATTTTTTGTTCAAAAGATTTAAAAGAAAAAAATTTTGATGGTTCTTACAAACAGGAAGGGGCACTACTTACATTTGCAACATAACTTCATGAAGTACCATTCCATCTATCAGATCTTCATAGTTCATTACACATTTTGGACTTTCGAGACAGGATTTCAGCTAAAGACCAGACAAATATTCATGAAGTTTTAAGTCAATGCTGTGGATAAGTATGAGGATTGTTACCTACCCATGTAACTAGAGGACCCTCCATAAAACCATCAATATCTGTTCCAGAAGCCATTCTTTTTTACTTGATTATATGCATAGGCTGCTGATTTTCATTCGATCACAACGAAATTATTGCCATCATACCCACCAAACTAACTGAAAACACAAGAGACAAGTTTCAAGAAAGAATGACAGACTTAATGATAGTTGAAGGAAGCACTAAAGAAAACATGCAATAACAAAATTATAAATTAGAAGTTTTACAACTGCGTTATTGAATAAAACTTAAAACAAATAATATGAATGGACAAGGAAATTTTATTAAAGAATGCTAACAACGGGGCCTCACGCAGATCAAGAAGGAATAGGCTCCATGACTAGGACACACTACAAACTTTTGTGATAAATTTGTTTGAACAAAATGCAAACCGAAATTGCACGCTATTTCTATCAGCTCGCTTTCTCCGCAATACATATATGCAAAAAAAGGGTAAATTGCAACTTTAACAATCTGACATCAAACAGGCAAACAAAGGTACGCCGAGCAAATAAGTTGCTTTTCTGAACCGGTACCTAAGCTTAGCTGGTCATTCATAGAATCAGAGACGAAAGATCATAGCCCAGGGTAGAATGCACATCCAGCGAATCCATAATAGACTTCAATAACTTCAAATTTTGAGTTAAGGTACCGTGTTTGTTGTTGATACCCGTTACCAGGTACGATGAGCAGAAAGAAACACAGATGCCCCCACTTCCCCCTTCCATCCGCAACAGGTACGAAAGTGACCCCCAGCGACCAGCCGCCAAAATGGTCGCCGAGACCTCGAGATCGAGACGCCAAGACTCGCTAGAGCGCGGCACTGTCGCGTGACGTCACCCGTCAAATCTACTATGAACACTGTCAAACTGTCGAATTCATAGTTTTGCGTGTAATTTTCCCAAAAAATAAAAAATTGGAGGCGTATAATTTTTTAACGATTTGGGCTGTACATGAGTACGAAATTGACATCATCAAATTAAAAGAAGTTGGGGTTAAGGTTTGACGCTTCTGACATTACTGTGTACAATCTAGTTTTAGTACAGCAAGTCACTGTAACCAGGGGGCGCCTGATAGATTTCTGTCAAGAAGTGGCAGCATAAAGAATTGTCATATTGTCTAACCATAAAATTCATTTTATTTTAAATTCGACACATCACAATAAGTAGATTTTAAAAAATACAAGTCAGGAGACTTATCCATTTTAACATCATTCTCAGAAAAAGAAAATATCACAGTTAACATCATGGAATTATCAGAACAAATCTGCTGGAATTTGCTGAAGCACATTGTGATTGCATAGAAATCACCAACCCTTCTATTATATTGTGCCGGGAACAATGCCAGTTCATGGAAAATTACAAGAACATATTCAAAAGATTTTGTGAATTCACTTGTGGTCTAGCATGGTCTGAACATGCAGCAAACATGAAGCAACAGAAACAATAAAATTCAGCCTATTCTACACAATACAAATTCAATGAAATGTGAAAAATGTACAGAAAATTGTAACAGCTGCAAAATAATTAGCAAATATAATGCACCATATGGTAATTGTAATCTTAAGAAAAGGTACTGACAAAATATAGCTGATGTGAAAACAATGGAGTAACATCAATATTCATGAACAGACACAGATGTTATTAAAATCATGGCACATGGTATGGTATTCCAACTAGCTTGTTTTAGGTGTAATTGGAGTTGAAGATGCTTTGAAAACTAATGGATTGGAAACTCTGAACACACTGGGCAACATTGCAGCCAAGCTTACAAACACCTCCTCAGATATACCCTGCAAAATATGAAAAAACATATTTGGATGGAAATGTTAAAAATATGTGTGGAGACTAGAATGATTGAACACAATTTATTAGCAATATGCTCACCTCTGGAACAACAAACTGAAGGTTTTTCAGTTCTGACCCACCCCATGAAGCCATTTCAATCATAAAACCTTTAACACATTTTAGCACAAGCTCAGCTCTTTTAGCACACCAGGCAACTGTCATTTCCTGTTGGTTATATGAACAGATTTATTAAATATCTGATAAATGGAGCAGTATAGCTGACATGAAAATAAACCAAAACGTACCTCAGTCATTTGATGAGCTAAAAGAAGAGGCACAGTGAGTGTAGTGATATCATTACTGCATGCTGTTTTTAGTACATTACGAAGACCTAAGATAGCTGGATGTCTTGAGTTTATCTCATCTAAGGAAGAAAAATAACAGTCAACAAAAACAACCCCAAAAAAAACTCTTAGAATAGTCTACCATGTATGTTTAACATACTCGATCGAAGAGAGTCATCTATCACCATGTGAAAGACAACATGAACTTCTGTCAGGTTAGCATGACGAGTCACATAAACATCACCAGTTCTTAAAGCTCCGGAACTACCAGTGCGCCGCCACTGCAACCCACAAAAAATTAGACTAATAACTACCTCAAAAACTAAAAATATTTAATGAAAACATTCTAATTAACTGAAGACATGTAGTAAGTCTCCAATACCTGTTGGCTAGGAATTGAAAGGTTTTCTGCGCTCCAGTGCTCCTCTCTCCAAGATGCTGTTTCTTTCACACCTTCACGGATTTTCTCCAACTGATCATCAATAGGAGGGAAGTGAAATTCAGTTGACTGTTGACATACATTAATAAAATCTGGAAGCAGTTAGGCAATGGTTAAAAATAGTCTGGACACTGGAGCTGAACAACTTTTGTCATGAGAAGGTACAAATTGGCTACCTTTAGTTGTTCCAGAAAATGAAGATATTAGACCATCAGTTAATAAAACAAGACCACATAAGTCATTGGAGTAAAGTGCTAAAGCAGTTTGCAATCTTTGTGGCTGCATATTCTGGCCTCTGAAATTCAAACAAATTTAATATATGATGACAATGCTGAGGGGTCAGAAGACAAAGGGAGAGAGTAGGATAAAAAGATGGAGCTAATACCCTTTGGATGAAACATGGGTTCTGCAAAGGTGTAGAACATCTGCAGACATTATACGGATATTGTGCATTTGTTTCATCTGCGAGCCAAGATGGATTGTAAAACTTTCTTCCAATGTTGGATCAGACAACTCAGCCTCCACCTCATTACTGGCTCTGCTCTTTCCCTTGTGGGTTGCATCAGTCTTGACAGGTCGCGCTCTGAAAAACACGTTGTTAAACATATGATGGAGTGAATTTATTGCTCTCATTATCTCCTTCTGCTTTTTGGGGTAGATTGAAATTATAATTCTGAAGTATTCCCCTGAGGTGTCTAAAGCAAGACTTGGCCCCGACTCAGCCCCTTTCCTTTGGTATGCCTTTTGAAACCCAAAGAACTTACACATGAGTTGGTGATGGTGTTGGTGGAGTAGCGCTGGATGCCTCCTCTGCCTGTTCCTCTAACAATTTCATCAACCATTCCCGATATTCTCGCCTTTGTGTTTCTTGCATTGAATCAATTTGGCTATCAATTTTAGCTTGAATCAAGTTTTGATCTTCGCAATGACGGGCAGCCAAAGTGTTCACTTCTGCCTCTGTGCTGAATTCCCCAATACCAGACACTAGGTGTGATATCTCTTTTGCTTGTCTGTCAAAAAGAAATCATAATGCAGATATGGAAATAAAATATACTTCTTCAGAGCTAACTGGTTACCTTGCAATGATTCTAGAGCTTATGAGAAGTTCTTCTCAAGTAGCTAGACAGTCTCTTGTTACCTTTCTGTTAGAGCAGCAAGTTCATTATCGCGTTGGGTTGTCATCTCACTGACAGCTAGGGAATAGGAGTGCTCTACTTGTAGCATAGCCTCCAATGCTGGTGAATGTACAAGCTTATGATACACAGTGGCAAACAATTCCTCATCAGTAGATCCTCTAGGCTCAGCATATTCTGCAGTTTCCTGCATAGAAAATATAAAAGATAAAGGAATTGTTTGAATGTTATTTGGTACATTGAAATAAATAACATTAAGAAATCTATAAATGCAACAACCACATACCTCTTTGAAGACCCTTTCAAATTTCTTGATAACTTCCTCAACATCCACATCTCCAATCTGGACCCTTTTAAGTGCTTCTTCAGCAATGTCATCATGAAAACGCAAGGTCTCTTGGTCAACAAACAATTTAAGTTCAATTTCCAGGTCTGGAAAAGAAACTTCATAAGCAAGGCACCTTCATGCATTTTCTTGAACAGATTAGTCGTTTACTAACCCTTCTCAATATAAACTGGCACCTTAAACAAAGTTATGAGCCGCTGTGCTAGTTCATATATGTTTCCCAGAAAAGGAATATGTATAGGGATCTCAAACTGGTACTTGTCTTCTGTGGTGAGTGTTGGGAATTCAAAAACAAACTTCCTCTCAACAAACTGATCTGAAGTGGGGGTCATTGTGTCCACAACTTAAATTCGGTTTGCGACCGAACAAACTACAAATACATAACGATTAACCTACACAGAACATTAATGTTCCAACAAACAATGAAATTACGATGCTTCACAGAAACAACGTACATAAAAAGAAGGAATCCAAGGTCAAAAGATTTTTAAACATATAATTAATGGGTGTACGAAAAACTACTAGAAAAGTGGGCGGTAACTGACGAATACCAACCACTGACTGCTGACAGGCTGACAGGGCTGACAGCTCTGACACCAGTTCTCCCCCCCCCCCCCCCCTACCAGATACCAATTGCAATAGCAATATCTATAAAACTTCACACTGTTCGTATCTGAATATGTAGTTAGTTATGCGACAAGAAGTTCGTCTGCTTGATCTCGTCTCTCGTCTTGTCCAGTACACGGGCTCTTTGCATCTTTTGATAGTCCAAGCCACAATCATTTGCTACAATGTGGTGGAATATTTTACCGTCTTGGTTCATCACAGGAGGTCTTATTAGCTTCCCTGTGTTTTTCACCGCTGGCTTGTCCTACGCGTACTGTGGATCGGTACGTAGCCTTAGTGTGTCATGCTGTTGTTAGATCCGTATTTCCTAATTACCTATTTTTTAAAGTTTATTTTACCACTCATTTCACTGTTGGTCCGGTGAGAACATAAGAACTGTCCGAAGCCATTATTCCCGTTTGAAAATACAGCTTTTGAACTGGTGAAATCCAATATAACATAACCCCAATTTTGTTTGCTTTGATTTAGCAAACCTTGGACTTTAATTATTTGAATAATGGCAGTTTTTTAAATCATATATGGTGTTGTTTTTTTACCCACCGTAATCCATGTCTGTTTCTATGATATTGATCATGTATTGTTAGCACTTTTATTCCTGTTCAATGCAGTAGTGCACAAATTTCAATATGTGAACCTGTACGTAATGAACTGTTTGCCCCTCAAATCTCTACTTTTCAATTTGCAGTTGCACAACAGGGAGCGAGGCAATACTTATTATGCTTATTTAATCCTCCGTGACCAGGCAGTCTTGGATGGTGCTGACCCTTATAAACAACTCAGACCTGATGCAGTAAGTTGATATTAAATTTGAATTCACGAGTTGCTTTGAAATGTTTTTTTTAAGTAGTTTGTTGTTTCAGGGCCTTGGAAAACTGAACATCGACTAGCAAAGAGGATGCTCCTAAGTTACCTGTTTTTAGATGCAAATATGTATATAATGTATTAATTTTTATTGAAGGCACCATGAGCTGTCACTGCAAATGTTCAATGTATGACCATCCGAGATTTCTGAGAGATTGAACTTTGAAAGGAAATGAATAAAACAGTTTTGTAAAAGAAAACATTTTGATTTATCATCAACAAATTGTCAAGGTAATAAGTAGAAGAAAGAAAAATACTTACAGTACTATTTTAAATTAGAGCAATGCAAACTAGACCTTACAGCTAACTTACAACTATTTGTGATTGCATTACAAGTACACTTCAAAATAATCACACAGTTACAACTAAGTAAAATATTATGTATTGGGAACACTTAGTGTAGATCATATTGACAAAATAAATGGTAAAATATTTAATTGAACACTCAAAGGTAAGCTTCGCCTCAACCGTTTTTTGGGGGGAAAATATTTGCGACAAGACCACAGTCTGCCAAGACAAAAGTAATAAGAAAAAGAAAGAAAAAAAAGTGTTTGGTACATTTTGTACTGACTATCCAATGAACCTTTAAAAGGAAGCCTTCACAAAAAACACAAAAACAAATAACCACAGAAAAAGTATTAACTACTGAAATCTTCATGCTTCAATGATTGCTCTATAAGATCTAACTACATGAAGTATCACAGAATAAAACAAAAAAATCTAGAAGAGATAACCAAGGCAGTCTAACGTACATGACAGGAATACTTGCAGTACTCATTTCAAAATAAAATGGCACAGTCCGAACTAGAGAGAAGAAATGAAAAGCACATTAAAATATCTTGTTTAGGGGCGTCTGCATCCACTATCTATACATCCCTCCTGAATATTAATACGCTCTCTTAGGAATGAGGACCCATCTATCTTACAACTTAATAAGGCAATGTTAAACCGAGCTTCTAAATGATACAGGCAAATAAATCTTGAGATATTTTCATTCCTTCAAATGACTCATTATTGACTTTGCATCCCTGAAACCATTACAATTTGAATATACCGCCTGTCAACCGGGCTTGGACCTTACTTCCCATCTAGCATTGTAAAGATAACGATGACAAATAGGACATGCTGAGAAAAATTACCTCAAAGGCCAACTTCTTTACTTCTCACAATATTATCACATAAATTTAGAAGCTAATCAAAGAGTTAAATGAGTTCTGATTTTATAAAATACAGTAGGGAAGGTAAATCATGCCTAGATAATTTTTGATCCCAGAGTAAAAACAAACTATACTTGGCACAGTACAGTGAATCTTCTGCCTAGCTGGTAACAGACATCGCTAAAAATTCGTCAAGAAGTTTTGACACAAATAATGACTGTTTCTGTTTTTGAGCTGACTGATGGCGTCGATATGTGATTGGACAATCTAATGAGCAGCAATCCAAAGGTTCCATGCGTCTGAGACAAGACTGACATACCTGGCAAAATTCAAATACCCAAAAGCATTGCATAAAGCAACTTTGAAAACGTTAAGTCAATCACAAGAGAAATAGTTACTGTACCTTAGTAATTGATAAATGTATTGATTCCCAGTTGTGCAGCTTGCTCATTAATGAAGCAACAACAAGTTGTGGGTTTGAACGACATTTCACACACACTCCATCACGTGTTAGGTCACCACAGCAAGCGCATTCCATTGTTGTAAAATACTGAGAAATTGTCTTCTTAAACCCAGAATGAGCAATACGAGGAAGTAAGAGTTGACTTCTGCGTGGTAGATCAGCATACCTGAAAGGAGAAGAAGCAATTCTCAGACTAAGCTCAAAGTCCGCAAGATTAAAATTGTTTCCAAAAAGTATTGGGAGTTACCATGCAGCAACATCTGCACCCAGCAGTGATAGACAACGAGCTAAAGGTGGAATGATGGCTCGAGTAACATAATATACAGCATTATATCTTAAACTTGGGTCAGATAAAAGCTCATTTGGATGACGGACAAGATGAATTAAAGCTGATCCTGGAGGTCCATTAACAATTACATACGGCACTCTCTCTCCAATGCGGGGTTCGGCTCTACGGTCCTGGCGCAGCCAGCGTCTGGAAAGTAACGTTGCGAGATACATTAATTATCATGTGGCTGCGTACTACTAATTATGAAAAAAAATGCATACTTCGTAAGTTCTAAGGCAGGTACACAAGCTCCAGGGCGATAATTTTCTTTGCCACGAAATTCACGGGCATAAATAAGATCTTGAATGTTAGCACGGCCAGCTAGTATTTTGGAGAATTGATGAGTTACGTAATTCTTTACTGAGCTAACATCACATGTTTCAAATAAAATTCTTAACGATTTCTCCAGCATCTGTCCAAGAGAACACAAACACAACTTCCGTAAATATTTAAATTCAAAACTTAAAGAAAAAGGACAGGGAAAATTGCACACACCTTAGACACAGCAGGACAACCATCTCTGCGAACTGTTTCAATTCCTTTAGCCTCATATGTAGGTTGTTTCTGCTCAGGACTTTCATACATAAATCCCACATACCTTTTCTTAGTCTAAGAAGGTTGAATTATATTGAAATATTACGTAACAGTACAATCCAACAATAAATATTAAAACAGGAAAAAAGAAGAAAAGATCTTTACTTGTAAAATTGAGGGCTGGTAAACTTTTTCCAATTTTAATTTTACTGGTGAGGGATTGTCTTGAGTCACAGCAGCAGCAATTTCTGCACCTATGCGAAAAGCTTCCTGCCGACTACGGCCAGGCACCAACACAAATAAAGAATCTGTATCACCGTAGACAACACGAGCCTGCCATTCACTATTACTCTGTACTAAAGATATTGCTCGTTCCAAAGTTTCCCGTCCTTTGCTGACTACACTGTCACCAACCTGTGAAAGACCAAATGGATATTTAAAATTTTAAGCACAACATGTGTATTTTCTTGAAATTATATTAATTCAAGGCAGAGAGGGATACAGTTGTTTTCTAAATATATACATTTAATAAAAATTATTCATTACCTCTATACAAGGCATTCTTCCAGAGAAATTTGCTGAAGTGTAACCGTAGGTTACATTAGCGATAAGCTTAAGGCCTAACTGTCTGGCATGAAGAACACGTTGCAATGTCCGATCATCTTTGTGGTGTTTCATAGACTGTTTCACTGCCAAACGAGCTTCCAAAATCTCTTCAAGCATCCTAGGCAAAATGCCATGGCGTACTGATTTTGTAACAAAAGCAATACCACTGGGTGAAACAGTTATGCTATCTTTTAACTCTTGTAAATGAGAGTTCTTGATACGGAGTTCAGAGCATCCAAACTCAAAGTGTGTCGATCTGGAAGTAGATAAAGTATTTCAGACACATCCACATTAAAGAGCCCACAATGTGATTTACAATAGATACAATACTCACTTCCCTAAATGCTCTACTCGACCCAAGCAAGTTGAAAAGCAATAGTTGTAGGCAATTATCATTGATGGATATAGACTTTGAAAATCAAGGACAATCAGTGGGTCTTTATAAAACCTGAAAATGTTTTTGAAGTCAGTAGTTTCATTTTTTTATTTTAAAGTAGAATGTTGGAGTGCAGCAAAAAGCAATGAGTTGTATACCTTGACTCTGGCTCCATTATAAGAGGCAAACATTCAGGTGCCCTCATGTGTGCCCTTTGTTGAACAGATGGTGAGACAGGTATGTAATTTAAAGGTTTTGCTAATCTCAGCATCATAGACTCCACTCGGAACTGAAGTGAGAAGGAGTTAAGTTTGTACTAGTCCAAATTTTTTGACAAACATTACGAATAATAAGGTCAAATTACCTGAGAGCCCCTAGAAAGAACCTCAAAAAACTGAATACCAAACAGTCTAGCCAGCTCACTTGTTCTTCCAATGATATCAAGCTGGTCAAGAAGCCTCATAACACCAAGAACACGATTTTGATAATACCGAACTGTCATCCATCGGTGGAGATGAGATGGATTTTCCCACCATCGCGAAAGGCTTTCAAATGAATGGTGACTAACACGCTCATGAAGAACATGGTACATGAGATTTTCAAAAGTGTAACTTTGCAAAGCAACCTGCACAAACCCCAATTAATTAAAGAAAACACAACACAAGACACACAAGTAGATACCAAAGGGAACAAAGAGAAGCTCAAAGAGACATTGCAGAATCAGACAAACCTCTGAACGAAATACCCTCCACACGTCCAGCACAATACGACCTGTAATCTTTAGACCACCATATCCATTGTTATCTTCGAAGTCCTCTATTTGCTTCCCTTCCTTCTGATTCGGGATTCTTGACAGCTCTTGAATAAGGTTCACACCTAGGACACAAGCACGCTGTACAACATATCCCCAAGACTGCATCTCAATCTAAAAAAATTCAAGTTAAAAGCATGTAAAATTACAACTGAAAAATACACACAACCATAGTTAACAAAATAAGTGTACAATACCTCAAACCCTGCTAATATATCAGGATCCCACCTATGTACCAGGGATACAAGACTAAGCACAAGAGATTTCTCATCAACTGAGTAATTTACTGCACATTCAATACCACATCTCCTCAGGAGAGGAGAAGAAGTATTGAAATTGACTGCCAAAATTCCTAGAACATGACATAAAATGTTAAAACTCAAGTAGCATATTGGAAATGACCCAAAATGTTCACAAAATCTCTATAGCTCTTACCATTTGAATGAGAGGGGATGTCACTATTTTCAGGTACATCATTACGGACAGTGTAAAAGATGGCTCTGATTGGATCTCTTTCTGGGTCAGGATTTAATGTGCCACAGGTGCATACATGAACTTCTATAGTCAGGACAGAGATATATTGGTGCTACAAGAACATGAATAATAATTGTAATTAATAAACTACACCTACAATAAGTGAAAAAGATAAGTTTTATTTTCACTGAAACTTATAAAAACTATTCACATTTGATCAGCCACAGCATACATACACACCTCTTTTGTAGTTTTTACAGTTTGCAAATTTTCAAGATTCATTTTGAATCCTGGAGAGGCATTAATCCCTTTCACCTGACAAGCCGAGGCATCTGGCACATGCCGAAATGTGGGACTATCAACACCACGACGAAACTGAGAATCTAAGAGCAGGCGGTTCAGTGATGAATCACCATGGCTGATATTGTTATGGATTAGAGATGATGCTGTTATCATTGGCTCTTTCTCCAAAACCTTCACACCCATATCATCATCCTCTTCTCTTTCAGATTCAGGCAAAGGAGACTGATTGTGACCCAAAGTCTTTAGGTAGTTTTTAGACTTAGTACTGATCATCTTCTTCTGAAACAGTGAGTTAACTTGCAGTATAGGAGTCAACAGAGGGGAGAGTACTTCTATGTCTCCAGACTTCTTTGCACAAATATCTGGAGTGCTGGCTGGGACCATTTTATCGAATTGGGATGGTTCTGCTAAAAGTGATTCTGAGGAAGTAGTATTAGAATGGTGGCAAGCACTATCAAAATGGCGTTCGCAAACAGATACTTCCTCTTTACTGGCCAAATCTTTATCAGCAAGTAACATCTGTCGGGCTTTGGCCCACATCTTGACATCTCGGACTCCAGGAGGTTTTTTAACTGGAACAATAGTCACCGTCTTCTCAATGGAATCGTTGCAAATAAGCTTATCAAAATCTCCCTTGAATTTACGAAGTCCCCAAATACGTTCAAACAAATTTCTTCGTTGCATACTTAATCCTTTCAACCCAGAAATGTTACTGCAGAACTCTTCTAAATGCAAACATCTCTTGCTAGTAACGTCAAGAATTCTGCCTCCAACTTCTATCTTTCCCTTGACATCTCTGGGATTGCTGAAGAATGGTTCTGGATTAATAACTTCTGGTATATTTAAAGATGTCAGACTTTCAATTACCTCTTTTCTTGATGGAGGCTTTTGAAGAGGTCTGAAAGCACCAAATGGATTGTGGCTTCTTGGAACTCTCTTCCATGAACACAAGGAATTTGACTGCTGGCCACACGGCAAGTCTACTGAATCACTTCCCTGCAAGGAATCTAACCGAGTTGCCTCATTTGGCTGTGAAGACACATAGTATGACCTGTTTCCAAGTAATTGAAATGATGTTGAAAGTACTTCCTCTTGTTTGTTGAGAGAAGTGGAATATTCTGAAGCAGGATTTGTGCATGAGCTTTCAACATTACAAGTTGGACTTGCATCTAAGTGAATGCTGGTAATGTCTTCGATAGATTGTATGTCTTTTTTATACAAGTTGCTGTCATCGGAATCAAATGATTTATCACTAAAAATATCTAAAATGGAATGTTCATGGCTGACTTTCCCTGAACTGCAATCAGTATCATCAGAGCAATACTTTGTTGCTGCTTCAATCTCAAAATTGTTACTTTGAACTGTCATACTTTTTGTTGTGGTTTCTGTAGATTGTGAGCAAATTAGGTCTTGTGATGATATTGCTGGAGGTGATGACTTGTTGTCATCTGAAGCACATGCTTCTTTCTCTTCTCTAAACAGAAAAAAAAAGGAGAAAATAAATTAGACATAGATATAGGATTAGAACTCAGATGTCAAGACTTCACAGCATGGTTAAAAAGTCCCATCAATCAAAGGGTAAATTTAGAGTTTCACAGATCAGACCAAAAAAATAAAACAGTTTTGGCGAGGTTGGCTACATTACACTGCTATCCAGCCACCAGCATAAAAAATATACCTCTAACTCACATGCAGCCCATGCCAGTGGGAAACCCACAAAAGTTGGAAACCTCTGCACAAATGGGGAGAAAAACCAGTTTCAAATAAAAAAGAAATAGAATGACACCCAAGTTAATAAGTTATTTTAAAATAGCAATCGAACATTTACAAAAGAAGAGTCTTACCTGGAGATTCAGCTCGAGGAGGAGAGAATAAATGAGCATGATGGTGTGCATTCGGTGAACTAGTTGGAGACCATAGGCTCCATGGCCCATAAGGCTTGGCAAACCAATGAGCAACAGATTTGGGCAGAAGAGACGTATCGATCTGTGGCATAACCCATGATGTTCCTTCTTCATGATCGCTTTTCCTGGAGGGATCACTTCCTTCACCCGTCTTGCCACTTTTACTAGACACTTCATCAAACCTACTAGGACATTTCCTTTTAGAAGGAGAATGGCTTGAACTATCTGCTTGGTCTTTACATTGATCTCCTGAAGAAGAGTCAGAACTAGTTTCTGTTTGAGCACCATCAACACACATGATCGGTCTATGAAAGTTATTACGACCAATCGACTGTGGGCATGGGTTACAAGACTGAAACTGACTGGATAAAATGGTCTCAGTTGTTAATTTCCTGGTCGACAATGACGATCCAGTCTTTTCTTCTCCATTATTGTCTCCAGATAAATTAAGTTTGATTTCACTTGCATCTAAGCTAAGGAAAAAGCTGGTTTCATCTTTTGAACTTGTCTCTTCTTTCCACATTTCAACTCCAGCAGAGGTAGCTGGTGCGGAGAGACAGTGTGTGTCTCTTTCTTCTTTAACTCCTTTACCCAAGTTACCACTGGTAAAACATTCACTTGAATTGACACCCTCTTGAGGAATCATCTCCCTACATAGATCTGACTTCTTTGGTATCTTATAATTTTTCAAAGCTTTAGCTGCATTTTCTTCAGTAGATAAAAAAATTGTGGAAACAGGCACCACTTTGGAGGGAGATTCCTGTGGACTGCAAAGCACACTTGCTAATTTGGCATCTCTAATTCTACTAAAGTTCGTTTGCTTCTCAGATTGAACAGAACTTGATGACGATGACCTTCTCTTTCTCATTCCAGGAGACAACATTTTTGCAGTAACAGTCTCCTTTTTAGCAATTTTTTCAAGAGAATTAGAGCTCTGGGAAGATGTTCTATTCGTACCAATGCCATCAACTTGGTTCTGAAGCAAGGAACCACATTCAATGTTGTTGGTGCTTATTTTGGTCTTCCTCTCACAAACATCTAATTGCAAACCATCAACTGCATTCTCTTTTTTGGCCTTTACATGACTTCTTTTCCATCTTGAGCCTGGAGCCTTCAATTGAGATAACTGCTCCACAGATTTTGAAAGTTTTTCGTCTGATACATTTTCTGAGTTTACCACTTCCTGTCCAGAAGCGCCATCCTTCTGTGGTAAAGGTTTCCTACCTCTTCTCCTGACTGACTGAACTCGATACAAATTACTTTCATTCTTGCATAAAAGGAATGCATTTTGAGGCTCATCATAATTAACAGTTTTGGATGGGGTACTAACTTTATTTGGCAATAGTTCTTTGGGTTTTTGGCTCTTTGAGTTCTTGAAATTTTCAGCAGCTATGTCTATTACAGCGTCTTCACGAACCTTCAGTTGAGGAAGCATTTTCGGTGAAGAAAACTGGATTAAACCCAGCTCATTTACATCACTTTTCTTTACTTTACTTCTACCACACTTGTCAGTTTTTTCAGATTGGCTGTTGTTATCATTTTGCTCCATCAAGGGTGCTGCTGTCATTAGTTTAAGTTGACACTCACCAGACTTTTCCAGAACTTCTGAAACATGAGTAACGTTCACAGATATGTCTTGAATGTTGCTATCTGTGCTTACACTAGCCTCATGGAGCTGGAGATTCATAGAGCGCTTCTGGTACGACCTACGAGATTTGCCACCACAAAGTATGGATGCCTTAGTGACTTCCAATGGAGAACACTTCAACCTTGCACGAATCGAAGGATTCTCAAGCACTGGAGTTGACTCAGTTGACCTACCAGAACTCAAGGTAGCTGAGGACTGAGATAAGGAAAGAGAAGAGTTTTCATACTTCCTAATGAATTGAAAAACTTCATCCCTTAACTTCACTTTGAATTTATTACAAACTCTCCGAATGGCAGATTTCGTCAACCTTTCCAAGAAGACACAACACGGTTTCAGAAGAGATAGCTTCTTATTTGAAGAGTTGCATTGTCGTTTCATCCTTTGAGCTGTTATGGATAGTTTGCTTTTCCTTTGCTGCCTTCTTTGCCGCTTTAACTGATGTTCAGCACTCTTTTTTACAGGAGGAGTTCTCTTGAAATTTGGAGTACTGCAAAAAAGCTTGGCAAGTTCCATATTTTTTCCCAGTCTTGGAGGACCAGCACGGGGCTTGATCCCTCTGTGCAACAACTCATCAGTAACTGGGTCCCCTTGGGTCGTTGCAGCCAGCATCCCAATCCTTCGTTTTGATTTTGCCTTCGAGCACGTGCCCTGACATTCGATTTTAACAGTTTCAACAGTTGTCTTCTGAAACATAACAAAACAGAGAATCAGAATACAATCACTGGGCATTTTCACTACTGTAGAAAGGGCGAGGGAAAAGCACCTGAGTAGAAGTACTTCAGGGTTCAAAATGGAGCAAGGAACTAAACACTCTTAAACACAGAATCTGAATACCAAGGGACTTGTGAAATAGGGGTTTAGATTCATGGCTCTCCATACAGCACCTACTTAAACTGCTTGTGGGTGGAAAGCTGATTCAGACCAGTTGAGTTCACGGGTGAACAGGAATGGGTTTTAAAATGGGTGAGGTAATGTTATGTCCCTCAGTTTCTGACCTCCCCTTCGATCAGAAGGGGCTACTGTCTTAGAAATAACAGAAGCTTGACTGTTAACAGCAAAAGCTGCTACAAAGCAAACAGTAAAGGTTTGTACATCCAACACTCACTCAGCCTTGTGTATAGGTCTGGGGAATGAGAGGGACGCAAGGGTGGAAGGATGGAAGGGAATTTTCTGCATTAATACCTGGGTTTCCAAGACATGCTGCATCACCTCATCCCTGCGTGTAGTTGTTGACACCACAGGTGGCTCTGGCTCCTCAAAGCCCGTTCGCAGTATTTCCTCCATCTGCCCCTTCTCCAAGGCACCAGAAAGGCGACACAATTCACTGTCACTTGCCTCTGCTCCAAAATTCGTCCACTCCACTGTCGATACACTATAGTCATGAATACCATTAAACATGCTGTCACCAAATCCTGTAATATCCATTGAAAAGAGAGGGCAAGATAAGTATAACAATATGAAAAAAATCATTTCCAATAATATTTATCAAGGGCATACCTGTGAGGTCATAACAAGAACAAGGAGAAAGATTTCCCTCTGGGTCCTCCAGATCACTAATGTTCACAATAGGTTTGTCCTTTTCAATAACTTTTTCAGGAATAGGAGATTCTGGGACAACAATATTCCGAGAGGTACTGTCATGACTTGCAAGACGGGATGACCGCCTAACACGACTCCCTATACTCTCTTCCTTTACATCAGTTTTTACATGAACAGGAAGCTCAGCACAATCGTCCCCTTCACTATTCGCTTTACAAAGAGCTGCTGTGAGGAGGTCAGTCAATGATTCTTCCTATAGAAAATGAGTTACATAAATCAGTTAAAAAATAATAAAACAAACCAGTAAAATTGAGGAAACATCTACCTTTTCAGGGGGCGGCTCTGGGTAAAGAGAAGGGTCTCCCCTCAACACAGGCTCCTCTACTTTCCTGGCAATTTCATCAAGAAAGGCATTCACACCATCATCACCATCGAAATTGTCACCACACTCCTCACTGCATCCAACCGCTGCAGAAGAGCAGCAGACGACTGGAGGCTGAAGATTTCTAGCTTCTTGCTCCTGCAGTTGCATTGCTTCTGGGAAGAAGGCAGGCGCCAGCTCTTCAGCAACATGTTGTGGAACAAGTGGTTCCTCAAGACATTGTGGCATCAAGCAAATAAGCTGCTCCGAGATAGCATTTTGAATATTCGGCTGAGAGAAGAAATCTTGTTGAGAGAGTACATTCTCAATAACAGACTCAGATAGTGTATTCTGAATGGTTGGTTGACTTGGAAAATAAAGATCAGGTTCTGTTGGGGCCAATTCTGTGGAGTTGCCAACAAGGAGACCAGTGTTGTTTGTACTTTCATCATAGAACAATAAGTGTTGTTGCTCATAACTAGTGCACTGAGCTGTGGGTAAAACATTGACCAAACTTGAGGAGGGTGTATCTTTAGCTTCTGTTTTCTTAGTTTCTGGCTGAGTCAGAAAATTCGATGTGGGATTAGACTGTAGTACACCAACATTGGTGCTAGCACTCGGTCCTGCCCTGGGCTCTGAAGCAGAAGATGGATTAAACCTGAAAATAAGTTCTCCTTCAGCATTAAACCTGAAAAAAAAAAAGCAACACAGTGAAGAAATTGAAACTTCAAGCCAAAAAAATATAATAGGGTTACAAACCTATTATCTGGACAGTTTTCAACGGCATTTGATGTCCGTCTGCGACTCCCCCCTCTCATGCCAAGACTGCAGTAAGGTTACGTAATTTATTTATCTATTCATATTGCCAGAAACATGTTTCATCTCACACTAAGTCAAGAAAAACTACTCACCTTTTCCTCACAGATTTCAATGGAACATCATTCATACCATCCAGCTGGGGAATCCTGAAAGTACTCCTTTAAAGAAAAGTAAAACAACAATCATTGTTAACAATGTTATCAATGCAATATAACTTACAAATTAAAAGCACTCTTTACATGAGACACCCAAAATGTCTGAAATTTACCTCCAACATTTAGATTTGACTTCACCACTAGGACCATCAACTTGAGGAATCTGTCTGCATGAACAGAAACAAACGACATTATGGACGTACACGGTAAAAGCAATGGAAGAGAATTTCCTTCAGCACCAAACAGGAGCACAAAAAATAAAGCAGCTCACCTGACACAAGATGGGCCCGGTTGATTTTCTTCATTTAGGCAACTATTTATGATTGCAGCTTCATCAAA
Organism: Odontothrips loti; assembly: GCA_038380765.1. Taxonomy (NCBI): domain Eukaryota; kingdom Metazoa; phylum Arthropoda; class Insecta; order Thysanoptera; family Thripidae; genus Odontothrips; species Odontothrips loti. Next base: position 8,952,961 of record CM076243.1, read on the forward strand.
TTCAGGCATGGTTAAATCAAGGAGTTTCATAGCTTCATCCTGAAATCATGGATTAGAATTGGGATCCACAGAGGCATAAAACACAGTTTGTTTTTTTTAAATTTGCGTATTAAATGTACCAGTAGGAAATATAATTCACCTCTTCAGCAGCAATTGTTTTGTCATGCCATTTATCATCTTCTCCTTCACTGTTGGAATCCTCAACATCATCTAACTTTCCTCGGGTTGTTTGAGAGCCTAACACACTGTCATCATCAACAGCATCAGCTAGTGTTTCTAGAGCATCTAGTAGTTCTATATCTTCAAAGTCCACTGAAATACACAAAAAATAAATCAAATAAATGGGGGTCATAAGCTAACAAGAATAAGATATGAGCAATGCTTACATGCTATACTTTTGTCCAATGTTTGAGAAAAACGCTGACTGAAAGACTGGTTCATTGCAGCTATATCTTCATTCACCACTGTCTGATCCAAGGTATCTTCATCCAAGTGATTCTCAGAGGGAACTTCTGACACATGCAAACTTACAAATGAAGCATCAACAGCAGCAGTGTTTAAAGGTTCTTCAATGGCATAAGATTTATTGGTTGGGACTACTGTTTCATCTGACAGAGAACTGTCGTCTGCAGACTGTAAGAAAAGTATTGATTGTATTGTACATACATTGTTTACTGGGAGTCATAAACAGCTCAAACTATGTAAAAAAAAAAAAAAGCATACCTGAGATGAGTTTTCTAAAATTCCTTGTATTCTTCTCAGAAAAAAGAGTTCACTTGGTGTTGGTTTCTGAAGTGGCCTTTGAGAATGTAGGTGGGGCACTTCAAGAGGAGTCCCATCAATGGCTGACCTTCTCTTCTGTTCATCTTCCCAAATGGCAGCAAGACCCGGATTACTTAACTGTCCATCCCCTACAAACAAAATTTTTGCAGTCACCGCCAGCATTAATATAAGGCTACATTTACACAGGAGGGGAAATAGATGTGATGCAATCAAAGCAGCCATGTATCCCAGTAGATGCTTACCTTGGGAAGATGGACGGTTGGAGATGTGACAGGCTAGAGCATCAACTTCAAACTGACTCAAACTAACTGGTGGAATATTTTCTGGTAAAATATGCTCGGGAGAGATATTAGCAGATTCTGGGAAGACAAAACATTTTTTGTCACTAGGGCATTAGAGAGCCATTTAAACCAAGAGATCGAAAAAATCTAAACTGCAATACCTAGATATTTGGTTCTTCGAAATCTCACGGTTTGAAAATCAATAAAACTCATTCCATGCAAGTTGAAATCAATAAAAAATTGCAGAATGAAGGGAATGTGAGCTTCATGAGGCTGAAAGAGCTTGTTTAGAATGGCCCCATTCTGTTGAGAATGGAAATGGCCATCAGTAAATGTTGTTTAGTATGCAACTAAGCAAAAGTCAAGGGAACAATATAGAAAGTATCACCTGTAATAAACTGACAGCTTGCTTGATGACAGATGGTTTATAAAAATAAATTTTCAAAAACTGATGTCTTTGGCGATGATATCCATAAAATGGACTATAAAGAATTGTTATTAGTAATTGTAAACAATGATGAATTAATCAAAACTTTGCAGTATACTTACATTCCTGAAACAAGTACCACTTTATAAACATGTTGCGTGTTGGAAGTTGAGAAGCCACTTGCTATATTGATCGCTTTATCAAGACTTGCAGCTAGCTGATTGGCAAGTTTGGGATATGGTTCTGATCCATCGTATGGGACACATATGTATGGAAAGATTCCATGAACATGGACACAAGTTTTTACACCTATAATAAGAGCATTCAATCAAACCCCCAACGTCATAAGGGATTTCAGGCTCCACAGTATGAGAAAAAAAGCTTACCTTTTTGGGTTGAACCAAATATTCTAATGACAGGAACAGACTTCACTGTTGACTTTCGAAAATTTGAGAATGTGACATCCAATTCAGGAATTGGAGCACTCATGTAGTGATCGACTTTAACAATTCTCACTTGGAACATTTTGGTGTTGGTTTTCAAGTTTCACCATCACTCATTCGTCTGCAATGTAAGCACTAAAATACATACACACCATTCAGAATTGACAAGTTGAGCACAAGTAAGGTAGATGCTCAGTGACGGAAATAAACTGACATCGGATGACAATACAACCTATGCAAATACCAGTAAGATTTTTTTTTAAAAATGCCAATGCAGCAAAATTTTAACTCAGTACATTCATTCATCATCAAAAATTTTAACAGTTCAAGAATTATTGTCAACAACAGACTATAAATGGCTAATACCTGATATTTTGAATAGTCCACTTGACAATCTGTCCAAATGACGGAAAAGTTAATCCAAACATTGATTCAACAGGAACCATTTTCAGGAGTGCAATGGTCCACAGTGAAAGAACTATGGACTGAAATGACCCTTCCCATGCATGACAGCGTAAAATACACACCTATCACTCATGATAGGGTTTCAAGTGTTTTTATATTATGTAGTCAATGAAAACAACAACAGAATATTTGTTTACAAGGCTTTTCGAACCGGTCTAATGGGACCAAGCCGACCAAACACGCCTATGGAATGACACCTGTACAAATTGGGTTGGCACGCTCATATAGATTGTCACGAAGTCTCGAAAATTGAGTGAAACCTCAATGAAAATCAAATCACTTACGTTATTTGGCACTCGGACGTAAGATTCCCAACGAGTCTAAAATATAACGGAAGTATTGCGACAGACGCCCTCGCTACGCATCGAGGCACGTTGAGGTTAGCGGTGAACAATGGAAGCGTTCGCATAAGAACAAAACTTCATGATGCTCAGTTGTTTGCAGAGAGAATATAGACTAATCAATGTCTCCTAATTCACTCACTGTAAACATACTCTGCAGACATTTTCCAACAATAACGGAGTACACGGTACAAATTTACGCGCTAACTACTTCTCATGTGCAAGTTCAAACAAGCAAACAAACCGAACACAGTTTTAATGGCGGCACTGGCGTCTGGCGTTCGTTTCGCTGACACGGCATGGCATGGCACGTACGCCTTTCGTATGAGCAAATTTTCCTGGATTACAAACCGTTTCCATCCTAGAGTTTTTTGTTGCATTTTTTTTTTCAAAATTACGAAATCATCATAAAGAAAACTAATTCGCAAACATCTTCATACAGATGCATAACCAGAACTTCCTGTTGAGCGTCTAACTGAAGATACCTCTTCAAATCAAACAAGTTGTTTGCCAACCTACCCACTGAACTACTGCATTTTTGCACTGAAATTTACGATCCAAATCAAAATGAATTCTTAAATTTTACCTGAAACGTTGAACTTTAAATTCTGAGACAGTTCAAGACTGCTCCTTCTCCTAACACAAAGCACTATAACTTCCCCAACGCCCACAGGAGATGTAGGAGGAAAGGAAGTCGAGAAAAGCGCGAACTTGGACGCGACCATGAATGTTCACAGGAATTTGGACTCGCAATTTATACAATATTTTATGACCACGATGAAGTTGTACATCGCTGCGCACGCAGCGATGTAGCAAAAACAATATCTGGGGCTACTGGGTAAAACGTGTATGTTGAGAAATAATAGCAGTTATAGAATGAAAATGCAATTCAGAGTTTTATTGTAATCTGCATTACATGTAACCAGTACAGTATTCAGTACAACTGAACCAACACCCCGTAATACCCAACACAGTAAAAAACTTAACAAATGTTTGTAAAATTACGAAAATACTGCTTCCCGGCACAAATCAAAGCCAAGTGAGAAAGACATACAGTGCAAAGAAAGTAAAATAAAACAGGTTTAAAGTTCAACTGTGGGCAGAAGCTTACAAATCTATCATGTATTAAATGCACCTATGAAATGCAGCAAAGTACAGGAACAGCAATGGATTTTGAAATGTAACATTTGTGATCACAATACTTTCAGACACCGTAAAATATGTTTAAAAAAATATATAAAATCAACAGTTCCAAAGATTACATAGATTAGGGTAACAACGAGCGAACTCACACTTCATAAATTCTTGATATGTTAGAAATCATCTAGCATTGCATGAAAGTACAAAGCATTGTTTAAAGTGTAAATATCAACAAATATATAGGATCTCTTCAATTACATCTTATAAAACCATCCCTATGTTAATATACAAAAAGAAAAAGGAGAAAATATTTTCTTCAAAGGTCATTATAACTAAGAGAGATCTAAACCAAAATTTCACATTTTCTTATGGTACTACACAAACAGTGAGCATTGTGTGCAAATTGTGTTCATTGCCTCACCTGACTGAATCATCATAGAACATTGAACACAGCATTTATATCAAATTTAAATCACCAATAATTATTTCAAAATATATAACAAACCTATAGCTGGAATGTTTCTAATTTTTAATACAATAGATTAGTGCCTCTAGTAAACTATATATCACATTTTATTTGTTCCGTTGTTGAGCAATCTGGTTCTAATGTCATTCAGTCACTTTAGATGAGGTGGATGGACATGTCTTCATGGCTATAACTATTACAAATTTGACCTAAGGAAGGGCTTCATATACAGCTCAAAAGATTTATTGACAGGCTCTTTATTCAGAGGGCTCTTCTGTGATTCCTCGAACAAGCGCTCATAAACACGCCCATCCCATGCTCCAAGGGGTGAAGCAAGAATATCATCATGAATATCAAAGGAATCTACAATACCAACAGCATTGGGGCGTATTTTATTCAGCAGCTGTTCTAGCCACAGCTGTAGTCCATCAACGTCATCAGGAGAAAGATTCGAAAACTAAGGAGGAAAAAGAACAGGTGCAATCAGACCAAAGGAATAATAATGAAAATATGAGCAAAGTATACCAAAAATAAAGTGCGGAGAAGGAGGCAAAACACACCATCAAAAAGTCGCCCTTGTTATTCAAGAGCCAATACACAGCATAAAGTTCAGCCAACTGTGACAATACTGCTTGAAGTGGTCGAGAAGCAGAAGACTTTGAGACTGTCTCAAAAAATTTCTCCACCATGAAAGCTCTGCAATGGGCCTGTGCAGAAACACAAATAAAACCCAGTTAAGCATTACTTTATGCCATATTCAAGTCACGAGGGGGAATGAGTATTGAAGTAGTAAGTTTTCTTACTGTTGATGCTGCAACTAATTCAATTGATGTTTCATTCCAAGCATCTTCTGGTGTCATTCCTCCCTTGGCTCTTCGCTCCATGTGTCCAGCAGCAGCTTTTACTTTCCTGTACATGAACAGAATGTTAATTACTTAATAAAAATGACCATGTGGATGTCAAATGATAAAATGCTGGTGGTGGTGAGGGAAATGAACGAACCCAGCAGCAACTTGGTAGAATGCTTTCACAATACAATCCATAGTGTTCTCCCACATTACTCGAGGTTGTCGCCAGTCAGAATAGAGATTAAGGTAAGACACTGAGGGTGTCAGTGTTTGACCACTTCTTGCTTGTTGCCAAGTTTTCATGAGATACCTACACAACAGTAAGAATGGTTATGGTTGATAATTTGCAGTGCATGCAGTACCCACAAAAAAGACTCATGAGTGACTTAAAATCAGGATACCCCTCCCCTCTCCCCTTCTCTTTTTTTCTTTTTCAAACTATGTGCATACGCTTTACCGAGCAGTTTGCAGCAGAAGGACAGTATTTTCTCCTTCATATGTGCAGGCAGCAGTAACCATCCCATAAGTGGATGGCAAGTTACTGCTTTTCATATATCCATGCCCTCCACATGAAAGCCTTGCAGTTTCAACACAAGATGCAGCATCACTTGTGCATAGAGCTTTCAGACAACATGACATTGCATGGAGCTGTAAAAAATTTAAAATGAAATGCATTTATTGAACCTTAGCAGGGATTTACAGAACACAGTAAGATTGAATAATTACCTCTGGCAACCTCTCCAGATCTCCCTGATCAAGTTCACTGTTGACAACATTGTACATTTCCCAGATCCAGTTAGCCGAGAATTTCATAGCAAAAACAGAAGCAATGGCAGGCAAAAGTTTGTACTGTTGAGTGCGGTAATCCAGAACTTGAGGCTCAGGTGCTCTGAAATGGTAAAACTTACAGAGATCATAGGAGGGTAGCAGGGGAAAAAAGAAAGCACACAAACAGCTGCAATAAATGCTAACCCTGGTTTCATTTCTGACTGATGTCTCACAGCACTGTATCTCGTTGCAATAGTAACAGCTTTGGAGAGGTAATGAGCCATATCTTGGCAAATAACAACTCGTACAAACATCATGGTCCCATAAGTAAGCTTGTCACTCGGTGATTTCACATATGTTCCATCCTTGAAAGAAAAAATACGGTCATGTTTCAGTTACCTTACCTCAGAGCTTTGCATGGTAAATAGTGCAGCAACGGTTACTAAATATTAAAAAAACTATGAAAGGAAGTTATCTCAATGCACATACCTCCAGTACTTTGTTGTTTTTCATCAACATATTTTCTCGAGGTATGCGAACCTGCTTGAATCCTAAGTATCCATTATTGGTAGTGTTCATACCCAGTTTAGCTCCGATTTCCCCAATGATTATTCCTGGGAGTGGCATGTGGGTCTCTTCATCTCTCAACTGAACAATAAAAGGATGAATACCATGGCATTTGCCTTGAGTGTACAGTTGAGCCACGACAACTGCATAATTTGCAGTGTGCCCCACTAGAAGTAAAATGAAATAAAATAATAAATGTTTCTGAGCTACATGGATAATTATTTCAATGTTAATGTGTCATGGTAACTACTTACAGCCCCCGGGCCACCACTTATACGATGTCAGGGTTGGGCTGTTCAAAATAAATTCTTGAGAAGCTGGATCATAGGTGGCTGTTGTCTCCAAACCTCTAATGAATGTACCATGGCCCAACTCCGTCTGAAAACACATTGATAGATATGAACTCTGACAGAGACAAATCAAGGGCAATTAGTGTTGGAAGGGCAATGAGAGCAACAAACAAAACGGTACTGACCTGAGCATAAGTACCAATTATTTCAAGATTCCAAGCTCGTGAAATCCAATAAGCTTGCTGCTCAACAGTGCCTTGACCAGCTAGTGTTGGTAGGAACATCACATAGTGCAATGCAAGTGGGTTGCCATCCTTAATGATTGCTGACCCCAACATGCCACCAAGCAACTGTCTGAAATGCAATTGCAACAATTTAGTGATGATGATTTTTATGGGAAAATTCTTCATAAATCAACTACAATTATATATATATACATATATATATATATATTTTTTTTTTTTGTAGAGGGGGGGGGGGGGGAGAGGGTATGTGCTCCAAAAGTCCCCATGCCATTAGTAGTAATCTGAAGCATCTTCCTTCTACATCTAAACAAACTCTACAGAATGAACGATACCTAAACACAAAAGTAACACAGATCCAGCAAGCAATTGATTATGCACCAAGCTACATAAGGTTCTTGAGTACTCACTTAATTTTTTGTGCCACGGAATCAACAGGTGGTTTCCTAAATACAAAAACAACTTCCTATTAACTTAAAGAAACAGTTATGTTAGAAATGTTAGTGATGTAACATGCATGAACAAAATAAGTTGTTAGGACACCATTCAAAGGATAAGGTTTTAAATAGATCGGGATGTAAGAGTGCATATGAAAGACAGAAATAAGAACGGGGGGGGGGGGGGGAAAAATAAACACACAAATTGTATTAAAGTACGGTAATCACAAAAAGCAGAGACACTGTCCACTCTGACCACAACGTAATTTTAATTTATGGTTAACAGGATAAAAAAGGAAAGCCCTTGGTGATTATGAACAAGTGCAAACAATACCAGACAGAAGCTATCATGCACTGCATACAACCAGTAAATTATTACTAAAGCAAATGAAAAATAATTCCCTTTTTTATCTTTAAAATTCAACACCCTCATTTGAAAGAGGAGCAAAGCAAGAGTGTAAGATGGGAGCCTTTTTAGTAAAATGAAGTTGTTCCTGCAGGTTTAAATATATACCTAAAATTATCCATGCTTCCATGAGGCATTTCTTGTAGTTTCTTGAACATGTGACAAGCTTTACGGACTGCATGTTCATACTGCTCCTTGTGGCTTAGGTATTCCATTGGAACATCATCTTTAAAAACAGGGTCAGATAGAAAATATTCCTCTGTAAAAGATACATGGTAGATGTTATTTAAACAATCTGTATGGGTAAAGTAAACATAGGGAACAAGTTCGTCAGGCATCATGTGATAACAAAATGGGTAAAAGAATACACTGAATTCCTGAGGAGGAATGCAATAGAGATAAAGTAAAATAAATCCAAACTCCAAATGAATCAATTAACAACTCACCTCTTTCTTTTCTCTCAACTGTTTTTGCCTCACCCCCATCCAGTAAATGAGTTAGCTCCAGGGTGTTGAAAGTACATTTCTGGCGCTCCTTAATCAAATCTTCGTTCACGACTCCCTTCTCAGCAACCATTTTAGACGTACAATGTTTGCCAGATCCCGATCTCGGCGACGTGTCGTCGTCAGAGTGTTCAACGCTAATGGCCGGGCCCCAGCAGCTTAAGATTGGGAGTCACCCAAGCAACCACACTAGGGAGTCTAAGTCCAACCTTGCGTCACTTCCAAAGTTCCTCCCACACTAAGCCAAGGCACTTGAAGTGACCTGCTGTTTTCGTCGTTTCCTGCAGAAAATGAAAAGATGCAGATTCATTCCAAACAAAGAGGTTGGGAGGTTCGTACTTGATACGGTACAGTGCAAGATGCAGAGCATGTTTACGTTACATGCAACCGAGTAACGCCATGCAAATTTAGTTGACATTACCCAAAGTAGTAACCTACGCATAGGAAACCAGATGACAAGGTGTCAAGTGCAGGAGTGCCAGCCTGTTTGTTGTCGTTTGTGTTGTCGTTGTCACCGTCACGTGTCACGTGCCTGGTGCAGACGACTACTGCAGACAGCAAGGGAGGGGGGGGGGCACCCTTTTCCTTCTGTACATTTCTTTCATCCAAATTTCAAAGCACGGGTTTTCAATAACATAGAGGACAGTCGTCCAAACTGAGCGCCAGCGTTTGTTTTGACCGAAGCACTCTCCAGTTTGGGTTTGGTTTGTTTTTTGTTCGCGATTCGCGATGGTAGTATGGTAGTTCCCTCAACTATGAAAAACTTGTCTTCCGTTCCGATTTTAGAATTAGGAGGGGAGGTATTGATCCTAAATTGATCAAGGTATTTTCCACACCTTTTTCATTACAGTTGGCTAAAAGTGACCTACTTGACCCAAAGAACGGGTCTGTTGCACTTTATCAAATCCTTTTGATAACGTTTTCTTCTTGTTTAACTGTTTTAATTTTAGCTGATCTGCTGAGTTTGTTCTTCATTTCTTGTATTGGTGGGTTGGAATGACATTCCTCTCGAGGGATCAACAAATCATGAAAAGATCTTGTACGGACCCTTACTATATTCAGCTTGTGTTTGAGGTATGCTCATCAATATATTGTATTCCCTATTCTGCACCAATTATTTTTGTACCGGTAATGTTCTTCCAACTTGTACAGTACCTCCTTCATCTGGGCTTGCTGGACACAGCATCAGTCTTGCAAAAAGAGTGTAAGGTTCAGAATTATTATGTTCCACCGAGTGACAATGACAGTGAGTTAAAGTTTAAGATACTTAGATACTTTGACTCAAGAGAAGAGGATTCTTTTTTTGAGGTGAGCCTTTTCTATTCTAACAATAAATTTTGCTGCCAATCACAATAACAAAGATGAATGTCTCTTGTAATTTTTTTAGGCTCTCCACTCTACTGCTATTATTGATGATCTTTGTTCCACTGACATCAAAAAACTATTGGCTGATCTACATGTCTACTTTGTGACTTCAAGCTTTTCAAAAACTCAAGACCTCTCAGAGAGTACTTCATCTAATTCACAAAACATCGATAAGAGATATTCATGTGCTGTTTCACCATACAGTGATCCTTCAGCCTCTCCTAACAAATTGTTTGCGCAATCTAGTATGCTTAGACTTTCAAATTTTCTGGAAAGAAATTGTACCAATCTGAGAGATGATCCAGAATACATGCCATATTTTTCCCTCTCTGTTACTTTGAACATTGTACATCATCAGTTATTTCTCCAGGCTCTTCAGGTAATTTTGTGATAATTCTTATTTCAAATTTTCATTTTAATCTCCCATGATTGCATTATTCTCAGGATTCTTGGGTCTTAAATTTGAGAAGGAGGCTGCAAGAGTATTTGTGGCTGAAATACTCTGCTCCAAAAGTTCCAGATATTGTTCTCTATCTCCCGACATATATTAACAAAGATTCTCATAATCATAAGACTGTAAATTGTGGAATGAATTTATCTAGTCATTCACTGAGTCAACATAGTCCTGAAAATTTTGGTGGTGAGAGAAAAGTAGAACAAAATGCTCAAAATTTTGAAGTTATTGTGACTGACCATGAAGTGCCATCTAAATTTATTGAAAATGAGTCAATGGCTACATCTGAGAGCTCACAAAATGAACCAGTAAATCAAATCAACAATTCTCAAGCATCACACAGCCATAATGCTGCCCTGTTTATCAGAAGACAAAATCAGAAAATCTCACTTCACCTGTCAGAGGATACAATGATGAGTGGTGGATCTCTAAGCAGCAGTGAGAAGCATGAAGAATGCCAGCGTCGATACATTCAGTTAAAAGGGAAATTCAGTCAGCTTCATAGTGACTACCATAATCTTATAGGTAAATTTGTTGTTCTTTGTAATCTTTCTTTTCTAGTGTTAGCAAAGTCAGTGATTAGTCGTGAGGAAACTTTTTTTCTTTTTTTTTTTCCTCTTTTATTTTTCTTTCTAGGTGTTGCCTCAGAACTGACAGTTGCATTAGAGAACACTGCTCGAGGGCAGCAAATAGATTTGAGAGAAACTCTCAGGAATTGCCTGCATATATTTCCTGAGCTTTTTTCTCAACAGCAACGGCCAATGAGCCATGAAAAAAAGGTTTGTTTGTGTCCTTAGATTTCCTGCTTGTATTTATTTGAATGCTGGTGGACAACTAGTTTCTTTAATAGGGTATTAAGGGAAGATTCTCCTTACGCTCTACTAACTGTGATTGGAAACTTGACATGGTTGGAATCAAGAAACATTTACAAGAAAGAGATGTGAAAACTCGTCTGCTGCTGTTGCAAGCCCTGCGTTGGGTATGACTTTAAAAGTATTACTGACCACTTAAATCTTCTCATTTCATAACCTGTTTGTAATTGACTTCTAGTCTGACCTCTTAAATGTTTTCAGGCTGTCACTAAAAGCTCAAGCCAAAAAAGAGAGTGCATCATGAATCAGTTTGTAAACTCTGACTTACTCAACTTGAAAGGTGATACTTTACTCAGATACCTACTTACACCAATAGGTGTTACAACACCTCACCCCCTTCAACAGTCAGCAGCTCGTTTGCTCAACACATTGGCTTCCATTCTATCTGGAAGAAGTTACCTTGCTCAAAATTCAGAGGCAGTGAATGTGACTGCATCTGTTTTGCAACAGCAGGATGGAATATCTTCAGACTTGATCACCAAAAGTATGCTGGTAGCTGCTCTTCAAAAGCTCAGCCTCAGGTATTATCATGCAATTGTTTTCTACATTATTTTTTTCTCTATTTCATTGTTCTGTTCATATCTAATCTATCTCTTAAAAAATATTAGGAGAAATCAAAGGATTGCCATGATACAATTGGGAATGGTGGAATGGCTATTTCAACAGTTTCTGAATGTTAATTTTGAATCTTCATATTCACTTGAGTATGGCACCGCACTTCTCATGAATCTCTGTCTTCATCAGACAGCCAAAGAAAAATGTGTCCCTATTGCTCACATTGTTGTAACAGTGCTAATCAATCTACTCTCTACTCTGGTAACACAGGTACAAAAATTATTGATTAACTTGCCTATACCACAGCTTTTCTTATTTTCTTTCCTTGTTTCATTCTTCAGTATCTTGTTTGCAGGCATTGCCTTATATAAATGGTATATTGTACAGTCTCATCACTCATTCTGCATTGAATGAGGCTGCTGCAGAACTTGGACTTGCCAGGGCTTTAGAAGAAAACATTTTGAAACAGAACAGCATAGAAATTAAGAAACAAATGGAGCACATTCTTCAATTTCATAAATCTTTACTGGTTTCCAAGAATGATTTTACACTCCCATTGCCTGCGGGCGAGGGTGAAATGATGGATGATGATGATGTAAGTTCTAGAAGTTGTGATTAATAAGGACAAATAATTCAGCATCATGTTTCACAGTTAAGTGCTAATTTTTACACAACTTTAGGAGGAATTAGATCTTTTAGGAGAGGACCTTGATGAACAGGACCCTGTTCGTAATATCAGAGAAGAACTGAATGGGGAAGATTTGTTAAAAGCGCACTACATCCTCTCATGTCAAAGTCATGGTATTATATTGTCATAAGACAGAACACCAAATGCACAATACTGCTTCATTCACGCTGTTAGTAACTCACTGTTAAATTTTAAAATCACGCGTAGATGCCTAATGAGATATTTGTTGTCTTTGCGGACCAAATTGCTGAACTCAGATGTACAACTGTATTTTCCTGTCCAAAGTTTTCTGAATATTTAATTATTTTTTTTTTAATGCAGAAAATAGTGGAGAAATTACTTCATCAGAATCGGATGTTGGTCTAAGCCATGCTACCCCATGCCAATCCACCGAGGACTCAGGGTCAGTGGTTGGTAATTCTGAGAAAAACGCTGGAAGTAAAGTGGATGTAAGTTCAAGCCCCACTTTCTTGTTACCGGAAATATAAGATTGCTTTAGATTAAAACTTATTATCATTTTCTTATTAAGGGAAAATCGCAAGATCAAAATGTGAAAAGCAATTGGCATAGAAGAAGAGTTCGGGTTATCAAATCCAGAAGTTTTCCAAATGATGGGGAAACAACCAAAGCAATAGTCCAATCTGAAGATGAAGTTTTTACCACAGACCCTGCTCACAGTCTTCCAAGTGCCCCCAGACAAAGTAATCGAATAGTTTTTCACACTGATGAGCACTCTTTTGTTGTCTGTGAGGAAAGAAACCAAAGAACTTTGCCTCAGATTGCAATACATTTAGCTTCCAAATCAGATGATACTGATACAGATGAAAACAAAGAATATGATGATGACATTGATGATGTACAAGTGGGTGGCGTGCTGACTAAAAATACCTGTGGTGCTCAAAGCTCCCAAACTTGTACACAAAGTGTGGAAAGTCCAGGTACTATTAAGGATGTGCCATAAAATTATCTTTTTTATTCAAATGGAATCAGATGCAACTTTTTACATATTTTTTAAAATGTTAATTTTAGGCTCTCCTGAGGTCTCCAAGGAACACAAGAAGTCACCAGGGGCTGAGTAAGACACTTCAGTGTTTAAATCCTGGAAAAGAGTGTGCCGTCACATTTTTTCCATTGTACTTTTACCCTGATCTTATTCTGCTTACAGAAATAATGAGACCTCCGCCTTCATTTCTCGACCGAAAATTCCACGAACTCCACCACACTAGTTATAATATTTACGGGCACGTACTCCCTTCCCTCACATTTTTGTTTGTTTTTATTTTTGTTAAAATGTGAACCTTTCCCCTCTGGCTGAAAATAGGCAAAAAGTGGGAGTGAGGACGTGACTCCTTTGTGGCTGAAAAATTTTTCACCTCTGTTGCTAGTACTATTATTACACATATGTTTTCTCAAGCTGAAAAAAAATAAATTTAAAATACTGCCACTGTGACAAAATGTTTTACGTTATTTCTCAAGGTTCCGACCCCATTCTTAGTAGTGCCTAGTAGTCTGCAGGCCTTGCATTCTATCAGTCGGGCGCTGGACTTCGGTGGGGCTAGGGGCTAGGAAGCTAAGAGTCTGAGGGGGGGGGGGGGGTGATCCCACGTCCTTCCCCCTACCGTCATGTGGGGCTGACTTGACCTCCTCATTATTTAAGTAAAGACTTGACCGGGGGTTGGGGCGTGGAGGATTTTCCCTCCAAGTGTGACGTAATCTGTGAACGTCCCCTTAAGCCAGCCCACCACCCACACCCGCCAACGGTAGGGCATATAGGGCGGAGGGGGTAGAGGAGATAATGCACAGTCAGGGAGGGAAGTGCTATGCTGGTGACTTGCAGATACTCCTCCCCTCCGCCGTGCCCCCGCGGCCCCCGCTCCGCTTCCCTCCTGCGACAGCCTCCGCTTCGGCATTCTCGCTCCCGCGCGGCCATGCCCGTGCCGTGCTGTTTGCGGCCAGCAGTCAGTCAGTGGCACACGGCTCGGGTCGGGAGCTAGCGCCTGCCAACTGCTCGCTACTGCGTGCCTGCCCCCGCCGTCTGCAGTGCTCAGCGTGCTCAGCTCCAGGAGGACCATCACCATCGGACCACTCCCCCCCCCCCCCCATCTGTCAGGCCGGACGTTCGCACGGGCCCCTGGTCTGGTCTGGTCCACACAGTCGTCTGTCTGCCCTGTCCGCGGCCGCACTAGCCGCACTCAGCTCCACCCCCAGCAGCAACGGGCATCGGCAGAGAGCTCGGCGGCAAAGGCGCAGCGAAGCACCAGGTGGGTGGATTGCAAGGGGTGGCCGACTCATATACTACTCCGGACACGCTCCGATAATACCAGGTATAATACCCCATAATACTTATATTATCGCCCATTATAATACACAATATGCTAGAAACATAAAAATTTGGCCAGTTTTCCAAATTTTTATCAAAAATAAGGTATTCTAAGCATATAATACTTATACTCCTCCGTACACAACCCGTCCCAGTCAGACACCCCGTGGATTGTGAATCAGCAGGTCAATTAATTACACCCCACCCCCTTTTCTTCTTCAAATTATCCCTGAATGCTGTTTTTTTTTTTTTACGTGGAATTTGCTCCACATTGTACCCGTAAGTAACTGAAAACCCCGCATTGAACTCACCAAACCCGCCGCCTATATTTCCCATTCCCACACAGCTGGGAAATGCTCTCCGCGCCCTGGCTGGGGGCGTTCAAGTCCTGGTGGTGGAGAAAAGTTAGTGACGGTGTATGTTACGCTAACGAAAGCCCTGTGAGCAGAGCGCCGCCCCCCCCCCCCTACCCCCTCCCCCCTGTCCCGGAGAGCGCGCGTGCGGTGAGGCCCAGCCCACCCCGCGGCGCTGCAGGCTCTGCCACCGAGGGAGAGGATCCCGATGCCATTCTCGTCGTCACATTGTGTCTAAACAGACGCCGGTAGCATGGCGGCCGATGGCGGCAGTCGCACGACCTGTGCCACGGGGCCCCGCCGTGGTCTAGACCCGCCCTCCCGAGCCAGCTGAGAGGAGAGGTTGCTCCAAGGTCGGTGGGGGCCGAGGGCAGGCCGGGGCCGGGCCGAGCCTCGCAGGAGGCCATTATCATTACTGCGCGGTTTGGCGGCGATGGCTGTGGAACCCTCCAGGGCTCTCTGGGGACCCCGCCGAGGGGCCGTCCCGGCACCAAATAATGTGCCATTTCGACGTACAAACCGACTTCACCAGGTTGGTTGGGGGCGTCAGCGGCACTCCAGACGACCTCCGCCTACCGGACCGTGTAGTAGTTTTAGTCCTTTATGAGCAATCACCTCTTCTTCTCTTACAATTCTATCTCTATAAACGACGAATTCAAGTTCCACGACAGCCGTTGGCGATTTAGGACGGACCGTCCTGAGCACGGCATTAGCACATACCACAATAAATGTTTATGTCGCGGTAACTGTGGAAATTTGGACTCAAGTCTCTGGGGTATAGGATCTAAGGGAATCGACTCACTTTTTTGTTTTCTTTTGTACATCTGGTGTTCGGAAACTGGGGAAAATAGGGCATTGATGGCTCCTGTAATCGGGTGGTGGTGACCGAGGATCTGACTACTCTGGAGTTTTCGAGTCTCTGGGACAAAATAGACAACAGATAATGATCCAGTTCTAGCAGAGACTTACGTTTTGTGGCGTACTAAAATTTACGATTAGAGGCCCCCGAGGAGTGACGTCTTTATTTCTCCCAAACCTGGGTCTAGCTACGCGCCCGGCACCGTACTTCCTGGCCCGAGCCCGTGGCCCCAGCTGGACCAGGACCGTGCAGACCATGCGTGCGTAACAACATTTCAGGCGGGTTTTTAGCAGATGATACATTATCATCAACTTTAAAGGAAACAATAATGTAAAGATAATGTGTCAGCGGCTTGTACTCTCATGCGGAGGAGGCAAGCACGCAGAAGTATTATACCGACGGGGGGGGGGGGGGGGGCGTTCCGCCGTTGCTGTCGCTGTCGCCGTCCGCACATACCCCCTCCCTTCGTCGTGCCGCGCCGCGCGGGCAGCGTCGGGCGGTCGGACTCCGCTGCGCCTCTCTCTCTCTCTCTCTCTCTCTCTCTCTCTCTCTCTCTCTCTCTCTCTCTCTCTCTCTCTCTCTCTCTCTCTCTCTCTCTCCAATAAATTTCAGCGCCTTGTGACAATTGTTTCTTTACCCTGTAATTGCCCCTTGAAAAACACTTACTTCTGTTTAGAACTAGTCGTTTATCTATCACTAGATGCCTTCAGTTGCTTGCAATGATTGGTGTCGTTGCGAGGTGAAGGAAAAGACAAGCATTCCGAACACATAACGTTTACATGGCTTACACACCCCAACGGCGCTCCTTTCCTGGCCACATTAACTGCTATGTTACACGCTCTCCACACTATCCACAAATACAAGTTCACATCATCTGCTTTCACGTTAGCGTTAACGTTTTTTTTTAGGCAGCATACTTGCTGGCTTTTAACAAGCATTTTAAGTTAAAGTTTTAAGTTTTAGTTTTTTCTTAGTGTATATATGTACTGTGAGGGGGCTTTTCTGTCCCGTCCGCTCCGTGTTGTGTCCGCTATGCTGGGCTGCGAGTTGGAGAGAGAAGAGCGGGCGTGCGAGAGAGAGGGGCTGCGAAGGAGGCAGTGAGTGGGAGAGAGAAGCTGCGGGCGCGAGAGAGAGACGGAGCGGCGGGGAGGAGGCGGGGGCGGGGAAGAGAGACCCTGCGCGGGGCCATGTGTCTATTATCAGTCAGCGGGTGCAGTGCGTAAGGGGGGATGAGGTGGGGGTGGGGAAGAGGGCTCGCTGTGTGTGTGTGGTTGTGGGCCCGAGAGCGAAGGAGCGGGTGCAGTGCGGCGGATGCATGGGTTTGGTCCCGCCTATCGCCGTGCGCTTAGGCAACCCATTTGACGCCCTTTGTGTGGGCGGGAGGGGGAGGGTGCCATAGACGCCCGTAGTTGGCTTCCCCCTCCCTGATCCCGACCCACCCTCAACGTCTACCTCACCCCCCCCACACGGGGAGCAGCGGGGAGCCGATTCACGCGCCACAAGGGCTTTGAAAGCACAGACCCTGGTGCGGGAAAGCAGCTACCTGTGCGAGGCTAGAAGCAGACGCTTTGTCCATCCCATAACCTTACTTGTCATAATTGAAAGTATCTATTCTCAGCTCAGGTTGAGTCTCGAGGCTTTCTATACTTTTCCATGGTCTCTGGCTAGTATGAGAGAGATAACATTGGCAATAAAAATAGTATATCAAGCAGTTTAAATCTGCGTGGGGGTGAGGCACGAGATCATGGTGGCGGGGGCTGGTGACGTAGCAGTGGAGGGGGAAGCCAACTACGGGCGTCTATGCCACCTGTGGGCCGCGGGCATAGCCATCATCTAGGCCCATGCAGGGCTCATGGAAGACAGATGCGGGCAGATGTGCCGAATGTGAGGATAAAGTCAAAACTGATTTTTCCTGATATTTTTCTGGGGAATATTTTAAGAGTCATTTGACTGGCTTTGGACAAGCGTTAGGTTAGGTTGCTGAGGTTAAGATGATAAGGCTACGTTAGTTTGCCGAGGTTAAGATGAAAAGGTTTTTGTAAAATTTGAAGTTTTTTGGGGTAAGATTTGTAGGGTTTTTTTTGTAAAATCAGTGTTTTTTTTTAAAGACAGTCATTTGAGTGGCTTTTTACAAGCGTTAGGTTAGGTGGCTAAGGTTCAAATAAAAAGGTTGGGTTAGGTTTCTAATGTCAAAGTGAAAAGGTCAGGTTAGGTTGCTAAGGTTAACATAAAAAGATTAGTTTTTTTGTAATTTTTTTTGTAAAATTTGTTGTTGTTTTTTGTAAAATTTGTGTTTTTTTTTGTGTAAAATTCGTTGTTTTTGGTAAAATTCGTTTTTTTTAAATTTGGTTAAATATCTTATGTTTGCTGCTGACTCTTTTTAAGCCACTGGCTAAGTGGATTTTTTTTCTCTCTGGATGTGCCACCCGGGCTGAGGCTCAAATAACGTCAATTGCCACCATGATCTGCGACTGATGTGATGAATGTTCGGCCTGCAAGGTCACGGAGGCACTCGAGATGGGAGAGGACCCTCCGCTGCCTCGTCCTCGTCTACGAACATCCAGTGGGCCGGCAGTGCTGCTGGTGTAGCCCCTCCTCTACGACCAATGACCCATCTTGGGTGTGACTTTTGTTTTTAAAGAAAGGACGCCTCGATGAGGTTTGATAGCGATATCCTTGGAAGACGAAGAGATTTGTACTCCTGAATAGTTTCCACTCCTCCGCACTCCTTGGGTGCAATCTCTCGGGTGTTGACACATATAATGTGTGGAAAGCGCGGCCCGCTTCCCCTCTGGTCCCTTTGGTCTCTGGCGGTCGTAGTGCAGCAGTGCTGCGCACCTAAACAAAACGACTTCTAGAGTTTCACAATCGCACCTGTGGAACGTTAGATTAGATAAGGACCCGTGCGCGGCGTGGCCACGGCGGTGCCGATGGCATGCGGATGGCAATACCCCGCTTTGCGATTGCCAGGGTTGTTGTTCTCCACCGAGGGGAGGGCGACAAGTCCCGCGACCCGCGTCCTGGCCCCAGAGCCCGCAGCGCAACCCGTAAATGTACTATCGTAACAAGCAACAAGCCGACAAGAATCCAGGACGATAATCCGCCAACGACTCTAGACGATCCGCATCAGCGTTCTGATCAAGGTGCCCTGCCCGCCCTACCCCGACACACAGCTGCTCACAGTAGTCCACGGGGACCAGTGGCGGTTTCAGGCGCGGATCCAGGAGCGGCCCAAGGGAGGGGCAAAGTACCACTATTTGCCTACTTACAGGCGGAGAGGCTTCGCAGGTTGCCTACCTTTCAGGCGCCCTGCGGGCGCCAATAGGCCCGAAGGGGGGGGGGGGCACTTTCCCCGTGGCCCCCCCCTGGATCCGCGCCTGGGCGGTTTAAGGGGGGGGGGGGGGGGGGGGCGATCGCCCCCTCTGTGAGATCAGCAGCCGGCCGGCGCTCCGCCTGAAAGGTAGGCAAACACCTGAAATTTTTCAGGATCGCCCCCCCCTGTGATGGAGCAGTGAAACCGCCACTGATGGGGACCGGCGGAGACCCGGAAAGCCTCAGCAGTCTGCTGCTCAACTCAACTCGAAATGCGCACAGCTGATTACGGATAATCTATTCTGTCCTCCCACGGGCCGGGAAAGATAAAGGCACTCCATGGCAGTAAATATATTGTTATCAACAAGAAAGGTGTAAGGAACCCGTCCGCATGGCCTTCCCTGAGCGGCCGGGGCTTAATTAAGTCGGCTCAAGCAGTCTACGCTACCACATACTTCCGCCGAGTCGAGTCGAGCCGATCCGAGCCGAGCCGGGCCGAGCCGAGCCGAGCCGAGCCGAGCCGAGCCGAGCCCAGCCGCCGATGACCGACAACCTGAACGGCTCCAAGCAAAGGGTTTGGATTGCTCCCGTGTCACCTTGCCGCGCTGCACTGGTGTAAATCCTATCAGGAAAAGTGTCGGTAGAGCGACGCCGTTTGAATAAAGCGCGCCTCCGTAGGACGAACTAACGATATTCGCAGAGGCCTAAAAGTGCAAACGCTGCGCTCTCCGGTCGGGAGCGGGAGGCGCAGACGACACGCGGCAGACGCGTCGGGGCCTCGGGCAGAGCAACACCATTCGGATTCCGTGAGTACTTGGTGGTCGGAATAGTGTATACCCCAATCCCTTGTGTGTACCTTTCTACCAACCCCCTTGAGCTACACTCAGCCGGATGTCGCGTATCTACGGGTAGAGCAGTACGTATCTCTACGAATACACACCCCATATGCGTGGCGTCCGACAAAAAGCTATCAGAGTTTTGCTACCAGACCTAAGCTATCAGAATATTTCTGATTTCTGATTTTTTGCGCACCTCTGATAGCGAACTTCTGATAGCATTGTCCTGATTGAAAAGTTCTGATGGCTGTAGTTGAGTCTCTTAAAGCAATATGCTCCTGATAGTTCAAAACATTTTCAGAGCATTTTATCAGTGACACGATCACTTAAGAGTCGTGCTTAAATTGCCATTAGAAGGTGAAAACCGAGTCTCATCCAAATCCCCAGTCAGATTTGAGCTAGCGCGCACCGTTCTCGAGATGCCAGAAAAAAAGTGTCGGATTCTGATAAAATTAAAATGGCCCTAGTAAATTAGCACACTGATGTCGCATACCAAATTTCAACCAGAAATTCCGAAAAGTTTCGGTTTTATGGCCCTTTCAGAATCAAAGTTTTCAGATCCTGATAGCGTTGTCTCTGAAAGCAGACTTCTGATAGCTTACGCTGAAAGCAAACTGATTTCAGGCTATCAGCATAAGCTATCAGACAGCAGAATAGCTTCCATAAATTAGAAAAGCTATCAGAAAATGCTTTCAGAAACTCAGAAAAGCTATCAGATAATCGGGAAAGCAATCAGGTAATCAGAAGAGCTATCAGGCAATCAGGAAAACTATCGATCAGGTAATTAGAAAAGCTATCAGGTAATTAGAAATCCTATCAGAAATTTCTGATAGAATTTCTGATTTCCTGACAGAATTTACACCAGTGTGGCTGCGGGGCTGCGGGGCGGAGGCCTCTGGCGGCAGCAGTGCAGAGACTGCAGAGACGGCTGCTGCCTGACAATGGTCTTGTCGGCGTCTACAAGGAGGAGAGGTCGCACCATATGAAAGACAGCAAATTCCGATTGGTCGGAATGAGCGTGAATCGTCACTGAAACAACTTTGGAGCAAAAACTAAATAAAAGACATTTTAAAAGGTATAAACGGATGGGTCAGACTTTTTCTGCTGTTCTGCAGTAGTCGGGTTTGTTTCAGGAAGCGTCGACGGGCGCGGGACGGGAGGGCGGGCGGGGGACTGTCAGCCGTGTTTGAGGAGGGCGCCCGAGATTATGTACGCGGTTGCTACATTCTCTCTGAGCCTCACCCGCAGTGACTTTGTAAACTTGTTGTGCGAATCATAGACCGCGACTTAAGGCAGGCGCCTAGGCGCCTGTCTGTTGAGCAAGGTCAGGTATAGTTCGCGCGGCCCTCCCTCTCCTCCGCGTGCGCACGCCCGCAGCGGGGCTCGGGAGTACACACCTACTGGAAGTGATTAACATATGGCGCGATTACCAATAATTACTACCGATCATAATTGACCACACGCCAATAACGACTGATGTTACCTTAATATGAACCATTACCACCTGGGAAAAATAGATCGCCGATCACCACGGGTTTTTACCAGCGATCACCACTGATGATGGCATGTTAACCAAAGGGAAAGGGGGTCTTCCAGGAAGGTTCGCCTGTAAGAGTCGGCTGCACCTCAGCGGCGCCTCTGCCTCCAGGCCCTCTGTTTTCCTTCTCTCCACGTGTCCCCCCCCCCCCCCATCTTACTCACAGAGGATAATGGGCCAATTTTAATAAGTGAAGCCTCCATAATCACCGGACGGCCGTCACCGAGGCTTAATGCAGCGGCAGGACGCGTCGCGTGCGGATGTAACGTCAGGCGAGGAGCGGAAACTAGAAAGAGAGGCCTAAAGAAACAAATGAAACTGATCTAGACAGGCGGGGGTTGAACCCGGAAACCCCGAAAACTCGATTAGGGAGGGCGCCGGGCACCGGTCCACCAGTCCCGCTTTGCGGCGCGGCGCGGTGCAGCGGCAGGGCCTTCTTCCTGGGGAGCGCCCGGCTGGGTAGGCAATATTCGGAGCGCGACGCTCGAGTGTTCGGCGGGACTGCCCACCTCCCGGGCGCTCCTCCTGGCTCTACTGGCTACTCCACGCGCCTCGCGCCTCGCCGGCTGAGGATGCGCTGCAAGGATGCAGATTGTTGGTTCCACCCTCAGCACCGGCGGTGCTGCGCCCTGCGCCCTGCGCCGCCTCGGGGTCGATAGCTGACCAATCACATGTGCCGTCGGCTGCTTCTCCCTTCCTTCCGGGCTTCGTAGAGCCCACGGTCGTTATATATACAGCAAGCCCAAACAAGCGACAAACATTTTTTCCTTCGATCAATACAAGGGGGGTGGCTGATGGACAATTTCCGAGCCGAAAACTAGGCTAAGTGGGGAGGGGGGGGGGGGAACAAAAACATTTGGCATTCTATCCAGCGGGTACGGGTATCACTCTCCGACCTTTTCCGATAGGGAATGCGTGAGGTGCTAGCAGGTACTGTGCGTCGGCGTGCGCAGCTCCGCGAGCGAGCGTGGCCGGCGGCTGGGCGGGGCGGGAGCGGGCGGGAGTCACGCCAGCTCGATGACAATCTGCCACAACACGCTTCTGTGAGCGTGCGTGCCCCATGGCGTGTCGCGCGGTGCGTGCGTGCCGGCGTGCCGCGGCGGCCAACAAGACTCGGGACGCCTGTCCTCGCTAGCCGGGTGGACGCCGCCCATTCATACGACATGGACGGTTCCACGCGGGGAGCGGAGCAGGGGAGCGGGAGGTTAACGAGACACGGGAATGGTGGTTATGTCGCCCACGGACTGTCGGGAAACCCTCGTGACTCCCCAAATTACGTTCGCATTACTCTCAAACTTCAGCTGATGAACAGCGGGTGACGGACTGAGTCGTCGCGGATCACCTTGACGCCTCAGGCTGCCTCCGGCGCGGCGCGGCGCGGGTGGGGTGGTGAGCAGCAAACCGCCCGTCGAGTCCTCAGCTGCAACATTTTGCTGCAGACAGGAGGCGCTTGAGGCCGTCATCCTCACCACACTCGGCCACGTGTGGATGAGGATGACGCGGCTGCTAACTGTCTTCTAAGTGTCTATACTGTTGACGGTTGTTGGTCAAAGTGTTGTGCGCGCTGGTGCAGACATCGTGGTCCCCGTGACGGCAGCGCGTGTCCTTGGCCGGCCGTACGGGCGAGCAGACGGACGGACAAGACAAGCAGACAAACAGGCCGACTGGACGGGGGCGGGCGTCCTGGCCCCTCCAGTGCCCCCGCGGCCCCCGGCCCGCCAGGCCCGCCCCGCCAGGCCCGCCAGTCGGCTCCAGCCCGTGGCCGCGAAACAAACTCTGTGTCCCCCGCAGCTCCGTGTCTCCATTGACGTCATCCTCGGCGCTCTGCTGGCCGCCGCGCGTGTGTCTGCCGCACGATGGGCCTTGTCTGCGTGGTGGAGGCGCCCCCCTGACGTACAGGACAGGCCGCAGCTGCCGCAGCTGCCGCAGCTGCCGCAGCCGTCCCCCCGCTCCTGCTCTCATCTCTCCTCTAGCCGCTGCCGGAGGGGCTGCCTAAGCTGCGGGCGCGAAGCGAGGCGAAGGCGCCTCGGGACGGGCACGATGGGTTGCGCGTGCAGCGGGGGCATGGGTGAGCTGAGCGCTGGGCTGCACCTGAGCCTCGGCGCGCCGCGTGTCACTGAATTCACAAGCGAGGGCAAAGTTGTGGTCATCACACATCAGGAACAAAATGAAGCGCACGAAAATGTAGGATAGAATAGAGGCTTCCAATGATGCATATGGAAACGGAAGTTGAAGAACACAAATACTTCCAGACCGAAACCTCTGGAGGGCAGGTATGAAAAACTTGAATGGCGTTTTCAGTGAATTTGGAGGTTATCTACCATATGTGGTGCCGCCCTTCTGCATCAAAATTCCACATACTTGCACTCGAGAGTGTCCGGTCTTGAAGTGTTTTTGTTCTTCAGCAACCGCTTAGGAGCCTCGTTGGAAACCTCTATTGGAACTCTGCAGCTTTGACACAAACCGTCTACTCACGAACTGAGTTGTTCCTACTGCGAGGCATTTGCTCGCGGCTTTTGAGGGAAATAAGTTGGTATGCTTACGAACCATTTCCCTTCGGTAAACACGCACTTTGGGAACACGATAAACTGAGGGGTCCACAAGTCGAGACAATCAGTGTACACGTCTTGAGACAATCACGCAATCGTCGTTAAAAAATCTTAAAAACTGTCTGAGAAGTAGGTTTGAGCTACATTATAGGGCTGAAAATGACCGTAAGACGCCATTAATAGATCGACACAATCACCACAGTGTACACTTTCGGGCAGAGTTGTGAACCTCTCGCGATAAACTTACAATTGTGCTGTCTGTGTAAAGCTGCAGTAATCTTCGCTTTGCAAAGAACGTCCCTTAGGCGTCCACTGCTGTGGCGGCTGCTGTCGCATGGGGTCGGGCGCAAAGCATTTTTTCGGTGTATACGGATGTGCGACGCGGTGTCCCTCGGCCCGCGGCCCTCCCCTCCCATCGCTGTGGCCCAGCTGATGCGCCCTGTGATACCGCTGCCATTCCAACTGAACACGGTGAACACGCCACCGGCTAGCCATCCGGGCCCGGACCTGTCGGAACCAATGTAGGCTACATGACGGAGAGAAACATTCGGGGGCACTCCGGAGCACTCTGAAGCAGACAATCACCATCCCGTCCCGCCCCGCCCCGCCCCGCCGACCGCCATTCGAACCTAATCGGTTTATGAAAGCGCGCGAAGGGCACCGCGTGTTCCAAAGCTGCGACCGCTCTGGGGTCACCCATTGAGAACGTCCATGATATCGTAACAAAAGCAAACCTAATAGAGTACTCCGGAGAAGCCCGTAACGGAAGTAAGAAGTCGTAACGAAGAAGAAATGCGGGAACAGTATGAAGAGGAACCGCAGCAGAGAGTATCTCCGCCACGGCGTCGGCCACGAGCCAACTCAAAATTTCTGGAGCCTTAGCTCTCGCTAACGATATGTCACGACCATTTCGTAGGGTCACACAAAGCAGCTCTTTAGCGCGCGGCCGAGGATTTCAAATCTCCCGTCCGCGCGGGGTAGTCCTGCGCTGTCTGACCATACCAAATGGTCAAATGGTCCGGAGTACTCTATTTAGCTAATGTTGCCAATATGGGCACAAATGGCGCCTGAATGACACTTCCGTAGGCATAATTTGCCCAATCTGTTCAGTTACAGACATGCCCGAAATTCTGGCTCCCGCGCCGAACGGCGACCTGGTCAACAACAACGTCAACGGTGACGGCAAGCCGGGCATCGCAGACCTGGTCAACAACAACAAGAGCGTCAACTGTGTCCCCGGCTCCAAGCCGCAGCAGGACCCCGCGGGCGGCGGCTCGGACTGGATAGACGCCGCCCTGGTGGCCGAGGCCCTCGGCGAGGACCCCGCCAGCATCCGGGACATCAAGGTGGTGGCGGCCGTGGCCGACGGCGACAACTACTGCTCCTGCATGTGGCGGGTGCGGGCCATGGCGGGCGACCGGCCCGTCGCCCTCATCGTCAAGGCCCCGCCCCGGGGGGAGCTCATGCAGGAGTTCGTGTCCAAGCTGTGCTTCTTCTCCAAGGAGAAGCAGATGCTGACGGTGAGTGGGGAGTGGGGGTGTGAGACAAGAGGCGGAGTCCGGCCCGGCCCGCGGAGCGCCTGCGAACCCAGGATAGGCAAGCCCGGCTGACAGCGGTGTCCTCGTGGTGCCTACCTACTCGGGGCTCCGGCTGGGGCGGAAGGCCGGAGTTGGCGTCCGCTCCGCCATAGCACCGCTCTACGTCACTGCCGTGAACGAGAACAGCCATAGGCCTCTCTCCGACCCCCGGCCTCCCAGCGTTTACCCCCCCCCCCCCCCGGGCCCCACTCTGTCCCGCTCCGCCCGCTTGCCCATTTCCTCTGTGACCTGCCTGACTCATTATGCTCCGCGTGTATTTAATATTGATCCGCGACCGTGAAATCGGACATTCGGTCGTCCTTCCGCCCCTCCTACATACACTATGGCTCTGTGCGCGCGCGCGTTTGTGTGCATGTGTCTATCTGTGTGTGCGTGTGAGTGTGTGTGTTGGTGGTTCAAAAGTTTTGGGGGCCTTGGGGCCTCCCCTTGAGTCACACCCCAGCTGTCGTGCGTGATGCCTGATGCCTAATGACATCCACTTTGGCGCGCTGCCGTGGCGAGGCGTGGCGCGTGCGTGTGTGCGTGCGTGCGCGTGTGCGTGTAGGGCTCGAGGGGCCAAAGGGACGGGGCTAGGAAGTCAAAGACCGGCAGTCCTCCATTATATCCATCGCCTAATGGCATCCCGAACCATCACTCTATATATACATACGCACTGACGCAGGGAAAAGTCTCAAAGATCAAAGGGACGTCATGGGCAGAGGGAAGCGAGGGCGATGAGAAAGTGTGAAGAGTGTCATGTAAAAAGTGTACGGAAGGATGTGGTCTGCAGAAGGGGAGGCCTGAGTGACACCGTGTCAGATAGCTGTCACTGGGTCGTGGCGGTCGTGGTGTGCCGAGGTGAACGCCGGTAGACCAGCCCTTCCCTCCTCACGCAGGGCAGATCACACAGTGTAGCTCACGACCACCGCTGCCACCGCTGCCACTGCAGGAGACGCTGCCGGCGATGCGGGCGATTGCGGTAGAGCGCTGTGGCCCGGAGCACATCCTGTCGCAGCAGCTGGGGCCCACTGCGCTGCCCTCCTCCGTGCCGGGCGTGCTCATCATGGAGGACCTGTCGGTGGCCGGCTACCGGAACAAGGAGCGCCAGGGCCAGCTGGACCAGCTGCACTGCGAGGTGCGTATTGACCGGAACCGGCCCGGCGTCACCCCCATCTCCATGAGCGCGGTGCGGTCGCGGTTCGGATGATGTTTTCTGAAATTGTTTCCCCAACAGACGGCGCTTGAGATCCTGGCCCGGCTGCACGCTCTGTCCCTGGCCCTCTACAGGGAGAATCCGAGTAGCATGAACGGCTACGCCGAGACCTTGTTCGCGCGGCGGGACGACCCCGAGGATGAGGTGCACGCCAAGCTACACTCCGAGGGGCAGCTCAAGAAGTTCGGCGAGATGGCCGAGGGCTGGGACGGGGTACGTAGCGCCGTGCTGCGGGCACTGCTTCAACCATGAGGGGGGGGGGGGGAGGACGCATTCAAAAGTCCGAAAACGTCATAAAAAAAAACTTGCACTCATCGTTTTACTCTATGCACTATCTGTCACACACAGACCAAGGGCCGGGGGCTGGGCGAGAAGATGGTGAAGCTGGCCGAAGGGATGCACGAGCGCCTGTGTAATGTTGTCACCCCCAACGACGAGTCCGCGGGCGGCATTAACGTGCTGAACCACGGCGACTTCTGGATCAACAACATGATGTTCCTGTACGATGAGGACGACACCCACTCCCGCAGGCCCACCGACATCCGCGTCGTGGACCTGCAGATCGTCCGCTTCTCGTCGCCGGCCCTCGACTTGCAGTATTTCATCATCACCAGCGCCAATCAGGAGGTGAGCAGAGGTTCACTCCTCTTCTCGGTGTATTCTTCAGCGTAGTAGATCACGAGATCGGACCCACGTCGCTCTTCGCATGAGTGGTTCGATTCGTATACGCGGCCGCGTGCCGCGGCCTGGCGTATCTCCACTGCGCGAGGGGTAGAGCCGCGGAGCCGCGGAGCCGCGGAGTATGTCTGGTACCCTCCGCTACCGCCCCCCGCTAAGCCCGCCGCTGAGTCTGACTGTCTGCCCGCAGGTGCGCGAGGGGCGGCTGGACGAGCTGCTGGAGCACTACCGCCGACTCTTCAACGAGTACGCGACGGCGCTGGGCCTGGAGGACGCCCGGTGGCCGTCGCTGGACGCGCTCCGGGAAGAATTCCTCGCCAAGTCTCTGTTTGGCTTCAGCGCCGTCTACACCGTGCTCTGTGCCGTGGTCGCCGTCCCGGAGGACCGGCTGCAGCTGGAAGGGGTCACCAAGGACAACATGCAGGAGGCGGACATCAGCTCCAAGGCCTGGAGGGGCAGCAACTTCCAGCGGATCCTGCCCGGCATCCTCGAGTACTTCAACGAGGTGGGCGTGCTGGACTGATGGGAGTGCGCCAACGGTGTGCTCGGCTCGACATAAACCAACAGGGTGGTACCCGTCAGAGCCTCCTCCTCCGCTGATGAGCTGCGGGCTGCGGGGCTCCGTCCCGTCCCATTCTGTTCTGTCGGTTCGGAGGCGGCATCGCAGACATCCTAACCTGCGTACCCGTCGGTACCCGTGCTGCGTACCCGTGCTCATAGGGCAGGAGGGGCAAGTGGTTGTGACCCGGCGGCGGCGGCCCGGCGGAGACCCGTGACAAACCTGCATCACGTGTTGTGTACGAAGGAGGCATGCTTTTGATGCTTTAGCACGTATCTTCTACTTCCCGCCGAACCTGTTGGACCATACGCTTTGCTTTGTATGCACACCTGTTACGTTAAGACAAGTCGGCGGGATGCTGTTCATGAACAGCAGCCGCTGGCAAACATGCCACCAGAAAGTATTGCTACGATAGTTGCTCAGTAGTGTCGGCGGTAAGTCGCTCCTTCACTCGTTATCTGTTACCGTGGATGTCGTAATCGTACTTAGCACCATCCTAGTTTGTTTCACTTGCGGGCAAGGACAACAAACTTTTATCGAAGTACAAATGCGGGCACATTATATTTAGTAAGAAGGGTGCACGCCAGTGGCGGATCCAGGATCCCGGTTGCCTACATTTCCGGGGCCCTTCGGGCGCCTTGGGGGGGGGGGGGGGGGGGCAATTGACCCTTTGCCCCCCCCCCCCCCCCCCCCTGGATCCGCGCCTGGTGAACGCCCGCTTTTCATGTGATAGTAAAATACTTGTCATTTTAAGCATACGTGTTTACAAAATATGCACATGTGGTGCGTATTGTGATTTTAGCATGTTTGTTTGGAAATAAACATAAATGAATTATTTCTAACCCATCCAGCCTGGCATCATTTACAAATTTATTTACCCCGAAACCCCCAGCAAGCGCTGTGACCTTCTTTCTGGCGATCCCCTCTGCTTTGAGCTCGAGCCAAAAGGACTTGTCGTTTTCGCATATCTTTTCGGTCGTTTCGGACCTCCTGAGGACGCGACATTCCCTAAGAGGGCGGGGCGGGGCGGGGCGGGGCGTTGAGCGTGGGGCCGCGTTTGGGGCCGGGCCACACTTCTGCCACCGAGTTCTGACCGGGCGATGCATTTTGGACGCGTTTCAAAACTTGCAAGCAAGTCGCAGACCGCGCGCCAGCGCCGTGAAGACCATTAATTTCTGGTCGTAGTTATTTGTGTATTTATCACACAAAACGCGAGTTTGTGGTCGCCGGTGGTCGCTGCTGCCAAACAGGCGGTGGGTCGCGGGTTCGAATACCACCGCGGTACGGTGCGTGACAGTTATCACGTATACGCGGTTTCAGCGCGACGTCAACGCCGGCGTCACCGCCCTTGGTGTGGCCACTGCTCGGCTATCACAGTGCCCCGTGCCCCCGTCCCGCCCCCGTGTCCCCGCGCAGCCCGCATCTTCCTCGCGCCGCTAGCTGCTGAGCTTCCTCTGGACCTGTACCACCCTTAACCCCCGGCCCCCGCCTGCCCCCGCCTGCCCCCGCCCAGCCCAGTGCGGCGCCGGTGCACCTGGGTGCACCCCTGCAGGTGCCCGCTGGCACCACCGGCCTCAGTCTCGGCCTCGGCGGGGAGGGGAGGCCGCGGGCCGGGACGGTACGGGCCGAGGCAGGGGGCACGGACACTCGTGTGGCGCGGCGCGGCGCACAGCCCACGGCCCGGCCCGGCCCGGCCCGTACCGCCGCAGCCGCTTAGGAGGCACCGCACGACCCAAACGGCAAACGGCCCAGCGAAGGCGAACGCGCTTTGCGACGCCGCGTCAAAACGCTGCCGGCGGCCACCGCACCGCATCGCACACTGTCGCACACCAGGACGTGACCAGACTGCGCCCCCGACCCTTCCCCGCTTCCGGGTGCCCCCTCCCCACCCCACCGACGCCTCTTGACAAGTGCAGTGACGTTCGTGACTGATTCCGCATAACTCTCCCTAGCGTAGGCCTCGACCAATCAGTTGCTCCTGACCCGGCAATAAGCAGCGCCGGCCGGACTGGCTGGGCCGGCCGGGCTGGGCAGGGCGACTCTAACCCGACCCGCAGCACCCCGCGGCCGAGTACGACATTTAAAAAACGGTTGTGCAATTACAATGTGAATAATAAAATTTAAAGAAAATCACAAAATGTGATAAACACACAAATTCACATTCAAATCTTAAGAAAAATTCATTCTACGAAAGACTCTCTGACTTAAGTGTGTGATTTCGCAATGAATTTCTGTACTATAATCTAATTTATCCATCTCTAGTTGACGAGGCGATAAGCGCTATAGTAACTTCTATGGATCATTTGGTGTTTTAGTCCCATCTGGACTACAGTTCTTCCCTCGCGGTAGCCAGAGTGCCTGGTGCCCCCCCCCCCCCCCCCCCCGGATCGTGGACATCAAACCCACTTTGCCGAGGTGTGAATTACGGAAGCCGGCCGGCCGCGGCCAACCCACCAAGCCGCTGACTAATAAGAGGGGATCATGGAAACAAACGTGCCGCGGCCGCGGCCCTGTCCGGTCGGCTGGTCCGGCCGGGTCCGGTCCGGTCCGGTCCGCTCGGGGCACGATAAGGGAGCTCTTTAAAAATAGATTTGGAGCGCGGCGGCGGCGGCGGCGGCGCTGCGGTGCCGGTGGGGTGGCAGTGGCAGTGGGAGTCGGGCTCACCAGAGCAGCTGTCGATACCCCTGGTCTGACCTCTCCTAGCCGTAGCCTACTGCCCGCGGACGGTCCCATCCGATCCCATCGGGGCCGCTGTCTGCCGCTGCCGGGCTGTGGCTGTGCTGCCACTCGTGCGCAGGCCTCGGCTCGGCTCGGCTACCCCGGCCCCTGGCCTCGCATCCCTCGGCCCTCGCTGTACAGACGGGGCTGGTTTATGCCCCTGCGCTGTCCGCGGGCCTCTAAAATACACCTCCAGTGAGCCGTGGCGATGCCGTGACTCCGTGGCCGAACCGGACCAGCCGGCCGCTCGGCACGCCGCAGCCGCGTGCCGCATTGACGTCGGCGCCGGTGCTAGTTAGCGCAGTGCACAGCGCAGAGGCAGGCAGCAGGCACGGCAGGCGCCGCGCCGGGGGCGGGGGGCGGTGGGGAGAGGGGGGGGGGGGGCGACCACAATCTGTCCATCAGCCAAGCCCGGCCATCGCCAAGTTATCGAACCCCTATGCCTGCGCGCGAACCCGATGGTGGAAGATTGACACGGCTGTCTCATACTCATCTCTGTCGTAATATCCTAAAACACATTTTGCTCTCTGACTGAACATTTTACTTCGCCGAGCTACCCGCCTGAATTGAAAAGGCGGAGAGATTTCTACTTCTGCAGCACCAGTTTGTGTAAAGCACCCCGTGGACGAGAAGTGGTGTATTTTTTTCTCTTGCTGCGTTACTGTAGCGTGTAGCGTTTAGCCGGATGCGGGCCGAGGCGTGAATGGCCAGCCCGCGTGTGCAGGGCGCGTGCACGGCGTGTGCACGGCGTGTGCCTCTGGCGTGTGCCACGCTACCATGGAAGTGCATTTTCCTTCACACTCGGACACGGTACAGCGGTGCGGTGCGGTGCCGCCGTTGCCGCGGTCTGCCGGCCGTGTGAGCAGAAGCACCACCTCGCCACCAGCCCACCGCCAACCCAGAGCGCCCCTATTGAATGCGTCTTGATCGTAAAATTGCGCAACTGCGTCTGAGCTGTGGAGCTCCGAAACGCCGAGCCTCGAATGCAACCCAGAGTTGCGCCCATTTGTTTCGTGCGCCTTTTTCCTGCGCTCATCGCGAACTACTTGTTGGAGCAGACGGAAAATGTTTGCTATGATTGGCTGCAGTTGGCAGCGAGCCACCAGCCACCCTCTCGAACGACCCCCGGCTGCCCCCGGCCCGACACGCGCTGCCACGCCGCAACGCCCCACTGCCCAAGGCCCTCGCCAAGGCCCCATCGGGGCCATGTCCTTCGCCACATGTTTTGCGGCCGAATGCGGCTGGGGAATTTCCACCCCCGCCAGAAGAGCAGAAAATAGTGTAGTCTGTCTTGTCGTTCCCAAGCACAACTCCACTCTGCCGCCGATGTGAGAGTCGGTGTGAGAGAGAGACGTGTGCCCTCACCTGCTGTCTCCCTTACTCCTTTCCACTCCTTTGTAACGTCGTGTGTAGGTGGGTTGGTTGGTAGTCGTTGAGAAAAGGTGGGAAAAAATGAACTACACGACGCATTCATTTATGTGCATTGGTTTGTTATATTTTAACTTACAGCCGAAGCTACGTACAAGTACAAAGTTAATAGTCAAGAGGGGCATCCGAGATGCCGCTTACATACATAAATAAGAGCTTAAAATAGTAAATGAGAGTTGTTGAAACGATCACAGAACACGCTTAAATTAAAAATACTGGTAGATTTCACAGGAATGGTATTTGAAACATGGCGATATGCAAAACTATCCCGTGAACAATAACCTAAGAATTTGACATATTTTTCAGCTTTCTTTTCCAAAACAGATTTTTTTTTCCCCACAAAACTGAACATAAAAGGGACTCGAGGTTGTTTTCTAATACACACACTAGAATCTCACACGGTCTTCGCACATCCAGCTAAGAAACCGCATAAAGACGCCCCTGGCACACTTATGAGTTACCAGCCGTCAGAGGGCAAGAGAGGGCTTCGCTCGGCTGCGGCCGTGTCCTGGCAGCGCGTCAGCGGCGTGCGGAGGATAGATGATAGAATCCCGATTCTGGGCCGACAGCGGCGATAGAGCCCTTTAGCGCGCCGAGACGACGGATAGGGATAGGCAGCGGAGGGAAACGCGATTGTTTGAGAGAAAGAAACAGATCTAGATCTTGCGGCCCGTGCACGTGCCGGTGACACGTGCAGCCGTGCAGCACCAAGCTGGGCTCGGAGGGCCGCACAACGTCTCACAACACAAATTCAACGACCTCATATGACAAATCGGACTAAAACGCTGCCGCCCGCCGCGCCATTCCTGTGGCTGATGCTCACAAACCCCATCCATTTCTCCTATTTCCAACCCCTTTCTTTTGCTGTCGAAACAATTTTTTACTTTATTTTTCTCCCCAGATCAGACAGACACACAGATGGCACACTTAAAATCACAGCCAATCACACGTCGCGGGGGGTAATTCCTCATCGATGTTTGATTTGAAACACTAACTAATCGGATTGAAGCCAATCCATTTCTTTTGGTGGCGGCCATGGCCCTCCTCTCGTGGTGGCGGTGACGACAACGACAACGCAGCACCGGGGTGGGATGATGATGACGATGATGAAATGGACGATGACAACTCGACAAAGTCATTAAATAATGTCTGTGGCGGTGGTTAGGAGGCGCACTGGCCGCACAGGGGTGTCCGGTCGCGCGCGGCGCTGACGGCCTGCAGGCCCTGTAGGCCCTGGCAGCCCTGGCCGGCGCCCGAGCTGCTGACCGTGCTCACGCTGCTGACACTGCCGGCGCTGCCGACGCTGCCGCCGGCGCAGCGGACGTGGTACCAGCCGCCGCAGCCGGAGCACGTCATCCAGTCCGCGCGCCGCTGCGCCGTCTCCCGGAAGTAGTTGGCGTGGCAGCCGCGGCAGGCGTGCTGGTCGTCCGAGAAGCGGCGGTGCGACTGCGGCTGCTGGCGCCTCTCCTGCGCCCTCCGCTTGGCGCGCACCCACTGCGACAGCCGGCTCTCCTGGTGGCCGATGGACCAGAGGCGCTTCAGCGGGGAAGTCATGTTGGACCTGGAACACAAAGCGACGCAGAGGCCGGTCAATAACACTGGCGAGTGATAATGTCGGGAGACGTAGGGGGACCCACAAATACCACGTGCTACAAAATAGGCCACGAACCCAACCTCGCCAGTCTCAGTAGAGCGCACGGCGCCTGATGCGTAGGCAGCCACGCCCTGGGCTCGCACGTGTGCCGTGCGGGCTGGCCTACCCGGGCGCTCGCGGGCGCACGAAGCAGGTAGATGCCGCCGCCGACCCCCGGTGCCCCCTTCACCCTCACCTGGATGCTAATGCTCCTAGCCGCGCTGGCACCCGCTGCTCTGCTCTGCCGCACTTGTTCCCTGATGGCCGGGCACTGGCATACAGGTGCCCTGCAGGCAGGCACAGCCCGCAGGCACCGTAGGCCGCAGGCTCTGCCCGGCCGGAGATTAGATAACACACCCTACTCCCCGAGGCCGAGAGCAGCGCGGCGGACGACCACTCGGCGCGGGCCTACACCCTGCCAGCACCTGCCGCCAGCACGGATAGGACACGCTACGCCCCACGGCAGCCGCTGTAATTAATTTATATCAAAGGAGGCAAGGCGGCCACACCCCTGCCGGCAGCTGGACAATGACAGCAATGCTGTGGCGGCGCTGAGCTGCGCTGCGCGGCCGGTCACCTCACCGTCACCCCACCGTCACGGCCCGTCACGACCTGCCGTACATAATGTGACGAATACCAAAGCAAATTGCTCTAAAACCAGCACACAGGGTACGTTGGCCCTCTGCAGCCCCCGGGCACGCGCTCCGCTGCGCTCCCAGGACGAGCCGCACCCGTCAACACTGATTTGCCCCGCCCCGCCCCGCCCCACGCGCGCTGTCGTCCGCGGCTTTGTGGCGATGACCTAACATTTGCAATTAGCGTTTTGGCCTGTCGCCCCACAGTCCACAGAGTCACTCGGGGGCTGGGGCCGGGGGCTGAGGCCGGGTACTGGGGGCCATGCCCGGGGCCTCGGCACCGCCACCGTCCGTGCTGCCAGCTGGCGAGTGCCGCAAGACTCCCAGCCCAAGACACCGGGCCGGGCTGAGCCGGGCTGAGCCGGGCACAGGTGACGGCGAGGAGCCCGAGCCGGCTCAGCCGCTCAGCCGCTCAGCCGCTCAGCCCCGGCCCGGGAAACGTCTCATTTCATTCACTGTTGGTGTTGGAACACTCCGAGGCGGTGCGGTCATTAACGTTGGCTAGAGTCATTTTTAAAATTAGGCCCCTGGGCCCCGCCTCGCTACCTCGGCAACCTTCTACTCTTTTCCCGGCAGAGATGCCGAATTTTTATGGTTTAATATAGATGAAGACATGAAGAGCTCTGCAACAAGCACCCCGCCGCGGCCCGTCGGTCCATGTTTCGGGCGACATATTTTATAAACTTTTGGGACCAACGACGGCCCGCCGCTTCTGCGGGGGGAGGGGGGGGAGTGGGGAGTGTTGTGGTAATGTCATTCGAAGCTGCCCTGAGGCGCAGTCCGACTGCCCGGTGTGTGTGTGTGTGTGTGTGTGTGTGTGAGTGTGTGTGTTTGTGTGTGTGCGCGTGTAGGTGTGGCTGGCTGCAGATGGGCCACAAACCTTGAACTAATCTGCAATAAGTATTTGGTCAGGCGTGGTGGCGTGAGGCGGCGGCGTATATAGCGTCGCTATCATACTTCCCTCTGCTGCCGCTGCCTCCGCCACTGCACCGTCTGCTTTCGCTGCGTTCGCTTCGCCGCCCCTCCGCACGTGCAAATAGTTTTCCAATGTACGCGATGCGAGACCGGCTGCCGCCAGCTGTACACACACGCACACCTGCAGAGCTACGCGTGCGGGAGGATACGAGGGGCCGTGAGTGTCGCGAGCCGACGTGTCCATAAAGATGGGACGCGACGTACACATGTGCGAAACGCGGTAGTGCACACACACACACACACACGGGATGTCCACCACACTAGTGTTCCGCGCTCCGTTCATGTGCCAAGTGGCCCCAGCGTACGGTTCCCCGAATCCCACAACGACAGGAGTCACGGCCTATCTGCGACTCCTTGGCAGTGACACGAAGCTCCCGGCCCAGCCCAGCCGCGGCCCCGGCGGCAGCTAGCGGCAGCTAGCGGCAGCGGGCGAGGTCACACACTCTCAAAAAAAATATGCCTGAATCACGCATAATATGCCTGTATCATAGCAGATTTTATGCCTGAACCTCAAAATCTTCCCCGAGCATGCTCAAAACGAGCATGACATGCTCGAAACAAGAATTTCGTAGTGGCTATGCAGCTATGCCTGAATCAAGACTTGCCACTAAATATGGATGCCCGATTCAGGCATCAGTCTACATGCCTAACTCAGGCATCAGATTTTGCCGAATCGTATGCCTGTATCGGGCATAGTGATGGTTGGCACAAGTATCCTGTTGCTGAATTGGGGAAAGTTACCCAGGATTTCAGGGTAGGCATCAAATTTGCGCTGATTCAAGCATACTTTTTTTTGAGAGTGCACTCGCACAGGGACGGCCTCGAGCTCCTCCGGCCGCCCCCGACCGCCCCCGGCAGGGGCCCGCGCTCACATCCGCCGGTAGTAAGTGTGTCACGCCACGCCGATACCCAACCCAACCGCCGAGCCGATGAGTAATCCCGCGGGTACGACGGCACCCGAGGCACGGCGGGGGCGGCGGCGGGGGCGGCGGCGGTGGGCCTCGACAGGCGTAGACTCCCCGGCGGCAGAAGATGATGACACCGCGGGCCGGCCGGGCGACACCTCACGGCCCCACCCCCACCAGACCGCAGGTGCGCAGGGCTGCCGGCCGACGACTCCTGCGGCCCGCGGCCCGCGGCCGCCGACCTGCAGAGAGAAAGTGGAAGTGGCTCTGGGGCGCGGGGTATATCTGCCGCAGCGGGGGCCGGGGGGTCAAGCCTCGAGCCCTTGGCTACCCCAACATCACCGCACAGCCGCACAGGTTCAAAGTAAAAAGGCGTCTCTCTCTCTCTCTCTCTCTCTCTCTCTCTCTCTCTCTCTCTCTCTCTCTCTCTCTCTCTCTCTCTCTCTCTCTCTCTCTCTCTTCACCCCGCCCCGCCCCGCACGGATTGGGGTGAAGTGTATTTCGAGATGCAGCCTGTGCAGCCGCACGGCAGCCCGCTCGTACATGCCTCAGCGTTTGCCACCTCCAACGCACCCTCGACCTGTCCTGCTCTGCCATCCCCGGATAGAGGCTGAGCCGGGGGCTGCGCTGCACGTGCGGAGGCGTCTACTCGCCATGCCCGGCACCAGCCTCCACACCGACACACACCGACACACACACACCCGCTTGCGTCATGCTCCCGTTGGCGGCAGCTCAAGGCGCTGTGCTTGCCATGGCGCTGCGCTCGGGCTCGGCTTCTCGTCTCATGCGGAGCGCGCGCGCACACACACACACACACACACACGCACACCGCGACCGCACCGCCGGCATCGACGCCCTCCCGCTCACCTCTGCATACCGCAAACAACCCCATGCCGGAGTGCTGCCTAGCGGCCTAGCCGGCTTCAGCCCCCAGCCCAGCCCCTGCTGCTGTCCCTGGTCAGTGCTGGCGAGTTCATCCCCTCAGACAGACAGACAGACGAGCGGGCAGACGGCAGGCGGCGGGGTATGTGTTTGAAAGCGAAACATCCTGGCCAGTACGAGATGCAGACACGGCTGTCTGTGCTCCGCCTGTGAACCGTCTGCTACACTTTCAAAGACACGACGGAGTTGAGCGCGCGGCAGCCAACGGCTAGCCAACGGCACAGCAACATGTGCCCAGGAATTCCCCTTCATGTCCCATGCATACCCCCACAGCTCCCCGCGATTTATCTCCCGGTCAAAAAGTAAACGGTCAAACACTGTAGTCTGCTTTGGCACGCGCACCCGGCGTGCGGCCCGAGCGTCACCGGTGCACCGCGAGCGGGCGGGGCGGGGCGGGGCGGGGCGGGGAAGAGCAGACAATGCTGCGCGCGCGCATAAAGCAACATGTGACATATACGGCACGACACACGGGGGCGGCGCGGGGCGATACGCTAACGCGCAAACGCTAACGCGCGCCGACGCTGTCGCAGACTGTCATGTATAACGCCGCGTAACGCACCGCGCTGCTGGGGTGACCAGGGGTGACTCGGTGGACCCGCGGCCGCTCTCGGGCTCCGTACAGGACTCTCCACACTGTGCCCCCGGCTGGCCCCTCAGCGGCGGCAGCGGCGGGGTCCCATGCAGATGAGGCGAAGCCGGGAAGGACCACGGCCCGCTTCGGCTCAGCCCGCCTCGGCACAACGGATATACAGCGAGGGCCCCGCTAAAGGACGAATGATTTATTCAATGGCACAAAACTCTCATCAATGGATTCGGATCAACGCCCCACCCCACCCTGACTGCATGCAACAGAAACGGTCGTTCCCCGGCGGGCCAATGCCCGGCCCTACCCGGGCCTACCCGGGCCTGCCCCGCCGTGTGTCCAAGGCTGCCTACCCTCCCCGCACCACATCCGTGCAGTCGCGGTTGCCTACCCAGCGGCCTTGTGCGAGTGGTGTGGAGTGACCTCGGCTGCACAAGTGACGTCACCCGGGGCTGCATAAGGCACGAGTTGCCGTGCGTGACGTCACTTGAGGCGGCGGCGGCCGGAGCGGCGGCAGCACGCCGCTGGCGGGACCACCCCCAAAAGGCCCGGAAGGCGGCGGACGCGTCTATTTTTACACGTCCATCACTAAGCATCGCCACAGCGCTACTCTCCTGAGCGGACAGAGAATCTCGTCCCCGATCCTGTCCGCCGGCTGAGAGCCAAGGAGCCGAGGCGGGCTGGACCCCAACCCAAACCCATACATTGTGTCTCATCCGTGCGCAAGTCCGTGAGGGGGGGGGGGGGGGGCCTCCAACTTCTTCCTGCTTCGGGCGGCGCTCAGCTGCTCCACGGTACGGCAGGACGGGCTCTACCCGAGGCTCCACCCGAGGCTCTACCCAACGCTCTGTCCAAGGCTCTACCCGAGGCTCTACCCAACGCTCTGTCCAAGGCTCTACCCGAGGCTCTACCCAACGCTCTGTCCAAGGCTCCACCCGAGGCTCTGCCCAACGCTCTGTCCAAGGCTCTACCCGAGGCTCTACCCAAGGCTCTGCCGGGCCGGGCGCCGCCGGAGCGGAGGGAAGGTCAGCCGGAGGACGTCATGTGGGGCAGGGCTGCTGCTGGGGCCATGAGGAACATGGCGGGGCCGAGGCGGGGCCGAGGGCCCCCGTCAAGACGAAGAAAAAAGATTGGTGGTCGCTACTGATTTTAGTATTAATTATCTGAGTTCTGAGAATTAAAATTTCTTCGGGGAAACTATTTGTTAGTTGGACTAACTAAAAACCTTTTGCTTCAACAGAAAGTCATTTGCTGCAATGGAAATGTTTAATAATGCGGAAGCAAAGTGTAGTTTTGCTCCGGCAACACGCCTATTTGTTAAAGCAACTAACTTTTCGTTTGTGCAACTAACAAACAGTTCCCACAACAAGATTTTAGTTCTCATAACCAAATTTACTGCCTGTCTGGAAATCGACGGAAACATTAGTTCCGAACACTAACCTTTTTTCTCCCCTTCACGATCGAGGCGAGGAGTCCGAACCTAGGGAGACACGGGCTGGGCGCTCGGCTGGGGGTAACAGGCCGCCGCACAACTCTTTGGCCGTACCACGACATGGCTCCTCCCACTCGGAGCACGGCCCGCACCAACAGCGACCAACTTTCTCGTTTTTCCTCTGGGCCTGATTTCCCACAGTGTCCTGTGCCGCGCCGCACCGTGTGCCGGGCCGTGGGGCCCAGCGAGCGCATCCTCGCTGTCCCTTCTTTTCATTCTTCCTTCTTTTCTTCGGTCACGATTTTAAAGCGCAGAGCACTGTAGCGGAGCGGGCGAGATAACCATCGATAAAGTGCGCCAGTGGAAGGGAGACGGACGAGCAGGAAGAGTCACGACGCGCGTGAGAGCGAGAGAGAGAGAGGCAGACAGACAGACAGAGTCCGGCCGTCGCGTCCCGCCGGTCCAGCGTGAGCCAAAAGGTATCATTAAGTAAACTGTCTGCGCCGGGCCAGCAGCAGCGGCCGCAGCAGCGTCTTCCCTTCCGCGTTCGGAACACTTATGCCGTCTCTCTCGCACCAACGGGCGCCCGCAGGCCGCAGGCCTCGCTGAGGATGGCCATGCAGGAGCCGGTTGCCTAACCTGCGCACGGCAGGCGGGTCGAGTCGAGGGAAGCGACGCAATTCGCCATCTTTCCCGTTCTGTTTCATCATCACACTCTCGTCATAAACTGCGAAGTGGAAAACCACAGCATTGAAATCAATGTGTGCATATGTTGTTGACAACGAACAGAGATGATGATCCACGTTTCTGTCGGCTGCCTACGGCTGACTGGCTGCCTTGCTGCCTGGCTACGGCCGCGCACTCCCGGGCAGGCGGCAGACCTACCCTACTCATCGTCACCTTTTGCGTCGCTATTCGTCTCAAATCGAAAATAACAACCCTCGGGAAAAAAATAATAATGAGAGTATTATTTTTCTATACCATCGAGACTTGCAAAACGATAGCTCGATCGAGGAGAGGGAGATAAGGGAAGGAAAAGTGAGTGAGAGAGAGAGAGAGAGAGAGAGAGAGAGAGAGAGAGAGAGAGAGAGAGAGAGAGAGAGAGAGAGAGAGAGAGAGAGAGAGAGAGAGAGAGAGAGAGAGAGAGAGAGAGAGAGAGAGAGAGAGAGAGAGAGAGAGAGAGAGAGAGAGAGAGAGAGAGCGAGAGAGAGGGGGGGGGGCACAGGCGCTACGTATGGCTACGTGCGGCTGCAACACAAAATTGTTTGCAAAATACACTGAAAGGAAGCAGGGAGCCCTGGCGGCAGCACACACCGAGATGAGTGAGGAGGGCACGTAGCACCCGGCCATAGGCGTAGCCATAGGCGTAGCCATAGGCGC
The DNA here is from genome assembly GCA_038380765.1 of Odontothrips loti. Classification (NCBI taxonomy): domain Eukaryota; kingdom Metazoa; phylum Arthropoda; class Insecta; order Thysanoptera; family Thripidae; genus Odontothrips; species Odontothrips loti. Next base: position 8,993,726 of record CM076243.1, read on the forward strand.
AGCGCCCACGCAGGAACATGGACCGGACCATTCATTCCTAATATCCGACATGCCCCCCCCCCCCCCGCCCCAAGCCCCAGCGCCCCGCCCCGGCCAGCGCGCCTCCGCATTCCTTTCAAGGCAGCCGTGATTATGGGATTGGATTAAAGGGACACGGGGTATATAAGACAGGAGAGTACCTGCCGGTACCTGCGCCCCCTGCCTGGCGGCCTGTGATTCACCGCGGGGAAATTAAAAAATAAAAAGGAGATAGGAATAAAAAAGAAGATTCTCATCCTTCCTCTTTTATTCACCTGAGGGGTCCGGCCGACCGGCCGCCAGACCTCCACCGCAGGTTTGGAATGAGGAGGAGGATGAGGGGGGGGGGGGCTCCATTACAGATCCAGCGGCGGATACGGGCCTCATCCGCCAGGGGCCGGGCCGGGAACCACGGAGCACCACGGAGCACCACGGAGTACCACGGAGTACCACGGAGTACCACGCAGTACCACGGAGCACCACGGAGCACCACGGAGTACCACGGAGTACCACGGAGCACCACGGAGTACGATCGAGCACCACGGAGCACCACGGAGCACGACGGAGTACCACGGAGTACCACGGAGTACCACGGAGCACCACGGAGCACCACGGAGCACCACGGAGTGCCACGCAGTACCACGGAGCACCACGGAGCACCACGGAGCACCACGGAGTACCACGGAGTACCACGGAGCACCACGGAGTACGATCGAGCACCACGGAGCACCACGGAGCACCACGGAGTACCACGGAGTACCACGGAGTACCACGGAGTACCACGGAGCACCACGGAGTACCACGGGGCACCTCGGAGCAGGACTGCATACCGCACCGCAAAGCGAGGAACACACACCTTTCCCGAAAGCTCTTTCTTATGACATATAGCCGGGCCGTATTCGATTTCAAAAAAAGACGGTCATTGTCCTCTCCCGCTCCGTCTTGCGCTCCGTGCTCACTTTGGCGAGCCGTGGTACCCACAAAGTGGTACCCACAAAAGTGGTACACACAAAGTAGTACCTGGCAGCGGATGGTGGCACTCGGCGGGCCATCGTCCGATAGCACTGTGCAGGCACGGCAGGCAGGATGCAGGCACTCCACTAGGTTCGGCTCGGGTGCGGCGCAATAAGACCTGCTGACCCTTGGCAAACGTAACGTCCAAAAAATGTCGAGGCAGCTTTCGGACTCCACAGTTCGAGGTTCTAATCCGGACGCAGATTGTTGTTTTTAAGGCAGCATACTTGCTGACTTCTAACAAGCATTTTAACTTAAAGTTAAGTAAGTTAAAGTTTTAAGGTTTAGTGTGAGGGGGCTTTCCTGTCCCGTCCGTCCGTCCGTCCCGTCCGTCCCCTCGGTTTCGTGTCCCCCTATGCTGAGCTGCGAGTGGGAGAGAGAAGAAGCGGGCGCGCGAGAGAGAAAGAGTGGGCCCGAGAGAGAAGGAGTAGACGGGAGAGAGAAAGAGCGATGCCAGGCATAGGCGGGGAGGGTGCGGGGACGGGGCGGGGAAGAGGACTCGTTGTGAGTGTGTGGAGGCGCGGGGCGCAGGGCTAGCGACGTAGCGCGTGTGTGGTGGGGGAGGGGGGGGGGACCCCTGCGCGGGGCCATGTATTTATCAGTCAACAGCGGGTGCAGTGCAGTGCGGATGCATGGGTTTGGTCCCATCGCCGTGCGCTTAGGCAACCCATTTGACCCGCTCTGTGTGGGCGGGAGGGTGCCGCCTGTGGGTTTGGCTTTTGGCCGCGGGCAGAGCCATCTTCTAGGCCCATGCAGCCCAATATGAGGATAGTCAAAACTCTGAATTTTCCTGGTATTTTTCTGGGGAATTTTTTTAAGACAGTCATTTGAGTGGCTTTTTACAAGCGTTAGGTTAGGTTGCTAAGGTTAAGATATAAAGGCTAAGTTAGGTTGCTAAGCTTCAGATGAAAAGGTTAGGTTAGGTTGCTAAGATTAACATAAAAAGATTCTGTTTTTATTTGTTTTAAATAAATGTAAAATTTGTTGTTGTTTTTTGTAAATTTTTTTTGTAAAATTTGGTTAAATATCTTGTATTTGCTGCTGCCTTTTCAAGCCACTGGCTAAGTGGACTTTTTGTGTTTTTTTGTTTTTTTGGCTTTAGGAATGTCTGGCGAACGGAAGGAAGGAACGACCAGCGTGGAAAGACAACCGACAGACATATTTTGGACATTACGTTTGCCAAGGGTGAGCCTGTGCCGCCCGCTCTGCTATCACAGGAGGGCCTGTCGCCTGAGAGCCACCTGCAGGGCCTGCAGGACACAGCGGGAGCTCTCAGCCCTCTCAGCATGCCGCAGCCAGCGGACTTTATTAAGATTACACCGCACGGCCCAGCCCACCAGAGGGGGGGAGAGAGAGAGAGAGAGAGAGAGAGAGAGAGAGAGAGAGAGAGAGAGAGAGAGAGAGAGAGAGAGAGAGAGAGAGAGAGAGAGAGAGAGAGAGAGAGAGAGAGAGAGAGAGAGAGAGAGAGAGAGAGAGAGAGAGAGAGGGATATTTAAATTCGCGTCGCACCGAGTGAGTGAGGTACTGTGCGGAAGTACTAGAGCCAGCGGGTACACTGCAGGCAGATTACGGGGGACGGTCACAAGGACGGCCTGAGGCCCTGCAGTGCACTTGACACATTCATTATTCTCCCTGCCCAGCTCCCGTGCGCCCTCAGCGAGACGGAAGTCACACAGGACAGGAAACCTGCTGTCGGATTTATTCCACTCCCCTCCGGTGGC